>NC_061158.1:17324827-17514827 GCF_022113875.1 Hydra vulgaris | reverse complement strand
TATTTTATAGAGTTCCATAAACAAATATTTTTACTTAAAAATAATAAATTAGTTTTGATTTAACATTTTTAGATATTTGAATGTGAACCCTGTTACCCAATAGAAATAAATATTTTAAATCACAACTTGTGACTCACAAGCAGCGGCCGTGTCGCAATCGGTCAAGCTCTTGCTTTAGAAGCAAAACACCCAGGGTTCAAAGAGAGCTCTGGACATATTTTGCGCCATCGGTAATGAAAGAGGCAAGAACTTCCTTGTTATGTGTCAAAAACTGTGTCAAAACCGTTAGGTCTTTTTGGGGCACCTAAAACAATAGTTTGAAGGAAAAAAAAGTTATGACGATATCAAAACGCGTTATAATGATATCAAAGATAAGTTGCATATTGTTTGAAACTAAAGCGCATCGGACCAAAAGTTTAAATTAACTACTCGCCAAAGCATGATATGGGGTTTAAAACTAAAAACCCAGTCTGCAAGCCAAAACTAATTGGGGTCTTTAAAAATAGCAAATAGATTGCTGTTTATGTTGGAAAGTCATTAATAAGTTTCTGAAGTAGTGTAGTGTTTAAGTACTTGTTTTGCAAACAAGAAGTACTCGGTTTGATTCCTACCACATCCCTGGTAGTATTGAGTCCAACTTATTTCTTTACACCACAGCCTTGTTCGTCAAGGTTGTTTCAAAACTGTAGAGCAAGAGAGTAGTAGAATGCAGAAGAAAGTAGTGTAGAAAGAGTTGCAGAATGCAAGAGAAATTTGCAACAATTATTAAAAAGTTTGATAACTTAGAAAATGTTGCACCGAATTTAGTGCAACATTCAGTGCAACATAGAAACAATGCGGTATCATTATGTCACGTATCAACTCAAATGGAATTTTATTCATGTTTGTAAAAAGTAAACTGCTAAATAGTAAAATAGTTTTCATATTATCATTATATCTTACATGAATATTACAAGTAACATTCATGTAAGATATAATGATTCGTTTTTTTTTTAAAATTTAAACATTAATTATCATTATACTTTAACATGTCAAGAAATATTAACTAGCTAATATAATAAATTTAATAACGTGAAAAATATATAAAACAGTCTGAATAATTGTTGGTATCTGTATAAATCAATTTGTCAATCAATGTGGGTTTCTATCAATCTGATTCTGTCAATTGGAAATAATAAATCCGAATAAGAGTTGGTAAAATGTAGAACTGCCATGGTTAAAAAAAAGTAAAGTCACAATTATATATTTCTATATTTTTATATATTTTTGTTATTTCTGGTGGATTAAACTGTAAATCATATTTAAATAAACAAGTTTTGAAAAAAAAATTAGAAATCAATAAAAATGTGTTTTAAATTTTACCAAAACTTCATCTCCAACATTGACATTATTATGAAAGTAGACTGATGCAATGCCGTCAGGTGAAAGCAACTTAGAAGAAATTTCTTTTTTTATTGATATTTTAAAGAACTTTCGGCAACACATACTTGATAAGCTATAGTTACGAACAACGTCATGTTCAACTGTATCAATTTTTCCATTAGGAATTCTTTGAAAAGAAAACAAATTTTTTATTAGTATTTTTGTCTTATAAAATATATACTTGAATTTTAGTTCGTAAGAATAAAAATTCTTGCCTGATGGAGATATACTGCCCAGAAATGAAATCTGGTAGATCTTCTCCATTTGGAGCTTTTAAAATAAATGAAGTAATATCTTCTGTTTCTTTTATTTTTTCAGACACAATCAATGGTTTAAAGCCAACCCATCCTCCTAAATTTTTAAATTAATATATCGTTTTTATATTTTTAATTAATTATATATATATATATATATATATACATATATATATATATATATATATATATATATATATATATATATATATATATATATATATATATATTTATATATATATATATATATATATATATATATATATATATATATATATATATATATATATATATATATATATATATATTATATATATATATATATATATATATATATATATTTATATATATATATATATATATATATATATATATATATATATATATATATATATATATATATATATATATATATATATATATATATTCTTAAAGTTTCTCTTCAGCTTAAAATATGTAAATATTCTAATAAATAAGACAACTTTTTTAATTTTTGTTAAAATCATTTATTTTATAAATACATGTTTCGACTATATCATAGCCATCATCAGTTAAAATATATTAAAATGCTTAAATCAAATTATTAAAATTAGGTTGCACTAATAGAGACCTTATAATAAAAATGCAATAAAAGTGCGATTAAAAAATGTAACAAATGTTTTAAAAAAGATAAAAGAACCGATACCTAGTGGGTACGGGCGTAAAAAAAACGTCTTTAAACGTCTTATACACGTTTTGGACGTCTTTTGAACATTTTGGACGTCTTTTGAACATTTGGACGTCTTTTTTAGGTCCGGTGCCCATTGGGTAATGTTACATTACCGGTTATAAATCATTAGAATATATATATATATATATATATATATATATATATATATATATATATATTCTAATGTATATATGTATATATATATATATATATATATTCTTTTGTTACCTGAAATATGCAAATATTATATATATATATATATATATATATATATATATATATATATATATATATATATATATATATATATATATATATATATACCCATATAGTGTAGCTTTAAGAGCATTTTAATGTAAAAAAAGTCTCTTACGACTACAATTTTAATTACCTCGTCTCTTAAGCTGTTTTTGATTGTCATCGAAATGTCAAAGCAATTAATTTATGCGGAAGTACATTAAATTTAATTGTTTTTTAAAAAATTTTTAAAAAACCGCAATTATAACGACTAGAAAGTTTTTTTTAATTAGTGGTGTTTTTGTTATTGATTTAATAAAAAACATTTTTTAAATATGCGTAAATGTTGCTACATCGACTATCTTATAGCCTGATTCGCAACGGAGTGCTGCTACATCGACTGACAAATAGCCTGACTCGCAACGGAGTGCTGCTACATCGACTGACAAATAGCCTAACTCGCAACGGAGTGCTGCTACATCGACTGACAAATAGCCTGACTCGCAAGAGAATGCTGCTACATCGACTGACAAATAGCCTGACTCGCAAGGGAGTGCTGCTACAACGACTGACAAATAGCCTGACTCGCAAGAGAGTGCTGCTACATCGACTGAGGGTTTGGTTTGGCCAGGCAGTCTGTCAATTAAAAAAAAAAATTTAATTTTCAAAACTTTTTCTGGTCTGGTTTATTAACGCGCTCTTTAAAACTACAGTTTATGGGAAATATTTTTTGATGCTACGCAAGAGACATGCAAGAGTATATATATATATATATATATATATATATATATATATATTTATATATTTATTCATTACACAATTAAATTGACAACACTGGGAATTTACAAAAAAAAAAGGTTAAGCTTTGTGTTTTTTTATGTTATTATCTATTTATGTTTTGTTTTTTTCTCCTTTTTTTTAAAGCATTATTTTTCTCTCTGTCTGCTTTTAAAACTTTCAACAGGATCTTTTTGTACAGTGGCATTGATTATCTTCTGCTTGTTGTTAAAAAAGACATTAACTATAATTTTAGAAGCAAATTTAAATCCCCAATCTTTGTGTAAATCGCAAGTAAAGCAAACTGTTAGAAAGTATTTTGATAAAACAAAGCTTGATACATTTTTGACATAAACACCTTGTTTAGTTATTAAATTTGAAAGATTATCTAAGACTGAATATATATATATATATATATATATATATATATATATATATATATATATATATATATATATATATATATATATATATATATATTCAGTCTTATATATATATATATATATATATATATATATATATATATATATATATATATATATATATATATCAATTTTAATATGTTTACATTATCAATATAAAATTGATTATTTCAACTTTATTGTGAATTACTTGTAAATACCTTATTACAATTATTCAAGGTTTTTGAAAAACTTTATTTAAAATTGATTTACGCAATCAGGATAGATTAAATTATCAAACTCATTCATTCAATGTTTAATTACAACAAATTCCTTTTTCTCGATCAACAGTTCTACGCAAGAGATGCAATATAAATACGAAGGTATTTAAAATGCAATCTTTTGATAAAACTAAGTCAGCGGACACTAGATGTTTTAAACACGTCTTGCTTCCACTTGCAAGGCTCTCTTACCCAAACAACCCTCCGCATTTCTGCAAACAAAATTTTGCAATCTACTTCTTATTTTTGATTGCTTAGATTTTGCACACAAAAAAAAAATCTTCAAAAAGTGACTTGTGACATTTTGTTTGGCTCGTCTACTACAGAACGTTGCAACCTTTTTTGCACAACTTATCCCAATTTAACCTATCAATCACCAATAAAAGTGGCTTTCTGAGTGATGAGTAGAATCTTACATTCCTTCATCTAAGTTTTCATAACCGCATACAATAACACTATCCAGTGGACACGGGACGTTAAAAGGACGTCATTAAAGTCTTTTGAACGTTTTGGACGTCTTTTAAATGTTTAAAAGTCTTTTTTAGGTTCCGTGCTCAGTGAGAAGCCGACATTGTATAGAATGTATGGAATGGTATAGAAATTTAGCTAAAACTACATTTACCAGTATAAGAATTATTTTAAAACATTTGGTGGAAAATCTTTTTGGGTTACCAAGGAAACCAAACGTAGTGTTTGTAGTCAATTTTTCTTTTTTATTTTTCTCACTTATTTTTCTGACTTATTTCTCTGGTTTTCTAACAACTTTTATTTTTCTCTTTTATTTCTATATTTTCTTACAGTTTTTACGTTTGTGGAATTGTTTTATTATTCGCTTTAGTCGTGTAGATTTTATTAATTAGTTTATCACAAAGTTTCTACTTTGCTTTATCTCATTCTTTTTTTTGGTGGAAATTATTTTTAAAGTTGTATTGCACTTTTTAATATAAAAAAGTATTACGTTCAAAAAATATCAATGCTACAGTCATACGGTTTATCTTGAAAATAAAAATCGCTATCAATGTTTACTAAAAGGTGTAACTACACGCACGATAATTAGCTAATTTTGTGGTAATTTGATTTAAATGACGTCAAGTGTCATGGTTGCCCGCAAAATTTTTTTCCCCGTCTTTTCTTCAGTGCATATATTTATAGCAAGAATTATGAGATTTTAAAGCAGTAGAGCACTGAAGTTTATCAAAAAATCAAAAACACGTTTTAAAAATGTAAAGGACTATTTAATCACCAATTACTATTTTCAAAATTCTAACGATATAAATGAGGCATTAAAATGATCAATTAACTAATTATTTCTTAAATAATAAGTTAATTGAAGTAAATCTTCAACTTATAAAAGTAAGCAATAAATACGTTATAACTATATCTTCAAATATGTTTAGATTCAGAAAAAAAACTTAACAAACTTTTATTTAAGACGAGCAAACGTTAAATTTAAAATTTTATTAATATCCAATTATTTTCAAATGATAAGAAAAACTTTTAAAAGTTTTTTTTTTAATTTTTTTTAAAGCATTATAAATGAAAAAAAAGTTAAAAAAATTTCAAAAGTTTAATTTTATTTATTAGATTTTAGTTTTTGTTTTTATTCCGTTATCTCTGATTGTTATAAGTATAAGTCTTATAATCATTCCTAATCACACGATAAAATAAAGATTAGTCGTGCCATTAATAAATAAAATAATAAAAAAATAAAATAATGGTTTACAGTGTAATTATTTATAGAACGGAATTTTTTTATGTTTGAAAATTTCTGAAAACTTTTTTTTCTGATATTGTAAATCTCTAGTACTGGTCAAAAAAAAAAAAAATGATGTTACACATCTGCTGCAAATTGTAACAAATGATATTACATATCTGCTGCACATCTGCTGCAAATTGTAACAAATTTGTTATAAATACAAAATGTTAATTTGCATCAGGAAATCAAATGAAAGTTTTAAATGTTTTACTAGCAAAACAACTAAATCATATTTTAATGTAGTATACATGATTATAAATAATATATATTTATATATTATTTATAATAATGCATATGTATAGCTGGGCTCGAGGAATTTACCTACATAGGGGTCGTCCATAAATTACGTCACGGAACTTTCGACTGTTTTTAACAGCCTCCCCCCACCCCAATCCCCTCGTCACAATATCATAATACTTTAGTAACAAGTCCCGTATGAGTCGTCACAAAATCACTAACCCGTTTCCCCATAGCGTGACGTAATTTATGGACGATCCCATATCTACTATTTTATATTTATAGTTCGATCTCCACCACGTCTCTGATAGTACCGCACTCAACTTGTTTATCTGCGCATTAGCCTTGTTCGTCAAGGTTAGCGTTTCGAAGTTATAGAGTTGAGAGAGATTTGTAACCACAATTATAGTAGCCTCTTCAACTGTAGTGACCTTATCAGTCTGGGGGGGGGTATGTAAGTATTAGTGTTTTAACTTTTGTACGTTTACAGTGCAGCAACAGTTGCGCTGCCAACATTTCGGAGTTGTAGATATTGTAAATACATTGAAATTCATGTTAAAAAAATTAAAGAATTAGATACCAAAAAATTTTACAAACATTTTTGAATCAAATGTCTGCAAAAGAATAAAACGATTGAATTGTTTTGCGCAATACTACATCATTACAGTAAAATTAAAATAATGCCAATAGCTAAAGCTTTTTTGGCATCTTTAAATTTAAAAAACAAAATTATTATATCAGGCTTTTTTCTAGAGATTAAATGCCATATATTTGAATTATCATAGAATTTCCTCTGACAAAGTTCATTTGTTATGTGGTGTAGATGTTTGCGCTAAAAATAATAAAAAAGCTAAAAAAAAACCTTTCATGAAGAGTTTAATCAAAAACATTTTTCAAAAATTTGAACCGATTCTTTTATGAAAAATTGTCTTTGTAAAACCACTTTTAAATATTAAAAAAGAAAATAATTGTCTTCTATTGACATAATTGCTCGTAAAAGTTAAATGTTCCATCAAGATAAGGCTAATCATTAAGTTTTGATTTACTTAAGATTTTTTATTTCAAAATTATCGTGCATAAGCCAGTTTTTGAAGTTATTATAGTTCACAATTATTTGTTATATAAATTTTAGATTTTGACTTTAATTTTATATTTTATCATCAGAAACAAAACAAAAAAATTTTATAGCAATTTAGAATTTTTATATAAATTAGCAAAACTCGCCGCAAACACACAAATTTAAAAGACTCATTTTTTATTTAAAGTTTGAGTCTACTTAAATGAAGTTCCTAACCTTTCATTTTATTTTGTTCTTTTATATCATTTTCCATTTTAATAAACAAATCTGCCAAATAGTCGTAGCCTTCCCGCCAAGCTTCCATTACCTCATCAGTTACTGCATCTTGAAGAACATCTTTAATAGCTCGAAGAAGACAGTTTCCAACTATTGGGTAATGTTCAGGTAATATGTTAAAACTGACATGTTTATGAGCTATTAGTTTTAACATGTCTTGAAGTGCAGTAAGATTGTCTGCGTTGGCGGCAAACCGAAATACAGCGTTTGCTAATGCTTGGGCCTAAAATTTAATAAAGAGATGGAAAAAAATAATAATATCTTCTAAAAAGATAAAGGATTTAAACGAATGAATAAGAGCACCAAGACATCTAGATGCAACTGATGTTGTACTGAGATGTACTTTTGTTGTATTTTATTAGCGCGTTTGTGTCGTATTTTTATGTTAAGATGAGTGCATTGAATTACAATCTTTGAAATCAAAAATATTAAACACCTACTTGAGGAGCGACTGTGTTGCTATTCCCGTTCTTACGAACATGAGAAGTATTAAATAGGTTTTTAACAATCGGATAGTTACTGAGCATAATTTCATACATCCTTGAAGTCACTTTGGTGCCTTCAGTCGACAGGATAGCTGATGTTGATTTTAACAACCTTATAGAAGATTCGCTGAGACATCGTGGAGATTCATTGAGATGCTGTGACATTATCGTTCAGTTTTTGATATTCAATGTAGCGTTTTTAGTTACTAGAATTAATTGTAAAAAATTTTATAAAAATGCAACTTTGCTTTTTATATAAACAAAACGATGTAAAAACAAGTGTTTAATAATTATTACTTAAATAAATATTTACGTATGTAAATAATTACTTACATAAGTATGACGTTAAAGAGATAAATGTCGTGTTAAATTTAAAATGGTAGGTTTAACATCGTAAATACTTTCCGTGTAAACCCTTAAGCTTTAATAAGCCTTTTGTCCGCCAAAATAATTTTATAGATGGTTAATGATTTTTTCGAGTATGTGTTCAAAACAATGCTTTTATTAATTTTTAAAAAGTTTTTATCAATTTTTGAAAAGTTGAAATTCTGGATAAGTTGGTTAAAAAATCAGGGGTAGCATAAAATATTACTCAAAATTATTGTAAAAGTGACTTATGGTTGACCAAGAGAGTACGAGAGTATAACGTCAAATTGGAGAGATAACGAGAGTAATGTAAGAGACGAGAGTATAATGTAAGTCAAATAGGGGATAAGGTTAACATAGCATGCGAATGAGATTAAAATGAGTATTTTAAAAGTTTTTTTTACTTAACACAGTTCATAAATACTTTTTTTTTTGCTTGACACAGTTTATAAAGTTTACTAAATATAAAACTTTGAATATTTTGATAATTTTGTTAAAAAATAAAATGCAAATTCCTTTGACGCATTTGACATTAAACAAAGTTTAAATATTGAATAAAATTAAATGTTTAAATATTGAATAAAATATTAAATAAAATTAAAGTTTGCATTTCAACAATTGATCTTATACTGATGTCAAAAATATTCAAAAAAGACGAAAAAAATTTAAATGTGACAAAAGGTTTATATAACTTTAATATTTTTTTAAGCAAAAGAACATTTTAGTAATAAACAGCAATCAATAAAAGAATTTTAGCTTCATTTGACAAAAAAAGAAATCCTTAATTCATTCATTAAAATTACTTCATTAGACAAAAATACTTTATTACTACCGTCGTTTCCCCTTTTCAAAAATTAAATTCACTAAAAGATTTAATAAGGTGTATACGCACACACTTACAATATGTTTACCCGATAAAAGAACATGCTGGGGTATCTTGCTGTAGAATTAAAATGAAAATGCAACTTTTGACAAAAATGTCATTATAGTTGCCATAGTAATTGTGTTTATATAGTTGTCTTTGCAACTGTATTTACTTTTTTTATCTACCTAAACCATTTATCTATCTAAACACAATCACCATAGTAGTTTGCATTGTTACTATAATTATTACATATATCATTATTATTTGTTTAACAATCTTTTCTTTTTTTTCACTCTTAATTTATATATACATATTTTTTCTTTAATTTATTTATTTTTTCGAGAACTTTAGGTTTTTTTTGTGTCACTCTATTGACTAGTTTGTAACTATATGAGTGACACCTAACCAATTTTATTAATTTACCATGAAATTTGTAAATTTTTATTGACATGGTTAAATAAAAAAAAAAAAAAACAAGCTAAGATTAATAGACACAATCGCTGAACTTTTAATATACTGCTTATGGGTTCATCCATGATTTTTTTATGTTTGAGTTAACTTACGGGTATAGTTTATGCTCCAAACGTTTCACAGTGTGTTATTTTAACATTCTAGAAAGAAAAAATTCTGAATGTAAAAATAAATTATATACTTGCTTATTTGTAGTATAATTGTAGATAATTATAGTAATTGTAAAGATTTTATATAATTATGGTAATCATAAAATGCAAAATAACAACAATAAAAATTAGTAATTAAATGGTTGGTTGAAACTAGAAATCAAATTTCATTTTTCTCAAATATTACCAATTCAATTCTAACAACTTTTTTAAGATGATGTGTACATATTTAGTTTTTATTTCAACAAAAAGAAATTTAACTATAAATTTACGCAAGCAATTAAAATATTCTGCAAAGTACCACATCAAATCCACAGCTTGATTTTGTGTCAATGTTTTGCAGCGCGAATTTCAAATTTGCCTTGCTTACTCAGGATTCCTTTCAATATATCCCTATAAGATTCATTGATTATGCTCAGGACAGTTCTGTGGATTAGCATCCTTCGGCCAAACCAAACCAAACCAAAATGAAGTTGACTATTTATGTATTTTAATTAGAGAGAAAAGACATTTTTCCAAGTATTAAGTTAAATATAGATCTGATGCAAATGTTTGATTTCTTATAAGAGAGCTTTTAAAACAACTACTTTAAATAGCCCGCTTTACAAGGAATTTGCAAGCGAACTTTTTGACTCGAATATATTTAGATCTGTCCGATGCTTTACAATTTTTTGACTAAAAATAGTATTGATTACCTGGAACCAACGACTGATCTTTTTTACAGTAAGTTTTATGCTACACAAATTTTTTTTCTTTACAAATTAAGCAAACTGTTTTAGTCGTTTAATGGCTTTTTTTTTCCATCAAGTAACCATTTTGGTATTTTTTTCTGGTGTTAATTTTTTTAATTATCCTTTTTCAAGGCTAATTGAATAAAAGATCTTCACCCACGTACAAAAACTCCTTATGTATGCATCATTTAAAAAAATGATTAGAATTGGCTAAGTGTTTTTTGAGAAAATTCTTAATTGAAAAACTTATTGGGTAAACCATCCAGCCCAATCGACACACGAAAGTCCAAAGACGTCCAAAACAGTCTATTTGGAGATCCACAATAGACGCCATTGGACGTCTAAATTTTTTTCGTTCATTCAACGAGGTTATTGTATAAATAATTAAATCCCAGTATTGACACAAATCATTAAAAAAAAATAAAAATAATAATATTTTTGACAATATTAATATATAAATATAATTTTTCTCGCAAAAACATTATTTTTTGTAACGTTTTAATATGTCACCAATGGCACCATCGATGTTACTTGCATTATAACCATTTTTGTCACCAAAAATGATAATAAAAAAATAATATATATCACAAAGTTGTCAATCATAGAGTATATTTTAGAAAATCAAAAATAAACAATTAAATTCAAAAGCAAAGTAAAAAAGCTTTGATTTTGAATTTAATTTTTAAAAAGTCAACAAACTTAAAGACATCCGCAATAAAAATTTATATTAAAACATTTGCTATCAGTTTTGGAAGATCACACATAAATA
Organism: Hydra vulgaris; assembly: GCF_022113875.1. Taxonomy (NCBI): domain Eukaryota; kingdom Metazoa; phylum Cnidaria; class Hydrozoa; order Anthoathecata; family Hydridae; genus Hydra; species Hydra vulgaris. Next base: position 17,503,563 of record NC_061158.1, on the reverse strand, counting down.
TACACACATGTATGTATATATATACATGTATATATATACATATATTTATACATTTATATATATATATATATATATATATATATATATATATATATATATATATATATATATATATATATATATATATATATATATATATATATATATATATATATATATATATATATATATATATATATATATATATATATATATATATATATATATATATATATATATATATATATATATATATATATATATATATATATATATATATATATATATATATATATATATATATATATATAAATCAAAAGATGAATAAAACTTGAAGAGACTATCGTTCTTCAAGTTTTATTCATCACAAAGTTCATTATTTGTACACGAAAATTAATAAATTAATCAAAAGTATTAAAAAAAGTTGATTTCCTTCTGGACAAAACAAGTGCAACTCCACAAAATGTTGACCAAGCTGTACTTCGTTATCAGTATTTCGTGGCAAATCCTTTGTTATCGATCCAGCCTCGCATCTTCGAGGCATAGATTCGACCAGGTGATCAATGCAACTTTGAGGAATTGCTGACCAGGCCTTTTGGACTTGTTCAGACAGTTGATCCTTATTACGAACACCTTCACGATTAATTCTGCGATTGACTATCTCCCACAGATTCTCGATAGGGTTGAGATTCGGAGATTGAGGCGGCCAATCCATCACCGATAGGTAGTTATCTTGAAACCACTGCTTGACTACTTTTGCAGTTTGTTTCAGATCGTTGTCTTGCTGAAAAACCCATTTTATTGGCATATTTCATTCAGCATGAGGTAACATAACATCTTTCAGGATATTTTTATACATGAAACGGTCCATTATTCCATCGATTCAATGTATTGGACCTAGACCGTTAGCAGAAAACACCCCAGACCATTATATTGCCTCCACCATGCTTCACGGTCTTATGGCAGTAACGTAAATCGAGGTGTTTTCCGGCCGGTCGACGTACACGGCAAATGCCATGATGTTGCACTTCGATTCATCACTGAACAGGACAGTTCGCCATTTCTGAACATTCCAGTCAATATGAGCAAACAGGAGTCTTTTCTTTTGGTTCTTTAGAGAAATCAGCGGTTTCTTTGCAGGGCATCGAGAAAACAATCCAGCCTCAACAGCACGTCGTCTCATTGTTCGGTCCGATACAGGCAGCTCTAATTGCTTTTGTATCTCAACTGATAATATCCAGGGATCCTTGAAGAATCTGACGGTCATAGAATCCTCTCTAAAAGTGTTGGAACGCGGTCTTCCACCTTTGTTATCTGCTGCCAACTTCCCTGTAGAACGATATTTTAAACATAGTCTTGATACGGTCCATTTTTTCACGCGATATTTATCACAAATACTTTTTTGTGACATTTCACTTACGTAATTGCCAATAGTTTTCTTTCTTAGTTCCGATCCAAGACTGTCGGGAGCCGTTTTTGCACTTGAAGTTCAAAAAATAATAAAAATAGATAATCACGCTTTTTAAGGCTTACCGTGTTACATTTACCGTGTGATGATACAATAATGCTCTGTGGAACACAACGTCTTGGTTGGATGTGGACTGTATTGATGTAATAAAACACTTGCTGTATTTCACTTCTTGTATTGATGTTCTTCGATAAAACACTTTGATAAAACTCACTTCGATAAACTGTCTTGATAATACTGACTGATTGACTTCCATATACTGACTGAATTACACGTCGGTTTACATGTCTCTTATATAATAAAATAAATCTGCGTGAATCTTTTTTTCGATGCTTCTGGAAGCTTCTGGATGCGTCTGGATGCTTCTAAATGTTTCTGGATACTTCTGGATGCTTCCAGATGCTTCTTCTGGAAAAATTCTGGAAGCTTCTGCATGCTTCTGGAAACTTCTAGAAACTTCTGGATACTTCCTTTAATTATTAAAAAACTTCCGTGACGTTGACACGGACCAGACTTAAGAAAATGAAACAAACCAAAAAAAGTTGCACTTGTTTTGTCCGCTGCAAAATGGCACTTGTCAATGAAATTCTGCCTGCGCGCTGTCACTTGTCAGCTGACCGCTCACGTCACGACATGCTATGACTCCAGACTCCTGAACTGTGTATATTCAATTGAAACTGGTCACCTTTTTTTATCTAGTCATATAAATAATAGTTTCTCACTTGTAATTTACCCCAAGTAAATTGTAAGGTACCCCAAGAAGTCCTTATGGTTCTATCACAGAGCACCGCGGAAGAGCATTTAATAGGAAGTTCTCCGCCTCCTTCCCAACCAATGTCGCAAAATTTGCCCAGAGGTGTTGTTTGAACCACGGATCTTACGTTTCTGAGGCAAGTGCGCTACCACTATACCACGACTGCTTATTTCATAAACGACTGATCTTAAAGTTTTATCGTATAAAAGGATAGTTGCTCTTTACATTACACTTAGAGTGAATAAAGTCCGAAAATAAATAACAGAATTATAGTCCCCGAAACTTTAAAATGTCGAACACTGAACAACATTTTAAGGTTGATGTTTTTGTTTCGATATTGTTTGACAGCATTAGCTTCTTTCTTTTTCGTCGGATATTGTCTACCATGGAAACTATTTAAGGTGTTGTCAAGAAAGATGTTGCATTGTTTTGTCACACTTTGACCCACTGTGTAGTGTTTAAATCCAAGGTTTTATTTTAAAACGATGCAGAGGCAATCTAAATCTTCTAAGCATGCCTTGAACTAATGTAAAATTGATTTGTAGAAAATATATTTAATATCTTTAGTAATTGTAAACTTAGTACGTCTGCAACTTCATTTTAAACTGCTTTATTTTGAAAAGATTGTTACAATTTTCTTTTATTGTTATTGTTTTCAGCTTCTTTTTTTTTACTGATTTTAAGAATTCTATCGAAAGATGAGCATTTTTAAATCATATGATAAAATTATTTTACAAGCTTTAGGTAATTTTTAAAATAAAATAATAACAAACATCATTGCATACTTATATGGAAATTAAACTTTATACCTTTAACTTTATATGTTTAATTTCTATATAAGTCTGTTTTAATAGGTTTTATACCTATTATAATTAATATATTATAATTTTGATAGAATTCTACAAGTCATAAAAAAATATTAAAAGACTGGCTTTGGTTTCTCTGTGGTTTTATTTTGTCAATCTTTTTTATTTATTTATTGTTCTTAATGCAAAAGTTTTATATATTTGTATAAAGAAGGGATGTCAAATAAAGATGCTTTGCAAAAAATTGCGATGATTGGAGCCAGGGAATAAAAAAGCCCCTAATTACCTCCCACCTACTCCAAATGTGAGAGCAACAAGTTGACGAAATGTTGATATATATATATATATATATATATATATATATATATATATATATATATATATATATATATATCACAAAAAATTTATTGATGAGGGGGGGGGGGAAGATGTCACAACCCGCACCCCTTCGCCGGCCTTACATATATATTTTTTCTTCAACGCGATTTTGAAGCGAACGGACGCGTTTTTAGAGCTTTTTAGAAACTTCGTAAGTTTATTTATTTGCATAATATTCTATATAAAATGTCAAAAAATTTTACCATAACCCAAATTAAATAACTATTGGATATACATGAAAGTACAATAACTAAACTTTTAAATGACAAAATCGAAAGATTAGAAAACAAATTTAACATCATTGTAGAAGAAAATAAATATTTAAAAAGTGAAGTTAATGAACTAAAAAAATCTGTGGAATTTATAAATGAAAAATTCGAAAACATAAAAAACTAAGCAGCCAATTTAAAAAAAACAAACGACATAAATAATCAAGGCAATGAAAAGAAGAAATTAGAAGATGATGTTATTATTAATAAACTGGCTGAATTAGAAGATCGCAGTCGAAGAAACAATCTTCAAATCAACGGTATCGAAAACTGTGATAATGAATCATGGGAAGAAAGCGAGAAAAAAGTCCAAGAATTTATTAAATCTAAGCTTGGCATTAAGTATAATTTAGATATTTTACTTAATGCCAATATAGAGAGCCCACCGAGTAGGAAGAAAAGAATCAGATAAACCCAGAAACAGGCCTATAATAATCAAGTTCTTAAATTACAAAGACAAAAGCACGATATTGAAAAAGTACACCAATCTGAAACTTTGGAACCAAAAAATCTACATAAACGAAGATTTTAGTGAACGGACGATAGAAGTCAGGAAAAAGTTTTTCGCCGAAGCAAAAGAGTTACGTTCTAAAGGTAAATTTGCTAAAGTTATTTATAACAAACTTTATACGCGTGATATTTAAATGAACTATTTATATATTCATATATTACATTATTTATTAATCTTTAATATGGATTCAAATAATTCTAATGATTTTGAAAAAATATTTAATTTTTTTCAAACAAACGTTTTAAATTTTAACGAAAAGTCTGATCCTGATTTAAACTATTTTAACGAAATTGATACATCAGAATTTGAATGCAAATATTTTTATCCAAATGAAGCTAAATATTTTCTAAAAATTGATAACACTAATAGTTATTTGAACGTTGTCCATATTAATATAAGGAGTTTAAAAAAGAATTTTGAAAATTTTTTAAATATCATTTGCGAAACTGATAATTATTTTAATTTAATTTGCGTAACTGAAACGTGGTCTTCTAACGAGGATTTTGAGAATAATTCAAACCTCCAACTCCCAGGTTTTAATGCAATTACTTTAGAGCGAAATATAAATAAGCGTGGACGAGGAGTACTTTTTTATGTTAGAAATAGTCTTTTGTATAATGTTAGACGCGATATGAGTGTTTCTGATGAAAATAAAGAGATTTTAACTATTGAAATTATTAACAAAAAATCAAAAAACCTGCTAATAAGCTGTTGTTATAGGCCTCCAACTGGAAGAACTGAAGACCTCAGCAATTTTTTACAAAAGAAAATTCTAGAAAAAACTAATCTCGAAAATAAAAAAAAATTACTTGGCGATTTTAATTTAGATTGTTTTGATTATTATGAAAATCAAAATACTAGAAAATTTTACAATTTATTTGAAACAGGAACAATACCAATAATAAATCGACCAACAAGAATTACAAATTATTCATCCACTTTAATTGATAATATCTTAACCACTGACTTTTTTAATATATCGCTTAAAAAAAGGAATAATTAAAACAGATGTATCTGATCATTTTCCTATATTTTTTTCAGTAAATCTAGACTTTAAAAAAGAAATGCAAAAAAGTGTCACCATAAAAAAGAGGTTGTTCAACAACATTAATTTAAACTCCTTCAAAGAACATTTGTTGCTAATAAATTAGGAACATTTAAACTTTAATAATAATATAAACACAATTTACAACACTTTTTTTAAAACATTTTATAAAGTCTATGATACAAATTTTCCTATGTGTGAAACAGTTGTAAAAACAAAAGACATATCATGTCCCTGGATTACAAAAGGTCTTAAAAAATCCTCGAAAATAAAACAAAAGCTATATATTAAATATTTAAAATCAAAATTAGCAAAACATAAAAATTACTATATCACCTATAAAAACTTATTTGAAAAACTTCGCAAAAATGCAAAAAAAAAAATACTACTCCTACTTGATCAATAAACATAAAAATAATTTGAAACAAATCTGGAAAATAATGAAAGAAACTACAGGAAAACTTGAAACAAATGCAAATTCTCTGCCACATGAAATAAAAATTGACAACAAACTAATTAACGACTCAAACTATATTGCAGCTGAATTTAACAAACTTTTTACGACAATTGGAACTAAACTAGCAAACAGTATTCCGTATACCGACGATAAATCAGCTGAATTCCAAACATCAACTTCATCAAGTTTTCACTTTACTGAGCTAACTTATGATGAATTTGAAATTGCCTTTAGTTCATTAAAAAGAAATAAAACAACTGGGTATGATGATATTAATGTGAATATTATAATAGACATTTGTGATGTTATAAAACACATTATTTTTAAAATCTTTAGAGCACCCATCAGTCAAGGAATGTTTCCAGACTGTCTAAAAATAGCTAAAGTATTTCCTTTCTTCAAGACAGGAGATCATACAAACATAAATAATTATCGCCCTATTTCAGTTCTTTCAGCCTTTTCAAAAATACTAGAAAAAATAATCTTCAATCGAATTTACGACCATCTAATTAATAATAAAATCTTATACGAAAACCAATTTGGTTTTAAAAAAAACAATTCAACAGAACACGCTATTCTCCAACTTACGCGCGACATCTCAGAATCTTTTAAAAAATCTCATTTCACATTAGGAGTATTTATTGACTTATCTAAAGCTTTTGATACCGTCAACCATCAAATTCTAATAAAAAAATTATTATCATATGGAATAAGAGATAACACCCTCAATTGGTTAAAAAGCTATCTTACAAATCGTAAGCAATACGTTTATAATAAAGAATCCTCGTCTCAAGTGTTAATGAATATAATGTGTGGTGTTCCAAAAGGCTCCATACTTGGATCTCTTCTCTTTATAATATATCTAAATGATCTTAATAAAACTTCAAGCCTAACAAAAATAATCTTTGCAGACGACACAAATTTATTTATTTCTCATGAAAATAATAATATTCTTTTCAACAACATGACAAATAGATTAAAAAAAGTTTCTGATTGGTTCAAAACAAATAGGCTATCTCTCAACACAGCTAAAACTAAATGGACACTTTTTTATCCACTCTATAAAAAACATAGAATACCACATTTGTTACCTGAACTATATATTGACAATGTAATGATAAAAAGGGAAAAAGTAACAAAGTTTCTAGGAATCTATATTGATGAAAATTTAACTTGGAAACATCACATTAACGTTATCTCTTCTAGAGTTTCCAAATGCATCGGTATTCTTTATAAAGCTAGAAACATACTAAATAAACGGCAGCTGACTCAATTGTACTATTCATTTGTTCACTGTCATATAAACTATGCAAATATTATATGGGGAAGCACTCAAAAGACAAAATTAAAACACTTTTTAATCATCAGAAACACGCAGCTCGCGCAATTAATTTTAAAAATCGTCTTACTCCCTCTGCGCCACTTCTTAAAGATATGAAAGCTTTGAATGTTTATCAACTTAATATTTTTAATATTTTATGCTTTATGTTCAAGTGTAAAGAAAATTTATCTCCACAGGTATTTCAATATCTTTATTCTTTAAAACTGAAAAACAAATATAATTTACGAATTGACAACAATCTTAATGCTCCTTTTTGCAAAACTAAATACGACGAATTTTGTATGTCCTATCGTGGACCTCTTCTTTGGAACAAAATAGTTTTACCTAATTTTGACTTTTCAATCAAACTAAACTACTCCTCATTCAAAACCAAAATTAAAAGAAATTATCTTTTCAATTGAAAACATCTTTATCTATTTTTGAGTTTTTATCAATTTATTGCTGATATATTATACTTTATTGTATTATGTTTTACTATTTACGAATATTTCCATGAGTTCTTTGCAAACTTATGTATTTAATGGTTTGTATTTTATTACTTTTTATTACTGTGTTTTGTTAAACTTCATATTATTTTTGTTATTTTACGAATTTTTATAACTTCATTATAATATTTCGTATTTATATTATATTATACTCGATACTAAAAAGCATTGTCAAGGGTTTCATGATAAGATCCTCATGATCTTCTAGAAGTCCTGCCGCTAAATTTGTAATATGTTAAAATTTGTATTATTAATAAAATTATTTGGCAAAAAAAAAGAAAAAAAAAAAAAAAGTATATATATATATACATATATTTATATCACGTATTTTTAAGCAATTACTATTGCCATAAGCATTTGCTTTTTAGCTTTTAATTTTACTCATAACAATTGCTTGTGAGCAATTGCTTTTTTTTTATTCCACCGCCCAATTATGCTTTCTATTCTGGATCTATTTGAATTGGTCTAAAAACTAGTTCAAATAGATCTTGCAGTGCGTTTATAGTGTTATATTTTACATAACAGTATTGCTAAGTTTCAAAACTTTTTGGTTCAACGCACCTTGTTATGAATATAATTTCCGTAAACGCATAAACATAAAAGACACTGTGACGCCTTAAAATTTTTTTGTTTGCTTTTCGTATTTGAGGGCGCTACTTAAATTATTGCAAAACTATTTTGAGCAAAAAAAACTCAAAAAAAAGTATAAATCTTATCGCGTTTGAATCATAATTCATTTAAAACTTTTTTCAAGTACCAATATTTTTTATTGTTAAAATGTCATTTTAAATTTTAAACATTTTAAGAATAAAACGCCCCGGGATAAATAACTATTCTTTGCAATTTTGTTGTGACCAGCATAGTTTAGATTTTAAGTCTGTTTATATAAGTTTATAAAGCTTATTTATTTATATCTTGGAATTTTATTTTATTATTTTTACAAAAATGTTTACTTTTGTGTTATTAAAATAAGTTGTAAATTTTGTGTAGCTTTGCTTTGTGCTTATTTTTAATGTTAGAACAAAGCTTTGCTTTGTGTTTATTTTTATTGCTTTGTTAGAACAAAAAATTTCTATCAAAATGAAATAAAAGGGAGACAAAAGTGTGATAGATTTTAATATGCAAAGTTAAACCCAAACATAAGATTCAATTTTGTATTCTATATATACCTGTTTATTACATAATTTCTAAATAGGGAAAAGTTAGGTAGCCGTCGGATTATTAGTTGGATATCTTTATGTCTGCTGGCGCCACCCCTGGCCACGGATACTTAAGGAAAAAACAGATTGTACTCATATACTAACAGAAAACAAAGTGTCAAAAGACTTCTTTAAAAGAATAAACATTTATCTATTGAATTAGAAACAAAAAAATAATTGTTGTGTAAAAAATAATTTTTGTATTATTAAAATAATACACATAGCATAAAAGAAAAAATATTCAAAAAAAAAAGTATGTTTCAAAAATGGAGGGTAGCCTAAAAAGTGAGTAGTAGTAATATCAGTTTAGTTTAACCATGATTTTTTTTTCTTTATTAGCGGCGTGACACAAATATAATATATAATTAGTTAGGATTGGACTGTTCTCAATACATTAAAAAAAAATCGTTTTTAAAAATTGCTTCTGATTTATAAGGAATGGGAATGAAAATGTCATTGTTTATAATATAAGAGTTAGCTTTTTACTAATGAAAATAATCACTTTAAAAACACATTTCTCAAATCTTAGGCCTTTTTATTGGATTTAAATGAATTACTATCACAGGTTTGTATATTGTATTAAATGTATCATTTATATAAAAAGTTGCTTATTTTTAATGTGTAAATGGATTAAGTTGTCCGGAACCACCCTCCAAACATGTGTCCGATACCTCCCGATCGTACCTCATTCACAAATACTAGTTTTAAAACCAGTGAATTAAAGGATTAAACGAAGTTTTTTTTTAATAATTATAGTAAAAAAAATGTATTTTTAATTAGTAAAAAGTTATTAGTTTACATAAAATTAAATAACATCTGAATTGAATATCATAATACAACGCTCTTTTGGTGGTGGGAAACAATCGTGTACTATCAGTCAATTGCTTCAGCATATTATGATAAATATTTTGCATATGTCATATTTTCACTCAAATAATGTTTTTATAGTATTTAAATTATTATTATTTTTTTTAATTTACATTTTTGTCGTTGTTTACAAAGAAAACAAACAAGGCTTCTGAAAGAAGATCATAATGATCTTACCATCAAAATGACATAGCTTCAATTTAAGCTGTACATTAAGTGTCCGAAATTACCCGCCGTCTGGGTCTGCTACATATTTTTGTTATAAAATTAGCTTGCTAAAATATTTTGTGTAAAAAATTGACTGAAAATTTAGTACCGATAAACTAAAAAATATGGCTTTATAAAAAAATAAATTTAATAAAAATTTTATTCAAACCTTTTCGCTGGCAAAATCTTTAACTAAACCAAAAATTAAAGTAGAACTTTAAATTCAATTTTTACCGCTTAAAAGAGCAAATGAGTTTTTTTTTTCAGTTTTTTTTTTTATTTTTTAATTTTTCACTTTTTTTTTCACTCATCAATTTATCACGACTTCGGTTGTCTTTTTTTAGTGTGTAGTTTATGGACGTGCGTAATTTATGGACGATCCCTTGAATAATATGAGAAAATCGGATTTTTGCGCATAACTTAATTACAAAATTAAATAAAATAGTTCTGATTAAGAAACATTTTATAAATTGACCAGAAAGAAAATTTTCGGGCGCATTCTGGATTCCGTACAATCCAAAAACTACTTCATGTTAAAAGAAAATGTTTGATGTCAATGGATGTCAAAAGAAAATATTTGATCTCAAAAGAAAATATCTTTCTCGTTCAACCAACGAAAGCCGTTTATATTAAACTGTCGAAACAATTTTTTTTATAAATAAAAATGATTTTTGTTAAACAAAAATATTTTTTTTTTAAATATTAGTTTTATTGCTTTTATTTATTTATTTTTTTATTTTAGGCTTCATTTATTTACCTTCTTATAAAGCTTTGTATTAACTTTGATGGCTGTTAACTTTGTATAAAACCAAAGAACTTTAATTCAGTGTGCTTATTCTTTATAATTGATTTAATAATAAAATGAAACACATTCTTATATATTTTTTTAATTTTATTATTTTGATCAATCAAAATTTATTTAATTTGTAAAATAACTAGTATATTTCACGTAGTTGTCATTCAAACCGTTGTTACAAAGGTGTGTCAAACTTTAACTCTTTCATTTTTCAAACCGCTTTAAAGTTAAAAAACTTTAAAGCGGTTTGAAAAATGAAAGAGTCGAAAAAAGAGTGAAAGAGTTTGCTTTACCAAAATAGCGTTCGCATTAGCTTACGCAGTCGGATATTTCCCGTACGGCTCAACGTTTTAAAACAAAGCCTGAAGCCTTGATTGGCTGATTCTTTTTTTTTTCTTTTCTACTTTATTCTTTTTGTTCTTTATTACAATATTTATCGCCAAGTTTTATATAAAGATAAAATAAAATAAAAATTAAAAGTAAAGATATCGTATTATCGCAGATTTACTCTAAAAATAAGCGTGAACACGCTAAACCTATAATGAATGATATGAAAATGATGGATATTTTTGAAATAAATTTCTATCAGCATTTAACACTTATGCATCGATTCTGCAATAATCTCTCTCCTGAAAACCTTAACAATAAAAACGAAATAAATAGAAATGAAAACTATTATTTAAGAGCAAATATAAGTAACACATAAAAACTGCTTAAAAACGTTAATAATTATATGAATATAGTATTACATATCGAGGTCCAAATATATGGAATATCTATCCAAAAAGATTTAAATGTATGGCAAAGTCATTAAGTTCATTTAAGCTTCAAATCAAAAAAGAAATTTTTAAAGTTTGAGATTCATTTGTGCTTGAGTAACTCTGAAGTTATTTGATTCTATTTTTTCAGTTTTTTATCTTTATTTGATTTACTGATCAGCGCAGCAGTTTTATGCCCATGAGGTTATTAATATAATATCTATATTCTATTGAAAGTGTATATAGGGGCCCTATGAAAAGATTGCAATGATCTTCATTTTCTTTAAGCCCTATCTGTTTAATTCTTTACTTTATAAAGATCATTGTTATAAGAAAAGTTTATATTTTATACTGTATTTAAAAAAACGGTGCTTGTTGACAAGTTTTTACTGTTTTCTTCGTTTTACGAACATTTTTTCCTCTTGTATATATATATATATATATATATATATATATATATATATATATATATATATATATATATATATATATATATATATATATATATATATATATATATATATATATATATATATATATATATATGTATATATATATATATATATATATATATATATATATATATACATATATATATATACATACATATATATATATATATATATATATATATATATATATACACATATATATATATATATATATATATATATATATATATATATATATATATATATATATATATATATATATATATATAGATATATATATAGATATAGATATAATTTATTTATATATGATATTAAATTATACATTTATACATGATATAAAAATAAATTAACAACAAAGAATAATATATATAATATACATAATATATATATATATATATATATATATATATATATATATATTATATATATATATTATATTATATTATATTATATTTGATATACATAATAATATATAATACATTTGATATACATAATAATATATATATATATATATATATATATATATATATATATATATATATATATATATATATATATATATATATATATATAATATATAATATATTATATTTGATATACATGATGTATATTAAATATAATCAATGAGTACAATATGAATATGTCAGTATTAATATAATCAATGAGTACAATATGAATATGTCAGAACTTCATTACATTATATAGAACTATATTACATTACCAAATACATTTCCAGATTGTCAAAAAGATTGTGAAGAAAATCTTAGAGAGCCACACAAATCACCAAACATTGATGCGTTTACACTTTTTACATTATAAAAAACGCCAAATAACTGCCAAGGAATGGTTCACCTCCATATATTTGTAGATTTCAGCCTTTTTTTTTTTCTTCAATGTTTATTAATATTTTTTTTTTACATTCATTTTCTACAATATTATATTTAAAAAATATATATATTGGAATTATATATAGGAATAATATATTTTTAACATAAATTTATACATCATTTTTTACAATATTATATTAAAAAAACCTTTTTCCACTTTTTGAGTGCCTCAACTAAAGTCAGTTGATGACCTTCTAAATCAAGTTCGTGGAGAAGTTTCAAGGACTGTAAAGACTATACAACAATTGGATGCTGCTGAAATAGTTTTCTGCAGAATGAAGGCTAGCTAGATTGAGACTATGCGCACTGCAAGGCATGAACAAAGCTTGAGGATTTTTCTTGAAAATGATGGCCTGCACTCCTTTGTATACACCGGGCATATTAGCTCCTTTATCATAGCCCTGGCCCCTATAGTTCTTTAAATCAATTCGGCTTTGATCCAAAACGTCTATTTTCAGCTTTGCAATGTCAGAACCCGTTTTTCCAGGTTTTCTACCTTCAGAAAACGCTCTTTTACTATCTAATGGTTGTCAGATCCTAGGCGAACAAATCAAAGAACGAAAGTGATTTATTCCGTATGAGATACGTCTGCAGTTCCATAAACAATAATGGAAAAATAAATAGCTGTGTGGATTTCTTCAATTATAGTAGCAAAAACCACATGTATAATAAACTCATTTTGACTTTTCCAGCTCAAATAGCGCGCTTGCATTTTTGTTCCTTGTTTTTGGTGTCGAGAAACGTTTTTTACATAAAACTGAAGCGTCTTATTGTGTTTCCCCAACAGCTCAAGGATGGCTAAAAACATAGTATTAAGTAAGAACACAAATATGCACATAGTATTAAAATAAAGATTACATCTAGATTAATATAACAAGCAACGTCAAAATTATTTTATGAATATAAAGTGCTAACACACCTCGAAAACTTAAATTTCCCAAAGCTATATGGAGAGCGACGTCCGTCATGATGCATGCGTAAAATTTCATATCACTTAGATACCTCATTTCTTATTGACTTTTCAAGTTCTGAATCGATCATGGTGTAGTAGAAGATTTTTACTCCCGCGTTTTTTCTACTCCCCAGTTAAAATTTCATATGAAATTTTTACTCCCTAGTAAAAAGTGCTAATTACATTTTTACTTCCATTATGAGATTTTTAATCCCATTAAATATTTTACGGCAAAATGTGTTTTACAACTTTGTTGTATTTTGAGGATATTTTTTAACGTTTTAAAGAGTGTTGTTTTTTGAAAAGCAATAAAGAAGTGATTCTGTTTAATATAAACATTTACTTAAAGGTTTTGTAGCGATTAAATCAATTGACAAAATGTTAGGCGTTAACTGCTTACTTCAGATCATGTTAACTCCTTCTTCAGATCAGTCTATTTTATCAAATTGGCAATGAAGATGAACTTAAATTTTCTAACCATATGCGCAACGAGGAACACGAGGAAATTATTAGGTATTTAAGTATTTATTAAGATGCATAATAGATTTGCGACATAGGAAACCGACGAGGATATAATAGTATGTGCTTAATTTATGAGGAGGAGGGGGGTAGATATCCATATATATATATATATATATATATATATATATATATATATATATATATATATATATATATATATATATATATATATATATATATATATATATACATATATATAGTAAATATGGAGCGAAAAAAAAACAATAATTGAAATTACACAAGAATGTTTAAAATTTGTGAAATAAATACATAAGTAAATGCACTCGATTTTTAATTGTTAATCACAGCATCAAAGTGGATTCCAGTTAAGTTGTCTAGAGATATAGAATAATCACTTAACTTATTAAGCCGTAAACTGCATGGATAGGTCATCCATTTTGTTTTTGCTTCGTGTTTGTTGTATACTTGGATATCTACCTCCATAAATAAAGCACATTTAATTACCAACGAATTAGTTGCCCATGTCGCAACTTTAAGCATTTTAATTTTACAAGTATGCGTTCGAATTGACATATTCAAATATACCCTTATTTCATCCTAAATTTTGTTAACCATAAGGTTCACAACTTTTTTTCAAATCGGCTTATGTTCATCTTCATTTCCAGTTATGATAAAAGAAACTGCTCTAAAAAATGAGTTTCTAGCTCCTTTAATTCTATGGATTCCCCTAGGATAAAAAGTTAGGTTGATACTTTGGACATTGTGACATTGCGTCTCCTAAAAATTCCAAATTTTCTTCTGCGATTGATTTTATCATATCAAAAATTGCACAATTTGCTATTCTTTTACTTGAAACATTTACACGGCTTTTATGTTGAGTATTATCGTTTGTGTGCTTGATTCGACATCTTTGGTAATTGGTTCAGTTTTAACATTATCATCATTTGATAGTATTAACATAATATATGCAGTTATTAAAACGTTTAAAAGTATTCACAAAACACAACGAGGTTTGGTTGCAAAAATGTACTTTGCTGCACAATTTTTTTTGGGAGTAAAAATCATAGAAGGGTGGCTTTTAATCTTTTCTCCTAGTTTTCGCCAATTATCTTTTATTCCACCATTCCAGGTCAAGAGAAAAGACTGAAATTCAGGGCTAAAATTATGCTTTTGTCCAAAAATAAAGCAGGGAAAACAAACAAACGCTTTTGCAGTTCCACTCAGTCTCTGTTTAACCTTCTCTCTGTTTTCTAGGAAAAAGTGCCGGATTTTGAGGTAGTCCATTTAGTATAACTAGATTGTGTTCGACTTTGGATAAAACCCTCCTCCACAAAGCGGGGTTGTTTTTAACAGCTTGATCACCAATTTAAATTGTCACTGAAACTGAAAAACTTCGTAACAAAACTGAGCACTGCAAGACTAGCAAAAGCACGTAACTGATTTCCCTCACCCCACCCCCCGACTTTCTGGTGAAACTTTTCATGAACTGTTACTAAACATCAATTCAAGACCCAATCTCACATTGACTTTGAAGAAGTTTTTACGAAAAACACTTTTAAAGTTATTAAGTTTTAACTCTCTCCTGAACAATTACAAAAAAATCACATACGAGGTTTTGCAGCCTCAGTAACGATATATAAATTTAGGCCGTAGTAAGAAGAAGACATAAACTGTCTTATCACCGAGCCCCGTTTACATATTGTCTATGTTTATATAAAAGCAAATAGATAATCCGTTTTATAATAATGTTTAATAAAGCATGTTCATTAAGTGATATTGACAGAAAAAATTTTCTTTTAATCTATTTTGAATTAAATTTAGAATGATAAGTAATTGAGGTCTGTTGCAATAAATTCTGATTGTTGTTATAAGAATTTTTTAGATTCTGTTTTAAATTGCTCCAAGGAGTAGTGCACCTTATGATTATCAAAAATTTTGATCTTTTATTGAGGGTTGCATGTGCCCCTTTGTCCGTGTGCCAAGGTAAAATGTATTTACTGCCCCCCTCCTCAGTGGCGGATTGAGGTTTAGTGTTGCGCGAAGGGGTGGGGGGTGGGGGTGGGGGCAAGTCAATGAATAGAGGCGACCGGGATTGTCTTCAGTAATTTGATCTTATAATTTTTTTTTGATTGTTTTAGGGGGCGCCGTTAGACCGCTCTAGGAGGGCGTGGGGTCAGCTTGCCCCTCCCCCACGCCTTATACTAAATCCGCCACTGCCCCTCCTTCTGGGCGGCCCTGCTGGTCTATGTAAGAATATTTCTTTACCTGGTACTTTGTTTATAACTGACCATATTTTCTTTTTGTCTAGTTTTTTGTCTATATTTAACTGATTAAAAAAATATTTTACTTTAGCTTGTCTGATATCTTTTTGAAAGAGTTTTTTCAGGCATCGCGCTCTTTTTTTGTAACCTTGATCCTTTGAATTTAGATGATTATTTAATTTTATTTAGATAACATTATTTATTATTTAGATAACATACAATTTTATTTAGGTAACATTCAAATATTTTTATCTGTTTTTTTTTTTACTTTAATTGCTTTTGTTGGAGAGACAGTATAAAAAATCTTTTAAAAAGAATTAATAAAATTGGGTAAAAATTTCTCAAAAAACACAAAAAAAAAACACAAATCTGCACCCTATATCACCAAAATTTTTGAAACTTGGCACAAATGTTTATAAAAATATGTTAGGAAAGATCGTAATTTTTTTTCATAAAATTCCTTACTGTTTATAATTTACAGCAATTTAAAGTTTCCTTGATTTTGACTGAAAACTGAGGGGGGAAAAGTGACGAAAATCATTCCGTTTACTTTCACTCTTAATATGGTGCTTGTAGTGATGCCACAATTCTGAAATTTTGTACCAAAAGAGTTTAAAACCTGTATTTCTGGGTTCTTGGTTTTAAAGGCAACAAACAATTCCTTTAAATAACATAAGAGCAAACGTTTTTGCATGTGGACATTTTTCTTTATGCTTACATAGTCCTTTTTACCAGGTATTATACGACTATGTTCATTGTCTTTGTAAAAGGTCTTGACCAGTTGAACTGTTACATCAGGAAGAGCTTTTCCTAATTTAGGATTAGGCATGGTTAAAATACCTTTTTCTAATGTTAACTTACGTGCAGTTCGAGCTATATAGTTTGTTACATGCAATGTTTCAGATACCTTTTTTATTGACCAGTCTGTTGGAGCAAGTGTCGCAAGTTGTACTTTTTTTGATGTTGATGTAGACTCTGCAATTTTGTTAGTTAACAATACCATCATGTTATCAAACAAGTTTGCTTTTTTTATATACTCATTATTAAAACTTGACTGTTCTTCAAAACTTTCTTCTGATATATTAAGGGAAATGGCTACCTTTTTTTAAAGGGAGGTTGTTAATGCTGTCAATTTTCGTTTACCTTCTCTGATTTTACCTGACTTGTTGTTGTGTTTTCTATTTTTTTGTTATTGAACTATTTGTTTTATATGTGTCTATTTTCTTGTATCTTTAGATTAGTATAATTATTGTTAAATAAAGCCTTAATCAAGAGATCAATCTTTTTATTAGTTCATTACAATTTATTTAACATACATATAAAATTATTGGGAAATGTCAAAGATCTTAAAACCGATTAGGCTTGATCTTGATCATAATGCACCATCTGCTTCAAAAGAATGGAAGCATTAGAAACGAACATTTGAAAACTTCATTGAGGATTGTGGAGAGGATGGTCCAGACAAATTTCGCTCCATCATTAATTTTGTTTCATCAAATGTTTATGATTACATTGAAGAATGTGATTCCTATGGAAGTGTAATTGAAACCCTAGAAAACTTATATATAAAAACCCCTCATGAAAATTTTGCAAGGCATCAATTACTTATAAGACATCAAACATCGAGTGAATCCTCAGAAAACTTTCTTCAGGAGCTACGTAAACTCAGTAAAAACTGTAATTACAAGGATGTTTCTGCTGAACAATATCGAGAGGAACAAATAAGAGATGCTTTTATTTCTGGAATAAATTCGAATTACATTCGTCAACGACTTCTTGAAAATTCAACATTGAATTTGCAATCAGCATTTAACCAAGCTTGTTCTTTTGACGTTGCACAAAGAAACTCATATTCTTATATGCAGAAAACATCCTCGATTTCCTCCAATTAAAATATTGTTGCCGCTATAAAATTACCAGAAGAAACCTCAGCAACTCTCAATGCTATGACTATTAATCCTTTGTATTGATTACTCTCAAACAGTTAACCTTTACACTGAGTTAGATGCATATCCTCTTCCCAGAATAGATGATATGATAAATAGACTTGCAAAGTACAAAGTATTCTCTACATTTGACTTGTGCTTACCACCAAATCCCTATTAAAAATTCAGACAAAAAGTATACAGCATTTGAGGCAAATGGGAAACTATTTCAATTTTGCAGGATTCCATTTGGAGTTACTAATGGTGTGTCTAAGTTCCAAAGGTCTATGGACAAGTTTGTTGAAGAAGAAAAGTTACATGACACTTTTCCATATCTTGACAATATAACCATTGGTGGTTATGATCAGGCACATCATGATAAAAATTGTCTGCGGTTTCAAGACGCTTCACAACGTTGGGTCTAACTTTAAATGAATCAAAACCGGTTATTTCAGCTTCTTCTATAAACATTCTTGGTTATTGCGTTAGTCATAACAACATAAAACCAGATTCTGAGCGATTATGTCCTTTAGACATACTACCTCCTCCTTCTAACATTTTATCATTTCGGTGAACTTTGGGTATGTTTTCTTATTATTCAAAGTGGATACCTTCGTTTGCTAATAAAGTTCGGCCTTTAATTAATGTTAAATCTTTTCCTATCAATAGTGAGGCACTTTAAGCATTTCAATTTCTTAAAAGAGAACTTCATGCTGCCACTTTGAGTTCTATTGATGAGAGCTTACCTTTTGTTGTTGAATGTGATGCATCAGATGTAGCCGTATCAGTTACCTTGAATCAAAATGGTCGTCCAGTTGCCTTTATGTCTCGAACATTAGGCAAAAGTGAAATCAATTACCCATCAGTAGAAAAAGAAGCTGTGGCTATTATTGAAGCTGTTCGAAAATGGCGACATTTACTGTTACGGAATCAATTTAAATTAATTACTGATTAGCGTTCTGTAGCTTTTATATTTGATAACCGAAAGAAAACAAAGATTAAAAATAGTAAGATTCAATGCTGGAGGATGGAGTTAGCAGAGTTTAGTTATACTATATCGTATCGTCCTGGAAGTGATAATATTGTCCCTGATGCACTCACACGTGTTTTTGTGCTAGAACCCAATCTCAAACAAACCTAAGTGGTATACATAGCTGTCTATGTCACCCAGGAGTTACTCGTATGCTTCACTTTGTTAAATCTAAAAATTTTACCTTTTTCTACAGAAGAGGTCAAGAGAGTTTGTTCTAACTGCCAGATTTGTTCAGAATTAAAACCAAAGTTTATCGATCCTCAAATGTCTGTGAGTTAATCAAGTCAATACGTCCAATTGATCACCTAAGTATAGATTTTAAAGGACCATTGCCATCTAATTCTAGAAATAAATATCTGTTTATAGTCATTGATGAATATTCTCGGTATCCATTTGCTTTCCCATGTCCTGATATTAGTTCAACAACTGTTGTGAAGTGTTTAGATCAAATATTCTCCTTTTGTGGTTTTCCAATGTACATTCATTCCGACAGAGGCTCATCAACCCAATATCTAATGAATTAAAATCTTACCTTACTCAGAAAAGAATTGCAACAAGTAATTCTACCCCATATCATC
This sequence comes from Hydra vulgaris, assembly GCF_022113875.1. Classification (NCBI taxonomy): domain Eukaryota; kingdom Metazoa; phylum Cnidaria; class Hydrozoa; order Anthoathecata; family Hydridae; genus Hydra; species Hydra vulgaris. The sequence continues at coordinate 17,483,671 of NC_061158.1, read as the reverse complement.
CTATCAGTAATGGACAAGTTAAGAGATATAATGGCTTGATCTGGAAAAATATTTGTTTGGCACTAAAAACCTACAACCTAGATGTTAGAAATCGGGATATTGTTCTATCAGACGCTCTCCACTCACTCTGTTCGCTACTTTTCGTTAACTCCTGGCCCAATTTTTCCAAGACGTTTTGTGCGTACAAACAAAAACGATAATCTCGTGGATAAGGTTGAATTAGTGGATGTAAATCCAATATATGCTAATATTTGTTACCCTGATGGACGAGAGTCAACTGTTTCACTTCAAGATCTTGCACCGTATCCTGCCCCAAGAGAAAAGTTTAATGTTATCAATGAGAATAGTATCAATGAGTCTAGTGAGAATGTAACTGCGAAAGTACTTGATGTAAATAAAGACCCCTCCCTGAAATTGCATCGGAAATCAGAGTTAGGGTAGATGAGCCAGTAACTGAGCCATTTACTGATGTATTACGACGTTCTGCCAGAGCTTGTAAAGCTCCTGTAAAATATGATGACTATATTTTAAAATGATAAAACTAGTTTATGGGTTCTTTTCTACATAGATGGGAAGATAGTTGTGTTTTCTATTTTTTGTTATTGAACTATTTGTTATATAAATGTGTCTATTTTCTTTTATCTTTAGATTAGTACAATTATTGTTAAATAGTTGTACAAATCTAAAGATTTAATCAAGAGGTCAATCTTTTTATTAGTTCATTACACTTGTGCAATCCTTTGACCTTAATTGGAGATACTGCGGCAGATGCAAAGTATGTATCTACACTTTCTTTTTTATTTTGAATAGATCTTTCATTAACAATATCAAAATCTTCATCATTTTTATTTTCACTTATACTTTTTGATAAACATGTTATAACTTTACTTCGACAGGTTAGACACAGTTTTTTTCCAGGTATAAGATTTAAACCTATAGTTTCTGCTTCTAACACAGTATGCATTGTAATCACACGTAAAGATGCTTAAAAAGAAAGTAATTACATTACTTAAATAACATATATTATGTAATTATATTACTATACAATTTGTTATATTAATAACTATGAAACATTGAACAAATCTTATTATCAAAAAAACTCATATGACTTATTAATAATGGTATTGAAAAATAATGAAACATAAATATATAAATTTTTACCTCTACACACCTTTTGGTGACTTAGAAATGGATTACAGCAAGTTTTCTGATTACTCTCATATCTTACAACTAAAATATCATGATGGTGTGTGCATATTTTAGTAATTTGTTCTTGTTTCAGATTTGTTCATTTTTCAAGTAGCTTACGATCATTGCTGTCAATATATATATATATATATATATATATATATATATATATATATATATATATATATATATATATATATATATATATATATATATATATATATAAATATGATTGTTTATAACAAGCTCCGTAATTATTTACAAAGCAGCAATTAATTTTGTTATATATATAAAAATATAATAAGGAATCTCTGTCTAAACACTTAATACAAGAAATCTTAAACAATCTTAATGTCCCTAACAAGAAAAGTACACTTGAACACAAACAATATCATATCAATATGTATTTATAAAGAACATATTGCTTGAACAAGTAGCTATTAGTTTAATAGACATATTTTAAATGCCTAACTATCTATTAATTATTGTAAATTCTCCATTTACTACTTACAAAAAGTTATGTAAAAGTAAAAGATAACTAAATATAATTTTATTTAGTTATGTAACTTAACATGGTAATGTTAATTAGACATTATTATATCATTTTATTACTTTTTTTATTGATGATAATTAATGTTTTATTACGACAAAACAATCAACAACAAAAGTTAAATAATATTGTTAAATTTAATGACATGATATTATGTAATGAAAATGACATTATTATTATGTAATGAAAGTAAAAAGAAACAAATTTATAAAATGTTCAACTATGTTTTGTAATAACTTTGTAAATTTTTTACAAAGCTATTACAAAACAAAAATAATTGTATTTGTATTCAAAATATATTTGCAAAATTTTTTTTTTGCAAAATATCTTTAGAAAAATAGAAAAAGTAAAACATCAATAACTCCTTGATAAAACATAAGGACAAATAAAAATTGGTTCGCAAAATAGATATATCTTTAATATTAAAAATAACGAAAACCAAAACTTTTTTTTATCAGTCAGATTTTTTCTACAACTATAGTTGTCAATGGCCTTTTTTATTGTCATTAACAAGTGCGTTTTGTGGATCTAAAAATAAATTATATTTTATTGTTTTTAGAGATATAAGTTTATGATTTTCAGATTCAGCGGGTTTTAAACTCCTTTGGTACCAAGTTTTAGCGGGTAGGTACAATCGGCAGAGCAGAGCAGATTGGCAGAGCAGATCATTGAAATGTTAATAACGGCAGAGCAGATTATTCAATCAGCCGTTTCCTAAAGTGTGATCTGCCAAATAATTCGGCAGATCATATAATAGAATTTTTATAATGTGATTGCCAAATATTTTTATGAAAAACGATGCACTTCGAATAGAAAGAACTATGAGCTGACTTTTTAAACATAAACGTTTTTTGTTGTCGCAATATTTTCCAAAAAAAAAGTGATCTGCCGTATTCTAATGTGTGATCTGCCGAATATTTTGGCAGATCATAATGCAACCGGCAGAGCAGATTGGCAGAGCAGATCACTGTAATAATAATAATGGCAGAGCAGATTATCACAGACAGACAATGAGCCGTTTTCTATTTTGTGATCTGCAAAATTATATTTTGATAATGCATGATCTGCCAAATAATATTTGAATAATGTGTGATCTGCCAAATAATATTTGGCAGATCACTAGAAATATTTGGCAGATCATTAGAAAACGGCTGATTGGATAATCTGCTCTGCCGCTATTAACATTACAATGATCTGCTCTGCCAATCTGCTCTGCCGATTGTACCTACCCAGTTTAGCTTTGCAACATTACGACAAGTTTGTTAAAAGGGTAATGGTAAATTAACATATTTCCGGCTTTACCCTCTTTTTTCAGTCAAAAAATAACTAACTTCAAGTTGCTGTAAATCTTAAAGGGTTGAGAATTTTTTGAAAAAATTTTACAGTCTTTCCTAACTTATATCTTTAAACATGTGTGCCAAATTTCAGCGAATTTAGTGATGCAGGGTGCAACCGCTTGTTTTTGAGAAATTTTTACCCAATTATCAAATGCCCGATTTGGAATCATATGCAACTATAAGTTTTACCAAATCTGTTAAACACTAACATCTAGTGGATGCAGAATGTGAAGAAGGAGCTGGTAAGTAAATTAACAAAATATTGTTTTTGATGCAAACAAGTACAACCCAATAGATAAAAAATATTTATCTATTGGGTTGTACTAGTTTGCAACAAAAACAATATTTTGTTAATTTACTAAAACATATTTTGCTAATTTACTAAAACATGTTTTGCTAATTTACTAAAACATATTTTAGTCGATGGGTTCATATTTTAAATTTTAAAATATGAACCCATCGACTGGGTTCATATTTTAAATTTTAAAATATGAACCCATCGACTAAAATATGTTTTTAACCTATAATTTAACCGACTAAAAATAGATTTATTTAACAAAGCCTCATTTACCAAATTAACAATTAGCGTATTTTATTTAACTTCGTAGTTCAACGTTTCCGTTTATTAACTCATAACCTCACCGTTTTTAACTCATCGCCTTTTTTAACTCGTAACATCATCTTTTTTAATTCATAAACCCACCATTTTAAACTCGTAACATCATCTTTTTTAATTCATAAATCCACTAATTTTAACTCGTACCATCACATTTTTAAATCATAACCTCACTAATTTTAAGTCGTAACATCACCGTTTTAAATTTATTACCTCGCTAATTTTAAACTCGTAACATCACCTTTTTTAATTCATGACTCCATCGTTTTTAACTTGTATCACCATTTTCATCAGAAATAGATAAGGTAATAATAACCGGAGTAATGCTCCGTTTCTTTCCTTCTCTATCACAACTATGCACTCTACATTAGTCACACATACTACTTTGGACAGTAAAATCGTTATCTATAACGTCTTGATTGATAACGTCTGTATTGATAGCAAGTTAAGGATTAGCAACACCTTTAACTTAAATCATTATTGTCTTGAAAACAAGTGCCTTCTCGGACGCGTGCATGCTTTGTATGTAGACTCTAAAAGTTATGACGGTTTTGTAGAGGCATAGTCAAGGGTTTGACAACTGTAGGAGCAAATTTTTTTGAAAAGACGCCTGGGGGTTGGCAGGTTTTCCAGTTGCGAGGTATGGAGGGGGACCCTCAGAAATTTTCCCCCTGGATCTTGGCAACCTACACAATAACAAACAACAATTGACTACAATAATTTAATATTATAATAATTATAATAATTTAATATACTATTCTCAACAATACAACAACAGCAGGGTGGGTGAAACTTAATTAAGCTTCATTTGTCTAAGTTTCATCCGGGCAAAACCGTTAAACGAAACTTAAAGATCAAGGTCATTCACTAAGTCTCTTTCAATTACTTGTAATGGTAAGGCCGACAATCTTTCCTCACTTATAGTGGACCGTAAATATGACTTAAGGAACTTTATTCTGCTGAAGGATCTTTCTGCAGGTGCACTCAAAATAAGCAACGTCTTGTATATTTTATACAATGTTGTTATATTTGGGTAAATTTCACAGAGATCATTAATAAGTAAAAATTTTAACACATTGTTAATGTTCAACTCTTCTTTGTCCGTTTCTTTAAAAAGAATTCATAATGAAAGAAATTCTTGAACAACATCATCCAGAGTTGTGATATCAATCGAGTATGGCTCTGAGAGAAACTATGGCTCTGAGTTCTAAACTATCCTCATCCTCATAATGCTTTAGATCTAGACATTTAAACTTTGAAAAAATCTTCATTAACTGTTGAAATCAATTCTTTATTGTGCTGACGACAGAATCTAGTGAGACCGTCTTCTTTTCTTTCATTAATTGCAAGCTCGCCATAATATCGTTTCTTTTTTTCAACTCTTTTCTGCTTATAAGCTGTTACTATGTTGCATTTTAAAGCAAAGTCCTTGGCCTACTTTATTTATACGGCCAAACATTTTGTATTTTAAATAAAAAAAATAGAAGGGCAGTTTTCTCATAAGTGTTTTTCAAGAAGCAGCTTTGGAAGTTCAAAAAGATGGTTATTAAATGTTGCAATGTAAATTGTCGTTTAAACTATCATAAATATTGTTAAGTATCTACAGTAGTGTTTTCGTTTCCAAAAAAGGAAGAATTAAAAAAAATTGGATTAAATTTGTAAATAAAAAAGATAGGACACTTACTAATTCTTCCGTCATATGCATCAAACATTTAAAAAAAAGATAATGTTAGAAAGGTAACACGAATCAACGTTTTAGATTGATAAAAAAAAACTAAAACCTGTTCCAACTTTTGTTGATTGCGCATACTTGAATGAAGAAGGTTCATCACAACTTATAAAATCTTATAATTCATTAAGAAAGTCACCTATTAAAAGAATATTTCAGCCAGATCAATAAGAACAGTTTTTTATTGAATGATTTGATTAATAACTTTGACGATATTATTGAAAGTCTTGCTCCAGATGGTTTTTCATTCTTGAAGTATGATGATCATGTAATTTTTAGTAAATTGAATCATAGTACTATATTGAATTTATATGATGATCATGTAATTTTTTATAAATTGAACCATAGTACTATGTTATACTAAATTGAATCATAGTACATATATCTACTCCAAATGTTACAGAGTGCATTCATGTAAACAATGAGAGGCAAGTTAAACTATTTTACAAAAGTTAATCTCTACCATTACCACAGTGGTTTCGTCAAGGAAGAGATTGTCGTTTATCTTGTAAAAGTATGCTTTATAATTTTCCTACCTACATTAAATCAGAAGCCGAACAATTTTCATTTGTATCGACTGAATTTCAGCAAATTAAATCTATGAAAAAACCTATTTATTCAGCCAATATTATAAAGTATGCACTGATATTAGGATAAACTTCTATGCAGTCTTACCAACTTTTGCGTTAAGAACTTTATCATCATTATTATTACTTTAAAAAATGACTAGTAGAAATATTGATGCTCTAAGTTGTGCAAAACGTTTAAATTTAAAAGGTAAGATATCTCAAGACATTTGCTTGATTTTTGATGAAATGTACTTGCATTATTCGTATATCTTCGTACTTTAATTGAATGTGAATTTAATGTTAAAGTTATTGTGCGTGACAACTAAAAAAATCCTTTGTTCATTGAATCAACTTGCCGAAAATTTGTTTTTTATTTACAATCTAAAAATAATTTAACATTGTTTTGATGTTGTACATCTTATTAAAAACATCACAAATAATTTGCTAAATTACAAAAGATTTTTATTTCCAGATTTTAAGTTTAATGGATTTAAAGATCCTATAATTGTATTTAAATGGAGCACCTTTCACAATATTTATGAAAAAGACCTCTCTCTTGATGCTGGTTGCGTATTGCAACTAAAATAACAATGAAAGTATTACATCCTCACAATTTTAAACAAAATATTTTTTTAGCACACGCAGTGGCGGAGTGGCATCAAAAACCTTAGGGCCCCCCAAACCACCCTAATTTATAAAATAAAGACTCTTTTTATTTATTAATTTTTAAAATAATGTTCCTTTAATATCCAAATTTATTATGAGTATATACTACTTTTGTGGAATTTTTAAATTTAGAAAGTAAAATAAATTTGCTAATGTTCAAAGCGTATTAAGTTTTTGAAACATTACAGTTTTAAAAACTGGCCTTCGATTTTTTTTTTCAAAATACAAAATATCAGCCGTATAAATAAAGTAAGCCATGCAAGGTGCGCTACTTTATTTATACGGGCTAGTTTAAATGATCAAGGCCATTGCTAGATCATTCAAACTAGCATCATTGTTATTTCTAATATTGTTAAGTTGAGATTCAAAGAATTTGATGTAGCTGGCAGCAACAGCCATGTTTATAGTATTCTTCTGTAAGTATTGAGACAAATCAAACGCTAGTGTTAACAATTTACTCCAGAAGACTAGAAAAACAATAAATTCAAAGTTCTGAAGGGGTACTAGAATTCCCTTAGCTACTGCCAGATGCTTGACTGTACATTTTTTTATTTGCCCTGTACCAATTTTCTTCAAAACTACTACTAAAGCTGGAAGATTCTGAATAAATAGAATCAACAGCTACTTTTCCAGATGCCCATCTTGCGTCACTGAGATGTTTTAGACTCAAGGCAAAGTTTTCCACACTCTGACGCTGCTCTTCTTTGAGCAAAGTTAACCTAAAGCAGACTGCTAGTAAACAATGTGTATACGGTTTCTAAAGTCCCCAAAAAATTTTTTGATTGTACATTAGAATTTACAGCATCAATTAACACCAGTTATAAATTGTGGGCACAGCAATGTGTAAGCAAAGCATATCGCGACGTTAGAATTATCTTATTCTATCTCCACTTTCTGAAAAAATTGAGTTAATGATAGTATTGTGTTCCTCAAAATAATGTCTTTCTACTGAATTGAAATCTAAGTTATAAGTAAAAAAGTTGCGGAAAAAACATAAGTTATAAAAAAAAATTTATACGCCGTCTCCTAAAGTTTTTGTTTTTTAAATCGCTTTATCTCAAAACTAAAAAATCTGGAGATAGAACAAGATAATTCTAACGTCGCGATTTGGTATAATATCTTTAACTCTTTTCTGCAAGCCAGAAATTTCACCAGACATGGTGTTTGCACCATCATATGACTGGCTATAGCACAGTTCTGCTGGGATACCCAGTCCATCTAAAGAAGAGTTTAGATTAAAAAAGGTTTTAGCATTTGCAGTGGGTAGCTCTAAGAACTGAACAAACCTTTAAGTTGAATTTCCACCAGCTGTAACATATCGCAAAGACATATCTATGGTGAAATCTATAATAACTGCAAAATACTTTGCATTCTTCACTTCTCAACATATTTTTGCTTTAATTTCAGATGCCAAAGACTGTATAAGGCCATTGTGGATGTCTGGACAGAGGTAGGCATTGCGGTCACTTTATGAGTTCGAGAAAATTACCTTCATTACAGGAACCCCTACCACCAAACTCTCTGTGTCCACGAAAAGTTAATCCTTGTTTGCCTAAAAACAATACTTCATCTATGATAGTCTTTGAAATCCTCCAGTTTTTTTCTATTTGTCTTCTCTCTCAAGCCACAAGCTCTGACAAAACCGTTTTTTCATTAGAAATGCGAAACTTTGTTAAAATTAACTGTCTCACAGATTGTTCATGACTTTTTGACGATTCGTGCTTCTCAATTTTGGAGACACCTTTTGTAAATTTTGAATAACCTTTTCGACAATCACTCCAAGAACAGTCTGCTCTATTATTGTTGAAAAGCCAGTAGGCAACACAACACATAGCGTTAAATTGAGGGGAATAAATCAACCAGAACAGCTATTAAAGGTATCACAGAGTTTTGTCTGGCACGACCCGTATTGTAGTAAGTCTCTAATAACTACAGGTGATGCTCTAATCACACCTGCAGTTATTCGACGTGACGATAGTGACTTAGTCACTTTCCAGTGACTGAGTCACTATAATCACATTGTGATGGTACATTAGCTCGATCTGTGACTAGTCACTATCAACAGCATCACGTACGATGAATCTTTTGTGTTTCTATAGGTTTTAAATACATTTGAACATTATCATAGTTTTTTAGAAATTTTTCCAACATTCGGTGTCTTTTAGTTTTTTATATTCGTTTCCAGACAATTTCTTTTTTTTTTATTTGACATGTTTAAGATTTAATATTGACAATCAATAATCGAAGGTACATTTGCTATAATTAAACTTGATAAAATTCATTGTAGAGATTTTAAAAAGTAAATAAGCGTAAAAATTTTTTTTAAGCATTGCGCAATTATAGTTTTAAACTAATGGTTAACTTTGTTAAGATTTTGAAAACTACAATATGTTTTCAAATTCGTCATTGATTACACGAAAAATTGATAGAAAAAACTTAGACTTGTTATTTGACAACTTTAAGCACCTACTAAAATGGGAAACATGTATCTGCGCATTTTACGAGGACATTGTGGCTACGTTGGCGCCTTTTCACAATTTATTATGTGATGAAATTAAACTGTAATAAAATAATGTTAAATAAAATAAGCACTGTCGCTAAATTTCAAAAAGGCGTCACCAGCTCCGAATTTTTTTGCAGGGTGAGCATTTGCTGCCCCTGCTTACGCCTCTGCGACCTCGCTTATTTTCACTCTTATCTTAAGACTAACACTTAGTAAATCCTTCTTTGAATTATTTTCACAGTCTTGAATTATTTCTTGAATAGATAGTTATTAATAGATTAATACATAATAAATTTCTTGATAGTATTTTTTTGATGTTGCATTGTTTTCAGTCTCATATTCTGAAAAATCATCATTAATATCAATATCATTATTGCTATATAACTATATCTTCATTGTTTTCTTCAAGTCTAAAATCTAAAATATGTTTAACCTATTTATTGTTATTTTTTTAAGATTTTTAAAAAGTGATTTTTAATTCTTGCAAACATTCTAAAATATATTTAGAGCACTTACATTGAAGTCCTTATCGTCATGTTGCATATATAAAGTAAAGCAACAATATAAACTTTTCAAGATGTATATTAACCTACATTGATGTAAAATTTTTAGAGTTTTTTTAAAAGTTATATTGATCTTTCTAAGAAAACCTGCTGTAAATGTAATGCTACAGTAAATTTGAATATCATTTTAAGTTTTAAAGAACTTGGAGGTACAAGTGCATCCCGGTTTAGAAACTATTATGCCAAACTTTGGAAGTATACCAGTTGCATTAATAAAAATGAATTTATAAATATACAACCTCCTATGACTTAAAAAAAACTTAATTCACTATAAAATTAAATTAAATTTATTTAAACTTAATTGACTATAAAATGCATGAAGCATTACAGGGTTTATGCGAAATATAAAACATTTTTTAAGAAAATATAAAGCATTTTTTAAGAAAATATAAAACATTTTTTAAGAAAATATAAAACATTTTTTAAGAAATTATAAAACATTTTTTAAGAAAATATAAAACATTTTTTAAGAAAATATAAAACATGTTTTAAGAATATATAAAATAAGTTTTAAAAAATTATAAAACATTTCAAAAATATATATGAAACATAAAATAAAATAAACTTTTAAATAAACTAAAATGCTTTATATTTTCTTTAAGAAAATATAAAACATTGTAGTTGAATCAATAGTGCAATTATGATACATAAAGTTATTCATAAATTTCTTAAGAATAAAGAGTATTTTTTATATAATTATAACTCATTATACTTAATGATATAATATAAAAAGCAAAGTATCCACTTTAGTAAAATTCTTGTCTTGCTATGCCTTTCAAAACCCATCTTCTCATATTATAATACCAACCACAAAAATCAACGCCAATTGTTGGTATAAGCGAATTTAAAATAGCCTTAACTTCATTGCTAGTTTTTGGAAACGGCCTTATAGAAGTATAATTAGCTTTGAGACAACTAAAGTATTCCTCAATCGGGTTCAATTGTGGTGAATAAGGTGGGGAAAAGTAAACTGAAACAGTGGATTGGCTGAGCAAATTGATTACATTTCTTCTACGGTGAAATGCACAATTATCCAATACTAGTACAGAATGGGGATTCGTTTGGAAATACGGTCTTAAATTGTTGGTTATAAAATCGCAAAAAAGGTTGCCATTATAGGCACCATCCACTATCTTAAAGCTTAAAATACCATTAACTGTTATAGCGTCCATGAGACATTCTTTCCACGATTTGCTGGCACTGTAACAAAACATTTTGTATTCTTTATAGAATAGCCATACTGCTTAGAAGTATGTAAATTAAAGCCTGTTTCATCTAGAAACACTAAGTTATTGTCAGGAATCGAATTAATAGTCCTGCAAAAACTTTGTCTTAAATCAATGTTTTGCGGCGAGTTCCTTTCTTTTGGTACTAATATAAGTCGTTTTCTAGTGAACTCCATCGACTTCAAATATTTAGATATTGTTGGTATAGATGCATTAATATTCCTTTCAACGAGAATGTTTCTCAATGATGCTAACGTATGAGATGGATCATGTTCAATTAACATTCTAATTTCAGATTTAAGTGTCTCGTCATAAGAGCTGCGTCTTCCTTTTTTACTGATGCGATTTCATTATCACTAAGTCCTTTACAGATTTTATCAGAAATAGAACATGTTGCAGAAACTGATATTTCAACTTCTTCCGCAATTTCTTTTAACTTCATTTCTTTAAGAATTGACTTTCTTATTGTTTTTACAATATCCTTTGTAATAAATGCTCTTTTTTTTCTTTGTCTCTTGTTTTCCATTTATCGATTAAAACAACAAAATAAAGCTTGAATAATATATTTTTACAGATCTCTTCTTTGTTGTGAATAAACCACATAAATTCCATAGTATAGAGTAATTACGTAATTGAATATTTTATGTTAAAATATCAAACATTTAATTAACTAATTAAATGTTTTATATTAGCATAAAATTTGTTTTATATTTTCTTAAAAAATGTTTTATATTTTCTTAAAAAATGTTTTATATTTTCTTAAAAAATGTTTTATATTTCGCATAAACCCTGTAAAAACGTTGCTCTTTAAAGCACTACCAGAGCTGCATTCTGCAGACCAGAAAAGTAAATATAAGTCATAAGAAAAAGAAAAGCTAGTTTTATTTTAAGTAAACCGCAAAATAGTCAGATATCTGTTGATGGTACTTGGCTAAAAGGTAGACATAAACTATGAAATAGCATTTTCTTTTGTTAATGTTATTTCAAAAGAGAATGCTTAGATGCTATTGTTCTTTTCGAAAAATGCAGAGGTTGTTTTTTATTGAAAAAATAAACTTTTTTAAGCCACTAAATAATTTCATTAAAAGTAAAATGTAAGAGCTGCCAATGATAAAAACTGGAGAAATTGAGTTTTATGGGAGCAGTGGTTATTGAAAAATAACTTTAAATAAACTCCATACATTGGGGATGGTGAAACATGTCAAATTTAAAAAAAAAAGAAATTGTCTGGAAACGAATATAAAAAACTAAAAGACACCGAATGTTGGAAAAAATTTCTAAAAAACTATGGCAATGTTTCAATGTATTTAAAACCTATAGAAACACAAAAGATTTCATCGTACATGATGCTGTTGATAGTGACTCAGTCACAGATCAAGCTAATGTACCACCACAACGTGATTATAGTGACCCAGTCACAGGAAAGTGACTGAGTCACTATCGTCACGTTGAATAACTGCAGGTGTGATTAGAGCACCACCTGTAGTTATTAGAGACTTACTACAATACGGGTGCCAGCCTAGACTCTGTGATACCTTTAATAGTTGTCACTGGTAAATTTATTCCCCTCGATATAATGCTATGTTTTGTGTTGCCTACTGGCTTTTCAACAATAATAGAGCAGACTGTTTTTGGAGCAATTGTTTTTTGATGTTATTTTTCTCAAAAAAAATTAGTGGTAAAATATTGGAAAGCTTCAAATATTGAAGAGTGTCAAACAAAAAAACAGTAATGAAAGAATGAAAGCTTGACAACTGATATTTCGAAAATATGCCTTTAGATATATATGTTAGTAAAAAATCTTTAGAACTCATTAAACTCAGCTTTTATTTCATTTAATGATGGTGTTTAATTGCGTAGTCTAAATAAAATACTCAGATAAAACTTGTAATATTGTATGTAATAGTAATACTAAATTTAACATGTATTGACATATATTGTATGTAATAGTAATACTAAATTTAACATGTATTGACATATATTGATCTTAAATATTAAAGTTAAATATGAATTGTCTACCCAAATGCAATAAATTATCAAGTAGTTTCACTAAAAATCGACTTTTTTTTTTTTTACGATAAGATAAAAAAATTTTTTAAATATTCTTACATCATGGATAACTAATGATTCTCAATTAAAAAAATAGAGTTAAATAAACCTATAAAAATAATATCAAAAACGAGTAAAACCAAAATTAATAAAGATTAAAAAAAACACTTTTGACCAAAAAAAAAATTAAACTCATGAAACAAATATAAAAATTTATACTTTCGCCATAATTAAAATAAACTTCATTTTTTCTCAAGTCCGAACTTGCTTCCACGATCAGACTTTGAAACAATTGTAACAAACCGCATAAATGCATATACTAAAAGTATATTATAACGAATAAAAGAAATATACATTTGGCACAACTAGTAAAAAACAACTATTATAAAATATACTATAATAAAATATAAAAATTTCTAAGTTATTCTTATTTCGGGAATGTGGGACAAACTTTTTCAAAAAAATTTTTTTAGACCGTTTTGCTGAAAATAGAAAAAGTTTTTATTTTAATTACAAGCGTTGTTATTATTTGATTACAAGCGTTATTGTAAAGGCCTCTCGACTGTCGACTACGTGAGTCGACAGGCCTTTGACATACCACCGAAAGAAAACATGAAAAAACAATACATTAAAATTCTAATAGAAACACAAAAAATACTAATAAATTTATTTTTAAGACATAAAACCAAATAGGTACTTTTTGAATAAATAAACCCAAGACAGTATACCTCGTTCAATTTTTTTTAAATCAACAATAGTCTTCAATAAACTTTAACTCTGTCATAGATACCTCATTCGAAATATGTTAACCAATCAAAAGTGTAAGACAAAGAGCACCCCGTGTAAAATAACATTTAAAAATAAATAAATATTATGTTGTTTTAAAAAACCAAATGCTGTCAGTAATTAATTGCTTTTAATCTACTTTGTAAACTATTTAAAGAATTAATATATATTTTTTAATACTATTTTGTCAATATTTTAAAAAACTCCTCATTAAAGTTATAGGTTTCTTATATAACTAAGGTTACCAGATGTCTGGCTTTTACGAAGGAGAACGCAGTAAAAAAATTTAGTTTAACAGGTTTGGCGCTGTATTCTCCTCCGTAAAAGCTGGACGTCTGGCAACCCTATATATAACATTGTTCAAAAGAGCAGCAATATTACATAGAAAATTATTCCTTCAAATTTTATTTGAAAATCATCAAATTGGCTTACTATTATGACTCGATAAGCTTTCTTAAGACATGATATATTTATCATTATCAATTCAAGTTTAAACATACATACAATACAACTGTTTTTTAAATAGTTTTCTTTATAAGAATTGTAACAGTAAACTTGTTAAAAATGAGTTGTTGTTTTTTTAGCAAAAAATAAACAATCTTTTTTTGGGTAAATGTTTAAACAAACCATTTACATGCAGCACAACGCTAAAATTTATTACTATAAGATAATTGTTTTTAGACCTGCTAGTTTCTAATGACAACAACAATAAAGCATTCTGGTAATTCAAAATTGAAAAAGTCTGTCATTTCAAACTTCTTTGCTCTGAATAGTTCCAATCAAACTTTCTTAATAACCTTGCTTAAAGTGACTTTCAGTATACTAGTTATTGTAACATTTAATCATTTAATGAGATTTCAAACAGCGTCTGAATGTGATGCCATGAGACTATATTTAGAACTTGCATACTGGAGGGATGAAATTATGGAAAAGGCATTTTTCTCCAATGTTTGCTAAATAAAACATTGAACTTTTAAAATGATTGATTCACAAACAATAATCATTGTTTAGCATTTCAATAGGTTTTCCATGAAGATCTCCTTTTGCACCTGTAGAAATAAGAACAATATATAACTTCCATATTTGAGTAGTGAGTTAATCATTGAAGTAACTTTATAACTTGATAATATTAATTAGTAATTCCACTCGTACTTGTGCAGTTAATTGCAGCACAATATGAAGGCATTTCTGAACAATGAAGAGTATTATTTATTAAAGAATAATGCAATATAAAACAGAAATTTTGCAGAGTTTAAACATGCAAAACTCAACTTTTTTGACCACGGCAATCAAAAAAGCACCATTTACCTCGGCAATACCTCGGCAACATTTTAAAATTGAATTAAAGTTTTGCCTTTTTAATAAAATGTTTTCTTAAAAATTTCATGAATGAAATTGAATGAAAAATGGTTTTTATTACACAATATTTTATTTGGTTTTAGAAATGATTTCTTTTATAGTTAATTTTATTAGAAAAATTCTCCTTTCTAAAAGCTATCAAAACACTAAAAAGCCTTCGACATATGCCGAATGTCGAGGTTAACTTCGCACGCTGTATACACACAGACACACACACAAACACATTTATTGTGGAATGATGTGCATAACTCCATTGATCATTTGATCAAAATTGAGAATTTTCTCAAACTGATTCTCAATTTCGTCTTAATTTTAGATTACAATCCAGTATTAAAACAAAAAAATACTGTTTTTTTTTTTTTAAATAAAACCACTTTTATAACACGCAAAAATTAATAAACTGTTAAATTAAGTTTCTCAGTGTTTTTAATACTTAAAATTAAAAAAACAGCTTACCAACAAAACAAGTTACAAGGATTGCTAAACCAACAAATCCAAATCCAAATACAATGACACAATAACTTATCCAAGAAATAATAATAAGGCCTACTAGAACGTTAACAGCTGTAAACAAAACTAAATTGTTAATTTTTCTAGGAAGTGGAACCAAGGTACCAGGAAACTTTCCTGTTTGCAAAAATGTCTCATATAACACATCCTAAAAATATAAACATAAAGTTGAAAAGAAACGATAAAAATATATAAAGAAAAATGTATACATTTTCAGTTTATTTTAAATAAGAAGCATGATAGCTTTACATTTAATACTTTATATTTTCATTATGGAGCCTTTTTTGTTTCCAAGTTCTTTATTTTTAATTATATATAAATTAATTTTTTATTATAAATTTTAACTATATATAAATTACCATTTAAATGAACTTATTATTTGTTGAAAATGAATAAAAGCCCCTCCAAAAAAGATTTCTTTCATTTTTTTAAAAATCAAATGTTTACTTGGATTGTCAATATAGTAAACATTTTATTGTATTATTTTTAAATATGGTATGGCAATTTTATTCATATTAACATTCCATATAATGCTGTTAAAAATAAAGAATTTAAAATTTTTTTTAAGACCTGGTCATGATCCTCCTAACAGAAAGAAATTTCAGCAGAGTTAGATAAAGTTAACGATGAAATTATTTTATCTAATTATTTTATGAAAAGTGACTTTGCAAACAACAGGAGTACTATTATATTGATACAAGATGAAGGAATGTCAGAAGTGATCCAATTACATTGATACAAGGTGATGGAAGGAATTTCAGAAGTGATCCAATTACATTGATACAAGATGATTAAAGGAATGTCAGAAGTGATCCAATTACATTGATACAAGATGATTAAAGGAATCTCAGAAGTGATCCAATTATATTGATAAAAGATGGTTAAAGGAATGTCAGAAGTGATCCAATTACATTGATACAAGATGATTAAAGGAATGTCAGAAGTGATCCAATTATTGCTCTTATATAATGAGAAAATCTCATATTTAATATTCTGAATATTGTGCACAATTAGCCATTCAAGCAATAAAACACATCAAGAAGCTTTATGACCAAGATGTAAATATAATAATACTGCATTCTATCATAGTAATTACTTTAATATAAAAAACCTAAAAATAACAGTTTAAGAAAACTTAATTGTCTACTTTAAACAGATCTATACAAATGACAGTTTGAACAAAATAAAAACAAAATGAAAGAAGTTATTAAAGATGTGTATTAAGTCTGTTACTCAAATTTAGTTTAGAGCATGTGACACCAAATTTTCTGTAAATTTGATTAAAGTTTATAAATTTCTTCAGAAATCATCACCAAAAGCATGTAATATTGTTTATAATATATTATTGTATGGCCCCACTTATACAGTTTAAAATGTCATTGCTCTTCTATTAAGTGAACTTCTGTCAATATATCAACTAATAAAGTTAGTTCTAAATTTAAGGAATGATAGGAATTAACTTAAACTAAATTTAAAAAATTTAACTAGAGAAATGTGGGATAGCTTTAAATAATTTGTTGCTTTACTAGATTAGTCAAATTAAATTATTATTCATTAAAAAATTTTAAACTATGGCTTCTATACAATGTTAAATAATGTTCAAAAGAATTAATAAACCTAAACCAGTCAAAAAAAACTAAAGGAACAAAACATTTATTTCTAAACATTTTTTTTTTGTTTGAAACCTAAATGAACATAAAGACATCACCATAAATTTACACTATTTTCAAAATTCTATATTCTAGGTCTTCAATAAAACTAAAATTCTTCGCTTATTTGAACCTTGAATAACTCGAATTTTGCTGAGTTGAACCATTTATTCATTCTTTTTCAGCAATTTTTTCGGATAACTTGAACATTTTGCATCGGAATTAAAAATATTGAAATCATTCCATATAAAACATAAATAACTGTAACCTAATATTTTTTCGTTGCATTTAAATCTGAACAGAATAGATTGTTATCAGACATAAAAAAATGCTATAATAAAACTTTTAAAAGATAAATCATGAAAAAACTGTTAAAAAAACAATTATTTCAAAGTTTAATTTCTAAATAAAAGACTACTACCTTCGAGACGCAATCTCATTACCAAATAATAAAGAAGACATTGTGTTGTTAAATATTTTTGAATGTTATCTTTTGACTAGAGGTGTACCGGATATTTTTGACGGATATTGAACTTTTCTTAAGTTCTATTGATGTTTATGAAGAAAAAACAAGTCTTGTCAGTCTACAATAAATAGTATTCAAGATCTTTGTTTAAAAAATCAAGATTAAAACTGTATGACATGGGATATGTGCTGACGAAGTATAGAAAATAGTAATTAAAAAAAAAACAAAAATTTGGCAGTAAAAACGATTTTTCCTTATAGATTATCAACGCATATATTGTTATACCAATTTTTTCTTGATTTTATTTTTTTAAACCTTGAACACTATTTAATGTGGAATGGCAAGACTTGTTTTTTCTTCATAAACACTTATAGAACTTATTTCTTCATAAACACTTATAGAAGTTATATTACACTTATATACACTTATAGAAGAACACTTATATTTCTTCATAAACACTTATAGAATACTTATTTCTTCATAAACACTTATAGAATACTTATTTCTTCATAAATACTTATAGAATACTTATTTCTTCATAAACACTTATAGAACTTTAGAAAAGTTCAATATCCGTAATTCATTTTTATCATAAAAATGAAAATGCGTAATTTATTTTTATCATAAAAATGAATTATGCATTTTCAGTATCAAAATAAAAAGGGTCTTTTATTATTACTCTAAATAATAATAAACAATTGTATAAAATTGAAAAGAAAAAAAAAAGTTAGTACTTCTATTCATTTTCAATGTAAGCAAAAATATTCCCAATATACAAATACAAAGTTACCTTTTCTCTATAATGCTGAATAATATATTTTGAAAGTTCATCTTGACTTTTTGGTAGATTGCACATTGGAATTCTTCTAAATATTGAGTAACAATAGATAAATATTAAGTAACAACAAATAAATATTGGGTAACAACAGAAAAATATTGAGTAACAAAAGATAAATATTGAGTAACAACAAATAAATATTGAGCAACAACAGATAAATATTGAGTAACAACAAATAAATATTGAGTAACAACAGATAAATATTGAGTAACAACAGATAAATATTGAGTAACAACAGATGAATATTGAGTAACAACAGATAAATATCGAGTAACAACAGATAAATATTGAGTAACAACAGACAATTATTGAGTAACATTATATAAATATTGAGTAACAACAGATAAATATTGAGTAACAATAGATAAATATTGAATAACATTAAATAAATATTGAGTAACAACATATAAATATTGAGTAACAATAGATAAATATTGAATAACAACAGATAAATTTCAAGAGAAAAAATCATTAAAGCGATTTTATACAAAAAACTTATGCAAAAATTGGTAAAAAAAAAAATAACCTAAAATGAAGTAACACTTCTATTCTTCCTCTTTTAAAAATATTCATCAAAGTTGCTGACTTAGGATTAGGGAATCCTAATTCAAAGTCATATATTGCAGGCACTAAATATAATTCAAATTTTAAAAAATATATTATTTAGTCTACCTTTATAATACACTATCGCAAATTTAACAATATTACTAACTATTATAAACAATATTTACACAAAACAAATAATATATAATATAAAATGTATTATAAACGATTTTATTCAAAACATTTTAAATATTTTGTATTTATTTCTATATTAAACTAAACATTTCTATATTAAACTAAACAGAAAAATTAGATTTTTGGATTTAATTGGTTTAGCTTACATTTATAAAAACTATATGGTTTTCTTTTTTTTAAAACTAATGTTAGTTTTTTCAATAGTTTGTTAGGAGGCATTTTTTAGCATTGGTTTCAATGTGTTCTGAAAAGAGTTATTTGATGCAGACTTTTTTCAGATAAACTGACCATTTGGTCAACAAACATGTTTTCTGACTTCATTGTCAGAGTACTCAAATATGTATGTTTTTATAGGAATGCTTATAACAGTTACCATAAATGTCTATATCACATGTAAACCGAAGAATGTCGTCTAAGGTTTGATGAGAATGTGATTAACAATTTTTCCAAAACATCTTTCATTAGAAGAAAAGAAAGGCTCTGAATTTGTATTTAAATTATTAAATTAATTGATAAATGTTAATCATTTACATTTTTTATTTCTAATTACTGTTAAAAAAAAACTGCAAAACTGTAGTTTTAACTTTTAATTTAATGACTGTTATTTGAACTTCAGAATTTAATGCAAATTTGTCTACAAAAATAAAAGTGCTTAAAAGGGAATGAACATCCTTAATTTTACCCTTTAAATTATTTGTAACCCTTATTATTTCTTCCCAATTTTATAAATGCTCTTTTCTATTTTCATAGAGCAAACATTCTTGAATAAAAAAAAACACAAAATTTAATGTGCATTTAAAATGTAGAAGGCAAAAAAAATTTTTAAAAACCCCTTTTACCCTTTGTCTCCATTTATAACATTTAGCACATTATTTGGACTTTAGAAAAACTCTTTCCTATTATTATAAAACAAATACTCTTGAATAAAAAAACATAAGTAATATATTATATATAAGTAATGTAAAAATAATAAATATAAAAAATATATTATATAAAAATCAAACCTATTACAACAATTCAAAACTTTTGTTACTTTTGTAAATTTTGTTTGTAACTGATTTATATGCAAGTAAACCAATTATAGGTTAAACTTTCAACATCGATAGCAATAACAAAATAATTATTATTGATATTATAAATATATAAATTAACAAATAAAAAAAGCTATAAATAAATGATGTTAATAAAATATTATGATTTAATAATCTAAATATATAAACAAATTATTTATTTATAGAAATATAGAATTATAAAAATAAATAAATAAAAAGAAAAAACAAGTCTTTGCAAACATCCTATATTAAATTGAACTTTTAAAGACTCGTTCAGCACTCTGCAACAAAAACTTGTTCAGCACAATGAAACATAGAAACTGTTTTCATTTGAATAAAAATAAAACAGGTTGGGCACATCTTTCAAAGATAAACAAAAAAGGTCTAGACAAAGGTTATAATGCATCTTTTAGACAAAATGTTATAATTGACTAGGTCATTGCATGATTTGACTTTTAAGCTAAAATAAAATTTAAACAAGATATTTGTCTATAAATAAATTTATCTGCTTATATATAAATAAATTTTAGTTTTGATTCACTTCCAACAAGGCTGCAAGCAACCCCTATTAACTTGAGAGTTACTAGAAGAAAAGAATATTGTTATAGAGCAAGGAAATGGTTGACAGAAGACTTGATATGTTGTAGGTTATTTTAGTTAGATTAGTAGGTTGTATGAGTCATATAAAAAATACCTTTATCATGCAGTCCTTCTACTATAAGAGAAAAACCTTTAGTTCTTGGTAACAAATGATGCTTTAAAGGTACTATTCCATTATTTAATGAAAATTCCTGGCTTGCTTTTAACTTCTCATCAGTTCGACGTGTTCCTTCACAAAGCAGACCCATCTGTTTAAAATAATAAGAGATTTTTTAGAGCAATGCATTATGGATTTATAACTTAATAAATGACGCTAACCATTAACTCTATTACACACAATAACCTCAAAACAATAACCACAACACCCTTAAAATAACACCACAAAACCCACAAAATAATAACCACAACACCCTCAAAGTAATAATCGCAAGACCCTCAAAATAATAACTACAACACCTTTAAAATAATACAGACATCACCATCACAGTATTACCCGCTTGGCATCACATAACAATAAGTCAATTTAGTGTTAACCTTTTGACTTGATAATTTCAGACTGTAACTTTTTTGATCAAAGTTTATATTTTGTTTTTAATTGTTTTTGAAAACAAATATAACTTACAAAAGTTAATTACATTAATAAAAATAAAACATTAAAAATGTGTATCAAATTACAGAAGACTTTAATTTAAAAATACTGTAAAATGAATTTATGAATTTTATATAAACCATATTTTAAATAATATATACTTTGATATATTGAAAAAGTAAATTTTTAGATTACTTAATATACATTAAATAGTCTAAAAAATAAAACTGAGTAAATCATGAGATAAAAAAAATATATTAATTTTAATTCAGTGCAAAAAATTCTTGCTATTTTTTCTTTAAAATACCAACAAAAAAAAAGTTTATTAAAATTTTAAGTCATCACTTCTAAACTTTTAAATTTCCATACTTACTCCAAATTGAGAATTTATTTTAAAGTGTTGAGAACAACATTTTTAAAATACTAACTAAAGTGCTTTTGTGCATTTCCGATTTTGAAGTCAACTTTTTTTTTTTTCTTTAACTATTTTAAATCCTCTGAATATCATTCATGTAGGAAAACTATCATTCATGTAGGGAAACTAAGTTTGAATCCACAGACTATTCTTTTATGTGCTGTTGTTTAGCACCACTTTACTTTATTTCACTGCCTTTCTTTTTGCTCTATAGCACTCTCCTTTATCTTAAGACTGCACTCTTTTTAATCTTAATTCTGATTAAATTGACCAACCCCTCTCTCATTATCCATCAACCAATATTGTTGTTGTGGTTGGTAACTTTAATGCTCATCACACTGAATGGCTTGGCTCTAGTGTCAGAGACTCTCCAGGTGTTAAGGCCCAAAACTTTTTGGGCCTTAACAACCTGACTCATCTAACTACTGTCCCTTAGTCTTCTTCCTATCATAACCAAGGTATTTGAGTCTTTAATTAACAAACAATCTTGAATCTTGAATCTAATAACTTACTTTCCGATCATCAATATGGATTTCAATCTTCTCATTTTATAGCTAATTTGCTAACAGTAATAACCGATAGGTTTTATTGTGCATTAGATAGATGTGGAAAAGTTAAGATTATTGCTATTGACATTTCTAAAGCTTTGATGTTGGTCTTCTCCATAAAAGTTTGGCATTCTGGTCTTCTCCATAAGCTTTCTTCTTACAGTGTATCAGGTAACATCTTTAAGATTATTGAACCTTTCCTTACCAATCAAAGTATTCTCGATGGACAGCACTGTTCTTCATATCTTATAACTTCACAATGGTTCCTCAAAGTTATATCCTTGGCACTATACTCTTTATTATTTACATTAACGATCTTTCAAAAACTCTCACATCAAAGGTGGCATTGTTCGCTGATGATACTACCATTCATTCTTATCTTGATAAGAAGCCTTCACTCTCTGATTGCTTGGAGGGGGTATTTAAGCTTAAAAAGGATCTTACTTCTGCTACGGCACTCGTTTCCTTTATCTTGCTTTTCTAATTCATGTAATTTGCAATTTTATAAGTCATCTGTCAATCGTTATCTTGCTCTATAAACTTCATTTTTTCTCTTCAAGTAAATACCAACTTTAATAATGGTTGCTTGCAGCCTTGTTGGAAGCTAAGATGCTCAAAACAAAAAAAAACAAAAAACAATCTGTCAGCTGTTTTTAGAGTTTGCATAATATACTATAGAGTCAAACTTTTATAAAACCTGATAATCCACACACACAAAAAAAAAGCAAAAAAAAAGTTAAAAATAATTTTTTATTAAAATGCAATATTAATTTTTTATTTTGCTTTCAACTCTCAACAAATTTTTTCATTTCTGTGAACAACCATTTATTGGCATATTATTTTGAAATGCTTAAAGCAAATGATAACTTTTTAACAACCCTCTAAGAAAAAATAAAGTTTTTACATTTAACTAAAAGCTAAGAAGAAAGTAAAACATTTTTTTTTTTTTTTGCTGATGCTTTAGATACAGACTTATTATTAAAATCTTTACATATTTCCCGGCTGATCTTTACTTTACAAAAGAAAGATGCAATTAAAAAAAGATATTAGATGGAAATATCATTTTTGTTAAAAAACTATTATTTGTTTTGGATGACTCAAAATAAAATGAAAAAATTATAAAAAGATAATCTTTCTAAAGTATTACTTTTTTCTTTGGAGGTGATTCAGATACTTTTTTCTTAAACTGTCTGTTATATTTTGCCTGCTTCCATTTTTTAACTATAATTTATTTTATTCTTTCTATTTAATCAATTATTATTTAAAACCAAAACATTTTTGATGTTTAATGATCTAAAACTTTTGAGATGATTAAACAATTTAAGAGAAAGTAAATAATTTTGCTTAAATTCTTATGATTGCTTTTTTTGTAACTTGGTCTTTTAAAGAAATTTTAACATTTCTAGTTATAATTTCAAATTCATTTTATTTAAAAAATTTCAATTCATTCATAAAAACTTAATAATTTTTTTTTCTGACTTCAAAGTCAGAAATTAAAATTACAACCTCAAATAATTTTTATTTCACCAATTATAAATATTTTTTTTTTTTATGATTATTCATTTTTGCTTATTCAATAATATTTTCAGACTTTTTTTATACTGTAAACTAAACACTGTTATGGCTTCAAAACTATATTAATTCTAATAATTGAAAACACTTAGTTGCTAACTTAATAACTTTGAGTTTCTATTTTTAAAGCTATTTCAATTTTTTATTATTAAGTTTGCTCTGCAATTCTTGCAGATCAAATTTATCGGCAAGAATAGAATTTGGGAGATCAAAAAATTTTTTTTCACAAAAGAAGGTGAATATTGATAGGTTGTTATTTCCAACACTGTTATCCAAAATTATATCCTAATAACGAACGAGTATCTGAATCTCACTTTGTTGGCATCATTAGGCAGTGGGCATTTTTAAGTGGCAAAGCTCAAGATATCAGCTCGACTAGACAATTAGCAACTTAAAGATTATTTCAACATAATGGGAAGATCATTTTAGCATTTTATTGGTATTCTACCAATTATTAAATTAGTTGAAACAACACTAAGCACAGCAAACATCATGAAAGTACAGATTGAATTCTTTTAAAATATAGAGGTTCCAATTGCCAACTATTCCTGTATAGACAACACAAATGTTTATTTTTTTGAAACATGTATTCCCATATTAGTTTGATGTGGGAATCATAAGCTTGCTATTTGCTTTCAACATTTACTTAAAGCATTTTCTGCAATAAGTGATGCTGATGCAACATTATTGGCTATTTGGAAGTTTTTTCATTAAAAGTTGCTAGCTCTCAATTTTCTCCAAAAAAATTGCAAATATCTGTGAAGATGCCATAACACTAGTCAATACAGGTGTAACAAGATAGACAGCTCATGAAAGACTATATAAAGCTGTCTATGATTATTATCAATAACAAATGAATATCAAGGTACTCACTCTTTTAGTTTGAATGAAAGAAGTAAATCTGAAGCCATGGATCTATTTGCTGCCGAGTCTCCAAAGTGCTTTTGGCAACATTACTCCTGCTTTGATATGTATTCTAAGCAATAACTCCCCTGCATAACAAAAAAGTCACATGTTTTTTATACCTTTCAGATGTGAAAACTTATGTTAAAATTTTTAAATTATATTTTAATAAACTTCTTTCCAGGAAATTTGAAAAGCCTCATGCGGTAGTGGTGTAATGGTAGAGTACTCGCCTCATAAGCAAGAAGTTCCAAATTCAATTCCCACCATGTCCCTAGTAGTACCCCACCCTACTTGTGGTATACAAGGCCACTGCATCCTATGGTGCAGTTTGTCAAGGTTTGTGTTATGTTTAAAGTTATAGAGCAACTGCAATCAATTTATTGTAATTGAAGTAATATACTTAAACTGTTTAAAGTGTCTGTTAATGATTTCTATACTTTTTTATATATATACACCAATTTATGCCATTTTAGCACGACGCCATCAGCGTGTGTGTATATATATATATATATATATATATATATATATATATATATATATATATATATATATATATATATATATATATATATATATATATATATATATATATATATATATATATATATATATATATATATATATATATATATATATATATATATATATATATATATATATATATATATATATATATATATATATATATATATATATATATATACATATATATATATATATATATATATATATATATATATATATATATATATATATATATATATATATATATATATCAGGCCTTGCGATAAAGCGTCGGGCGGTGTGAATTTTATGTCGTCCAAGAGCGATTTTGCATGTAGCTAGGGCTATTTGCGTCGAGCAAAAAAATTTTTGTTTGAGTATATTTAAAGATATTTTTGAGCGGAATTTTAATGAAGTAATTTACAATTATTTTAACGTTTAATAAAGTATTTTAAAAACCGCACGCAGTTGAAATAAAAGTTTGAACTAAAAAAAATTGAATATTTACAAGTAGAAAAAGTTCAGATTAAAAAAAAAGTTTAAATCTTTTAAGCTAACATTTTAATAAAATTATTCAGCAATAGCAAAATTGAACAAAAATACTTTCTTTTAGTTTTAGATTTTAAACTTAAATAATTATTTTACGGGGGTTTGTTAGGTTTTTAAATTATTCCATAGGTCTAAAAATATTTATTAACTGTTAGACGTATTTAAAGTATGTAAGAGTAATTTCGAGGAAACATTTTAAAAATTGGTGAGCGCAAATAAAATAAAAAAAAAAGGATTAATATTAAAACGTATTCTACTTGACTCAATAAAAAAAGTACAGTTATTAAAATTTTTGTAAAAAGTAACTCAAAAAAATTACTTAAATAATAACGATCGCTTTTATGCTAAAAGTTACCGAAACTCATGAAAGCGTGCTCAAGAACAGCTACAGAAAAATAGAACGTCAATAGTTTTCCGAATAATTTTTAAAAATAATTTTAAGAATAATTTTTTCGCTGAAATATTTCTTTTATACCTATAAGATTTTTATTCTAACATTTTATTTTATTTTACTAGAAATAAAATTTCTTGTTAACATTAAAAATCTATTCAAAACGTTCGTTTAAGTTTTTTATTAATACGAGTGATTGTGCTTATCAACCGCTTTATGAAAATAAATAAAAATAAATAAATAAATATAATATAAAATCGCTTGTAAAAATATTAGCTATTGCACAGTTTTTATTCGTACAATATTAAAATTTCCAGTTTATTACTCGCTGACTTTTTAAAAAGAAAAAATAATTATTTGAAAAACTTTAAATTACATATTTAAGAAAAAAAAAATCAAATATTAGCATATTTTATAATCTATTTTAAATTTAAGTTAAAATGTTTTTTATTCGTTTAGTATAGACAAAACGTGACAAACGTCGAGAAAATAAACAAATGTTTTTACATTTTAAAAAACGAAACATTTCAAAACATTTTTAAATAATAACATTTCTACATAAACGATTTAAAGTAGTTTTGTGGTAATTAAGTAAATTGATGCAGTTAATGTCGATAAATATGAAAAGCAAATAAAAAGAATTTAATGACGTCAAAAATCACGTCGTGCTTATGCGTCGCGCAGTTCTTATTCATTGCAAAGCCTGATATATATATATATTTAAACAATTTTAAAAAATGTATTCTACAAAATACAGTGCTCAATGTTCTTAAAAGAACAGAGCAATTATAAATTAGTAGAAAATCACTTAACAAAAATTTTTTTCATTTTACACTGTGTTTCATTAACAAAGACTCATCAGAAATGAATGATCAAATTAATAAAACTTCAATTTATATCAAAAAATTGAATTACAGGAAGTCGCTAATGTTTTAACTACTGTAAATTTTCACACATTTGTGGAATTTAGAAGAAACAACGCATTTATATACCACATTTTTTGATAAACAACTTCCACTCATTGGACAATTGTTATTTTGTTTACAATTACAACTTTCTGTAGTTTTTTCATTTAGGATTTCTTTTTTATTTAACAAAGCATTATTGTGACTTTTTATAATTGTTTCCATATTTTTTGTGCAACTGTAGCTAACTTTAATTGTATTTCGATTAAAAAATTTTAAAAAATTTTTATAATATCTTTTCGAATCTTATCGAGCTGTGGACCAGATTTTTTACGCATTACTATTGAACCATCGTCGCGATAAAGGCCTAAATCATTTATATTGATTATTTTACTTAATAAATCTAAATTGTATAGTCCAATAAACTCGCAAATTTCTGCTCCATCATAACAGCTCATTGTTACATCGAAGCAGTCGAGTATGCTTTTCTTTTTCCAAGTTTTCATTATTAAAGTAAAGTAAGGTTTTTCTACAACATTTTATTATATGGATTGTTTCTTTAGGAATAAATGTGTGGCTTTTTGCAAATTCAATTGTTTTATTTAAAATATATGCAGTTATTAAAGGGTAAAAATCATTAATGTCAAATTGAATAAATGTAAATCATCTTTATTTTCGATTATGGAGAACTAATTTATAACATCAGTGGTATTTTTCCACTGTTGCAAATTTAATTTATTTCTAAGAATATTATTAATTTTGTCCAATTTAATTTTGCTAACACTTACATGTCCAATCTCTGTGAGATTGGACATGTAAGTGTTACAGAGCCTTGTGCAGGGGCAGTATATTTGATTCTGTTATCAAGGTTTATTTTTTTAGCAATACTTTGGGCTTCTAAATTAATCGCGTTTTCCAAATTTTTAGGGGCTTTCTCATAAGAACTACTAATATTGTCGCGTAAAATTTTTTCATAGTTTTCTGTTGTGAGTTGGTAAATGTTATTTGTTTTATCAGCAAAAACCAAAGCATTTGGGTTTGATTTAATTTTTTTAACATCTAACTTTAATTCTGTTTGAAATTTATTTTTTATAGGGCAAAACTTTATTGTTTTAATTAAATGCAATAGGTGATTTTCAAAATTTTCTAAATCAGGTAAAAAAGGTGGGGTATTTTTTTGTTTTAAATCCATAATTATCATTATCTTGGTTATTATTAAATACATCATCTGTGTTTATTTAGTAGTTAAAACATCTGCGACTTCCTGTAATTTAATATTTTGGTATAAATTAAAGTTTTATTAATTTAATCATTTATTTCTGATGAGCCTTTGTTGATGAAACACAGTGTAAAATGAAAAAAATTTTGTTAAGTGATTTTCTACTAATTTATATATATATATATATATATATATATATATATATATATATATATATATATATATATATATATATATATATATATATATATATATATATATATACATACATATATATATATATATATATACATACATATATATATATATATATATATATATGCTATCCCTAGAGAGAATAGCATATATATATATATATATATATATATATATATATATATATATATATATATATATATATATATATGTATATATGTATATATATACATATATATATATATATATATATATATATATATATATATATATATATATATATATATATATATATATATATATATATATATATATATATATATATATATATATATATATATATGCTATTCTCTCTAGGGAAATAATAATTTAAAATATATTTTATATACTGAAATGCTTGATGAGGACTTTCTCAGATTTCTAAAAAAAAAGCTTGAAAAATGTATTTTAAAAAAATTAAATATTCTCACCCAAAAATAATTTGTATTATTTCGCATGCTTTTAATAATTCTGCTGATATTTTCTTTGTCTTGCTGCCAATTTCTGTTTAGAAAGCCAAATTCAGCAAACCACCAGGACCAACCAATAACAGGAACATATTTTATGGAATTTTTGGAAATTACCTTAGCTCTCTAAACAGTAAAAAATTTAGAACTCAATTTTTATTTAAAATTATTTGAATTAAAACTGTATAAAATTTAAACAACACATGATTTAAAACATTCATAAAGTGTTCTGGAATTTTGCTCAATCTTGAAAGGCATTTTTATTATGTCCTTATTAATTTAAGCATTGTGTAAGTAATTTATTTGTGAACTTTCTTGTTAAATGATTATTTTGTTTACTTGTTTTTTGTTTGTTTTTTTCACTGTATTTTTGAAATGTTCTCAAACATCTAAAAAGTGGTCAAGTTGTCAAAACAGAATATCATGTGCATGGTCAGGAATAAAATGCAATTGTGCATCTTTCCTGACCACAACTGAATATAAGTGAACCATGACTAAATAAAACTTTAAACATGAACCATGGGTATTAAACTTAATAAAATATATAATATTTCATTTAGGGTTAAAAAAATTATAATAAATGGTATCGGGTTTTGTCAATGAAATCTATAAACTACATTATTTGTTTAATCCACTGGAAATGTAAAAAAAAAAACTAAATTCTTACACCACAAAAACCATTGCGATCAGAAAATATCCATGAAGCCAACCAATCAATATCACTGTAGTGATTGCATATAATTACAGAACTTTCTTTACCCACATGTTTAAAGTCCTCTGTACTTTCCACATAAACTTTTAAATCCATCTCAGCCCACCATTCACCCAAAACTGTTATTTCTACAAGTAAATTAATATTTTAAAACTATTTTTTGCCTTAAAAACCATACTTAACAACTTGCATAACTACAGGCTTCAGCAGGAGCAAATAAGTGCATGAGCTATGAATAACTTGTCACAAATAAACTTATCAAGCTATGCGGGCTACCTGCTTAGATAGCCTAACACCCATTTTTTTTGAGAAACTTAAATTATTATGTTTTGATAATAATTTTTGATACTTACACTGAACTTTAATTTTGTTCCTTCTACATTCAAGCGATAGTATTTGTTTTTTTAGCGATGAAAAGGCAGAAAAACAGACTAGCATTATAAAAAAATATCTTAACTTCATTCTTAGATTTTTTTAAATTAACTTATATATTATATTTATTTAATTATTTAGGTATTTTTAAATAAATAAATAATAATATAACAATGTTATAATATAATTAATGGTTTTAATAAAACAACAATATAAAAATACTGTTATATACAATACTATAAAAATGATTAATTTTTTCATATTAAATTTTAATAAAACTAACATTATTTGCAACTAGTTTATTTTTATTTTGGGATATATAAAAATACAACCAAATAAAATTTAGTAAAAAAATTTATATTTTGTTATTGTAATCAAGTTAAACTTGAACTTCTATCTCTGTGAAATTAAGGAAAAATAGATTACCAAAGTTCAAATTATAAAATTATATATATTAATTTGCACAAAACTTAAATCTAATTAACAATTTATGAAAAAAAAAAGCAAAATTTTAAATATCACTTTTTTTAAAACTACCCAAAAAATAAAATAATTTTTATGTGTACAAATTTATGAAAGAGTGTTGTTTTTTCAATATAATGTTGCTAATGTAGCTAAAAATTATTGCTATGGGTATTCAAAACAAGAAAGTGCAAAAATTATTGCTATGGGTATTCAAAACAAGAAAGTGAAAAAAAATAAAAAGAAAAAATCTATTTATGTTTCTTAATTTTTTATATATGCCTGTAATTAAATCTTTTTTTATTTATTTATGGTATTTATGGGGAAAAAAAGTTTTGAAAAATGAAAATAATAGTAATGTTAATCTAAATATTTTTTTTTTAATGTAAATTATATAGAAAAAATATATTTATCAAAAAAAAAAAGTTTATTACTTAGTCTAACAAGGAAGTTTTTCAATTTAAAATTTTTCATAGTTAACAACTTCTACAGTATTTGAACCTCCCTCACCAACAACAACAACAGTCAACCTTACTTTATTAGCAATAAGAGTCTTAAAAAGTATATTTTTAATTAGAACATGATAAAAGTATTTATATTTAAAATATAACATTTTAATAAAATTGCTTTATATTAAATGAAAGGAAATTTTAAAACTACTTTATATCAAGATAATAAGCAAATTTGAGAGCTTACAGCTATTTCACAATTCCCTTGTTTAAAATATTCTGAGCCTAATGCCTAACAATGACAGAACTATAAAAACTATAAAAATAGTATTATAGTCTGTATAATTTGTCAACTAAGTCAAATTTAAAATAGAAAAACATAATTTAAAAAATAATTATAAATGCATAAGAAGCTGTAAAACCAAGATACTGTAATTAAATCAAACTACTGTAAATAATATAAAAACATGAATTTAAAAAATTATTCATGCAGTAGTATGCGTTAGTGTTACTGCATTAGTTGGAGCTTTCTGCTTCTGAGTCTCTTAGGCCCAGACTACCTTTATCTGATAATTTATAACTTATCTTTTTTACCTGCATTTTTTACATCTAGAAATTTTACTATAACAGGACACATTTGACATTTTTCCACATGCTGTGTCATTTGAGGTCCATATTTAGACAGAATGCTATGTCAAAATTTTAACTTTTTTATTTCGCTAATTTTGTTTAATTGGGCAACTAAGGTTTTATTTCTGAGCCATTGTGGCCGGCTTAATCATAATTGATTACCGATAAAAAGAACAATAAGAAATCACTAAATAAATTAAAGTTATCTCCTTATCTTCTCTCTCTATCTATTATATATATTTATATATATATATATATATATATATATATATATATATATATATATATATATATATATATATATATATATATATATATATATATATATATATAGAGAGAGAGAGAGAGAGAGAGAGAGAGAGAGAGATAGAGAGAACTTTAAAATATATAGTGCACGAAGCTGAGAAAAATTCTCATAAAACGGTCATGGCAAGCCAAGCAAGTCATTTGTCTAGGCAGCTTTTTACAAGAGCTATATGTTACTGCCATTGATGCTTTATGTCTTAATAGGTTTATTTTATACTTGTTAAAACACAATGAATTTGGTTAAAATTTACATAAATTCATAATAGAACTTATTCAATAATAAAAATTAAAACATCAACATATACAAGTGAAAACATGATTATGTTAACGAAAATAAAAAAGTTTGAGTATATTAAATAAAATTTAAAAACTTTTCTGAAAAAAATATTTTGAAGACTCCCTTTACTTTACGTTTTTAAAAAGTTCTAAATACAAAAAAAACATTTCTAAATACAATTCTAAATTCAATAACTAAAATAAAAACAAGCATTTTAATGAAACTTTAAATGCAAAAACAAAATTGTAATTGAAGCTAATCGATTGAATGATACAAATTTGTTTTTATTTACATAAAAAATTCAAAAACCAAACAAAAAAAAAACTTTTGTACTCTTTATGTGGCTTTGAAATATCAATATCGGTTGTACTTAATGTCGATTATAAAATTTTGTTTCATTTTTTCAAGACTTTTTATTGACTGTTAAAATTAGGAAATAAGGAAGACACCTTTTATTAGGTATTATCCCCTTTAAAAAATTTTTCAGACCACCTTAATTACATGTGAATTAAATAATAAAAGCATATATTTTAGGGTATTTTTGCTATCAACCTTTACAATACAGGTATTAAACATCACTATTAATAAAAGTTATGTTATTGCATTTTTCAACTTTTCTAGATACAGCCTTTTAAGTAAAGCTTAATTGGCATAAAATTTATTGCCAAAGAGTCGGCATAAAATTTATTGCCAACTCAGCCAATAATAAAAACAATAATCTGCATAAAATTTACTGCATTCATAACAAAATTAGCTATTTCTTAATTTTATGTTGTAAAAAATTATTGTTAAAATCTTTTTTTATAAATTTATACTTAATTTCTTTTTTTTTCTGCATGGGGTAGGCTCAAAGTATGGGAGTAAGGAGGAGGGGGGCAATTAGACTACCCATACCCTCCCCAAAAAAAAAAAAAAAAATTTTTCATTTTGTTAAAAATTTTTCCATTAGGCTTTTTGGAGGTCTAATGAAGCAATAATTAGAAATAATAAATTTATTTATTGAAGCTAATTTTTTTATAAAAGACCAACATTTTTTTAAGTATAAAAACTTTACTAAGTTGAAATTCAAATTGCATTTATTAAAGACATTTTTTGTAAAAAGCTTTATTTATAAATCAGGCTTGGTCGGGAATCGGGTGCGATCGCACTCGATATTTGACCACGGAAATTATATTTAGTTGCGAAAAGCCAGCCAGAATTTTTAGGCGTTTTGAGAACATTTTAAAAACAAGCAAAAAAGCGCAATAAGATAAATTGGACCGATGAGAGACAGTTAAAAAAAAGAAAAATAGCTTTTAACGCAAAACTTTAAGCAAAATAAATACAATGAGCAAATATTTTTGAAACATCGCTCTTTTATAACTTTTTTTTTAAAAAAAAAAGCGACATTTTTTGTATATAGTAACAACGTACTAATAATGATTGTTTAATAAAGAAACAAATGTTCTTCAATTTATCAAAGATTATATATAATTTTTATTTATATACTTATGTATTATTTTCAGTGCTGGAAATAAGAGGTGGGGGGAGGGGGGGTTAGAAGAGCTATAGTCCCGGGACACACAATGTAATGGGCCGAGAAACAGTCAAGAGGACTTATCGGTATTTTTAAGTCATTTTTACGCTGTCGCACATAAAAAAGGCCAAAAAAATAATGCAGCCCCCGGCCCTGTAAAGTCCAACAAGATTAAACCAATAAAATAACGCTACATAATTTAATTATAAATAAAAAAAAATTTTTTAGTACCTGTTTTATGCTTCGCGTAGTTTGAAAAGTTTAACATATTTGAAACAATCCTTCTTAGTAAGATGAACAAATGAAATAACTAAATCATTGAGTTACTGTGGAAATTTAATTAGCTAGATAGAAATTAACTAAAAACGTTAAATTACTTTGTAAGGAGGAAGCGGAACTGCTTAACAATATCGCTGATGATGTTTAGTGAGTGGGCTTTATATCTTTAACTAGTATTTTACAGAAAAAAAAACTTTAAGTGTAAGTATAACGAGTTTGTAAGAATGGCTGAAGCAAAAATAATTGAAGTTAATAAACCAATTTCTAATACATTACATACATATAAATACATCCCTTATATATAAAAAATAAGATTATACTAATTAAATCTATAATATATTTACAAAACGTTGACAAGTTAAAAAATATAAATTTAAAACATTTATTTTTGTAAACAAATGTCAGTTTAAAACATTTATAGCTTTATGGATGTGACTCCGAGAATGAGCCATTGTATTAAAATAATTGTTCGTTTGATAGTATATTCTTAAAACAATTGATGCTAGAATTCTCAACGAAAACATAACAAAAACAAAAACAAAAACAAAAAAAAGAGATTTTGAAAAATAATTTAACAAAATACTCTAGAACAGTCGCTTAGTAATTTCAGTTATTTATTAATTGAACCAATAGAATTAGTTGTTCGTAAATTTGGCGGGTTTTTTGTGTTCGCGAATATTCTTTATTTATTTTTCCGCACTAAGATGTTTGACAACATTCAAGTTTATATAAGTTTCCTTGTACGTCCGTAAAACAAAACCTTTAAAATTTACAATAAAATAAACTTATTATTTTGCGGACAAACAAGGAAACACACATAAACTGAAATGTTCTCAAAACGCCTGAAAAATCTGGCTGGCTTTTCGCAAGTAAATATAATTTCCGTGGTCAATTATCGAGTGCTATCGCACCCGCTTCCCGACCAAGCCTGTAAAATACATTTTTTTTTTTTTTTTTTTATAAATAAAGCCTTTTATTTTCTCATTATTATGATTAAGTTAAATTAAATCTTCGCATGATTTATTTGTTTCATTTTTTTTGTTTCTATTTTTTTTTTTTTTTTTGCAACTTTTTTGAAAAAATAAATGTTTATACAATTTAAAAATATTAAATACAACACTTTTTAATAAATTTGATAAAATTTATTCATTTATTAAACAATCATTAGTAGTAATTTGTTACTTAATTTAAAAGAA
The DNA here is from genome assembly GCF_022113875.1 of Hydra vulgaris. Lineage (NCBI taxonomy): Eukaryota > Metazoa > Cnidaria > Hydrozoa > Anthoathecata > Hydridae > Hydra > Hydra vulgaris. The sequence goes on along the minus strand of NC_061158.1, from coordinate 17,448,179 downwards.
TTTGTATAACTTTAATAAAACGTTTGAAAAGATTTATTTCAAATGTAATTATTTATGCGGTAGTGGTGTAGTGGTAGAGCGCTCGCTTCATAAACGAGTGGTTCCGAGTTCGATCCCCACCACGTCCCTGGTAGTACCGCGCTCAACTCGTTTCTCTGCGCAGCGGCCTTGTTCGTCAAGGTTCGTGTTTCGGAGTTATAGAGTTGAGAGAGGGTTATAGCCACAAAGTAAGTAGCCTCCTCGTCTGTAGTGACCTTCTCGGCCTTGAGGAGGTGAAGTAAAATAAAAAAAAAAAATTAAAAAATAAAAAAATTAAAAATGTAACAAAAAGTTTCGCTTCGAGTTTAAGTTTTTCTTTTAGTGTTTACATTTATTTTATATAATTTCTTTTTCCTAAAGATTTTTTTTTCGTTTCTATTTTGATTAGGAATTTTTTTGATGTTAGTTTTTTTAACATTTTTCCTAGTTTAAGTTTAGTTTAGTGTTTCTACATTCAGCGCATTTCTGAAATGTTTAAATCATCAAAACATATAAACAATCGTGGTCAATTTGTCAAGAAATAAAATCATTTGCGTGGTCAGCATTAACGCTTGATCGCACGCCATTCTTGCCCAAGCCTGTAATATATATAAATTAAACTAAGTTTAGCTTAATTGTTAATATAACATCTTAATGGTTTTCATTAAGATGTTATATTATTTATATTTATTAATATCACATCATAATGTATATAATTTAAATATATTATGATTCTATTTTATGTTGTTATATTACTATCATAACATAATAAATTGATGCTATACAAAAATATAATAAAATTATTATGACATTATAATATACGATATTTTATTACTATAATTTATAATAATATAACATTTTATTTGCTTAGATATTATCAAGTTAATCCATCCAGTCACCATGACATCACAAATAAAATCAAAAATCAAAACTTGATTTCTGATTTTTTAATAAGTCTTTGTAAAGATGAAGTACTTAAAAGAAAGTGTTATCTACAGCACGATTTATTGTATTCAACATACAACAAATTGTGCTGTAGATAGTAGTGCATGTAGTAAGCAATGGTTTTCTAAAATCTTGTAATATTAATGTTTGTTCAGCACACTTTATTACTGGTGGGTTACTTTTAATTTGCATCTTAATTTAGAACTGGTATCAAAATATCAGTACTTTTTATACCCTAAAATAACAAAAATAATGTAGACAGCAATGTAAACCATCATTTTATTTAAACAGAAATCTAAAAGTATGTAAAAAGAAAGAAAAATCACCTAAAAGACATATTATATAGACATCTATTCACTGTTTCTTAACTTTGATTGATTTGGTTAACTAACTTTAAAAGTAATTGTAGGACAAAAAGTTGTTGTTAAGCAATATTTTCTTAACTTTGCGTATTAGAAAGAATAGCTTGTTTTCCCCCAATTAACCCAATTTTCCCCCAAGTAACCCAAGGGTTATTTTTGATTTCCTATTATAGTCACATGATTCCGACTGGATAAGATATTAAATTATTATTACATTTATATTTGTGTTAATATCTATGATTATTGATAACTAACTATTATAATATATGCAATTTATATACACAAATTCTATAAACTATAATAAGATTCTATATCAATCTGACAACATAGCTATATATGAATCATAATAATATAACACCATTTCTAATATTTAGTGATTTTAATGTTATGCCACAGTTATGGCAGCTCATAGCTAATGTAACTTTTCTTGCTTAAATTAAGCCGAGCAAGTTTTTAAAAAGTTTGGTGAATACCATTTCAGCTTGGTGAATACCAATATTTTAGCGCTGGACTTATAAAAAAACTTATGTAAGTTTTGTAAAATGCAACTGCACAAGTTTTATGAATACGAACTTCACAGCTTTGAATTTATGCTAAACTTACGTCAAACTTACGCAAAAAAAAAAAAAGTTTTATGAAAAAACATATTTTTATATTTGATAAATATAAAATTATAAAAAGCTAATTCCTTGTCAAATCAGCAGGAAGCGTACCCTGCTGATTTGACAAGGAATTACCTTTTTATAACTTTATATTTATCAAATATAAAAACATACTTTTTGTATGTGGAAGTTTATAAACTACAGTTTAAAAAAACTCATTATAATGATTTTTTTGCATTTAGAAAATTCTTAATTTTTTACTTTTATTTGAGCCAAAATAGCTTGTGTAAACCAGTTTAGGAGACCAGTGTGGGCAGTAGCAAGAGCTCTCTATTACAGCCTCCTTTGTTATGCAAGCACTTTCGGGCTTAAGTCTTTTTACGTTTGCTAACAGGCCTGCAAAAACTTTTGCGAGCGCATAAAAAAGCATTTTTTTAAATTGCTACAAAATTTTTTATCTATCTAATATTTTTAAAAAAATTGTGAAAACACAATTTTTATTTTTTTTCTTAATTTATTATTTAAGGCGCCCCAAGAAGACTTAACGGTCTTGTCACAGAACACCGCAGAAGTGCATTTAACCAGGAAGTTCACTCCTCCTTTGTTACCGTGATGCAAAATATGACCAAAGTTTGTTTCAAACCTGGATCTCCTGCTTGTAAGTCAAGTGTACCAACCACTGCGCTACCGCCGCACAACACTTATATGCAGGGCTCCAGTTAAGCGCTTTTCACAAATTCGTGATTAGTTTTTTCTTTAAAAAATTCTTTTTGCGATTTGTTTTTTTTATTTGGTTTTTTTTAATTTTTTTTCTCATTTTGGCTTTTTTTTTTTGACAATTCTTAAAAGTTTTTTTATTAGTGCTCTATCTTTTGAATAGAAGCATGAACATTCTGTTCTGATCTGATCTGCTTTGTCTGCTCTTTCACGCAGAGATTTTTATTCAACGTAAAGCACTTTTGAGTTTAAATTACTTTAAATCTTTGTGTGGCCAATAATATTTTACAAGGTCGTTAAAGCCAATAATATTTTACAAGGTCGTTATAGCGAAAAGTATAAAAAGGAAAAAACATTATAGCAAATATTTTCTTAATTCTTTTTTATGAACAAAACAACCTGGTTTTTATCGTTGTATTTAAAAGGTTGCACCAAACAGGGCCTATTCTCGGAAAAAAATTTGGGCGGCGGTACCCCCTCCTTCTGACAAACTTTATTGGCAAATCTGAATTTTTTTTGCGATAAAAAATAATATTTGCCTATAAATGTAAAAAAAAAAATGTAAAAGGCGTTAAAATAATAAAAAATAAAAGCTCCTCAATTTTTAATTTGGGCGCCCAAATAAGGTCGAGATTATCGAAAACGGTCTAAAATAGCCCTGACCAAACTAACTTATTATTAATAATTTAAATTATTATTTTATCAACAAATATATATTAATAATTTTACTACTTCAAGTATGTTAAAAAATATATTAAATTTTTTTTTATTAAAATATATTTCTAATAGTTAGTTAATGCTAATAGAAACTAGTAACTTTTTTGCTTCAACGCTTTTTGCTTTAACAACCCTGAAACTTATATTTACTTTGATTTACTGAATGGGTAATAGTATATCACAGTAAATGTACTTATAAACTAAATCAAAACAACCTGTTAAGTTACAATAGTAAGTTACAGTTACTCAAATATTAACTTATCAACTATATTAATTTACTTAATATACACAAAGACTCACAAAAGTTAGCCACACATGTTTTTATTTCTATCTTATATGTTATTAACACATAATAGCTTCTAACTAAAAATTATTTTACTAAGAAATGTTGAACAGAATATGAAAAACACAATGTTTTTTTATATTCAAAATTTATTTAAAGCGATATCAAGATTAAACATTTTCTATAAATACGCAAGTTGTTTTTGAGAATTTTAAAAAAAATCTATTTGAACAAAAGAACTCTTTTAAAAAAAGTCTTCTAAAATTCTCTCATTCAAAAGTTTTTGTCTTAAAAAAAAGGCAAATTTTAAAAAATTTTAACGTTCAATAATTCTTAATCTAAAATTATGGTATAGCGAGGCCATTCCTTAAAGTTAAACGTATATCGACATTAATAATATCAGATATAAGAAAGTTATAATAAAATAATAAACATTTTGAAAAGGAAATTTTTTTTTTGTTTCTTGAAAACAGTTTTTAAAGAAGAAAACATTCTATTGCAAAAATTAAACCAGTGATTATTGCAAACATTTAACCCAAAATTAATTATTATAAAAAATTTAAATAAAAAATAAAATTTTTTTTTTACTTTTGTTGAAGGAAATTTTTTTCCAGAAAAATTTAAGCATATACTTAACCTTAACGAAAAAAGTAAATAAAAAATAAATTGATTTATTAAACCAATTTTTTCTCACACTTTTTATTACAAAACAATTTGAACAAAAAAATTCAATAAAAACATCAACTTAAAAGCCATTTGAATCAAAAAATTATTTATACTTAAATTTTTAATAGTACGTTTATTATAAATAGATTTTTAATAGTAATAGCAATGAACTATAAAAAATGTGGTATCTAACATTTTATTGCTTTGACCTAACTCGTTTGGTCTACGCATGCTTATGCATTTTTTTTTAAGTTCAACATTTCTATTCATTTAATTCGTTTTATTTTAAACACATTTTATGTTATTAATGTTATAAAAACTTAACTAAAAAGTTATTTTTTTCGCGATTAGATTTTTTTTTGCATTAATTTAACCCCTGTATACGTATAAATTCTTTCATTTAGAATTTAAATAAAACATTAATTATGCCATTCTTAATGCAATTACTTTATTAAGAATTTCAATAATTCCTTTTTTTTGCCAATTTTTTATTAATTTTTTATCTAAAATTAAAAGAAAAACATTTGTTTCGCTAGGTTTTTTTAAAATTACTTCATTTAGAGTTAAATAAAATGTTAGTCATTACGCTTTAATTATAATTACATGTGGGGGCCCCCAAAATCTTGGAAATTTTAAGATTCTATTTATGTTTGATGCTCACTAACTGTTCTGGAGAACGAAGTTTTTCAAAATTAAAACTTACGAAAAATTATTTAAAATCAACTATGTTACAAATTACATTAAATAGTTTTTCATTGCTATCAAGTAATATAGATTTGATGAAAAAATTGATTTCGACAAATTGATTGAAGAATTTGCTAAGGAAAAGTGTATAAAAAAGTTTGTAAAATTTGAAAATAAAACATATTTTCACATACCAAAGTCCTTTTTTTAAGTTTGATTGAGTGTCAATATTTGAAGTTGCTTTTAAAAGTACATTCTTGATTCTTGAATAAAGGATTAATATATCATTTCAAAATTTAAATCTATCTAGGGCCCCAAATGGGGTAAATCTAGGCCTGGTCATAAGATTTTGTTGCGTAACATAAAATTATAATGCAAATAAGTGTAATTTACTCAATGTACATATTTATATAGTTAAAATTTAAATTATATCAGTGATATGTTTTAAAGTATTGTATTGTAATTAAATTCAATTTGAAACCCTGTTAAAAATCATTAAAAATTGTTATCTTTATAAATCATTTATGAAATATCTTGAAACTAAACAATATTGTTATAAACAAATATATAAAAATAAAAATGTTGCTTGAAAAAAAAAAACTCTTTTAAAAAAAACTCTTACAATTTATTACTATTATTTATATATTTCTTAAAACATTCATTATAAAACATGTTATGTTTGCTTTCTCTCAATTTAGTTTTTATTATTTTTTTAAATAAGGAAGCTATTGTAAAATGGAGAATTTCTTAATAATTAAAAAAACTTTCTACAATTTTTTTGTATTATTATTTTGGCTTTAACAAAATATTTGCTTAAAGACTTTTTAAATAATCTAATTGAAAAAATGTTTTGGCATAACATAAATGGCTTAAAGCATAGATGAAATTGCCATTTCATACCTAAAATTTGAATGGCCTAACGCTTCTTAACAAGGCTTGCACTATGTAGTAAATTTGAAGTTTTTAGATCTAAACAAGAAGTATTCATTTGCAGCTCAGGAGAAAAAGAACATCCAACAAATGCTTGGTACCTTTGGTTAAACATATTGTTAGTTCTGCAATATTATAAGGGCTGTTTTGATAGCAATGTAGTTAATAATATCCATAAAAGAGATGGAATTATGAATAAAGCAGCTATCAAAAACAAAGGTGGATCCAGATGAATCAACACTTTTTTAATAATCATTGTATTTTTTGGTTTATTGCAATTATTATTTATATCTTTGAATATATTACACATAACACTTACCTAAATTTATTTATATAAACAGTACAATTGATATTTATAAATTAAAAAACTGGAAAGTGAAACTAATAATAAACAAATATACTAAAATTAACTAACGACTAAATATCCCATATGACAACGCTGGTATAATATTGTGGTACCAACTTTTCTTTATCCAATATAATGGCAAAACCAGTAGTTGCAAAAAGTTTATAAACAAACCACTTATACAAAAAACTATCGCAAACCAAGAAAAAAATATTGAAGAAACTAGATTCATGTTCCCTATAAAATAATGATTTAAGTATGTAAGCATATTTCTTTTTTTAATGACATTTATAAATTATTATATGCTAAAAAAATAAATTACCTCTGATAAACAGATAACTACATGCAGACTTACAGAAGAGAGTAATACAAAACTTCAAGTTTATACCTTTAAAAAAGATAACTGCATAGTAATTTTTTAAAGTAATGTTCAAAAATTGACTACACTAAAATTAATAACTTTTATTTTAGTGTAGTCTAAAGTGATAAAAAAAATTTAAAATTTAATGGTTATTTTTAAAAACAAGAGGTTTTAAAAATATCATTATATATATACATATATATATATTAATATATATATATATATATATATATATATATATATATATATATATATATATATATATATATATAAATATATACATATATATGTATGTATATATATATATATATATATATATATATAAATATATATATATATATATATATATATATATATATATATATATATATATATATATATATATATATAATACATAATGAAACTATATATAAGCATTAATGATACTAAACTTTACCATAAAAACCATTAAACTTTGGCCTTCATTTTTAGATTATTTAATTAATAACGGAAACATAAATTATACAACTATAGAATTATAGTGTGCGTGTGTGTATATGTTATATATATATATATATATATATATATATATATATATATATATATATATATATATATATATATATATATATATATATATATATATATATATATATATAATACATAATGAAACTATATATAAGCATTAATTTAAAACACATAACTGTAAAAAGATTTTTTAGATAACTAAATATCAAACAGTATAAGAATAAAACATTATCTTAAAAAGATTACTATTAAATAAATAAGCTGATTAATTAAATTTAATCTGTTTTTAAATTAAAGCATACATTAAAACATATTTTTTAAATCTCTTTCCCATAATCAAATATAGGATGAAAAAAACTGAAAGTTAAGAGAATAAAAAAATTATTTCAGTATAAACAAATTATATTCTTTTAAAAGTCTACATTTATTATTATTTAATAAAAACAAATTTAACTAATAACAACAACAAAAATATAAATAATAACAACAATAATAATAACAATAATAGCAATAATAGTAATAATAGCAATAATAATAATATTGAAATTATTAATTATTTTATGTACTATTATTGAACTATTATCATCATTACTATTTTTAATTGTTATTACTAATACTATTAGTTATATTAGTAATATTAGATGTATGTTACTATTAGTAATAGTAACATACATCTAATATATTATGCACAAAATTTCAAAATATAAGACAAAGTATATTATATATAATTATATACTATATTGGATAAAGATATTAACAAAAAGATAAACTATTCATTGAAATCTGAAACGAGAAACTATTCTAGATAATAAAGTTGTTTCAATTTTAATACTTTACTCTTAATCTCTCAATATTGAGAGAAAAACGAGGGTAAAAACGAGTACTTCGTCTTTATTGGCAATATAGACAAAGTACTCGTTTTTACCCTTAACAAAACTAATTACATCTAATTTAATTTCTTTTATAAATTATAGATCTATATATAATAGATACATAAATATTAAGATAACATCGAATGACACAAGGTCGAATCTGTTAGAAATTAATCCTATAAATGCCGCCAAATAATTTAAAATTAGTTGCCGACATTTAATTACTTTTTTTTTCGTAATAATTAATTTATTTTTACTTTAGGGCAAACTCCTGTTCCGACGCTGTCCTTTAGGTCCAAAAATACGAAAAATGTTCTTTCAGTTGCAAGGCTATTTGCCAGAATTAAAACCTCTGTCGACCCAAAGAAGTCTTTCATGGCAAGGAGGGGGGGGGGGAGAAGGCGGGTAAGGTATGTATTTTTTTGCCAACTAGAAATACAAAAAAAAAAAATCCTCAATATTTACAATTTGCAAACTATTGTTCAAAACTTGCTCAATGTGCCAACTAGAATTCTTAGATGACAGCTTTGGGAGGGCGGGGTGTGGACACCTTGATACTCCCCTCCTTCGGGACGCCCCTGCTTTCAATGTAAGTATACTCAACGCGCCTAACCTTTTTTAGTAATTCAATGTGTGTATGCTCTACTGCGACATTCCCTTATATATCCCAATTTAATTAATACCTTTAAATCTAGTTAGATGACGCAGAGGACGTTTAACATCGGTAGAGAAGGTTTGAATAAAGAAACTTCCTAATAATAGAGTTAGTGCCACCAATCTCTATAAAAACTTAAACCTCGTTGCACTCTAATGCTATCCTCCAATCATTCTATTCTTAGAAGGGTTTGAGATAGAGCACACCTACTAGGAACAAAAGATAGTGAATGTTTGAGTAGGGAGAAGCCAGATGAAACCCGAGCGATTATTATAGAGATCAGATATAGTTGGAATTGAAAAAACCTATTAAAGAAAACATTTTTTACAATTTTTTTAATATAAAAGAAAGGACGTTTATACATATAAATATATACATGTATATATGTGTGTGTATATATATATATATATATATATACATATATATATATATATATATATATATATATATATATATATATATATATATATATATATATATATATATATATATATATATATATACATATACATATACATATAGATGTATATAGATATGTGTATATATATATATATATATATATATATATATATATATATATATATATATATATATATATATATATATATATATATATATATATATATATGTATATATACATATAGATGTATATAGATATGTAAATTTATTTATTTATTTAAGTTTAAAATTATGTAAAACATATAAAAGTTCTTTTAATATGTTACATAAGGTTACTTAACGTGAAACTTTTACTTTAAAAGTCAACGGAAACAGTGATACATTGATAAAATGGTACAAAAGTTGTCTGCTAAAAAAATAAAAAGTTAATTGAAATATAATGTGCTTTCCCATGAGGTTACATATTAAATATATTTCATTTTTTAAATGTTTCTGGCAACGGGATACTTGAGATTTTTTTTCAGATACAAAATTTATATATTGTCATATTACAATTTATGATATTAAACTGAAATATGTTAAGTTAAATTTACGAATTGTGTACATCATATGAATAAAACTAGAAATTTTTCTAACGAATAAAATTTTCAATGAATAAAATAAAAAAATTGTTTTGCATTTAAATAATCGACAAGAATTAAAAAACACAAAAATGTGGAGGATTAAATCTTTCGAAGACATTCAGTTTAAGGCACACTTAAACACTAAACTTCATAAGTATACATGATTATGTAAATAAAAAACTGCTTATATATATTCTTAAGACGACAGTAATTCGATTAATTAACGCTTTTTAAGCGGGTATTACAAACCAGCGTAACTTTGTATAGCGGGTATAGTTTACGAATACCGATAAAAAATTTTTTTTTTTTTTTTTTTTTTTTTATGTTGATTTTAGGTGCCCCAAGAAGTCCTTACGGTCTTATCACAGAGCACCGCGGAAGAGCATTTAATAGGAAGTTCACGCCTCTTTCCCAACCGATGTCGCAAAACTTGCCCAGAGGTGGGGTTTGAACCACAGATCTTACGTTTCGGAGGCAAGTGTGCTACCACTGCGCCACGGCTGCAAAATTACCAACCAAATATTTAAAATTAAAAATTAAAAATTACCAACCAAATATTTAAAAAAAAAAGAAAGAAAAGCATTAAGTAAAAATTTCACTTTTTTTAAAAATTTAATATTATCTTATTGCAAACCGCATAATTTTCAAAAAAATAAGTAGTTTGCTTCTCAACATAGTTGCGTAAACTATTTCTATTTAAATTGAATTATTTATAAGTAAACATTAAAAGTCAGAATTAAAAAGATAATGCATTAAAATTATAATTATAGATCACATTGAATTAGTCAAAAAAGAGACTTACGTAAATAAATATAAATATAAATTCTAACATAATAGCTTTTTATAAACCGATTGCTCCGCGTAAAATTGAACTACCAACAATCTCCATGAATAACACAATTAGTTTATCTGTACAATGGGGCCATCCATAAAGGACGTCATACAATTAGGAAGAGGGGAGGGGTCGAGTTAAAAAAGACAAAAAAGGACTAGGGGAGTTGGGGAGGTTGTCAGATAAGGACGTCACTTTATAGATTTTTTGTTTTAATTTAATTAACATGGAAAGCTACGTAAACATGTGTTTTTGAGAAGATAATGTATGAGAAAATTTTTAATTTTATTTTTCAAAGGTGTAGCAGCAGATTCAAACATCATTGCAAGATGAAATAAATTTTTTGGAGTTAAAAATAGGGAGGGGGGTCAAGATTTTATGACGTTTTTTTCTAGAGGGTATAGGGAAAAAATACAACCGGTGACAAAGGGAGGGGGAGGGGTCAAAAATTGGCTAAAAAATGGTAACGTCCTTTATGGATTGTCCCTATCCGTCAGGTATATTTTTTGACCATTTACATTCTCAGGACATTCAAATGTTAAATCAAACGGTTTTCTTCGCTATGATTATTTCATAGCGCTAACTAACTAACAAGTAGTTAGTTAGTAATGATTGCTACAATGCAACTTGGTTGGATGGAACACATTAATAGTTAATAAAGTGCTGTAGTTGCTTTAGGTACAAATCCGGCTTTTTCTTTAGTAACAAAGCTTGTTGCAAAATGCGTTTGGGCTGATAAAAAAAATATGCCTTTGATTACAGTTTGCATACGATTTCTCTTCTTGCCTCAATGATCTGTTCTTGGTTAGCTTTGCAGAAGGAATGGCTTTATTTATATTTATGCTGCAATGTCACTACTGCTGCAGCAGTAATCAAACCTGCATGCAGATTTGACTTGAAAAAATGAGAAATATGTGCTGACAATAAATTTAATGATGAAAATAAAATAACAGAAAAAAAAAATACTTTTATCAGATTTAAAAGAAAAATGTTTTTAAATCACACTTACTATGTGTGATTTAAAATCACACTCAGTATGTGTGATTTAAAATCACACTTAGTATGTGTGATTTAAAAACTCTTATTTACAAGTGCTTTCAATTAATACTCAATACGCAGTTCTTCCAAAACAGTTTTAGAAGAACTGTGTATGAAACCCAAAACAGAAAGGTATAATATTGTCCTTTATAAGTTTCACGTTATACTTATCAAAGTCTCTCTTCATTCTTTAAAAAAGAATGAAGAGAGACTTTGATAAGTATAACGTGGGACGCTTTTTAAAAAAGATCCCAGGAAAAAAAGTTTTATAGAATTTCTATAAACTTTTGAAATATATGGCCTTAAGAAATTCTATAGAATTTCTATAAAATCCTTGTTAGTTTCTATAGAAATTTCTATAGAATTTTTTTTTCTACTTTTTTTTTAACTTTTTTTTTCTACCTTTTTTTCTACTTTTTTTCTATAGGAAAAAAAGGTTTGTTGCAATTTCTATAGAAATTAATAGACATTCTATAGAAATTCAAAAGAATTTCTATAGGCCATATGTTTTATAAATTTATTGAAATTCTATATAACTTTTTTCCTGGGTTATGTACAGCTTATGTACAGTTTGTTTTAACAAAAAGTTAAATTTTTTGCTGAAAAAGATAATTTAGTTATTATTTTTTTTAAAAAAAAAAGCAAATCCTTGCTAGTTTAAATTAAATGTAGTTGTTTTTTTATTTTCATAAAAAAGAAGCTCAAGAATCTCACAAGAGGAGGTAGCTTTGGTGCAGTTTAGAAATTATAATAAAGATAAATGTTTCTTAAAATTTAATTGTTTTGTAGACCAGTATTGTAAACAATAAAAAGTAATTATAGTAATTATAAACAGCAGCACAATTGTAAGAAGTATTATAATTCAATCACCTATCCATCTCGTAAATACAAAAATATGAAGCTTAAAAAAAAACAAAGTAAAGAGTGTGAATGCAAAATGGAGATAAACATGAATAAAAGTTTTCTTGTAACCAATACCAATGTACTCAGGCCCGCCGCGACCCTTTATGACGCCTGGGGTCAAAACTTATCTAGCGCCCTGTCATATTGATCTAATTCAAAAAAGTTTAGGTACTGTCCAAATACTGTCTTTTTATTTTTTTTTTTGTTAACTAAATTCACTTTAAAGGCCGAGGGAGTAAATACAGTCGAGGAGGCTTCTATTTATTTTTAAAATAAATTTGAAATAAAAGTAAAAAAGAAGCACAACTTGATAAGTTACTGAACTTTATTACATTGCGAGTAACTATGAGTTTTAAATGTAATTAATATTTTAATTGCTTCATGAGAATTTGACTCTACGGGCATAATTTAAAGAAAAATTTGGAATGACCTCGTTGTATCATAGATTTTTTGCAAGATCATATTCAATAGGTATAACTAAGAAATTGGTAAGCCGGTCTTAACCGGTCTTAGCCGGTCTTAGCCAGTCTTAACCGGTCTTAGCCGGTCTTATTGTAGATCTTAATGTTGTCTAGACTAAGCTTACTGAAAGATCTCTTATTCGGCAATGGAAACGACATTGGTGTTAAAAATACGTAACAAAATGCCTATTGATTCGAAGATAGACTCTAGACCTTTTTAATAGATTCCATTTAACAGCTTCATCGAAGTGAGATTTTCTTTTGGACTGAAAAGCTTGGTGTGCTTCAGAATATCCAGATGTTGTACCTCTAAAATTAGTTTGTCTTTATCTACATTGTTCACATAGATTTGCGCCAAAATTTACATTTCTCCTCCAGGCTAGGCGGTTCAGTTCCGAGAACCATAGGAAGGAGAAACTGTTTGTCATTTTTTCTGCAGCTCGAAATCTGTCTCTTATTTGTTGGATTAAAGTATTGAGAGCTGTGATCTTCCGTTTTTCATAACACCTTAACGTAAAAAAAATCAAAATCAACTTTTTTTTAAAAAATAAGCTTATTTAGGTGCCTGCAAAGGTTATTGAATAATTGTTTTTAAAGAAGTTTGAAAAAGTGCATACAAACTATATTTAAAAAAAAAAATTTACAAAAACTTTTTTGTATTATTATTTTTAATTGCGTTTTTCTCGAAATACGTAAAAAGCATCTAAAGGCGTTAAATACAGTGTTAAATACGTTCACCTTAAACTACTTTTCATCGTTTTCGTAGAAATGAACTTCATTCCTTGCTTCTTTTTAAAAGGTTTTCCTCTTCCTTGTCCTTTTTTGAACTAACTTTGACTAAAACCCATAACTAGCTAAACCGGAGGTAACCAAATGTCTTCATTAACTAATTCGTGCCAAGAATATCTAAACTCATAAGATCCTTGATAGGAACCCTCATAAGCTTCATATCTTCATCAAATGTAATGTTTCCTAATTGAAATAACACCCTGACAATTGCTTGGCGCGTTTCGAACCACAATGTTGTCATGATAATAAACTCAAATGAATGAATCTATTTCTCCAAAGATGTTACGTCATTCAATAGATCAGCAGTTAAATCAAGTTCCTGAAGTTTCTGCAAAGAAAAAATCATTTCTCTACGTTGCTTAACCAACGGCTTCTCAATCCATACACTCCATTGGGTTTGTGAGGTTTAATCAAGAGACAAACAAGTTGTCTTCGTCAATATTTGACATTGTATAGGGCTTCCCCTAAAAAGATTGTAGAGTAACTGAATCAGGCCTCAATAGTTCTTCATTTCTACAGAAGATTCAAGGAAATGAACACCAGCTTGGTTAAGGTTATGAGCGCTGCATAGCATGTAGAAAGCTTCAGGATTTTTCTGAAGGATGATCGCTTTTACTCCTTTGTACATACCAGACATGTTGGCATCGTTGTTGTACCCTTGACCTAAACAGTTCTTCAGATTGATGTTGTTTTGATCCTAGAAATCCATAATTATCTTGGCAATATCCACAACTTTCTTTTGTTTAAGATTTTCGACCTTAATAAATCGCTTCTTAACTACCTGTCTTTTATCAATACCATTGTAGACAAAGCGGAGAACAAATGCAATTTGCTCAGTATAAGAGACGTCAGGCGTTCCGTTGACATAAAATAAAATAGTAAACTACTATATGCGATTCTTTAATGATGGCACCATGGAAGATTCTTCCGCACTTTTTTATAATTTTATTTTGGGAACTCTAACCCAAAGAATGCACAATAATTTGTTTACCTTCATGTTGACACCAGGAAACTTCTTTCTGATGTAACTAAAGGGTCTTGTTGTGCTTTGCGAGTAGCTCTAGAGTTGCAAAAAAAATTGCCGTTATCGTCATCATTGATCATTTTTGAAAAAGAGTCTAAAACGACGGTTTTAATAGATACATGTAATAATACATGTTTACACAAATAAACCATTTCTGTTTAATTATAATAAAAATAAATTATGACATAAATATAAATACAATAATTAACATTCACTAATATACCTATAATTAACATTTACTAATTTACATCTAAGATGCACTTTAAAATTTCACACTGACGGGCTGCCTCATTTCGTATTGATTTTTCTAAACTTGAATCAATCTCGCACCGGTTTCCCTTTTAGCGCTGTTTTTCACTTAATGTAATAGTCTCGATGGATTGTTTTGGTGGCATTTTTTAACTCTATTGATGTCACCATTCCATATTTAATATATATATATATATATATATATATTGATTATATATGTTTTTTTTAACCTAGCAGCCCTTAAAAATATTTTCCCGCAACGGTTTTGGCTAGTGTTTTCACTTGTTTTAAAAGTTTTTATTTGTGCGCCCCTTCTGATTCTGCGCCCAGGTAAAAAGTACCCAGTGACCCTCCCCACGCGGCGGCCCTGAATGTACTTTTAAAGAACCCAAATACACCTGCAGCTTCTCTTAGTTTCATTGTTTTATGAAAAACATATTTTACTACAATTTTTAAATTTTATTGATTTATATATCTTTCACATTTCTTTTTATAGTTGCGTGCCATTTTTAAACTTTTTGAATTTTTAATCATTTAATTTCCCGATAAAATTGTTAAGAGACGTGCAGTACGTCCAAGTGTGCCATATAAAAAATTGTCCAATGCTGCCTCAACCCTGATTTTAGAATACATGCCACAAAACTTTTGTGAAAATTTTATGTCTTGCAACTGAACTTTTTTTTTTAAATCGTAGAACATATCCCTTTCATTGAAAATATAAGAATTAATTTCCATGGAGAAAAAATTTCCTCAGTAAATTCTTACTTTAAAAGTTAAAAAATTTAGAAAAAAAATCTTTTTTTTAAAAAAAAAAAAATAAATATTTATATTACAATTTTAAATTAACTAAAATTGTAATACAAATGTAATAAAAAAAACTAAAATAAATGAAACTCTTATAAATGTTTTACTAAATGACGTTTAGTACTTCATGAAAAATGATGTTTATATCAATCAAATCAAGTTTGGTTCAGTGTGTTGAAATACGTTTGATGGGTAGTTAATGGGTGTAAAATGCTAATAGATCTTAATTGCAATTAAGGACCGGCAAATATTCATTAAAGTTCGAATTACAAAGTTTACTGAAAAGTGAAGTTGACTTCGGCTTCAACTTCAATTTGAAATAGAAATTCAACTTGCAAGTTAAATTCGGAAAAGATTGCAATATTTCATTTAACTTTCAGTTAAATTTGAATAATAAAATATATTTCACTTTTTATGTAAATGCACCTGTTTCTCCGCACAACGGTCTGGTAAGTCAAGGTTTGTATTTTGGAGTTAAGGAGTCAAGAGAGATTTAGGAACGCTAAAAAAGAATAGTATTCTTGACTAAAGTGACTTGACTCCTTTGTCTTGGGAACATATACTCAGAAAAGAAAAAAATATTGGTTTATTATTCAAGACAAACTCCTTAAAACAAAGCTTGACAGATATGAAATTACGAAAACATGCATCCAAATTGAACATGATCTAGACTTATTTGTTGAGGAAATTGACCTTTTGTTTTGGAGAGAGTACCTATTAATAACAAGATTGACTTCTCCTGGCAACTCTAACTCAGGATAGTCTTAGTTCCTGACCAAAATCCTAAAACGCTTCTGACGTTCAATCAGACATGGAAAAATATTTTTTATCTCCATCAGTAGAAATATTTTTCTACTGATGGAGATAAAAAATATATCTCCTTTATCTCCAAATAAATTTATCTTCAATGGTAATAAATAAAACTGATGTTTTACAGTGGTGGGAGAGCATAGCACCACAATATTCAAAGCTAACATTCTTTGTTAGGAAAATGTATCCTATTCCAGATTCACCAGTTTTTTCAGCAAGAGGCTTTTCTGCAGTTTGCCAAGTTCTCACAATAATGTAGAAAAGCTTGTCTGCAGTTTGCCAAGTTCTCACAATAATGTAGAAAAGCTTGTCTGCAGTTTGCCAAGTTCTCACAATTAAGTAAGAAATTACGAAAACATGCATCCAAATTGAACATGATCTAGACTTATTTGTTGAGGAAATTGACCTTTTGTTTTGGAGAGAGTACCTATTAATAACAAGATTGACTTCTCCTGGCAACTCTAACTCAGGATAGTCTTAGTTCCTGACCAAAATCCTAAAACGCTTCTGACGTTCAATCAGACATGGAAAAATATTTTTTATCTCCATCAGTAGAAATATTTTTCTACTGATGGAGATAAAAAATATATCTCCTTTATCTCCAAATAAATTTATCTTCAATGGTAATAAATAAAACTGATGTTTTACAGTGGTGGGAGAGCATAGCACCACAATATTCAAAGCTAACATTCTTTGTTAGGAAAATGTATCCTATTCCAGATTCACCAGTTTTTTCAGCAAGAGGCTTTTCTGCAGTTTGCCAAGTTCTCACAATAATGTAGAAAAGCTTGTCTGCAGTTTGCCAAGTTCTCACAATAATGTAGAAAAGCTTGTCTGCAGTTTGCCAAGTTCTCACAATAATGTAGAAAAGCTTGTCTGCAGTTTGCCAAGTTCTCACAATAATGTAGAAAAGCTTGTCTGCAGTTTGCCAAGTTCTCACAATAATGTAGAAAAGCTTGTCTGCAGTTTGCCAAGTTCTCACAATAATGTAGAAAAGCTTGTCTGCAGTTTGCCAAGTTCTCACAATAATGTAGAAAAGCTGTCTGCAGTTTGCCAAGTTCTCACAATAATGTAGAAAAGTTTGTCTGCAGTTTGCCAAGTTCTCACAATAATGTAGAAAAGCTTGTCTGCAGTTTGCCAAGTTCTCACAATAATGTAGAAAAGCTTGTCTGCAGTTTGCCAAGTTCTCACAATTAAGTAAGAAATTACGAAAACATGCATCCAAATTGAACATGATCTAGACTTATTTGTTGAGGAAATTGACCTTTTGTTTTGGAGAGAGTACCTATTAATAACAAGATTGACTTCTCCTGGCAACTCTAACTCAGGATAGTCTTAGTTCCTGACCAAAATCCTAAAACGCTTCTGACGTTCAATCAGACATGGAAAAATATTTTTTATCTCCATCAGTAGAAATATTTTTCTACTGATGGAGATAAAAAATATATCTCCTTTATCTCCAAATAAATTTATCTTCAATGGTAATAAATAAAACTGATGTTTTACAGTGGTGGGAGAGCATAGCACCAAAATATTCAAAGCTAACATTTTTTGTTAGGAAAATGTATCCTATTCCAGATTCACCAGTTTTTTCAGCAAGAGGCTTTTCTGCAGTTTGCCAAGTTCTCACAATAATGTAGAAAAGCTTGTCTGCAGTTTGCCAAGTTCTCACAATAATGTAGAAAAGCTTGTCTGCAGTTTGCCAAGTTCTCACAATAATGTAGAAAAGCTTGTCTGCAGTTTGCCAAGTTCTCACAATAATGTAGAAAAGCTTGTCTGCAGTTTGCCAAGTTCTCACAATAATGTAGAAAAGCTTGTCTGCAGTTTGCCAAGTTCTCACAATAATGTAGAAAAGCTTGTCTGCAGTTTGCCAAGTTCTCACAATAATGTAGAAAAGCTGTCTGCAGTTTGCCAAGTTCTCACAATAATGTAGAAAAGTTTGTCTGCAGTTTGCCAAGTTCTCACAATAATGTAGAAAAGCTTGTCTGCAGTTTGCCAAGTTCTCACAATAATGTAGAAAAGCTTGTCTACCACACAAAGAGTAAAAATCACCAAAAATTTCACCTAGAGTGAAATAAGTTATAACTATTAGATAAAGTTTAAGGTAATACTTTATGTAATTTGTTAAAAATCGATGTTTTTGCATTCTGTAAATACTATTAAACACATGTTAATTTGGTCAACATTAGAAGTTAGCTAAAATTTGATACAAAAGTCCAAGTTTTTCTTTCAGTTAAAGCTTTTAAATTCCTAATTCGGCTTTCAGTTAAACTCGGTTTAATAGTCCAAATTTGTCTTTAACTTATATTTGCGGTACACATATGGCCTAAATTCGTCTTCCAGTTAAATTAGGTGTATGCATATGGTCTAAATTCGTTTTTTATTTAAATTTGAGTTTTGAAAAGTTGACCTCGCCGGTCCTAAACTGCGATCAAAAGCATTTATTTGAACATTGTAAAGGAAATGGCTCTGGTGAAATGCAAGGTGGTATGTTCAACTTATTTGTCTTTTGTGTTCATATACTAGAGATAAAAAAACCAATTCATTAAAAAAACTTGTCTATTGCTCAGATTTATGAAATGGTTTTAATTTTAATTGGTTAGTTGAATTTATGGTTTTAATTTTGATTGGTTTTAAATGGTTTTAATTTTAATTGGTTTAGTTGAATTTTTTGAAAATTCTGCGCAACGTTCCACGCATTGTGAATATCAGTATTACGCAAATTTGCGAAGTTCTACAAAACTGATTTTTACAATGCAATACTGTTCACATTGAATTCTACAGTACAATACTGTAGAATTGTTAACAACAGCTTCCGCAAACATTAGTGTGAAAAACTCTACAACTACTTCGATCGAGTTGCTGAGGTGCATTTAGAGAAAGTTTGTCCCACACTCTAGTTTATTAGTTACAGATGACGGTGAAATCTTATCTTTAGTATCTCACAAGCATATCCAGATTTAAAGTATTGTCCACATTAAGAGAATTCGTAATTATCTTGTTGCTTTCAATAAAAATCATATAATTTTAAAAGATATAGAATTTTTTCCACTAACTACTTCCTTTTACTTATTTGAAAATCCGTAAATCTTTAACCAAATTAAACGTAAACAAATGTATGTATTTAATGTTTTCTTTTTGAAATTTTTCTTTTACGTATTTAAACAAAAAGGTTTTACTGTTGAAATCTTCAAACATTTAACAAAATTAACCAGTTTCAATACGAAGTGGTTTTTCATAGTCTTAGGATCAACCAAAAAAAATTTAAAAATTTGACTTGTTTTTTATATTGGCGATATTGAAGTAGACACTATGTCTTATCAAAACAAAATATTTTATTCATAAATCTCATAAATGCTTTTTTGTCATTAAAAAAAAAAAATTAATAACAATTTTAAATAGTAAAGTTAAAAAAACAACCTAAAATTGTTAACTTCATTTGCTTTGCTTTAGCAACTCTCCAAGCAGTGTTAAAATCTCAACGCTAGTCAATGTTACGCCTTCAAAAAAGAAAATAAAGTTAAGTCTTATAACTACAAGCTGACGTCTC
Organism: Hydra vulgaris; assembly: GCF_022113875.1. Classification (NCBI taxonomy): domain Eukaryota; kingdom Metazoa; phylum Cnidaria; class Hydrozoa; order Anthoathecata; family Hydridae; genus Hydra; species Hydra vulgaris. The sequence continues at coordinate 17,428,032 of NC_061158.1, read as the reverse complement.
TCATTTATCCCGTGCAAAATGACGGAAAGAATTATTATAGATAGGATTATGAAACACTATGCGCAATCTAATATCAAAGTCTCAACATAGATTTGTACATCACAAAAATCGCTTACAAACCTGATTGAACCCTAAAACATTTTAACGGAAGCGGTTTCCGTGGACACCTGGTTGTCATTATTTGTCACACAACAACTTTTTTATAAGATTCCGTCTATGATATTTGAGGCCAGCTAATAAACCGGATTATTGGTTGAATAGCTAACAGACAACAATGAGTAATAATTGGAGAATAAACGTACGAGTGGAAAAAAGTGACAAACGACGTCCCTAGTATCAGTTCTTGCATCGCAGCTGTTTGCGTTCTTCATCAATGACTACCAGATTTCTATGGAAAAAACTGTACCAGCTGTACATTAAACCACATCTAGAGTTTTGTATTTTGTAAATTACTGCACTACTCAAACGTGTCCAACAACGCGCAAAAGCGTTGATTTTAGTTAGGACCAAAAACTTAAAAAACATTTTAGTCAGGATCAAAAACTAAAAATATTCGGCTTAACTACACTCGAAGAACGCAGATTCTTCACACTGTAATGCAAAATTGCCTATTATTTTCAAATAAAATTGTTTTAATGTCTACCTATACCTGTCCAGGAGGTTAACGTTTTAAGCAAACTAAAATTGATTTAAAAAAATGATTGTAGGCCCACTATAGAAGAAGAACGTCTATTGAAGATAAAGCTCTGTCGCAAGATGATATAAAAATAATAATGATTTTAGCTTGTAAATTAGCAAAAATAAAGCACGAGTGTTTTCAATAATAATTTCAAAGAATCTGTTTATTAATACTAATCAGTGAATGTGTTTTGTAAGTGCTATTAATCCGGATGCGGTTCTTAAAAATACGAATTTAAATTAACAGTAATAGAAATAAAATAAACAGTCATTAATTTGTATAATTGTGCGTGCTTTTGATTTGAATATATGTATACTAATTAGGGCACCTAATTGCTGCTATGCCTCGGGCGTCATGAAGTTCTCTCCACGGCCCTGCCTATAAATAATCTGTTCAGCCAACCTTGCTCTGCTCTGTTCTGCCAATTGTACCAACCCCTTTTATGCCTTATCTTAATAACCTTTAAAGTTAAATTTGCACGAAACTTTTCATTCAAATCTCTCTAATTTACAGAGTTTGTTTATCAGTAATTTCTTTTTTTATACTATTTGTTTTTATGAGCCCTAATTTAAGTAAAATTTATTGAAATTACAGGTAAAAAAAAGCACCAAAAACAATATTTGAAGAGTGTACATGCAAAACTACATAACTCACTTTTTTTATTTAAAAAAAAGACTTAGCAATGTTTTTTTGTAGTACTAATACTCCTACATCTACATTTACAAATAACAATTAAATTTAAAAGTCACTATTTTAATAACATTTTACCTGCCTTAAATTATCCAGTTCGCGCAAAACCAGTTTAAAAAAATTATTGTCGATTCAGAACAAGACAAAAATTTAATCTAATCAACATTCTGTTTTAAAAACGTTTTAAAAAACTGAAGGACGTTATTTAAGAAAAAAATCACATACAAAAAAACTCACTAAAGTATAAAAGCCATATTTAAACATTTGAGCTTTAACTTCATCAATCCCATAAACATAAAAATTACTTATTTTCTAAGGCAGAGGGGCGTTTGCTCATTTATATTGATTATTAAAATCGTCACTAGTCGAGTTGACTTCATATAGACTATTTGAAAACCAGTTGAAAATATCTATCAAAACCAGATGAAAAATCAATTAGCATGCAAAACCAGATAAAACCTTTTTTTTCATTTTGTAATAAAAACAAGATCAAAAGAGCACGATAGTCAAATTTTTGTCTTAAACATTCTTTTAATAATACCTGTTGTTTAACTTTTATTTTTTTAATTTTTAGCTATTTGATTTACTGGAAAACATTTTTTGTTATTATCTTAGAATGAAAAAAAAGTGAATTATCTGGTTTTGTAAGTCCACTCCTAATTTAATGTAGTAAAATCGTTACTCACCAAAACTATTTTTGATTTATAATGTTGACTAAAATACACATCCGCGGAATATTTTTGACCCTAAGACTTTGACCAAGAAAAAATAATGTCGAGGATGAACTTCAAAAACTCAAAATAATTTTTTACAATTTTTTATTGGGAATAACTAAAGATGCGATTTGTTCGGATGACTTGGCATCTTTTGCTGCTAAAGATTGAATGTTTTCCCTTAACATTATTTGAGAGCATTGGTGGGGCAAACCTTTTTCTAAAGGGCTGAGGCATTTGCTGCCACAAACCTTTGGTTTTTTCTCAATATTAGTTTACTCTATAAGAGGATGTTTTTCTTGCGATTTTCATCATGATTCATTGCTTAATTTGACATCGTGGCAATTCACTAAATTTGACTTCACTAAATCAAATTCTGCCTTTTACAAAATTTGACCTAAATTTATATTTGATAACAATCCACTAAACAAAGTAACAAATATTATTAATTAAAAACTATTAAAATAAAGGAAATATTTACTTGATTTAATTGAGGTAATATTAAGTTAATAATTCTTGAATATTTTTTTTCTTACCAGGAAACAATTGTTTAAACCATTTACTTGTAAGGAAATTACATTATTGATAATTGTCACACTTATTAAACTAATAATACTTGTCGCACGGGTTGTTTTATTTCAAAACAACTCTTCAACCTAATTAATTATTCAGTTAGAGTAATTTTCCTCCGACTGGCCCTCCAAACTTTGTATTGGTCATATATCTTAGTTACCTTATCTAAATTTTTTAAGTCAGTTATCTTTGTCATTATAAAAAATATTTGGTTTTTTCACAGTTGTTCTGTTTTCAGATAAATAAATATTTTTATTTTTTATGTAGGTATCCCTAGAAATCCTTCTTAACCTTTTTTTTAGAATTTTTTTCCATTCTGGCAGTAGTTTATACCTTAGGAAATGTTGGTACATTCACGCTATGCATACATGGCCGTCAAGGGAGCCATAGCCTACCCACTTTTTTTTTGCGAGGACTTTTTGTTTTAGAAATATAGGCAATTATTTTAGAAATTATGGATTTTATTTTAGAAATTGAGGGGTTGACCCCCTCCACTTTGAAGGCCGTGTCAACGCCATTGGCATAAGCCAATTCAAATCACGTTTTAAAGCCAATTGCAAATCACTATTTTAGCCTATAAAATAAAAACTGCAGAACTAGGATTCGCTTAGAAAATTCTGAGCAGCGCTCAATTTGTCGTTCAACAGCTTTTTATGAACGGACGCTCGCAAATCTGCTCATAAAATTTTAGCGGGCGCTCCGCTCATTCGCTCACAAATCCGCTCATAAAAAAGTTTCAATAACTTTCCTAATATTTGCTCTTTAAATTCAGAAAAGTTTTTAAACTAACTACTTTAAAAAATGAAGGTGAAATAAGCGTTATATTAAACGTTATTATTAAACGTTAACTGCAGTATTAAAATTAAGAAGTTTCTCTGGCTAGTTACATACATGTGCTGTTTTAAATATAAAGTTAAATATATGACCGCAAGATGGCGCATTTCAACATGGAGTTAACTCCATGTTAACTAGTTCAATATTTGTCCGCTAGAAGGCGCAGAATAAGCGTAGTTTTTGAGCGCTCGCTTTCATCTAAATTTGAAAAAGCGTTCGCTCGCGCTCACGTTCATCTAAATTTGATGTCGCTCGCGCTCACGCTTCGCTCAGAAGTTTTGAGCGCCGCTCATGAACGAGTTAAATTTGAGCGGCACACATTCTAGGTCTGGAAAACTGTACATGTACCGATAAAATAATTATAACAAAAATTGTTGGTATTACATAGTAGAACACTCATGTAACTGTTATTTTAAAAATAGTGACCGAATTTCAAAGTATTCGGTAACGCTTTGAGATATAAGTAGCAAAAAACTGACAAAACTTCAACTAAAACTACAACAAATCCTACACCAGTCATTCAATTAGGTTGAAAATTTGTCCAGAGTTTGGTGTGACTATTGGCTACATTTGCACAAATTTTTATCAAATTATATTGAGTTGTTCAAATTCTACAAGTGTTTTTATTGGCGCACTATGAAGTCAAAATTTGAACATTCAAATTAAATTATTTTCCGCGGACAAAATTAAATGATTTCAAAACTTGCATCACAGGGATGTGTACGCTAATTTTCCGTATAAGTGGCGTTCTTGGGACAGCTAGGCATTATAAGGATCCATGCTAACCGTGTCCTACTCAGGTTATTGACAAGGTTTTAGATGCGTTGCCTGGAAATTAGGCCAAGATTATTAATAAATAATAAAATAATTCATAATTTTTAAAAAACGCTCTCACGCAAAGTAGTGCTCCGTATATTAATTACAGCTCGCTTTCTTTGATCAACTCATTTTGTGGATTTTTTAATATTTTTTCAAATATAAAGAGCATCAAATATTTTAGGAGACTTTCTTTAAGAATGTGCAGGAAGGAGTAATTTTCATTTTATTGAAAATTTTTTAATTGATCCTAATTTTTATTTTTACAGTTATTTTTTGTTAATTATCAATATGGTTAGTATAGCAATTACTTTGGAGCTTTACGGATACTTTTCTCTATATAATGGCTAATAGTGTCAAATTTTATAAGTGCATTGTTTTTTTTAACAATGCTAAAAAAAGTTATTCGTTTATTATTTAATTGGAAAGGAACAATATATTTTATTTGTACTTTTGTTTACTTTTGGTATGTGGGCATGTCAAGTATATCTCCATTATTTTTTTATCAAGACCAAGTTTCATCCAATTCTAAAAGCTTTTTAGCAGATAGTAATGGAAATGAAAAAATTGCTTTACCTTCTTTTTCCACTGTTCACGTCAATGTAAATTTCATTCAAAAATTTAATGGTTTAAGTATAAATAATGAATTGTATGTACCGTTTGAATTCCTTAAACATTACTATGAGATTTATGGTACTTTTGAAAAAGTTGAACCAGGAGATCCTTTACAATTTACATGGCTAAATGCTGATCCTAATGTTCTCAATCCTAATCAATTGACCTTTTTATCGTATTCTTTTCAAAGAAATTATCTTAATTTTCATGAATCTGATGTTGCTAACAGAGGGAGAGTAAAGTGTATCTGTGGGAAGTATGAAGTTCCTATTTCAACACAATGGGATAAAAAAGGTTATTATTATCCAACCCAAATAGCACAGTATGGTTTGTCACATTTGAGTAAACACTATATTGAAAATCAAATTAAAATGGACCGTAAAGAATATAATATTTTATTAAAAATAGGTAAGTTTTATAATATAATCTGATTGTATATATTGTTTATTATTGCTAATAAAACTCTAATATAATATATAGATGTTGTTACAGACATACAGGAGCTGTTAATGGTAGTGAAATGACATTTGGATAATGTGGATGCATGAACTTTACTATCAAATAATATCAGAAACCATACCAAGCCAGAAATATTTGTTGTATTTGCTAAATAAGTAGAGTGACCATTCCCGGTATTTATTCAGGAGAGTGCATTGCTAAGCTAATTTTAACTAGTTTAGTATTGCGCTCTCCTACATAAAAAACAAGACAATGGTCACCCTACAAATAAGTATTGCGATAGTATAACATTGCCAATCTGAACGATGGCATAATTTTGTTTATTGAGAATGTCAAATGTTAGAGCAAAAGCATCATCTTATGATGATGGTTTTGCTCTAATATATTTTTACAAGCTTTTTTAAGGTGCTATCTATTTTATTTCAAAGTGATTTGTCATGATTTTTTTTTTAATTCTTATTTACTCCCAACAAGACTGCAAGCAACCACTCTTAAACAGGGAGTTACTAGAAAATAAAAAATATAGTTAAAGAGCAAGGAAAGATTGAAAGAAGGCTTAAATAGTTGAAGGTTGTATGAGTCATGAAGATGAAGATGAGAGAGAGTTTAAAGGGATAAAGTGCGCGGAAAAAAACTAGACAAAATAGTTTTTAGAGCATGCATGGATATGTACAGTAAAACAATGTAACTTTGCTAAATGACGAGTCAATGAAGAATGAGAGTTGTATGGTGAAAATAGAGACTATAGCTTTTATGAGCAGCAACCATGATAGTATTTGTAGAAAAAAGAAAAAGATGCAATTTTAAAATGATGGGTGAGAGGCTCAAAGTGTGCAAATAAAGCAGGTCCAACTATGTTTATAATGCCTTTTTGGACCTTGTCTAAAAAAGAAAGATTATCTTTAGAAGAACTAGCCCAAAATATGACCCAAAAGAATAAATGCATGGATTATGGAACTTGATTCACTTCATCCCTTCAATTTAATCAAACCTAATAAACTATAAAATTATAAACTATACATTAATTTGAACTTTAAAATATAACAATATAACTTAGTACAAATAAGTGAATTTAATAATATTAATACAAGATATTAGTCTATTGCTAATTACATCAGTATTATTTAATTAAATTATACATTATAATTTAAAAATGTAATTGTTTTCCATGCTCAAGCAAAAGCCTGTTTATTTTAGCTTCAAATTACATATATAAAAAAATACACCCATGTGTTTTGCGCACGTTCAAGTGAATTTAAAGTTGAATAAAGAAAAAAAAAATTATATAATTATGAAGGCAGTTCTTTAATGAGTAATTTTATTATAAATTTATTTTTAAATTCTGATGATGGGTCATCGGTGAAAAGATTTTCAGTATTATTATTATAGTTTTTGGACATAAGTATCTCATATATATCCTTGGAATTAGAAAAAATGAGGTGGGTAATAATTTGCTGACCTCAATCTTATAGAGGTTGGCATCAGGTTAACAAAAAAAAAATTTATACAAAGGTCTTACCATAAAACATAGAAATGAGGTCAGCAATATTTGCCAACCTCAAACACTTTTAGGTCGGCAGTTAGGTCTACATTGCCGAATGCCAACCCTAATTCCGAGGGTTGCATATAATTGCCCAATAAGGCAGTAAACACTGTCTTTGCCCTTGTCTCTAGTGTCTGAACAGATAAGATATGTTTTGCAATTATTGTTGTTGAAAACTGTACCAGTAAATAATTGAACAGTGTTCCTACTCCACAGTGCACTTAATACTTCATTTGGATATTCGCAAATATATGCCATTGCAAAATCAACCTAAAGAACTCTTTCTCCTGCAATCCCCTTGTCTTTTTCAAATTCAGCTGCTTGAACTCTTTTTTTAAGAACATGTTCCTGAAATTTAGATAAATAGTAATTTCTCTATTACTTCTCCTATGCATCCATTTTTTGATTGTAATTGAAGATACACAATATGAACTATTAAAGCTGATTGCTTTAGTTGATAAGCAAAAGTTTTCATGTAGTTTTTACTTACACTGGTCTGAGGGTGTTTCTTCTAAAAAAAGTATATTTTTTGGCCTAAGCTTACAAAATGTAGAGAAATGCATTATCTCTTCTAAGCTTACAAAATGTAGAGAAATGCATTATCTCTTCTAAGCTTACAAAATGTAGAGAAATGCATTATCTCTTCTAAGCTTACAAAATGTAGAGAAATGCATTATCTCTTCTAAGCTTACAAAATGTAGAGAAATGCATTATCTCTTTCTAAGCTTACAAAATGTAGAGAAATGCATTATCTCTTCTAAGCTTACAAAATGTAGAGAAATGCATTATCTCTTTCTCAGCTTCTCAAAAACATTGTGAAAAAATATTTTCTCAGCTTTTTTCTCTTTCTATTCTATTGAATCATTTTGTTGGTCTTTAAATTTTTGTCTACTAACTGTTTGTTTGCTTTTCTTTATATGAATCCTTTTCTGCGCTGTTTAATTTTACAACTTTCATTTTTCACAGATTCTTGATTCTTTTAATTTTTATTGAACATTATTCTTTTTCAGCTTTTCGTTTTCCTTTAAAGTTTTTCTCTCTGCTCAAGATATTTTTATTTTTGATTATATATTAACCTAAATTTAAAACAGGAAACTAAATTTACAAAGACCTTAAAATCAATAATTAATAGAATTATTTAATTCATCTTTTTAAGCTAATTCAAATTGAAATAACTTTCGAATACTACTATGGTTGTTTTCTTGTTGAATTTATTAAAGACATTGAGAATAATTTTAAAAAAAGTAATTTATATCAATATTATATTTATGTTAAAAGCATTTACATTCAAAAAAAAAATTATATATAGTATTTATGATTTAGTTCCAATCCTTATCAATTATTTATTTTTTGATTTTATAAATTTAATGATTTTATCTGTGTTATGTCACATATATATCATTGATTTTAAAACTACATTACGTGTGTGACCGAACTTTTTATAATTTGTTTAGTTATTTTACCACAATATCATTAAAAAATATATTTTTCATTTTGTTTCTTCAATACTTATTGCTTATAACTAAAAATATTTTCAAAAAAATCTTCTAGTTTGCTCACAAATAAAACTTTTCATTGTTTTTTGTTATGTGTGTGACATCACAAAAAGGGTATTTACTGAATTCTAGTATTTACGCATAAATATTTTTTCAAAGTTAAATTTTTTTTGTTTAAATTATATTAAAATAGTTAAGAAAATGCTTTTATGTAATTATAACAATATTAAATATTTAATTATTGTGATAAATGAAAAATAATATACTAACATTAAAAATTAAAAAATTTCAAATTTTATTAACTGAAGAAATTAATATCAATAATTTCAACAAATTGTGTCAATAAATCAAAATTAAAATATATTATACTATGAAAATATTTTAAAAACTTTTTCTAAACTTTATGAAATTTTAGAATACCTTCTTTCAAAATACATCCTTGTTTTTTTAGAACCTTGTTTTTCATATAATTTATTTTTATATTTCATAAAACTTTACTTTCCATATCATCACATATTTAATAATCACATATTTTATAAAACCTGATTTTCCTTAGTTCTGTTTTTTTTTTGTTTTTTTTACTAGTCAACCAGAATTCTTGTCGTTGACCCTCTTTATTTTCTATGCTGAATAATAATATTTCATTAAATCTCTTTAAACTATCAAGACTAAGGGGTTAAATTTAATAATTAATATATCAGTTGCTTAAACTTGCTGTTTGTAAATGTCGTTTGTAAAGTTTGTTTGTTAATAGTCGTTCAACAGTTGCACAACAAATTTGTTTTACAATGGATACTTTATGTAAGTTATGCAACTTAACTTCAGTTGTATAATTAATTTTATGTTGTAAAATAATTGTTGTGGGAATAGAAACAAATTGGTTCCTACAAAAGTTGCTGTACAACAAAATTGCTCTGTACAACAAAATTACACAACTTTATTTTAAATTTATTTATACAAACCATAATTCTACAAGCTTAAGTAAATTAAATTACCAAAAAATAATTTGCCGAAGCTGTAGATTTGGCAAACATAACCTCTGGCTTCAGCGTGGTGAAGTCGAAGCCAAATTTTTGGTACATCCCAGATCAAATATATACTTTATTATCTTTATCTACTTTTTTTAAGCTTAATTATTTTTTTGTAGCTATAATTATGCAATTAAAAGCATAATTATTATGTACAAATATTTATTTTTTTGCGCTTTTTTATTATATATAGGAACAGTTGGTCATCAAAGATATCAGCTATATGATCAAGGTTTAGAAATGTTTATAGTAAAGCTAAAGTTCATTAAATTGTTGTCTTCTTTTGAATTAAGAATAGTTGCTACTGATTCAAATGAATACATAATGCAATATATTCTTGGTGAGTATTAGCTATATATATATATATATATATATATATATATATATATATATATATATATATATATATATATATATATATATATATATATATATATATATATATAAATGTATAATATATATATATATATATATATAAATGTATAATATATATATATATATATATATATATATATATATATATATATATATAATATTATAATATATATATATATATATATATATATATATATATATATATATATATATATATATATATATATGCACACACACACACACACGCACACACGCACACACACACACACACACACACACACACACACATATATATATATATATATATATATATATATATATATATATATATATATATATATATATATATATATATATATATATATATATATATATATATATATATATATATATATATATATATATATATATATATATATATAGATATAGTACATACATCAACTATCTAGTCGGCTGCTGCAAAAGAGTGTTGCTACATTGACCAAGGGCAGTTATTGTTTACAAGTAATTTCTAGTATCTAATAATTATAAACCACACTCGGTTGTTAAATTAAGCTAACCTATATGTACAAAATATATTTCTCATATTTAACTATTAGATTTAACCTAATTGATTTTAAATTTTAGCAGCACTGTAGTTGCATATATATATATATATATATATATATATATATATATATATATATATATATATATATATATATTATATTTTGTTTATGTAACAAATTGTTACCCTATTTTTGTTACATTAATTTATATGGTATTTTCAGAAAATAAAAGATAAAAACAAAGAATAATGATATAGAAGATTGTTGCCCCATGTCTAACCTTCAGTCAATGCAGGAGCACTCCTTTGCTGCTGCAGGCTACAAAATAGTTGATGTATGTACTGAAGAAAGCCAGAAGGCTATTTCAGTTTTTATGCCAGAAGGCTATTTCAGTTTTTATTTCTATTAATTATTTGGCCCATATCAAATCACTTGATATATAAACACCAATGTCTTTTTCTAGTTTTGACTTTTCAGTTTCCATTAATGTATTGTTTGCCAAAGTGCATATTTTTCAAAATTTAATCCTAGAATCTATTATGTAGACCATTCGTCAAGTTTATTTATATCATTTTGGAACAATTTGAATCATTTTGACAAGATATAGATGCAATTATCTTTTTATCATCATATAAATGGCATTCATTTATAAAGTTTGTTTTCTGTTAGCAATAGAAAACAAACAAGTGGTTTTAAATAACAGACTATCCACTTAAGAAGTTTACAAAAAATACCAGAAGTCAATGGCTCAGATAATAACTTTTTATGTAAAACACTATCAAGTCTGTGTACAATACTATGTTTCATTATGAAACGCATCTGTTAAATTATTTAGTTATTCTAATAGGTTTGTTGTACAACTCTTTCTTTTCATAAAACTGTTGTTTTTTTAGAAAGTAAATTAATTTTGATCAGGTGTTGCATAATACAATCAGCTATTATTCTTTTCAACACTTTACATGGTATTGAAGTTAACCAGACCAGTCTGTAGCTTGATGCTTTTAATTTGCTTCTTTTTTAAAAAAATGTGGTATTATATTTGCCTGTTTCGCTTTATTTTTTGAACACTAAATATAATGGGTATGATATGAGGAGTTGCATTCTTTTAAAACATAAGGATCAACAAAATCAAAACCAACCAATTTCAAATTATTAAGTGTTTTAAGCCTAGTTTGAACATCATTTTGTGTTATTAGAGCTTTATCTAATAATAAATTTGACGGTATATTATGCAAGGCAATAATTCTTATATCATTATCATCAACATACACAGAATGAAAATATTTATTTAGTTCAATAGCTGTAGTGGATTGATCAGATTTTTTAATTAGTTGATATTTTTATATTAAAATGTTTTTGTTTAGATGATGTTATGATAGAAAAAAGAAATTTAAATCAAATAGTTCATGGTTTGGGTAGAAATGTTTTCCGATCAGAAATTACACGTGATTTGAATGTTGATTTGGTTAAAGGTCTTTTATCAGGCAAGCATTCAGGTGATACATTTGGTATAAAAATACAAAAAATATTGAGTCTTGATATTGATAATGTTCAATATGTAAAAGCTGTTCAGTTTGTTTATGAAGATCACATTGCCAAGTTTATGGCAGCAGCTGATTGGCTATTGTATTACCAAGATGACCAAGGTGGATGGAAAACTAATGTTTCCAGGATTGTAATTCCAGAAATTAGAACTGATGCTGGTTGGTACAGTGCTATGGGGCAGGGTCAAGCAATATCTTTGTTATGTCGAGTTTACTTTTACACAAAAGACACTAAGTATTTAAATTCAGCCCTCAGAGCAACACATTTGTTTAGGATACCTTCTGCAAAAAACGGTATCTTAGCTATGTTGTTTGATAAATATCCATGGTATGAAGAATATCCTACTGTGCCACCTTTGTATGTTTTGAATGGTTTTATTTATTCTTTATTTGGATTGTATGATCTTTTAAATATTGCCAGTTCTAAAGATGCTGCTGAAGCACAATATTTGTTTTACCAAGGAATGAATTCTTTAGAAACAGTACTTCCATTATTTGATAATGGCCATGGATCATTCTATGATTTACGCCATATTTCTATACCAGGAAGCATGCCAAACAGAGCACGTTGGCAGTATCACCGAGTACACATTGAGCAATTGCATGCTATTGTTGAACTAACAAAAAATAGTGTTGTTAATAGAACCTTGCAAAGATGGATTGGTTATGGATGGGGCATCCTTGCTAAGCATAACTAGTTAATTATTGATGATACAGTTAATGTATGATTGTTTTAAACTTTATCTTAAAAGTTAATAATGTAAATAGAAATATAAAAAAGACATTTTTCTGATGCTTATAATATTCCTTCTTCTTTGTTCATTATTGTTATTTTTTGATTATAAAGTATACAAGCTCAGTTCTATAATTTGTACTAACTGTTGTTTTAGATCTTAAAAAATTACAAAAAGCATTAAAACTTTTTTAAACTCACTTTTTTATTTTAGAAGATATTATAAATCTATTTTTTAATTTTTTTTTTTTTTTTTGAATTCTTATGTTACATTTTACTTATTGTTATTATTTTATTTATTATCATATATAGCCCAAAGTATAAATTATGTTTTCAAATTAATTTTTCAAACTTTATTTGCTGTATAAATTTATTTTTAATTTTTTAAAAATCCTAAATTAGTATAAAATTTATAGATTTTAAAAATTAACTCTTGTTCTCTTACTTTTGTGCTTTTATTTTTTAGTTTTTTAATTGGCTTTATTGATTATTTTTATTGGTGTAGTTTTTATAAGTTTATTTTTTGAAGTAATTTCTTGATTTATTCTATTACTTATTTTTGTTGGTTTATTTTTATTGCCTCATTTCAAAGATAATCTTAAAGTTTGAGAAAATATTAACTAGTTTGTGTTTAAAACTAAATATATATTTATTTTAATTTATATTATTTATAGCAAAAGTGTTCATGAACTTATTTTGTATTTTCAATAAAACAGTATAAAAAACATCTGTTGGCTAATCTTGCCATTTTAAGGTCACAAAAACCATTAAAATATTTGAGGAAGCTAATTAAATTCTTTGTTTTTTAAAAAGCCACAAAAGAGCAACTTTTTGGAATAGATAACTTTTTGTTTACAGTTAAAGTATATATTTTTTCATTTTTCATTGCTTATATTGTTATTAGTTTTTAACTTTTGTTTTATCAGTTGATTTTTTTAAAGATAGCCACATTTATACATTGGTTGATTTATTCATAAATACAGTAGAGTGTACATACATACAATAAATTTGCCTTAGACACAGTGCAGTGTACATCCATCCATTGATTTACCTATAATGCATTGGATTATATTTGTTTAGTTTTTCTATAGAGTATTATTTTTTTTTTTTAATGATCTATTTTTAAGTTTTGTGCTAAAATAACACTGCACAACAAGTTATAGGTTTTAAAAAAAATCATGTTAACCATTCATGAAATTTTTTTATACTAATTCATCAGGGTTATATACTTGGTTTATATGTGGATGTGGAATTCCTTTTACAATACCTATGGTATAACTAAAGCAACATGTCCAAGTATTTCTGACTGTTGCTTTTTTGATTAAAAGAATGAGAAAAACAAGAAATATCTTTGTTATCCTAGCATGTCATTTTATCATGTTATCTATCTATCTGTGTCTTTAAATGTAGTGAGAATAAAACTATTAATGTACAAAATGTGTTGTACAGTAATAGTAGTTGTGTTGACTTCAATGTGATCACCATTTTCAAAGGACTACAGTCAGGATACACAAAATACTGTTAATTTCATTTCCTCTAGGATATTCAAAATTGTGTCTAGCATTATACAAGGAAAAATTGGCCACTGTGTGACGTGGATAATACTGGTACCAGCAACATCTGCAACCTTCCTTTATTTTTAAAGGTAAAATATGATATTGCCACATCTACACATCTAGCTGAATCTTATTTAGCAATTTATGAGGGGCCTTGGTAAGGAAAGTGCAGCATTTAGATACCTGGTTCAGAAATTTCCTGCATAGAATAAAGTAGGGAATTTTTGTGGGGCCTGACTAGATATTTAACAGTTTGAGCAGATCATAGACAATCTTCAATTGGCAGATTGGAAAGTATTCCAAATTATATGCAAAAAATTCCTCGACAACCATTGTTCTCTCAACTATATCAATTCATTCAACAACTGCTTCACCCATATGAGGTTCTGAGATGTAAAATGTCCCTTGAGTTTCAATGTCTGATGGCACACATTAGTTTTTCCGACAATATTATTAGTGTAAGTGATAAGCAGTGAGGGCTATTCTACCAAGATGTTGCTGTAATTTCTAGTAGATTGATGCATTTCTAGTAGACTGCTATAATAAAAAAATATTTTAAATCTGCTATAGTAAAAAAATATTTAAAAAATTAGAGATTTTCAAAAAAAAAATTCTTAAAGTCTTAAAAATTCACATAAAAAGTTATGATTTTTTAAAAGTGGTGCATAGTGGAGATAAACAGACAGGATGGCCAGCAACCTGGAAAACCTGGAAAAGTCAAAAGTATGCTAAAAAGTCAGGTAATATATTAAATTTTCTAAAAGTCATGGAAAAGTCAGGGAATTTTGATGGATTCACTAACAAAATATTTTTTTGCATATTAAAAACTGAAAATCTTTTATTTTATGCTAAATAATTATCTATTGCAACTGCTGGTAATTTTTCAGATTTTTTATTTTAATTGTGACTTTTAATACATAACAAAAAATTTGTTATTTCATAATGGCAGCTACACCGGAAAGCATAATTTCTTCTGATGCAATACAAACCATTGAATACACTTAGTTTAGTTTTTTAATAATCTTCATAGTTTTATGAAATAATCTTCGTATTTTTAGATACTTTTAGTTCCAAAATATTAAGAAAAAGTTTGTATTATACTTATATAAGTGTGCTTATATCTTTTGTTTAGAAAATAAATATATTAAAACAATGTCAAAACAATATTATTTCAGCAAAGATTGGTTAAATATAACACTTTATGCTGATTGGTTTTGACTATAAGAAGTTCTAAGTAACGTGTAACTATTTATAAGTAACTAATTTAAGTAACATAAGCATTCAGGCAGTAAAAAGTAATGAAAGAAGTAAAAAGCCTATAGTGTTTGTATTTGAACCAGTTACCAATCTATTTTTAATTTAGTAAACATTAAATCTAAGAATAGGCTTCAAACTGTATTGTAAAAGATACAAATCAATTAAAAACAGTATTATTCCAAAACAGTTTATGTGCATTGAGTGATGTAAGTTCTGCAGTCAATTGATAGCTATGCTATATGATATAAAGTCACAAAACCAGAAATTAACTGGGCTTTACGAGTTGTATCCCTGAATCTTATATAGGAAAAATATTTCAACAAATGTTTTTTCTCATCGTGGAAAAAATTGGAAAGACAAGGATTGCCTGTAACATAACTCATAGTATTACCTCCTTTCCATGATGTTCTTCTGCAAAATATTTTATATTTTGCAGAAGAACATCATGGCCAAATAGATATAAGTGCGCGCTTTTAGGATATAGAGAAACATAAAGCTATTACTCATTATTTTTTTGATTGCAGAGAGAGCTCTTGAAATTTTTGACAATGTAAAAACTTACATAGGAAGGTCATAACTACCGATGACTATTACTGCACAGAATGTTATTGAAGCTATCATAGATTGTTTGATCAAAGCTAAAATCAGTTTTTTTTTATCTGTTGCCAATGTAGTAGAATCATTTCTTAAGCAATTTCAGTCACGAGTCCTTTAGTTCTTTTCCTATATGATAAGTTTTATCATCTGATGTTATGCCTCATAAAAAGATTTATCAAAAAAGAAGTTTTTACAAAAGCTGATACATTACAAAAGTTGTGTTTCTAGAATGAAAAGTGCAATTGAAGAGATGTGGTGCTGTTTTACAGTTAAAGAATTGTAAAATTGTTAGTAGTCAAAAAATGTTGAGAAGAATGCATTGGCTTTTTAACTGCTGTAGTCACTAAATTAAAAGAGCGTTCTCCACTTTAATAAAAGGCTACAAGGCATTTATCATTGTTTTTGCAAAAAGTTATCATCAGGTTGCCTGTCAAAGTGAAGATGCGTTTTGATTTTTTAGCATCATTTCTACATGAATCTGGGCCTATGAAATCAGTCCTAGCTGATTAAGCTATGAGCCAGTATTCTTGCCTATGCAATTTGGCATCAATAAAAATGAAGAATTTTGAAAATTTTGATTTCACTAAGAAACGTTTAGATGACTTGACTAAAATTGTTATAATATTATCTTATGTCAGTGCACAATTAGAGCAAGGTTTTAGTTTTAACTCAAATGTTTTAGTAGAAAATCAGAATCTTTAATTGCGCAATGAAAAATTGGTGGCCAATGCTAGAACCGACTTTTCAATTTTAACATCAAACCGAATTCATTAAATTTTTAATTCATTAAAATTTAACCCTTTATTGTCCACAGTACAAGTCATTTTTAAACAATTTAAGTCAGAGGTACCATGACTTTAAATCAAAGAAAATTAAATATCTTCTTTGCATTGGACTGTTTTTGTTGTTTTTATGCAAAATAGTATTATTTTTTATAAAAATTAAAAAAATCAAATAACAGAAATCAAACACATTGCAATCTATTTTTAAAATGGATGTGCAATAACAGTAGCGTTTTGCAAGTTTTCTTTTAAAAGTTCTTTTAAAAAAGTTCTTTTAAAAGTTTTCTTTTTAAGTAAATTTGTTCATTAGCAAAATCCAATGGACAAATTTACTTAAAATGTAAACATCATAGTGTCTGTAAAGGTAGTGCAAAAATAGACCCTATCAGCAACCTGTTAAGTACCATCACAACTCATTCATGTGGTTCTTCCGCTCGCCACTGCGAGTGTCTAACAGCTCAAGAAAAGATGCATGAAGCTGTCTCAACTTCTCAATGACCTCTCAAGCAAATCTACCGAAATGTTATTTTAAATACATCATTTTATGCGCAACAGTCTCTTACATATGCTAAAGTTATTCAGGTACAACAATCACTTTTATGACTTTGTTGTTAAGCGATTATATATATATATATATATATATATATATATATATATATATATATATATATATATATATATATATATATATATATATATATATTTATATATATATATATGTATATATATACATATATATATATATATATATATATATATATATATATATATATATATATATATATATATATATATATATATATATATATATATATATATATATATATATATATATATATATATATATATATAGAGAGCACGTACTAAAATATATTTTTGCTCCTAGTTGTCTATTACATATAGTTATTAATTTTTATATTTGCTGCCATGATTAAATTCTAGTATGATGACTGTCATGCAGTTTAGCAAACTCTCCTACAGAAAAAAAAAGGATATATGGTAACCCATATATATATATATATATATATATATATATATATATATATATATATATATATATATATATGGGTTACCATACATATATATATATATATATATATATATATATATATATATATATATATATATATATATATATATATATATATATATATATATATATAATATATATATATATATAGAGAGAGAGAGAGAGAGAGAGAGAGAGATGTTTCAAGGAGCATGACCAAGCCAATATGATGTCAACCTAATTGATCCAGAAGAGGTAATCCTGAAGTTATCAGCAATCAACCCATTTCAAGACTACTTCAAAGGATTCATTCAGTTTGAGGACCAGATTAACCTACTTTTTGCATTGTCTTCACTCTTGACTTTTTTTTTCAATGTATGAAACAATGAACTATTTAAAAAAAATTTTCCAACTCATTACATTAATGTTTGAAAAGTTTAAAATGTTTGAAAACTTTAAAATTAAATACACATTTCAACATATTTATCATGAACTTTAAAACATATAGAAAAAATATATTTTTTCCTAAAGAGACAATGCCTATTTTTATTTTTTATATTTTCTTATTTTCAGCATCAGAAACCATTTTTATTAATGCTATGTTCAAAATGGTGCCGACATCTTTTTATGGTTGTCAACTCCTCAACCTTTTAACAAAAGTGAAAGGGCAGCTTTGCCGATCTGTTATATTCTCATGTCTTGCTAAAAGCAGGGATTGTGTGTTGCTTCACTTGAAAAGTTAAAAGAACTTGTACCCGATTTTGTACCTAAAATTGAAATGTCTGATTTTGAACAAGCAATTGGAAATGCATTATCATTTTGTTTTCCTAAAATTAGATTAACTGGCTGCTGAAATTGGATTCAATTAAAGGGTCCCAAGTTGTTTTGAGTTTTTGGCCTTAAGCACAGAACCAATAACACCTCAGAATCACTTCACTCAAAAATGAGCAAAAATATGACAGCTCTTGCAGGTTTTTAGAGGTTCCTTGACGAGCTTATCCAAGAAATAGTTTTGCTAACTGAGCTTGAAGTTAGATAACTCCAAAATGGTGAAAACCCTTGTAGGGGAGAATAAAGGGATAGGCAAAAACTTGCAGAGAAACAGGCCCTCTGTAAAAGTAGATTAAGCTCTGGTGAATGGACTCCAACAAAGTTTCATGAATCATTAGCATATTTGTTTTCCAATTTAAAGATACCCACATATGAGGTAGTTAATGAATTTGTTTAGAATGAGCTTTTCACCCCTGAGCCACTAGCACAAAATCCGACTTAAGAACCACCAATTGATGGTCTTTGTAAAGTTTGTTGTGTCCAAAGACTTGAAGTTTTAATTATACGATGCAGATATTTTGCATTTTGTTTACAATGCAAAGAGATTCTTTCTATGGATAAAAAGTGTCCAATTTCTAGAACTGAAATGATTGACTTTGTTAATGTTTTTTATTAAGAATTTTTCCCCAATCAAAAAATGCTCATCGCAAAATCCTTTTAAACATTGTAACATTCTTCTACTACTTGTATGTAGTAACTCATCACTGAAAATAAATGATTTGTTTGCAACTCTGTTTTTTTGTTTTTTAATTCAAAAAATATTACTCTAGTTTATATATATTTTTGTCACTTGGTTCTTAATTAATTAATTTTTTAATAGTCGATTGTAAATATTCTATTAAGGTCAGTGTATCATTTATTCTGATTTTTCATGATGACATGATTTTTCAACTTTATTTATTTTTTTTTACTTTTTTTGTTTTGATTTGTTTTAAAATGTTTTTTTATTTAAATTAAAAAATTTTTAAAAAAACTTCTATTATTTATGTAAAGTTGTATAAGTTTTATTTGTTGCCCTTTTATTGCTACATTTGTTAAATTTATATCGGTAAGTCAAAGAATTTATATTGTAGTCAAGGAAAATAAAATCAAAAATTGCCTGGCTACCCAGACAGCCTTTAAATTTGAAATCAGAACATTTGAATTAGTATAAAACAGATATTGGCTTTTGTAAATTTTTTTTGGTGTTGTACAGTGAGATTTTATTTTTTTAAAAAAAAGTTTTTTAAAATTTTTAATCCACCTCACTATACAAAGTTATACACCCCCCTTTATTTTTGGGGGGGTCGGAAAATTTGCATGGTCAAAACTTTTGTAATTTACAATATTTTTTTACAAAATTTAAAATCTGTCGATAAATTTAAATTTAGTTTTATATAGTAAAGTTGAAAATTTTACTACATTGGTACTCTCATGTTTGGGCTTGGGGGCCTGCATTTTCCAGCTTTTTTGTTCCCAGGCCTACATCATCCCAAAACTTCAAAACTGTGTAAAAGCAACTGGTATTGATCCTTATAATGCAACCATGGTATCCTTTTCATATATCAATCATGGTATCCTTTTCATAAAACATCTTGATGCTGTACATCTCAGAACACTCAAATTAACATTAAACATACCATACTATCCAATTACAATTGAACTGCATAAAAATGATAATCCACGTGTCACTTTCTTTAAAAATTTAAATTTGAATTTGAATTTTCTTAATGCATGTTCTTAATTACATTTTATTTTATTTTTTAAATTTGTTTAAAAATATAACTGCAATGTTTTTGGTTAAATTTTAGTTAGAAACACTATTCCTTAACTTGCACTACAGTTTTTTTTTAATTTCTGAAGAATTATTTACCGAATAATATTTATTAATTTATTATGTTATTTAAGTAAAAATTGTATGTGAAAACATTGTTTTTTTAACTTCAAATAATATGAGTTTTTTTTAAAATTATATTTAGTAAAGAAATGAATTTGTTGTCTACTATTTGCTTCACTTGGTTTATGGTTGTTTTCTGTATTAGTGGGCTGTTTATCAATTTCTTGCAATTATTAGTGATACCATTATATTGGCTCAAGAGAGACTGGTATCATAAAATTATTCCTGGTCTTGCTTATCTTATTTATTCTCGTATGATATTTATTTGTTTTTATTTTCATAAATTTATCATATTTAGCTAAATATATTTTTTAAAATGTATAATGCTTCTATTAAAAACAATTCTTTGTAGACAACTTAAACAATTTAGTAGCCAACAAGCTACAAGACTTTTGTCCTTTTTAACTTTATTAATTCTAAACACACTTTTTCCTGACTGGTATAAAAAATTATTAATTGAAAATGTTAATGTTTACATGTAAAAATAGCATTATATAAAACAAAAAATATTTTTATTTATCCATAACTAAAGTTAAACTTCTGTGCTTTTTTTATGCCACTGATTTCATAAAAATATGTAACACAATCTTTGTTCTTGGTTATTCTGCCTAAAGCCATTGTAAAAACTACTGTGTTTAGCACAAATTATAGGAGACATTCTTTATATAGTTTTTAACCTTGTTGTTATCTAGGAAGCCATGAACAACTGCGATGAAACCATTTTGAGTTTTTTTTTTTTTGTTACTCTTTCTGAGATAGAACTCAGTCTGTTGCAAAACAGTCTTTTTTGTAATAGTGCATCTTGGTATTACAGCTGTCTAAGAAGCAGAGGAAAAAATAAAATTTTATGTAACTGCTTTAAAGGCCTAACAGGATTGACACCAGCTGTATTTTATTCAAGTGTATTTGTTTGCTCAAGGCCAAAGGGTTAATATAATCAAGGTAACTATTTTTTTTAATTATTTTAACAATTCTCTTAGTTAAGTTTTAAAATTATTTTAACAATTTTCAAGGATAATGTCTTGACTTATTAAGCCTAAGGTCTCAGATTGTTGATGCGTTTTTGGTTAGGGAAGTTTGGCCATTTCTCCTCAACTGCATCTGTGATATTTCCTCACTATGTTATTTGTTGATATATATATATATATATATATATATATATATATATATATATATATGTATGTATGTATGTATGTATATATATATATATATATATATATATATGTATGTGTATATATATATATATATATATATATATATATATATATATATATATATATATACAAAAATATATTTTTAAACAGTTTAAAAATATTGTAATATGCCTTGTAAATATTAGTTTATTAACAATTGGCAATTTATTCTTTGAGAAGATGGATGTAAATAACACATTTTTTAAAATGATTTTTTTCATGATGATTGATTGTAATGACTGACTAGATTTGCGTTAGAAATGTCGTTTTTATTCTGTTGAAGAGTTCTTAATCCTCAAAGGGATTCCCATGGAAACAAGTTGTGTTTGTTTTGTAAATAAACAGAAAATAAGTTTAAAGTCATTATCAAAAGATATTCTTTATTGAGAAATTAATAAAAAATATTATTGTTTTGCCATTATATTTCCATTTGAGAGGTTAACATTAAGCTACATCAAGCCTTTTAATATAACTGTAAATTTTTGACAAAATAAAAATTGTAATTAAACAAAAAATATCGCTTTTCTAGTTTATTTTATTTTTAAGTACATTAAAACATTTTTTTTTTCATTTACTGTGAAATCAAATTTTTTTGCATTATTTTTCACTCCAAAAAAATAAAGTAACATTTTTGGTTTTAAAATTTTATTAGAACTTATTTTTAGCAAATATCAGGATATATTTTCAAATGATTTATCTTTTATTTGATTAAAGTTAGACTTTTAAAATATAAATTCTGAAATCATATGAACTCTGGTATGTATGATTTTAAAGGGATCCACAAGTGGCGAGACAAGTTGTGTTCATATCTTTAATAATCATTTAAAAAATAAGTTATTTATTTTTTAAGTTATTTTGAAAATTTTTTTATATTGACATCATTTATTAATCAGACAAGTATATTTTTTTTGGAAAAAAAAATTAAATATCAGGAATTTACCAAAAAAAAAAGTAGATTATTTGTTAATATCTTATAAATAATTTGTTATGGCAAGTTTAATTAACATGAAACTTATTTTTTTTAAGATTATTTAAGATATGAACTCAACTTGTCTTGGCACTTGTGGATCCCTTTAAAATCATACGTACCAGAGTTCATATGATTTCAGAATTTATATTTTATACATTTATAAAGTTATTTAGAATACAAGATACAAAATACTGATTATAATATTTTGTATAGTGATCGACTGAAGTTCTTTTTTGGTATCAGTTTCTGCTGAAGTATCAATTTGAACCGAGACCAAATTTCTGTTTGAGTAGATTGTATAAATTTGGTAAAAAGCAAAATTTCAGTTAAAGAACATACCGAGAATCATAGTTTCAATTTTGTATCATTTTAAGTTTTTATTAATTTAAAAAAAATGGTATTCTTGACTAATTCCACAAAATATTTCTAAATAAAAGCTCATTCACAAATTACTTAACTTGTTTAGTTAGTAAATAGCACATATACATCTGCTTCCTCAAAATATGAAAATCGCAAATAATCAAACCATTGCTGTGCGCATAATATTTTGAAATATTTGCTCTGATAACATTTTGTTTGAAGAAAACAATTTTAGTTTAAACAGTTTAAATAGAAAGTGAATAAGGATAATAATTTGATGATTATAACTTTTAGTTAATTTTCTTGTTTTTCTATGAGTAAATTCTAATTATTTATTTGACTATTATTAGGGCGGGTCCATAATCATCTTTTTTTAAATTTTTTATAGTTTAACCAATTTTTCTTAATTAATTTTTCATGCTGATTCTGAAAATCACAATCATCTTTTTTCATTTTTATTATTTAGTCTTCTACTTCGATTTAAATAAAAGTTAATATATTGAAAAAAAAAGGCATTTTTAAAAATAGATGAAATTATTATTATCATTAAATATAAAAAAAGTAGAAAAGTAGAAATCTTTTTCTGTTTAATTTATCAATAATATACCTTACCATTTATAAGTAACAAAAAAATTAGGCATTATATATGAAAATAATTCATACAGTTTGTTATATACTATTGAAAATGGAAAATAACTATAAAAGTCATCATATGTAATAGAGATTGCTGCGGGAACTTTCCATGTAGAACATCTTGGTTATGAGCGTGTTCTTTAGTAGACATAAGATGGAAGTTTGTATTTTTATATCAACAATCATGTATTTAAACAGAATAGATCTCCGCGACAATGACCTACATTGTATCCCTAAAATAAAGAACCTCCTTTTTTGAACTTTTTTTTCATTTTAACATATCCTTATCTACTTCAATAATGTCTAGTTTACAGCTAAATGAGCTGCCTTGTAACTTTAATCAAACTAAAATAAAACTCATCTTGCACACCTGATGTAACGTTTGCTGCTTTTCCATTGTTATCCATTTGTTTTTGTAGCTGGTTTCAACTATATTCCATTGTTTCAACTTTTTGGACAAATAATTGCACAATAATTTTCCAAAATATATTTGAACTATGTGAACCTTCATTTTTTATATGGTTTAAATAATTAAGTTTACATCTACTGTTGAAATTAAATGGATTTTTTCCAAAGCTTTCCAACTGCAACAACTTAATTAGAAAGTTAATACTAATCATATTCCATCATTAACCAAACACATAATACTTTTCTCTTTTTTGAAGTCCTGAGGCTAACTTTTGCCAAAATACTCTAGCAAGAATGATACAATCATTCAACCACTTTGAGGTATACTTATTAACTGCTTCTAAAAATTTTTTTTATCTAGCTATTCACTGTGTTTTAGAGTAAAGCAGAAAATTTCAAAATTTGATCACCCAGTTTGTTTTTATAAAGCCTTTTAGGTAGCGGTATTCCTTTAGCCTATTTATCTTTAAAGTTGTTAAACCTTTAGAATTTTACTGAACTTCTACTGACTGACACTTTAAAAGAAGATTTATTCTTGACTTCGTTGAAGAAAAGCGAGAAAAAAAAAAAAGAAATCTTGAATAGCCTTCTTGATAGCTTGAGCAACAATTTAAAAAAAATAAAAAAAAAGGAAATTAAGATATTAATTTCCTTTTTTTTAGAAAAGTTAAGCTTCTGTGCTTTTATATTTTAAGTTGTTTAGGATTTGACGTATTTCTTCTTTGTATCTTTTGTATATCTTTTAATTTTTTTTTTGTGCTTGGTTATTAAATAACCTAAATAATCCAGCAAAAAATTCAAGTTTTTTTTTTTTTTTTACCTAAAACTATAACAATTAAAGAGTTAAATGTATTTTTTTTTATATAATTAAACTATAAAAGTAAATGTTAGCAATTTGTAAACTGGTAAAGGTTAACTTAAGTTTCTACCAACAATATATATATATATATATATATATATATATATATATATATATATATATATATATATATATATATATATATATATATATATATATATATATATATATATATATATATATATATATATATATATATGTATATATATATATATATATATATATATATATTTGAAGTTTGTAAAAAATTGTGGAATACACTTTCATTATGATAAAGTTTGTTGAATTAAGTAGTTTTGTTTTTAGAATTTACTTGGTTGGGAGAATGGTGGAGTAAAGTTGACTTTAAGCTTTATGTAAGCAATCTAGATGATATTAAACATTTTGGAAAAGAAAATTCTCTTGTAATCTCGAATCACTATAGCGATGTTGATTGGTTAACTGCATGGATATTTGCTGAGAGGGTTGGTCTCATAGGGGTATATAGTTGCTATTTACTATTTATAAATTTCATAAAGCAATTTGTTTATAAATGATATTCTTAAAAATCATTATGTTTCTACTGAAGAGAACAAAAATAATATCAAAAAGTGAAACTAAATACCTTCCCATTATTGGTTGGTGCTTATGGTTTTCTGAGTCTGGTTTCTTGAAAAGAAATTGGCAAGATGATAAATCAAACATTAATAAGTTGATAAACAGTATGAAAAGAAATAGTAATACCTTTTCAGTATGTTATCTTTTTATTATTTATCTCATATTAAATAAAATGGAACTCTTTGTATTGCAATATTATAATTGTAAGTTTACTTATATAGATTTTTGTAATGTGTGAAGGTACACGTCGAACTGATGAAAAGCTGCTTGCAAGTCAAGAATATGCTGTGAAAAATAATTTCATTCCTTTAAAACATCATCTATTTCCACGAACTAAAGGTTTTTCGCTCCTTGCAGAAGCACTTCACAGTAAAGGTTAGTTAAATTGTTACATTTACGAAAAGATAACTTTCATTGTTTGTAATAAATACATTTGACTATTAAAAAATGAAACTAAACAGTTTCTTTTTTATATTACTATTAATTTTCTTACATTAAAATTTTATCAAAGTTTATAAAACAGATTTATTTATTAAACAGGTTATTTAAGTTTTTGTATAGCATTCTTTGCTTTGAAGTGTGTTTGTATATATATTGCTTTGAAGTGTGTTTGCATATATATATATATATATATATATATATATATATATATATATATATATATATATATATATATATATATATATACATACATACATATGTATACACAAGGCACGAGATAAGAGATAGCGAATTGCAAAATCTGGAAATATTTCTGTTCATTTAGTTTTCAGTTTCTTAAAAACTTTCTTAAAATTCATTAAATTCTCAATTTCTAAATTCTTTTATACTGTTGTGATTAGCAGCTGTTTTTTAATAATTATATCATACTATATTGTGCTTTATTTTTTTAGCTTTATCTGATGACTTATAAAATGAATTAAAATATTTAAGTTTAAGTTTTAATTTATAATAATAATAAAAATAATAATATGGTTTTATGATAAGATTTTATATCATAGTTCAAGATCAAAATAAATATTTATTATCGAATAACAGCTATTATGTTTAGTGATCAAAACAGAGTTTACAGTTTTTAAAAAGCTAAATATTTAAAAACCGGAAGCATTTTCAGATATCACAATTCGCAATTACTTAATTCAAACCCTGATATACATATAACAGGTTATAACTAAAAAACGGTAATAACTTTGAAGGGGCATAACTATCTTAGTTCATTGGATAAAAACTTAATTTGAAAAAGAAAATAATAGTGTTTTAAGTGGGCAATTTATTTCCATATTAATTTTTTTCAATCAAACCATTGCGTCTTACATAGTCTAATCAGCGCCGAGTTGACTCAGAAAGGTGCTGTACAAGAGATTTTTCCATTTTAGAAAGGCAATAATTAATTCTTACCTTAATTAGTTATTACCATTTTTTAGTTATAACCTGTTATATATATATATATATATATATATAATATATATATATATATATATATATATATATATATATATATGTTTTCATTAATAAAGACTCATCAGAAATGAATGATCAAATTAATAAAACTTCAATTTATACCAAAAAATAAAATTGCAGGAAGTCGCAAATATTTTAACTACTGTAAATTTTCACACATTTGTGGAATTTGCTGACACTATTATAAAAAGAATAAAAAGAAGAAATGATTACTTATGCTTTTTTTAAAAAAATATTTTTCAAAAGGGGGGATTTAATATAACTATTATTTGAGCTCACTTATTTTTATAGTTTTTTAGGAGAAACTTATTTTTGTGCCTACGTTTAGAAATCAATTCCGATTTTTTGTTTAACAAACATTCTTGGTTTGCATGTGTAATTATTTCAAATTTTTCTTGTAGACATAGTATGCATTTTTTGGAAATATTGTTGTATGCAGGCACTGTTTTGAGGATGGACCAATTCAGTATAAAGTCATCAATATTTTTATCTTTTAGTTCCCATATATATTTTGACAGCATGGTGTCTTTTGTATACTTTTTATTTTTAAAAGAATGCTTATGATTGGCAAAATGTTTTTTCCACTCACCCTCTGTTATGCCAATATGTTGTTTTTGGATATATTCTTAGAGGAAACAATACATTTATATACCACATTTTTTGATAAACAACTTCCACTCATTGGAAAATTGTTATTTTGTTTACAATTACAATTTTCTGTAGTTTTTTCATTTAGGATTTCTTTTTTATTTAACAAAGCATTATTGTGACATAATTGTTTCCATATTTTTTGTGCAACCGTAACTGTGCTAACTTTAATTGTATTTCGATTTAAAATTTTATGTAATTTATTAGAGGGAGGGAAATGCTTATTGACCAATTTTTAAAACACTTTTCCTATATTAGTGGAAACATTTTTGCTATATGGGTGGTTAAACCAAATTACATTTCTAGTGCTATTTCGCTTTTTTGTATTCTTTTTTTCAGGGTCAAATTTTTTTTGTTTAAAATTTTTACATTAGTTCAAAATTTTGCATCATAGTTTATATATATATATATATATATATATATATATATATATATATATATATATATATATATATATATATATATATATATATATATATAATATATATGTATATAGTATATATAATATATATATAATATATATGTATATAGTATATATAGTATATATAATATATATATATATATATATATATATATATGTATATATATATATGTATATATATATATGTTTATATATAATATATATATATATATATATATATATATATATATATATATATATATATATATATATATATGTATATATATTATATATATATATATATATATATATATATATATATATATATATGTATATATATAATATATATATATATATATATATATATATATATATATATATATATATATATATATATATATATATATATATATATATATATATATATATGTATATATATTTTATATATATAAATACTATATGTATATATTTTTTATATATTTAAATACTATATATATATATATAATATATATATATATATATATATATATATATATATATATATATATATATATATATATATATATATATAAAACGAACTTAGGGGAACTGTGCGAGCTGCTCCTCATTTAAATCGGTGCTCTTTTTTAATTGTAATTTTTTTTTTGCAACAACGGTGCCTTTTAAATAGCATTTCAGCATTTTAAAATCGTTTTTTATGCAACAACCGTGCCTTTTAAAAAGCTTTTTTTTTTAATGACAATGTGTTTTTTATTTTATTTAAAATGATAATTATACTTTTATGAGAAAAATTATACTTTTGCAAGAGCCGTAAATAGCTCTCGTAAACAGTTTTAGGGAAGTGTGAGCGAGAGCTAAAGCTCTGGCTCACTCTCCTGGCTTCTCGCCTAGGCCTGTTATAATAATAATTTTTAAATACTAACATCTGTTTGTCAATCCATATTGGTAGTTATTTCAGAAGCTTACTTACAACATATTGAATATAATGCAATTCAACAAGTATTAACCATTAATGTAGCACCAATAACATTTAAACGATATGTTGATGACTGCCATGAACGTTTTTCCAACTCTGATAAAGCAAAATTGTTTTTGATACTTTTAAATTCTCAAGACAAAGCTATTTAATACACATGCGAATACCAAAATGATCAAGATCAACTTAATTTCTTAGACATCTGCATTTCAACTAATCATATAACTCATAAATAAAACTTTTGTATATACCGCAAAAATGCAATAACGAGTATACTTGTAAAACCGCAGTCTTGTATATCACCATATATTGCTATAGGAATATTTAAAGGTTTTCTTACAAGAGTTTATAATTTATGCACTAGTGATAATGTAGAAAAAGAAATTGAGTTCTTAATGATTATTTTATTGGAAAATGGATATTCTCAGCAACAACTTCTAGACATTGTAAAACATTACAAACCATCCAACAAAAAGTTGTCAACAAATTAACACAAATAATACAATAATACTTCCATGGGTTCTTAAATTAAGCCTTATTCTTAGACATGAGTTTCGAAAAGTTGGCATAAAAACAGTTTTTCGTTTTGGAAGATCTTTATCGAACATATTATGCCAAAATAAATCAAAGCTACCACCAAACAGTTACCCTGGTGTTTACCAACTTGAATGTACATGTGGTGCTTTTTATGTGGGTGAAACCAGAAAAAAGATAAAAACACGAATAGCTGAACATCAAAAAAACATGACTAAAGCGAACTGGAAAGCGTCTGGAATTGTCGAACATGCACAACATTGCAAAGGTATAATTAATTGGAATAATCCAAAAACACTTTCAGTCATCCCAAATAATTGTACAAGAAAAATCCGGGAGGCAATTGAAATAAACAGATTGCAATGTTGGTATCTAAAAAATAAAATTCTAAACCGAGTTAATGGCAACCTAGTGATGACTCACCATTGGAAACCATTTCTTGTTAAATTTAAGTTGAATAATAGAGACCTTACAATCAAAAATACAATTAAAAATACAATGAAAACCTAATTAAATAATGTAACAAATGTTTCTCAAAAAAGGATAAAAGAACCAGTTACTAGATTGAAAGTGTCATTTTTACATGGTTTACAAGTTTATTAAGAGTGGGTTATTCCCACTCTATGTACTCTATGCTTTCTTTGCGCTTTAATATATATTTTTTGCCAAAATTTTTTTTGAAATTCAATGAAGTGAAAACCAATCTTACAATGACTGATTTACAATGCTTTTAAATGATTGTGTTTAGTTTTTGTTCGGTTAAATCATATATTTTTTCAATATAAGGAATTTAAAATATTTGCAATTTTCTAGGTTTTTCGAATGCAACAAAATGTAGATATTGGTGTTGTTAATATAAGAGCTATGGATTTTCTCAATCAAACAAGTTGAATACAAGAGCTTTAAATAAATCATTATTAAAAAAATTGTTGTTTTTTTATAAGCTCTATCGATTAAAAAATAAGTCTTGGTCTTAGTCATGTTTAATGATCTTTTTAAAGTTCTCAAATACAACTTATATCCGTCTTGGTTGATATAAAATTTATAGCTCTTTTATTAACAACACCAATATTGGAATATTTCATTGAAAAATTTCAATGAAATATTTCATTGCATTCAAAAAATCTACAAATTTGTCAATAGCAAAAGTCATAGAAATGTATTTATATCTTATATGTTAACACATAATAAGTTTTTTACTAAAAAATTATTTTAACAAGAAATTTCAAATAGAATATGAAAAGCGCAATACCTTTTTTTTTATATTTTAATCTTATTTATTGTGATATCAAAATTAAACCTTTGCTATAATTGTGCAAGTTGTTTTTAGGAATTCATTTTATAAAGAAATTGTTTAAACCAAAAAATTTCATTCTTCTAAAGTTACCTTATTTATTTAAAGAATTTAAAATTTTGAAAAGTTTAAAAGAATTTAGGGAACTTTTAATACTCGCTTAAATAATTATAAATTTAATTAAATAGAAACTGCAGCATAGTCCGTATTACCCTGTGGCGTAGCAAGGATCATTCCTGAAAATCAGATCTAGCTACAGTAACAATATCAGATTGTTATTTAAATTATAAACAATTTTGATAGTTAAATATTTTTTGTAAAGGCTTCGTTATTTTTTGTTTCTTAAAAAAAATAGAAACATTTTATCGCAAACATTGAGTGAGTGAAATTAAAACTAAAATAAACCTATTTTTTAAAGAATCTAAAAAATAGGTTTATTCTGTTCAAAATACTTTTTTTCAAAAAAATAAAAATAAGCATTTTCTTTAACTTATGGAAATAAAATATCACTTATAAAACCAAATTTTTTTTCTTTCACTTTGTTGCAAAACAATTTGAACTAAAAACTGAATGAAAACATTGACATCAACCAAAAACCCTTTGAATGAAAAAATTAATTATACTTAAATTTTAAATAGTACGCTGGATCAGGAAGCAATAAATTAGTAAAATCTAAAAAAATATATATATTTTTTTAGTTTATTCACATGTTTTTTTAATATTCTATAGAGATATTAATAAAAAAGGTTTGTTGATTTGTCCTTACACTTTTATTTGCTATTATTATCAATTCAGTTCAAATGTAGATTTTTGATAAAATGAAAATTGTAATTAAAGAAGTAAAACATCTACTTTGTTTTATTTTTAAATACCTTAAAGTATTTAGCTATTATAGGCTTGAACAACTTTTTCCACTTTTTAATTATATTGTCATTAAAGATTAACTGCAAAAGGAAAAACTCAAATATAACATACATAACATGAGGCTTAAAATTTGATTTTCAGTAATAAAAAAAAAACTTTTTATGTAATGATGTCATTTACTAATTACAAAAACAAACTAATCTGATAAGTATTTAAAAATAATTAAAGAACCAGAACTTACCTTTAAAAGAAAGAAAAATAGAATTAAAATTATGAAGTTTTATTTTAAAATCTCAATAAATAATTTGTTTTGAGTTTAATTAGCTAGAAACTTATTTTTTAAGGATTATTTAAAATATAAATAAAAATTATAAAGTCACCTAAAATCCATTTAAAAGTATTGATATTTTTGACAATTATTTGGCAAAACTGTCACAGAGTATCATGTATGTATTTATGTATGCATATATGTAAATGTATATACATATATATTTAATAAAATTTTTGCTAGAATAAAATTTTTTTGAATATGTATTTACTAATTTCAAATTAATTTATCAAATAAGTTTTCACTATCTGAACTATTTTGCTGATATATTTACTTGACATCATTTTGTTATTTAGTTGCTGCAATTTATGATTTGGAATTTGCATTTCCTGATATAGAATCAGCAAACATGCAAAATGTTGTTAATGGAGGAAAGATTGAAGTTTTAATGCATTTCAGGTTAATTTTTTCTTTAGTATGCAGTATTTGATAAAAAAATATATTACTAGTTTTAAGTTGTTAAAAATAGCGTTGATAAAAGGATGTTCATCATTAGGCGTTACTTTTATTTCCTCCTATAAAAATCCGATAGGAGATAGATCTTGTGATTGGGAAAGCTAAGTCATTCTATTCAATATTTTATCATTCTTGAACGCAGTCAAATAATATTCTGAGGAAAATGTTTTGGATTTAAGCTTTAGATTATTTACTATAAATACTTTAATGAGCAGTGCCCATTATAGTATTTTTTTGCTTGAATTTATGCTTGAAGCAATATAGCAAGAGCTTTATTTCTTCAAGCATAAATTCAAGCAAAAAAATTAATAATAGAGTTATATCCATAAAAGTATTTTTTTTATATATATAAATTACCATGTTTTTTTTATATTACCATGTTTTTTTTATATATATAATTACCATGTTTTTTTACCATGTTTTTTTTATATATATAAATTACCATGTTTTTTTTATATATATAATTACCAACATATATATAAATACCAATATACAAATTACCATGTTTTTTTTATATATATAAATTACCATTTTTTTATATATATAAATTACCAATACAAAATACCATGTCGTTTAGTTTGTAATGATTATTGTTTTTTGATTTTTATTTTGATAAAATCAACCATTATTATAAAAAGAACAAACAAAATTTAAAAAATCAAGTGGCACTAATATATATAAAATTTAACATGTACTATGTTTTAGCTAATAATTTTTTTTTTTGTTTTTTTTTGTTTTTTTTTTTTAAATTGGGTAATTATTTTTGTTATTGTTTGTTATGAGAAATTAAGTTAATTATTTATTGAGAAATTGTCTATAAATATTCTTGCTCTTGCAAGATTATAAATAAAAAATTGTTATGAATTTTTTTTTTTTTTATATGCACCTCTTTTTTCTTTTACTGAACATTTTTGACAGAAAAGTTTGGTTAATAAAAATAATTTTTTTTTTTTTTTTTCTTAAGTAAATAGTGCGAATATCAAATGTAGTTGTTATGCAAAGGTTAAAGAATAAAATCCTGAGTAAGAAAGTGGTGAGCATGAACAAGAGAGATGCAACCTTAGCAGATGCTAGTTTTGCAATTGATTTGATATATGGTTTCCAAAAAAATTGAAGTAAGTTTATTCTAGAAGACGAACGGTAGATGGCTCATCAAGTACATTACTGTTCATAAGTATAGGAAGATCTAGATTGTTGCAATAACAATTAGTTAAAATAAATTGCGTTTTATGTGATTTAAAGTTGTCCAGCAACTGTAAGATTCCAAATGAAAGTTCTTGAAAAGGACCTAATTTCTGCTGTAGCAGAAATGAGGTCGTTTTCAAGCTCAAACGCCCCCTCCAAGCAATCAGAGAGTGTTGGCTTCTTATCATGATATGAATAAATGGTAATATCAACAGCAAACAATGCCACCTTAGATGTGAGAATTTCAGGGAGATCATTAATGTAAATTAAAAAAAGTATAGGGCCAAGGATAGAACCTTGAGGAACCCCTGAAGTCACAGGAAATGAAGAAGAGTACTGTTTATCATGAATAACTTTTATACTACAATTAGTAAGGAAAGGTTCAATAATCTTGAAGACTAGCTGATCAAACCCATTAAAATACTAGTCTTTGTAAGTCTATTTCAAATCAAACTTTTCTTTTCTTTTTCCTTATATATCCTAGCTTACCGGATCTGTAAAATATGGGTCTTTACCAAATCTACCATTTCTATACATATCTATTCCACAGCAATTTTTTCTATACCTATTACTTATTTAAT
Organism: Hydra vulgaris; assembly: GCF_022113875.1. NCBI lineage: Eukaryota > Metazoa > Cnidaria > Hydrozoa > Anthoathecata > Hydridae > Hydra > Hydra vulgaris. Next base: position 17,393,731 of record NC_061158.1, on the reverse strand, counting down.
TCAATTTTTTTTAGTAAAACATTTTGTTCTGAAAAAAAACTTTGAGAGCAAAAAACTAACCAGAGCTTATAAGAGATTTATAATTAGGTTTGATTTTTTGCTAAATGCATTTCATTGATAGCTCAATTGTTTAGTGCGCTGACATCAGTGTCGTTTCGGGGAGTTAAGACCTCGTCTTAGCGTAATAAATTTTGAAATTTTTTCAATCTTGCTTATATATTTACAGCAAAAAAATAATAATATAGCAAAAAAGATTTCTAAAATTCAAAATAAAATTTTAAAGTTTTCTCATTTCATAGATGTATTATACATCATTATTCCATATAATGCCTGCAAACTCAACATATGCTAAAGACGTTTACACTTACAGATGTTTGTACCTAATATAATTCAAATGGAACTAAGAAGATCTTAGATCGTTAAAACACAGTCATGAAAAGTTCATTCTTATGATTATGATTAAAAACTAAAGAATAATATCAGCTCATTAAATGCCTTTAGATTAGCATTTAATAGCCTCAGCTATTAAATGCTAATCTAAAAATTGAGCCAAAAAAATTTCCGTATTGATGTTGGTTTGTGGCAAAAAAAATTAAAAACTAAAGATGCTGCCTTAGCTATTAAACACTAAACTACAGGCTAAGCCGAAAAATATTTGCGCATTCTTTTCAGTTTGTGACAAAATAAACTTTTATACGTCAAATTTTCTTTTGAATTTATCTTAAATTTTTTGATTAATTTTTGTTTTTATTAGAATATATCCCATAAAAATATATTCCATAATTTTTTATTAAATGGAGTTTTCCTAAAAAATTTAAATAAATCTTATTTCTAGTTTGTTTTTCTAGTTTTTAAGTAATGTCACATAAACAAATTTTTTTGGCCTTAACAATTTATGAAAAAGCCACATTTATAATTTTTAATGGTATTAAAAGAAAATGGTGTAATTTTAGCTATCAGAAATTTTTAAAAGAGGGACAAATCTAAAATTGAAGTTTCAAATTTTCCACTTAAATGACAATATGTTTCATGTTTTTTCAATCTTATGAATTTTTTAAAATATAATAACATACATACAAAAATTCAAAACAAATTAGTTTGAGCAAAAAAGACTTTTAATTATTAGAAAAGTTTACTTATATTACATAAGATCCTGAATAAAATATAAGTGGATTTTTTACATTTTATATTATTTGTAAACAAATAACATATTTGTTTATATATATTATTTATATAGGGATGTTCAAGTGCCAAACCAACCATACAAAAACCATACAATAAAGTTTTAAAAAAATTAGTTTGTATTAAAAAAAATGATTTTTTGGTTTAGTGGCTTTTGTTAAAAGCTTTGAAAATTGGCATCTAATTATCTCATTTCAACATATTCGTTGTATCATCCATATATTTATAGTAAAAAAATAAATGTAGCAAAAAAAAAACTTTAAATTCTCAAAAGAAAGTTTTAAAGAAAGTTTTTTGTACGGGCTTTTTTTTTTTCTTTTTTTTTTCTTGCCTCCACAGCTCCGCAGCAGCACCTTCTGGAGTAGCAGGACTGTATTATCACATTTTTTCTTTAATAACATAAGTATCTTAATCATGACACATAGGCAAAAAACTTTTTTCCCCAGTGTTTTGATGCTTTTTTGTTTGTTAAAGTGTATAATATTGTTACATATGTTTTATATAGTCTCTATAAAGCTTCGAAAGTATTTTCTATTTTAAGATAATCAAAAAAAAATTAAAAAAAGAAAAGTCGACAGTGGTAGGACTTGAACCACAGCTTTTTAGATCAAAAGCTCTGCACACTATCCTTTTGTTTACACTAACACATTGACTTTTTAAAACTATATAATGATTTTTTTTACAGAAATTAATGCAATAGATCAAAATTAAGGAGATATTGCAGCAATGCAGTTTTCAAGTGAAAGTCAAACTGTAAAACTTGATAAATGTTTCAACATGTTTAAACATTACTTAATTTGAAGTTTATGTACGTTAGATCTTTGCATGCTCGTTCATTCACGTTTTCTTATAATAAAAGTGCTGCAACTCTTTCTCGCCACTACCTCGATTGCAATGGCTGCCAAGTGTCAAACACGCTTGCATGGGCACTAACACTACTAACACTATTAAGTTTGGCAATAATATATAAAGGTGTTACCTGATTCATCCTAAAAAAGTGCTTATGGAGAAGACCAGCATGCCAAACTTTATCAAAAGGCTATAGAAATGTTGTGAGTGATAGCCTCAGCCTCTCCACATCTACCTAATGTGCAATAAAACCTATCAGTTTACCGTTAAAAAATCAGCAGTAGAACAAGAAGATCAAAATCAATATTTATGATCAGAAAGTTATTATATTCAAGATGAGAAGTTAAGTGTTTGTTAATTAAAGTCTCAAAAACTTTGCTTCTGATAGGAAGAAGACTAATGGGGCGGTAGTTAGACAAGTCAGATTGCTCTCCAGAATTTTTTAAAATAAGATTAACAGATGCTGCTCTCCAGCAGACTGTAAAACAAGATTCTGATAAGCACTTGTTAAGTAGTTTTGAAAGTATAGACGATAGCTCCAGAAAACACTTCTGCAAGACTATAACAGGTATGTTGTCTGGACCACAAGCTAAGAAGAGACTAAGCAGGAAATCACTTTAGATACAAAAGTTGGAGTGATACTAACGTCAAGCAATAGATCAACCTGTTTGTTGGCTATATCAGGTTGGTTGTGATTAGTGGAATCAAGTGATAAAATTAATGAAAAGTTTATAGCAAACATTTAAGCTTTTTTTTTAGGTGAGGTAACAAAATATGAACTATGCAAGAGAATTGCTGATTTGCCTTCATTATAGACACTATTAAAGATTCTCCAAAAGTCACAAGATTTTTAAAGATGAAATGACCTAAGCAGCACAATGAGAGGAAAATCATGGAGAAGAAAATAGCGAGCTTTGGCATTGGACAAAAGCTTTTTACAATGGTTTCTAGCAATATTTAACAAACAACTGTTTTCTGGAGAATTGCTTTGCTGATAGATATGGGAGTTAATGGTTTAGATTGGAAATTGCAGCAGCACATTGTGAGGTCAACAAAAGAGAAGGCTTGTTGAGAGAAAATAAAAGATTCCATGGCAGTCGGAATCCAAGAAATTACATAAGAAGCACTTTTGTCAGCAGGAAGATGAAAGACTTCTATCCTAGGGCCATCAAAAAGAAAATCACAAAATAGTCTTAGTCACCTTTAATTGTAAGAGGTGCGATGATAGGGGGATTCTGACAATGTAAAAGAATGAGATGATAGTTTTAGAGAGATCAAATCGTGATCAGAAACACCTAAAGGTGCATGTGGAAAAACTGAGCACTGACTAGGATCAGAAACAAGACATAAGTCGAGTAGAGAAGACAAATGATTATCTGGAAAGCGAGTTGGAAAGTTGACTATTTGCGTTTAAGATTAAGAAAGGCAAAAGTCGTGGGTCTTAAGGCCTGCAGAGTCACTGATACTAGAACCAAGCTATTCAGTGTAATGATCAATAAAGTCACCAACAACAATATTGGTTGAAGGATAAAGATAAAGCGTTTGTTCAATTTGATAAGAAATATTGTCAAATAGATTGGGATTTTTGAGATAAATGAGAGTGATATAGAACAAAGAGAAAAGTGATAGAGTGACAAATGGGTGAATTCATTTGAATGCAAATGCCCAGGCCAAGCATGTAACTATTGGAGTCTTTACAAAATAAAGGAATATAACCATCAACACTAAGAACACAGGATGAGACAGCTTAACTTAAATCTCACAAAAAGCAAGTAGGTCTGGAAAACTTTGCAAGTGATAAGACTCGTCAGAAGAAAGGTAGCTTAAAAGGCCACAGATTTTCTTGAATGATTTTTTGAGATTTTAAGAACTTCGTAATGATGATAGGTTTTTTTCAATTGATTTTGATACTTTAGTTATTTTTTAAATTGGTTAAAGAAATTGACTCGAAGTGCAGGTAGTACTCAGTATACTATCTAATAGTCCTAACCGCTGCCACATTATCATTAATAAGCCCTAAGCCATAATAAAGAGCTCCAAATGTGGCCTTGACAATGCAAACCAAAAGTATGAACAAGGCTTCAGAGCCATAAAACTAAGTTGTAGAGCTGTACCCTCATTTGGTGATGATAGAATGAGTTGCCTAGTCATAAAAACATAAGCAAAACCCATGCAATGAGTCAAGAAGATCTAGTATTCGATATCCTAAACTGGAAACAATGTATTATAAATGCATCTACGCCAGCCTAATAGATGAAGAAGGGGTACAAAGCTGATCAACAAATAGAATCTGTCTACCTCTAAAGTCTTTGCCTAGTAGGCCTTCAACAATACAGTAGCTGGGCGCAGGTAACTTTTACCCAAGATGAGTATTTTTATTGAGACGCCATTTCTAGCATTTAATCAATCAAAGAGCATCGTAGCAGGGGATTTTTAAGTTGGAGTTTGTTTCTCCTAGACTTTGCCTAAATAAGCAAATGCTAAAAGGTAGCAGGGCATGGGACAGGTAGTACTGGGTTACATGATACCAGTAGCAGGGTGGTCGTGATGATCCTGAACCTGACCTGACCTAAAACATATATTTTATTTATAAGTTTAGTTAATTTTACTGCTTATGTTTATTTGCATTTTTTCTATGTATGTACTAGAATATCAAAATATACTTTAGACGAATACCTATGAATTTAGTACCAAATTCGTTTGATGGATTATCAAATTTTATTATTGAGCATTATAAAAAGAAAGTAAGGACATTTTATTTTATGTGTTACTTTTTTAATTTTATATGATATTTATATTGCAGTGTTTTTTATTTTATGTTTTTTTATACTGCAGTGTTTATTTCATATTTAATGGTAATGCTGTTTATTTTTTTATTGTGTTTTATGAGATTTCTTTTTTATTTTATTTTCCAATAATCATTTAAAATACTTTTAGGATGAGATATATGATCACTTTGTTAAGAATAAAACTTTTCCTGGACTTCGTGTTCCTCTTCCACGGAGAAAATTAAATTTGATATTTTTTTCTATATGGAACATTTTTGTTTCTATTTTTGCATTACTGTGGCTTAAACACTGTGTTCATCTTTATGGTCAAGCAATTGTCTCAACTATTTTGTTCTTATTTTTGTTTGGAGGTAGAATTTTTTAAATTGTTTTATTTTTATTGTTAATATATTAATTGGTATAGTATACTTCATTTAGTATAATATTGTATACTATAAAGAACAGACTTTATTTATGTAAGGTAATGATGGATGCAATCAAATCAACACTTTGCAGACCTTTTATATAGTGCAGTATGATCAAACATAAAATAATTATAAATAAAAATAAATATTTTATAATATAAATATAAATAATAATAAGTATTTAATAATAAAGAAATATACAAGTAAATATTTTGTCAGGATAAATGCAATTTGCATCTATTTGCATCTGCCTTTGCATTAACCATATCTTTATACTGTTAACACTGAAAGTGTAAATATAGCATATGTGTGTAATACACATAAGGTAAATAACATAACTACAAAAGTGTTTAATTTATTTTTTAAGTATATTTTTATATTGTATATATTATCTGCCATATGTAATTTTTTTAATATGGCAGATAATAATGGGTTGTGTGCACTTATAGATGGAGAAAATATTAAGATCTAGTACATAAGATGACTGGCTGTAAAAAAGTTCTTAATGATGTTTTAAAAAAGAACCAGATCAATATTCTACTTTGTTTTGTAGAAAAGTCATCTGAAGGTGATATCAAAACTTCAATGGTGATACTAAGTTTAAGAGAAATATCAAATATAACTTAATAATCAACCCATAATGTTAGCATACACTCTTAAGATGAATGGTTCTTCAAAGAATCCGTAAGGGTTCTTTGAAGAACCATTTGGCTTAAAAGTGATGACGCTCGTGGAGCGTTGACGCTCGTGGAGCGTTGACGCTCGTGGAGCACCCGTAGAGGTTCTTCGAAGAACCATTTGAAAGGGTTCTTCGGAAGAACCTTAAAGTAAGGTTCTTTAAAGAATCTTTAAAGGTTCTTCGCATTGACGCTGGCGGAGCACCCGTAGAAAGAACTATTTATAAGGGTTCTTTAGAAGAACCTTAAAATATGGTACTTTAAAGAACCCGTTATAGTTCTTCATCGAACAGTTCATTGTTTTTGCATTATTGTTAACGTTGCACAGATACTTTTTTGAGTTCTTGAACATTTTTATTATCAAATATTTATATAATATATAATTATGTAACAGATTTTTAATATTTAATTATTCTTATTTAAGATATTTAAGCAAGTTGCTTTACGCCAAAATTAAAATGTAAACAACGACTTTCCTAAAAATTTAATTTATATTGCAATATAAGGCAATAAAGAAAAGAAAAACTATTTTTAAACAATTAATATAAATATAATATTTTCAAACAGTTAACAAAAATTTTATTTTACAATGTCTATGTTAATAAAAATATGTCATCAATTATAAAAAAAGTTTTCTAGTGTTAAATCCATTGTCCAATATATAAATGTTTTTGCTTGAATTTGATGTACGAATAAACGTGAGATTTCTAAAGTCGCATTCTTTTGAAGAATCGTCTAAAATTCAGTAATGGAATGAATATATATAAAATCAAATGATTTAAACCAATCAACCAACCAAACCAATCAATCAAACAACCCTGTTTACAAAAAAATTTTAATTTGCTATTTATACTATTTTAAATAATTGTTTTATTAAACAAATAATAATCATTAAAAAATTATTAAGAGTTGACTCTCTTAAGATTATTATTCCAGTTTCCCTTTTACTGTGCTTTAAATAACAAAATATTCACATAAAAAACATTACATGCAAGAAAAAGTTATTTAAAACACAAGTTTCTTGGATATAGGTTTAGCCTTTTTGTAGTATATATATATATATATATATATATATATATATATATATATATATATATATATATATATATATATATATATATATATATCCTGTCCGAGCACTTATATAATTGAAAATAAATAGAAACTTCAATTTAACTAGTTACTTTTTGTCTAAGTTCTGAGAATCCTTTAAGTTCTAAGTATAAGCAAACATCTTCTACACTCCAGTTTAAATAATCTGCCACTTTTTAAGTTTAAACAAATGATATATTTATTTATCTAAACAAAACCATTCGCAATATACAATGATATATCTATTTATAATATGCATAATAAAAGCATATAGAATGCCTACAGAATGCCAGCTCAAGACCTTGCCTGAATGTGCTAAACATGTTGTCAATCAAAAAATTAGGTTATATAAGAAGAAAAACTAAAACGGTTAGATGCATATAAAAGTATAAAGACAAAATGTATGTGTGTAAATATATACATACACACAAAAAATAATATATTTTGAGCATTTTGAGAATAAGATTAAGGTTGCGGATTAACCCATTCGGGTACGGAATTCGGGTACAAAATTACTACTTTTTTTAAAAAATGTTAGTTTATGTCAAATGCCTAAATTAAATGGTTATATTAGGGACAAAATTTTTAAAATGAGCTAATTTTGGTGTTTAAACAGAAACGTGTATACATAAACAAGAAATAGTTATGTTTATGAAATTGCTTTAGGAAATTTACCTTTTATCGATGAGTATTAATTTAGTTAATAATAGTAAAAAAATATTTTATCAATTTGTTGCTCAATTTGTTTTAGAGCTTCTTTTGTTCCCAGATTTAAATCATCACAATTTTTTGAAAGTATCTTTATTTGTCTTAAGTATAAACATATAAATGTTTAGAGTTTTCTCCATGTCTGGAAGTTAGCATCAAACACAAAAAAATGCTAATTTTCTTAATGAAAATCTTAACGATTTGTTTTATTTTATTTTTAGTTCTATTTTATCACAAGTTCTTCTAGATCATTCATAATTTACAACCATTTAAATTTAGTTGTAAGCAAAAGAAAAAAAAGTTTTTCCTCGTAGAGTCCGAAATTTTAGCAAAAATTAAAATACCTAACTTCAATAAAAATCAGCGCGCAAAGTGAAATTGACCTACTACTACAATCAGATAAATTAGGCGTAACTTATGGGCAATCCTATTTTAAAAAAAACTCAAAAACGAGATAATGAAACGATTGCAATGAAATGGAACGGTTTTTTAATTTGTCGACTAAGGAGGAGCGTTCGTTTAGCGATGAGCGTTCCCGCTCTACTTTATCTCCTGTGTGTATATCTATATATGTCCCCTGTGTGTTTATGTGTGTGTGTGTGTGTGTGTATATATATATATATATATATATATTTATATATATATATATATATATATATATATATATATATATATATATATATATATATATATATATATATATATATATATATATATATATATGTATGTATTGTTTAGATAAAAAATAATATTAGTACCTAAAGTTTCATGCCATACATAGAAATTCAATCAAAGTTACTTATAGCTGTATGCAAAACGTAAAATTCATAACTAGTTCACTTAATCACAAGATTTTGCACAGTGATACAATATTAATATTTATTAGATTGGATGACACTAGCCCATATAACCACTTTCTAAATGGTTTTTCTACTGTTATAAAACATACTGAATAAAAAAGGTTTCATTTAAGTGACGCAACATAAAACATGGCGGTCTCTTTAGCCAACAGTGCCCTTTATGGTTTTTTAAATCTTGCAAACAAAGCCAATAATGTTTAATAAAGTTTTAGTTATTTGAATTTAGTTTGAAATTTATTTTTTCGAATTTATTTTGAAATTTAGTTTGTTTATAGTTTTAAAAAAATTTAATTTGTTTATGTTTTACTTTTTTTTTTTAGTATATTTATTATTTAAAACTATGCAAAATTACACTCGAACTAATAAAGGAAGTAAGTTTGGATTGAAAGAAAATTAAAAGTGGAAGAAATCGAGATATCAAAACTGAAAAATTCTTTTAGCATTATATTGAGAAATGTTAATTAAGTAAAATTTTTCCAAAAAATTTTGAATATAAAATCGTTTTTCATTTGCAACTATTTAATAGATTTTGTAGTTTGTATTTTTATTATTTTTATATTTACTTATTCTTTGTTAAATCCAGGTATCACCTCGGTTTCCAGGTATCACCTCGGGTAGTTATTGTTTTTTGATTAATAAATTTTTTTTTTCTTGAGCTTATATCTGTTTACGTACTGTTTCAAAATAGACATTTCACGTTTACGCACTGTTTCAAGATAGACATTTCATGTTTACGCACTGTTTTAAAATAGACACTTCATGTTTACGCACTATTTCAAGATATGTTATTTAAATAGTTCGTTGTATTTTTATTAATAGGTTATTGTACTTTTAGTATTTTAAGTTCTAAAAGTATTTGTGAATAAATTTTCAATCTTTTTGTTTTATATAATTCGTAAATAGTTATTAATATTATTATACAATAAACGATCATAAAATATATTACATTTAAAAGCTATTTAAAAGTGAAAAAACATGCTTTTCAGAGCACAGTAGGCAGGATATTAGACATGGTAGACATGTTTTTTTTTCTTTCTTCCTTACTTAAGTAATGTCTAAACATGTTCTCTATGTTGCTAGTGTAACAAACTTAGAAAATAGAACTAACTCTTCTGTTCTTATAAAAATATTACTGTGAACAAAATTAATATAACCATTCGGCGTCATTACCCCTAGTCTGGTGGAAAAAACTTTGAAAACAAGTTTGTGTACTAACTTATAACTAAATGAAAATTTATTAACAGATGTAAAACCCTTTCATCATTTTCATCATTTCATTGACGCTCGCAGCGTTTTAATCAAATTGATATTTGATATCTCTTGAATTAAATTTTTATATAATGAAATTTTAAAGTCTATAATTATGATCTCTCTACATAAATATTTTTTAATTTTTAAAATCTTTTACCCCACATGGATGATACCATAGTTTATAGACCTAGCTGTTTTTGAAACTCGTAAATTCTTTAGTGCATCCTATTGACACAAAATTAGAGCGTAAATCAACGTTATATTTTGCTCATAATATATGGATTTTTTTGTATGATAGGATGTCGTGAATATATTCTTAAAACTAAAGGCAGTAATTTGTATGGCTTCTCTACTCATTCGTTATACATTTACTATGCTTTGAATCCAATATAACATTTAATTTATTGCGAAACAAAAGCAAACGCTAATGTCATCTAAAAAATAAACTTTAACAAAAGTGATCAGCAATATTAGAATAAATAAAATTCGTTTAATAAAATTCATATGATTCAAACAACTGTGCAGCCGTGGCGCATGGGTTAAACCGTTTTAGAAGCAAGAAGTCCAGGTTCGAAACAAGCTCCGGACATACCTTCGCGTCACGGTTAGGAAGGAGGCGTGAACTTCCTGGTTAAATGCACTTCTGCGGTGCTGTGACAAAACCGTTAAGTTTTTTTGGGGCGCCTAAGAAAAAAAAAATTTACCTAGTTTGATCATTGAGATTAATTTGAACGATAAAATTGAATAACTGAATATCGTGTTATGAACTCCATGATTGTATGGAAATATACAACAAAACCTACAGATGCAAAAATGTTTATCATATTTTTAAAATGCTAGAAATTTTTTTATTTATTAAACCATATGCTTATAAATACTATGCACAATTTTTTAAATTATTTCTAAATTATATATATATATATATATATATAAATATATATATATATATATATATATATATATATATATATATATATATATATATATATATATAAAGAGAGAGAGAGAGAGAGATAAATAGATTTAAATATAGGGTAACCTGGGACAAAGCGAGACACTTTCAGGGAGAATGTTCATAACTTGAGATGTATCACGTTTCACGACATAAAATTTTGCAGGCCACTAGCACTTGTGTTTAACGATATCTTAAATATTTGTGGTGATAGGTTGTTGCATTGGTACACAATTAAACTCAAAATGGCTACAACTACCCTGTCTCACTTTCCCCAAAACCTGGGGCAAAGTTAAATAGATTTCATTAGAAGAAAAAACTTAGTAAAAATATAACTTTCAATAAAAATTGAAGCAGATTTTGATAAATTCGATCTGATAAAATATAAGAACGCAAATAAAAACACAAAGGTATGTAATTTTTCCTTTTAAATCAAACAACATGATAGAAAAAATTATCAATCAAAAATATAAAATTAAAATAAAAAATAATATCAATGAAAAAAATGCATATGAAAAGTTTATGTTTGTCAACAAATTTGAATAAAATGTTTACACTTAAAAAGCAAATATCGTTTAATGTACAGTCTTCGTTTACCCAAACAGTACATACACAACAAACTATCCAGTCGATTCGGGTATTATTGCACTATTTCCCTTGACAAACTGGACAAAGCCATTCCTTTTCATTGTTTACATCTTTTTTAATCAAGTATTTTATTAATTTTCTTTTCTTTTTGTTCTTTTTTATATTTCTTTTACTTAATTTATTGTCATTGTTCTTTTCCAGTAACTTTTTTTTCTTATTGTTCTTTTTTTTTTTTTTTTCCTTTTGTTTTTTTCTCATTGTTCTTTTCATAAAATGATAGCAAGTTAAACTTACGAAGTTTATAAATTTGCTATCGTAAACGTTTACTTTGACAATTTATTAAGTTTATAAACTTGCTTACCTTAACATTTACTTTGACAATCTTTTTCAGTTAGTAGCGTTGTCGTACTTTCACGTAAATGTGAAGTTATATATTTCTTAAATATCTTTGAAACAAAATAATCTGACATAAAAAGAAGAATGGGAGCTGAAAGATAACAAATAAATGATTACAAACTTAACAATATGTTTGTTCTGTGATTAAAAAAATGTACGTACGTGGATTTTTTCCAAAAAAATTAATTTTAATTTTTTAATCAAATTGACGCAACTCGTAAACTTTAAACCCACTTTTCTATGTCATATAATAGGAAAAAACTGATGGTAATTACTTTAAAACATTAAAAAAACATGAAATTGTTAATATAATAAACCAAAATTACTGTAGCATTTCAAAAGTTTTTTTTTTTTTTTTTTCTTTTTCTTCGCCAAAAGTTGCGTTTGCACCTGTTCTTTGTTTTTAGTTTTCTGAACAATAAGCTAAATTTTTGCGCTCTGACACAAACTATATTAGTAAATTATATATCCATATATTATATATAAAATACATATAAAAAAGTTATATATAAACATATACAAATAATATAAAGAAATTAAATTGTTTGTTTAAAATAAGTTATTTGTCATAATTGTAACAAATAAATTTGCAATAATTGTAACAAATAAATAAACATAAAAACATCACTGATATAAAAAAAAAAAAAAAAAAAAAATTCATCTGTGATGACTAATTTAACACCAGCTCAATTAAAGCAAGTCGAGGACGCAATTAAAAAACTTATTCATGCTGAAACTGCGAAATGGTCGGCCAAAATATCTGAACTAGAACAAGTAATAAAGCAACAACAATTAATAATAGATAAGCTAATCCAAAATCCAAATGAGCTAACTAATACCACAACCAGTAGTATCGAATCCAGCTGGGTTACAGTTGCAAGCAAAAACATAAAAAAAAAAGCAGCCTATTGAACAACTAAAAATTATCAACACATTTGCCATTGAGCAACAGCAAAAAAAGAAGCGTGAAAAAAATGTTATTATTTATGGCATTAAAGAATCTGCAAAGTTATCAGTTGCTGATAAGCATATCGACGATAAGGAAACGGTTCAGAATATCTTAGTTACTATTTCATCTGATGCAAAACCAAAATCTGTCAAACGTATTAAATCTACGTCCTCTAAACCAGGACCAATTATCGTCGAACTTTCTGATGTCTCCGAAAGAAACCCATTATTAACAGCAGCAAAAAAATTGAAAAATTCAGATAATTATAAAAATATTTTTATAAGCCCAGATTTGACTGAGGCTGAAAGATATTTAAACTATCAGTTAAGAATGAAGCGTAATGAATTAAATAGTAATATCAATTTAAAAACATCGCCCTTTAGATACGGTATACGAAGCAGCGGAGTCGTCAAACTCAAAAATATACAAACCACTACATAAACATTACTACCCTTCTTCCACTCTTTTACCAGCAAACTTAAAATACAAAAGTAAAAATCTTCATAACAAAAAAACAAACTATAGCGTTAATTGTTATTATACTAATGCTACATCTCTCGATAATAAAATGGCCGATTTAATTTCAATATCTAGAACGTTTGATTATCACGTTATTGCTATCTCTGAAACATGGTTTCGAAATGACTCAGTACCTAATATCGATGGGTATAGCCTATATCGTAAAGATCGTCAAGACGGACGTCGAGGTGGCGGTGTAGCTATCTACATTACAGACGTATTTAACTCTCATGAAGTTAACCAATTTTATACAAATCTTCTCGAACAAGTCTGGGTATCTGTAAAATTTAACAACAAACATATACTTATTGGTTGTATATACAGACCAAATGATGCCAGTTTAATAAAATATGTCGCTGAATCCTTCAAATTAGCTCATAGTTTAATTAAAAAGCCCTATGATGACTGTTTGATTGTCGGTGACTTTAACTTCCCGAATATAAAGTGGTCTAACGATGGTATTGAATCTTTTAACCCAAACAATCCTACCGAGTATGATTTCTGGAATATTTTCCAAAACAGCCTTTTTACTCAACATATCACATTTCCTACTTTCCAGACTGATTATGGTTCCTCAAATAATATGTTGGACTTGTTATTTACCTACAACAGTAATTCTATTTTAAACTTGTCTCCTAGTACTATACTAGGTAACACCACTAAGGGTCATTTTAGTATCACTTGGAGATTCTTAGTTTCAGAACTGTTTACCGAAAGTGAATCTCAATCGTTTAATTACAAAAAAGGTGATTACGATTCAATATCTAACTTTATTGCATCAATCGACTGGGAGTTTTTATTCCTGCATAAAACTGCAGATCAAATGTTCAATATACTAATTTCTAACTATCGCACTGCTTGCACATATTTTATTCCCAAGATTAATAAAACAAAAAAAAAGTATGATCCTTGGGTTACCCCACATATTAAAAACCTGATCCGAGAAAAAAAATCCGCTTGGCATATAAACTGCTCTACCAAATGGGAGAATAGTGAGCTTAAAATAAAATACAATCGCCTAAATCGTTCAGTAAAAACTGAAATATTTAAAGCAAAAAAAGCACATGAAAAAGAAATAATATCAAAATCCCAAAACAACCCAAAAATCGTTTACAAATATATCAACAAACAACTAAAAATTAAAGATAGAATTCGCTCTCTCAAAGATACTTCAGGCAGAATTATTGAAGCTCTTCCTGATATAGTTGATCTTCTGAACTCTCAATTTAAATCTATGTTTACACATAGGAACTTGCCGATCTAAAGCCTTATAAATCCTTCGGATCTGACGGCTTGCATCCCTTAATACTCAAGATATGTGCCAAAAGCTTTGCAATTCCATTAACAAAAATCTTTCATAAATCCTTTAATTCTGGAGTAGTACCCACTCAATGGAAATTAGCAAATATTAGTCCAATCTATAAAAAAAAGGGAGATAAATTACTTGCTGAAAACTATAGACCTATTTCACTAACATCTGTTGCCTGTAAAATCTTTGAAAAACTTGTAAAGAAAAAAATTTTAAAGCACATTAACGATAATAAAATGCTCTCTGCAAATCAACATGGCTTCCTTCATCATAAATCATGCGTAACTAACCTAATAGAAACTTTTGATATCATTTCGTCCTCCATAGCATCTCACCAATTTATTGATGTAATCTATCTTGACTTTGCCAAAGCGTTTGACTCTGTACCTCACAACAGACTTTTGTTAAAATTAAGATCTTTCGGAATAAACGGCAAACTCCTACAATGGATTAAATCTTTTTTAGTGGGCAGAAAGCAACGCGTTACAATTAACAATACCAGCTCTGCATGGGTTGATGTTCTCAGTGGTGTTCCTCAAGGTTCTGTTCTCGGCCCGCTCCTCTTCATTCTCTACACAAATGATCTTGCAAAACTCACTGAAACTTCTGAGATATTTGCCGATGATACTAAACTTTTTTCTAAAACCTTATCGCAATCTAATTTTGTTGATCTGCAGGATCGTCTACGCTTGGTATACGAGTGGTCAAACACTTGGTTACTTAAGCTAAACACTTCAAAATGCTGCGTCATTCATTACGGTCGAAACAACCCCCATTACAATTACTTTCTTCAAAATAACCAAGGAATCAACCAATCTCTAAGAAGCTCTACTAAAGAACGTGATTTAGGAGTCATTTTTACATCTAACCTCAAGTGGAGCGCTCATATTCAAACAGTTGTCTCTAAGTCCTTACAAATTCTCGGTATGCTGAAAAAGACATTCACTTTCATTGATGAAAAAATGGCTCTCAAATTATATAAAGTATTTATAAGACCACATCTTGAATATGGAGTGTCCATTTGGGCTCCTTTTTTAAAAGCTGATATGGCTTTGGTTGAATCTGTTCAACGCAAAGCTACAAAATGGGCTTACAGCTTGAGGCATCTTCAATACTGCGAAAGGCTAAAAAGATTAAACCTACCATCTCTTGAGTTTCGACGCCTTCGATGCGATTTAATCCAAATTTTTAAATTAATACATCGTTTTGATATAGTTAATGATAAATATCTACCAAAATATATTAACTCCGTGTCTCGTGGTCACCATTCTAAAATAAGGCGTGAGTATGTTCTAAACTGTCTTCCAAGATATAATCATTTGTATAATAGATCAGCAAAATACTGGAACAATCTACCAGAGCAAATAACTTTGTACTCCTCTGTACTTTCTTTCAAAAATAGACTAGACTCCTGGTTGTGGAAAAAGTTTGGAACAAATATTTATAAAACTGGTTGTTTATAGTGGGGTGTTTCCCCTGCTCGCTGTATGTGTACATTCTATGTAAATTTACGGCTACAACTATAATAATAATAAAAAAAAAAATCTGTAAAATGCTAGAAAGCCTAATGTCTCACTTTGCCCCGGTGTCTCGCTTTGCCCCAGGTTACCCTACATATTAAATTTTTGTTCAATAAATTCAGAGTTTTATTTTATTTTAAATAAATAGGTTTAAAATTTGGAATAGTACATATATGATATCTACCAATATGACCAAAGAACAGACTAATGTGCTACTTTGTTAATATCTTTTTTCGAAAAGTGGTTTCCCTCAGAAAAGTCAATAAAGTCTAGAAGTTATTTTGTTATTAAAGGTTTCGTACTTTAACATTTGAATGAAATAAAGTCTTCTTTAGAAATAACATAAAATTTCCTTTAGAAATAGAACGAAATCTCTTTTAGAGCATTCCATTTCTATTTTTGAAAACAAAATTAACACAAATTTTTTGTCAACTTCATACTGTGATGCTTGCTTTAACTTTAGTAGGATTTTATAATAGATAAATAAAAAGTATGAGTTTCATCATAAACTAAAAATAAAAATAAAGAAAAAACAGCTCAGTAGTGAATTTTGATAACCGATTGTGAATTTAAATTCAATAGAGACAATAACAAGATGCCGTTTAATATAACTTATATATTATTTCAAGCTTTTTACTTTAAAAAAAGTGATGAAGTTATGAGTTTTAACAATAAAAGAAAATAATTAATTATTTAGTTTAATACTAGGAAATTACAAAAAAATAACGGGAAAAATAAGTTTTGATGTCTGTAACTTTTAACAAATAAAAATTGAGTTCTAAATCTTTCTTAAATTAAAAATTCTTTATCAAATTTTTATAAAGCAAAAAAAAAATTTTATCACGTATTTTTTTTTTCTTTTAATGAAAAATGTTTCCATTAAAGATATTCTTGTTGTTAATAAAATTAATATATGAAATTCGCTCGGAAGATGCGCTTCTTGAAGCTGTATTTTGGGAACAAGTGCCTTTCATATTTACTAACTCTGACGGAAATATTGACGGCATCATACCGAAAATGTTTAACGAAGGAGAATACTATTGTCTTAATGAAACAAATAAAAAGTTAATTTCATTTAAAACATCTCTTTCCACGAGAGACGAATTTCAAAATCTGTTACACTCAGATAGCAATGGAGAAAAATATGGAATGCTAGAAATTACAAATGAAAAAGCAATCTGGTTTCCAGATGATCTATACAACGCCACAAATAAAAGGCGGGAAAATAACAAAGGCTTACGATCGTTCCAAATAATGAAATCAGAAGGTCTTGCTGTCATTATGCTCCGTGATAAAATATCTCTACCTTCAAAAATGATGCGTGGTATTTATTCCTGTCGCCAGATTCTAGTTTTGACCTTGATGCTTGCATTGCTTTTTGGAATTGTTATCTGGTTTATTGAATGCACTTACAATAAGGAGTTTTCATTATTTTTTGTTAAGGGAGCAGCAACAGGACTTTGGTGGAGTGTGGTTTCTATGACTACCGTTGGATATGGGGATATTGTGCCAAAATCTATTCCGGGCAAAGTTATAGCCTGCATTTGGTTATTTATTGGAGTAGTTATTGCTTGCCTCATGACAGCAACAGTTAGCGAAGTTATCAATGGTTTGGAGGGTCTAGATATATATAAACAGAAAGTCTCCGTGCTTGATAACTCATACGAGCTTAAAGCTGCTAAAGAAATGTATGACGCTGATGTAGTGCCCGTAAAAACATACGAAGAAGCTTTGAAGTTAGTAAGAGAAGAAAAGGTTTTTGCAGCTCTCATGAACGTCGACGTTGCGGCGTGGAGGCAAAATGAGATAATTGACGATAGTAATGAGTTCCCCTTACGTATCGTTAACGTAGTTAAAGCGCATTTATACATTAACTTTCTTATCTCTAGAAGTTTGTCTAAATCTGCTCGAAAGGTATTCAACTGCATGAATGAACAAAAAGACGAAGTTTACACCAGATCAATCGAATATTTTCAACGAATTTGCAATACAGAAACTTTGTATGTTGATTCAATTACCGAAATGTTTCAGAAGAGCACACTGTATCAACTTATTTTAGGATTTTTAGTTGTTCTTATATGCTTGGGATTCGGCTTTGAGTTGTTTATGCGACGAAAGAATCGTAATAAAAAAGAAGAAAACTTTGATCAACTTTAAAGTATTTTTTTATGTTAGCAACTGTTGACTAATAGTTTTAAATGCAATTATTTATTTTATGAATGGAATATTTTACCCCTATTAACATGAAACAAATTAATGGAGTAATTTAACATTGTTAACATGAAATAATTTATCATTTTAAAGAATTAATTATTATTATCATTAACTAATTTATTATTATATTTATGAGACAACATATTACTATAAATTTGTATATATATATATATATATATATATATATATATATATATATATATATAAAGAAATTATTAACAAGAATATCATATAATAAAAATCTACAAATGTTCTAATATACAAATAAATATTGTAAAGAGTCATCACTATTCAAAGAACGCGGGAAATTTGCAAAAGACGGATGGTCTTATCATTAAGAAACCGCTCTTTACTATTACATATATTTTGTATACTCTCTTTACAATAAAATCATATTTATAAACTAAGTTTTGTCTTCAGTTTATTGTCAAGTTCGGATAGCATGAAAATTAAAAGAATTCAAAAAAAAATTAAAAAATCATAAACAAACATTTTATTTGGAATCATATAAATATGAACATGATTTATACAATATTTTTTTTTTTTTGTTTTTTTTTGTTTTTATTTATTCAAAATAAGTTTTACATTATAAGAATGAATAAGATTCATAAAATACATATAGTAAAAGTTACAAACTTTGTTAGCGTTAAAATAAGAAGAACGCGGATACTCGCAGAAGATCATAAGATCTTGTCATCGAGAACCGCCTAAACAGATTTTAAATAAAAAATAATCCTCTAATAATTCATATATAAATATTCACACTTAAATAAAAATATAATTTTTTACACATTTAATTCTATAAAAACATACAAATATATATACTTACACATTAGGGTGGAGTGAAAAAACCTTTTTTTAGAAATTCATTTAAGCTGGGTATGGAAAAGTTGCCTTTGGGTACAAAATGAACTGTGGTAAAAGCATTTTACCCTAGATTAATATTTAGGTCTGCCCCAAGGCACTTGAAAATTTGAGTTTTTTGTTAATTTCGCAATTTTTGGTTTAAAAAATAATAATTTCCTATCATTGCAAATTTATGTTGGCTGGGTATGCAAAAGTTGCTTTTTAGTTCAAGGTAAACTGTGGTAAAAGCATTTTGCCCTAGGTTAATTTTTAGGTCTGCCCCAAAGCTCTCGAAAATATGGGTTTTTCGTCCATTTTGTGGTTTTTGGCGAAAATTTAATAATTTCCTATAATTGCAAATTCATGTTGGCTGGGTATGCAAAAGTAGCCTTTTAGAACAAGGTAAACTGTGGTTAAAGCATTTGGCCCTAGGTTAATAATTAGGTCTGCCCCAAGCCACTTGAATATTGAGTACTTTAATTTAAATCCATACAAAACCAATTTCGTACATATTTCAGATTGTTTATAGGCATATTAAATAACATTACAAATGTATAATATATCCAAGAACTTCACAGTTCTTTAAATCTTTATAATTGAAACTGAGACTTAGTGTTGAAAGTTTTTGTCTTTGATCTCGATTCCAGTGTGGCACGAATCATTCCATCTCTGCAATCAAAACCGCAAATAGTAGCTGATGCTTCAGTAACAAGCTTAACGTGTCTTTCAGTTGACTGAGTGTGACATGGAAACTCTGGAATGTTTAAAACTGGTTCAGTCAATGAAACACCATTTAAAAATAACTTTATTTCATGAGTTGAGATGTTCTTTGTAGCAGGGGGCTCGCTTTTCTGGACAACACTCCAATCGATTAGATTAGTGTAGTCATCTGCTTCGAAATTAAGTTTCGGCACACGAAAGCGTCTTAGTGACTGACTGTTTTTTTCCGTTGCACCAAGGATTCTTCTGAATGCCAGTTTCCTTATGTGTTCGCGCTCATCAGTCAACATTGCAAGTAGGATGTTTTCGTAATGACTGAAATAAGCATTTCTCTGAATTACCTCATCCACAATACATCTTAAGTCATTTTTAAGGTACCTTGAAAAGTTTATCATTCTCCATAGATGGAGTGCCCCTTGAGTACAAAATGATTTCGTCTTGATATAAAACCAAGTAGGAGCGTAAACTTTAACAACAAATGTTGCAAGAGTCACTAGATTTTCAGTTGGAAACATATAACCGCAGAACTCTGCTAGCTGTTGTCAGCCAGCGCGAGTGAACTACAGGACCTGGAGTCTTATTTGCCAGATTTATTGGGCATTCACCATTATTTACTGCGTGGCACATTTTAATATAAATAAATTTGATCTGTGCTTAAATCTTTAAAATTTACATCTGGAAAACTATTCATCTCTATAGTTGAAAAATGCTTTACAGGAAAAGTTTCACAGATTGGAAGTAATTTACCAATTGGACCTGAGAAAGCCTCAAGTAAACAGATGACACCTCCCAACGCACCAGTGTTGACATTCGTGCCATCACAACTGACAGCTACTAAATTGTCTAGTGAAATTCTATTCGAATCACAGAAATCTACTATGCCATATGCTATCTTAACTGATTCTCCATTTTCAGGGCTTATGTGACCGACATATATTGAATGGGGCTCTTGAGTTAGTGTAACATGTTCTTCTGTAACTATTTAATAATAATACTTGGAACCTTTCTGGAGTTGCATTTTTGTTTTGTCCTTCCTACCATCGAAGTACAAACCTGTTAGATTAGAGGCAAGGTGGGATTGAAGTTCATTTCAAACCTTCTGTCTTTCTCTTCGAATTTTACTTCTATCAATAACCATTGTACTGTCACAGTCATTCACGATACCAACGTGAATGACTGTGACACTTTTGACGAAATGACATATCTATCTCTGCAGATAGATATGTCATTTCGTCAAAAGTGACGAAATGACATATCTATCTGCAGAGATAAATGACATATAAATGACATATAGATCTCTGCAGATCTATATGTCATTTCGTCTTTAAGGAACAAGTAATATTTCATCACATCAGCATTTGCGGGAAGAACGGTCTCTGGTAAATATGAAGGATTTCCAAAAATTGGGCAATTGGTACGCAGCCGTGTCTTGTGCTTCTTACAAGCACTAACACCAGCCATTCTTGTTATTTTTGTTCGGACGTCACTCACAGATGCGAGGTTGTTTGAATTTTCTAATCTAAAATAATTTTCTAATCTAAAATAATAATATAAAAATAAAATAATTAATTTCTAACATAATAATTCAAACAAAATAATATAATACTGAAATTTGTAATTATAGGAAATTATTAACTTTTTCTCCGAAAACCACAAAATGCACGAAAAACGCCAATTTTCGAGTGCTTTGGGGCAGACCTAAAAATTAACCTAGGGCAAAATGCTTTTACCACAGTTTGCCTTGTACTAAATGGCAACTTTTGCATACCCAGCCAACTTGAATTTGCAATGATAGGAAATTATTATTTTTTAAGCCAAAAATGCCGAAATTAACGAAATATTCAAACTTTCAAGTGCTTTGGGGCAGACCAAAATATTAATCTAGAGCAAAATGCTTTTACCACAATTCATTTTGTACCCAAAGGCAACTTTTAAACATAAAGCACAATACATTAAAAATATTAAGTTGATATATATTAAGAATATTCATTTCGTTTAAAAGAAGCTTAGCATGATAAAAACGATTTTTAAAATTAATAAGTCGTGCAACATGTTTCTGTTGGCGATAAAGTGGTTCTAATTTAGTTTTGCTAACACTACCCCAAGCCGCATTAGCATAGTTTAGATGGCAATGAACAAAAGAGTGGTATAACTGAACTAAAGTATGTCTATTTAGCATGTTTCTTATTTCGAATAGTATTCCTATACTTTTGGAAATTTTAGATGATAAATTTTCAATGTGTTTTTTCCATGTCAGACTTTCATCAATAAAAACTCCTAAAAAATTTGTAGCCGTTACTCTTTTAATTTGCATGTCATCTATAGAAAGAGCAGGCAATTCACTCGGTAGAAGATACTTTTTGTAGCATGGATGAAAAAGAGACCATTTTGTTTTTTCAATATTAAGAGAAAGCTTATTTAATTTAAACCATTCAGAAATTTTAATTAATTCTATGTTCATACTTTGAAATAGTGTCGCTATGTTGCTATGAGATAAAAAAAAGTTCGTGTCGTCAGCAAACATAATTGTCATTAAATTAGATGCTTCATAGAGATCGTTTATGTATATGAGAAATAGTAGTGGTCCTAGGACAGACCCTTGGGGAACTCCACATGTTATATCTAATAATTTTGATTTCGATGATACGTCATAGTGAACAAATTGCTTTCTATTGCTTAAACAACTTTTTAAAAGCTTCAAAACATTGCCAGAGATTCCATAATATTTAAGTTTTTTAAATAGAATTTTATGATCAATTGTATCGAAGGCTTTAGAAAAGTCAATAAAAATGCCTTAAGTAAACTTGGAATTTTCAAATGATTCAGTAATATATTGTGTTATTTGAAGTATAGCGTGTTCAGTGGAGTTATTTTTTTTAAATCCATATTGATTTTTGTATAGGATATTATTTTGAGAAAGATGATTCAAATTTTATTATAAAGAATTCTCTCTATAATTTTTGAGAAAACAGAGAGAACAGATATTGGACGGTAATTACTAACATTAAGTAAATCTCCACCTTTAAATATTGGTGAAACTCTATCTATTTTTAATTCATCAGGAAAAATTCCTTGTTGAATTGAACATTTAAATATTTTAAAAAGGATATTTTTTATGATATCATAGGAATAAATAACAATGTTTCCATTGATATCATCAGGACCGACTGCTTTATTTTGCTTTAGCATTTTAAAAGCTCTATCAAATTCATCAAAAGACAATTCAAAAGAATTTAGACAAGATACTAAAGGGAAACTACATCTGTTTATTATTTTGTTTATATTAGAAATTTTCTTTGCTAAATTTGGTCCAACTGAAGTAAAGAATTCATTCATTTTATTTGCTACCACTCTCGGATCATAAAATATTTTATTATCAATTTTAATAGCTTTAGGTAGAGAGCGTAAATTTATATAGTATCTTTTTTTTTAATTTTTTCTTTGGATTTCAAATTTTTTAGCGTAATTCTTATAAATTGTCTTACTTTCTAATGTTCTCGTTTTTAAATACTTTATATACAACTTTTGCTTAACTCTAGAACTTTTTCTGAGATCTTTTATAATCCATGGTGACGTGAAATCTTTATTTTTTTTTTAGTACTTTATGTTGAGGAAAATTAATATCATAAGTTTCAAAAAATGTTTTTAAAAACGAATTAAAGGCTAAATTAGCATCATTTGAATCTATGTGTTTCCAATGAAGTAAAGATAATTGTTCCTTAAAAGCAATGCAATTCGCTTCCGTAAAAAAACTTTTAATGAATGGTTTATTTTGGTCTAGAATTTTTTTGATGTCTGTGTTTATGGAGAAAAAATAGGAAAGTGATCAGAGACATCACTTTTAATAATACCTTTTTTTAAAGATAAGTTAAAAACGTCAGTTGTAATTATATTATCTAATATAGATGATGATGTTGATGATATTCTGGTAGGCTTATTTATTAACGGTATCACTCCAATTTCAAAAATGCCATTGTAAAATTTTATAATGTTATTATTAGTACGGTATTCAAAGCAATTTAAATTAAAATCACCAATTATGTAGTTTAATTTCCTTTCGTGGATACTTTTTTTAATTATATCTTTATGTAAAAATGCATTAAAATTCTCAACTACGCCATTTGGTGGGCGATAACAACAACTTAAAATTATATTTTTGGTATTTTTAGTTGAAATTTCAATACTTAAAACCTCTTTATCGCCATCAGAAATACTTAGGTCTGGCCTGTTAATAAACCGCAAGCATTCATTCACGTAAAAAATAACACCACCACCTTGCTTTTTATTTTTACGCGCTAAAGAAATTAAATTAAAACCTGGAATATAGAGATTTGAATTTTTAACATTGTCAGAGCAGCACCATGTCTCTGTAATGCATATTATGTTAAAAATATTAGAAGTTTCTTCTATATTACTATGAAAAGTATCAAAATTTTTTTCTAACCTTCTTATATTAAAATGAATAACATTAAGAAAATCCCCTTAAAGAAAATCTTTCAATTCATTGTTATAAAAATAAGAGCAGTTTTTCAGAGCACCTGCTTCACTAAAATAATTTATGTCAGGATCGGATTCATTATCAAGTAAAAAATCATTAGTTTGAAAAAAATTAAATGAACTTGACTCGAAACTATTTTATAGGTTTGAATCCATTTTAGTATTTAGAATTTAAATAATTTTATAACTATGAAATGAAAATAAAATTTACTTAAAATCGCGTGTGAATAATTTATTATAAGTAACCTCAGCATACTTTCCTTTTCTTCGTAGCTCTTTTGCTTCCGCTAATAACTTTCTTCTTATTTCCATAGTACGTTCACTAAAATCTTCATTTATAAACACATTTTCTTTCCAGACTTTAGCCTTAACGAACTTTTCAAAAATCGCGTTCTTGTCTTTAAAGCTTAAAAATTTTACAACAATAGTTCTATTTTTTCTTTTATCACTCAACTCCTTTTTTCCAACTCTATGAGCTCTTTCCATTTCAATATTACCATTTAGTCCCAATTTATCTTTTAAAAGTTCTTTTATTTTACCTTCAGTTTCTTGCCAGGTTTCAATTTCCTTTTCTTCTATACCATTAAATCTCAAATTATTTCGGCGACTCCTATCTTCAAGTTCAGTCAACTTATCTTTAATAACGCTATCATTTCCTAAATTCATTTTTGCATCGTTCAATTGATATGACATTGCTGTTTTTTTAGAAACATCTTTTTCCGATAGTAAACTTTCATATTTGTCACTGACAAATTCAACACTTTTTTTCAGGTCACTTACTTCATTTTTTAAACTTTTATTTTCTTCCTGCATAACTAATATTTTGCTTTCTAGTTTATCAATCCTGTCGCTAAATAACTTCATTTTTGTGTTTTCGTGAATATCCATAATTTCTTTTAATTGAGCAATTGTAATATTTTTATTAACCATTTTTTAAGTTTAATAATAAACACGTCCGTTCGCTAAAGTGTTTACGGAAGTATCCGATATTGGATATATAGTTCACATACGTATAAATACTTTTGATAATTGTTGGCATTTTCCTGTCTGTTCTACTTGTTTTGTATTTATAAATATTATTTAAGGTTACCTAACAAATTACCTACAAATAGAATACGATTCATATGCTATGATTCAAAAGTAACAGGTAAACACTCAATAATTTGTGGGATTCCTCAGGGCTCTATTTTAGAGCCATTATTCTTTCTACTGGACATAAATGATCTATATTTATCGTCAAATCTTATAAATTTAATTCAATTTGTTAATGATTCAAATCTTTTTATTCACAAAAAGATATTAAAATAATTTTTAAACACGATAGTATGGAATTTTCAATTAAAACAGTTAGAAAAAGTTAATGGGTGGTTTTTAAGTAACAAACTTTCTCTGAATGCTGAGAAAACTAAATTTATTTTATTCCATAAATCAAATAAAATTGATAACATCCCATTGAAATTACCAAATCTTATTATAAACAAAACTATTATTAAAGTAAAATTTTCTGTAAACTATTATTAAAATAAAATCTTCTGTAAACTATTATTAAAGTAAAATCTTCTGTAAACTATTATTAAAGTAAAATCTTCTGTAAACTATTATTAAAGTAAAATTTTCTGTAAACTATTATTAAAGTAAAATTTTTTGTAAACTATTATTAAAGTAAAATCTTCTGTAAACTATTATTAAAGTAAAATCTTCTGTAAACTATTATTAAAGAAAATCTTCTGTAAACTATTATTAAAATAAAATCTTCTGTAAACTATTATTAAAGTAAAATCTTCTGTAAACTATTATTAAAGTAAAATCTTCTGTAAACTATTATTAAAGTAAAATTTTCTGTAAACTATTATTAAAGTAAAATCTTCTGTAAACTATTATTAAAGTAAAATTTTCTGTAAACTATTATTAAAGTAAAATTTTTTGTAAACTATTATTAAAATAAAATCTTCTGTAAACTATTATTAAAGTAAAATCTTCTGTAAACTATTATTAAAGTAAAATCTTCTGTAAACTATTATTAAAGTAAAATCTTCTGTAAACTATTATTAAAGTAAAATTTTCTGTAAACTATTATTAAAGTAAAATCTTCTGTAAACTATTATTAAAGTAAAATTTTCTGTAAACTATTATTAAAATAAAATCTTCTGTAAACTATTATTAAAGTAAAATCTTCTGTAAACTATTATTAAAGTAAAATCTTCTGTAAACTATTATTAAAGTAAAATTTTCTGTAAACTATTATTAAAGTAAAATTTTTTGTAAACTATTATTAAAATAAAATCTTCTGTAAACTATTATTAAAGTAAAATCTTCTGTAAACTATTATTAAAGTAAAATTTTCTGTAAACTATTATTAAAGTAAAATTTTTTGTAAACTATTATTAAAATAAAATCTTCTGTAAACTATTATTAAAGTAAAATCTTCTGTAAACTATTATTAAAGTAAAATTTTCTGTAAACTATTATTAAAGTAAAATCTTCTGTAAACTATTATTAAAGTAAAATTTTCTGTAAACTATTATTAAAATAAAATCTTCTGTAAACTATTATTAAAGTAAAATCTTCTGTAAACTATTATTAAAGTAAAATTTTCTGTAAACTATTATTAAAGTAAAATCTTCTGTAAACTATTATTAAAGTAAAATCTTCTGTAAACTATTATTAAAGTAAAATCTTCTGTAAACTATTATTAAAGTAAAATTTTCTGTAAACTATTATTAAAGTAAAATCTTCTGTAAACTATTATTAAAGTAAAATCTTCTGTAAACTATTATTAAAGTAAAATTTTCTGTAAACTATTATTAAAGTAAAATCTTCTGTAAACTATTATTAAAGTAAAATCTTCTGTAAACTATTATTAAAGTAAAATTTTCTGTAAACTATTATTAAAATAAAATTTTCTGTAAACTATTATTAAAGTAAAATTTTCTGTAAACTATTATTAAAGTAAAATCTTCTGTAAACTATTATTAAAGTAAAATCTTCTGTAAACTATTATTAAAGTAAAATTTTCTGTAAACTATTATTAAAGTAAAATCTTCTGTAAACTATTATTAAAGTAAAATTTTCTGTAAACTATTATTAAAGTAAAATCTTTTGTAAACTATTATTAAAGTAAAATCTTCTGTAAACTTTTTAGGGGTGGAGTTGGATGTAAATTTACAATGGAATTTTTACATAAACAGTTTAGAAAAAAAACTTTCAAAAACTATTGGAATGATATCGAGAGCTATTTCTTAACTTTAAATCACTAAAATGTTTATAAAGGTTTTTTTTAAAATTTTTATTCATAATTACTTAAAGTACTATAACATGGTTTGAGCAAGTACCAATCATACAAAACTAAAAAAATTGACATTACACAAAAACATGCGTGTCGAATCATATTTGGTGTTAAGAGAGAAGAAACTTGCGAATATCTCGTGTGTTTACTTGGAGCATTAAATATTTATAAAACCAATTTACATCAAATTTTAGTCTTTATGTATAGAACTAAGTTAGGATTGCCTCTAAAAGTATTTAAACCCTATTTTAATGAAATCTGTCATTAATACCCTATAAGATTTTCGAAAAACACCTTTGTTGTTCCAAAATATAGTTTGAAATTGAGCTCATACTCAATTATGTATTGCGGGCTATATCTATGGAAAACATTGTCAGACATAACTAATAAAAATATAACTTCTTTAGATCTATTTAAAAAGAAATCTAAACGGTTTTTCCTATTTATGGATTACATCATGCTTGATTTTAAATATTTCTTTGAAATAAACTTAAACTCAAATATAATATTAAAATTAGATATTAAAATTTTAAATTTAAATTAATTAATTTAAATTTAAAAAAAAAAAAAAAAATTCATCAAAATCCATATAACAAAGTTTATTAATAATATTACCTCTCTCTCAGAATGGTATGTGTATGAGTGTAATATTTAATTGTTTTTTTACTATTGTAGAAAATGTATGCTGTTTAACAATTACTATTTGCTTTTTTATGTGTTAAAACTTATATAAAACAATACGATACTATTATCTTCTTGTTTATATATTTACGTCTTTATAATAAAATACTTGTAAATTACGATTTTATAAAAATGGTGCTCTGTTATAAGAAATTATGTCTTTTTCTTGCTCCACGTATTTATTTCATTATATATGTATGTATATGAAAATTGTATTTATAGTGAAAAGTAAAATAAAACTAAAAAAAAAAGTTTTATAGCTTTTTATTAGTTTTATATTTTTATTTTTTTGATTATTATAAGTGCATAAAATTATCTGTGTTTAACATGAGATTTTTTAATAATGTTTTAAGAGAATTCAAGTTATTTGATTTTGTAAATTTAATATTTTTGGATATTACTTTGTTGCATTATATTCGCTATTGATGCAGCTCACTCTACTTGTGGTCTATTTAGTATTTTATATAAAGTCATTGGTGACCATAACAACTAGGTCTCCTTCGATTACAGTTGTTTTGAGTGCACGACGCGTGCCATCGACGGTAACCATTGAGTATTCGTGTGTTGACTTGTTATATACGCGGCCAACATGGATTACATTGTGTTTCTCAACGTTGAAATGCATGAGCCAAATATGTGATTTGGTTCCACTGCTTTGTCAATATCAGTTTAAAGTGTGATGCTGTCCGACTACTTTTTAATTATACCAATAATTTACTGTCGTCGGCATACAATTTCATATGATGAGTGATGCTGTCCAGCAGGTCATTTATGAAGATTACAAAGGGCAATGGGCCCAAGACCAAGTCTTGAGACACACTATTAGTGACCGCTCACTATTCAAATGTAATGCAGTTGATAACCACTCGTTAACTTCAGGCGCGTAACCAAGCTGAGATTCAGTCTACGAGCGCGCCTTGAATACCGTTAGCTCTTAACTTATAAAAAAGGCGTATATACAACACTTTTTCAAACGTCTTTGCAAAGTCAGTATATACAACGTCTACTGCATGGCTGCAATGAACTGCTTTTGTCATGATGTCCTGAGTTTTTAACAGGTTTGAGATGCAACCTTTGCAGTCAACAAAGCAGTAAAGTAGGCTGATCGTCGAGACTTGCTACAACAAATTGACCTTCAATGAAGCAGCGTGCCTGGCCCATTGAAGTGTCGCCAAGAGAGTCACCTTGTTTGATGAAAATAGCATGGTCTTGCTTATTTGTTATAATCAGATCGAGTATGCTAGTGGACTCGAGGTGTCAACTACTATCGTACGTTGGGAATACAACAAGCTGAGTTAGGTGACATTCATTAAGGTATTTCTGGAACCTGATATTGCCTTGATGCTTATCTCTCACATAACCAACAATTACAATGCCACCGTTAACTTCAATAGATTCATAAGATGTATTGCTTAAATTAAAATCCCCATATAGTAACAATGCCGAGCAGTTAATATTGTTCAATTGATGTTGAGTTGAGCTGGGTAGCATTAACTTCGTTGATAAAGATATCGTCTTTTGTGTAAATGGCAACTCCACTGTCTCTATTGTTTTTGTCTTAGCAGTGTTGTTAGTATCTGGGTGCGGCAATGTCTGATAAATGTGTGAACCAAGTTTCCGCAAAAAGTATGACGTGTGGCCGACTGGATTCAGGCAAAGCAGATAGTCTGACCAAGAGCTCTTGGTATTTGTCATGGGTTGTTTGCTTAGTAGCACAGATGGCTAAGTGTAGTGGTGAAAGCTTTAGGCTGGATCAATTTTATTTTTGTTTTAGTTATTTGTCTATGTACCTAGTGGAGATTTCTGAGTTAGGAGCGGCTGTGAGGCTGTTGTAGTTAGCCAAGGCTCTGGCTGTTGGCATGTGGCGTTGAACTAGGTTTGTTGCTCTGGCGTTCTGTTTTTGCGTAAAAAGTCTCTTGTTTGTGGTATGCGCATGTTTTGAGTATTTCAGTTCCAGATAATATCTTAGATAGTGAAACCTGGGTAGTGTTTGAGCTTGACAACTTTACTTTGTAAAAGTGTACAGTTTACAAATAAATTTACAGTCGTAACTTATAAAAAAAAAAAATTACATGACCGGGGCTAGAAGAAGACAAATTTAGTCTTATCATTAAGCCCCAAAAAATGCGTCATTACTAGGCAAAATATAGTTTAACAATAAAATATAGTTTCAATGTATATATCTCTGATTTATATTATAAAAGAAAATTTAAATATATCGCATATCGTTTAAAATTTATAGTTTTTCATAGAATAAGATTTAACAATTGTTTTATAAAATAAAATAAAAAAATTTAATAAAATATTAAAATGACAAAAATAACATTTAAGACTTGGTTTGAAAAATAAGAAGATATGATTTTATATAATAACCCAGCAAACACAAGACGTCAGGAGGACGTCCGTTTGACGTCCTATAATGGTCAGTCGGTCATATTACCAAAACGCAACTTAAATGCGACAGTCAAATGTCTGACCTTACTGCGACGTCAGTATCTGACCTTAGAAAGACGTACTATTGACGTCCGATGCTGACTATGCGGAGTTTTTTTCTAACGAAATTTCCCATGCGGCTTAATGTTCAAGCTTGAGCCGCATGGGAAATTTTGTTAGGTAATATATAGCAAATATTTATAGAGGCATACAGATCAATCTATCTTAGGATTATAAGGTTAGCTTCTGTGTTTGTGATTTTTTTCGGATTCCACTATTCCGATTTATAGTAAATGTTGAGTTCCTTACTTTTGTAAGGAAGCAACCTCCCTTGATTTTTTAAAAAATCGATTTAATTGTAATGATTTTTAAAAAATCAAGTGGTTCTTTTTTGGCAAAAAGAATTTTAAAAGTTTAGAATTATTAATATTTAGTTTAATTTAGTTGTTTAGTTCCAATTAATGTTTAGTTCCTTACTTGGGAATGTTAAGGCCTTTCTTAAGGAAGTAAACATTAATTAAACTAAACTAAACATTTATAATAAGGAAATAACTTCTTGAATAATTTAATTTCATTGCATTTTGATTTTTAGTTTTAAAGAATGGCAAAATACATGAAGCAGTATAGAAAAAGGAAAAAAGAGTTACAAGAAATGTTAATTTTTAGTAGTAATGATGATGAAAGTGTGTTTAATGAAAAATTATTTACTTTAAATCCGATACTGTGCTCCTCAAATATCAAACTTAGTTTTAATGAAACTAATAGCATCAATAATAAAGACAATGACCTAGTTAGATCTTCTGATGAGAGTTCTTTATTAAATTCTGATATAGTTGAAAGTAAATCATTATCGTTAAACTTTAACTTAAAGGAGAAACTTGCTATATGTGCAATTAAACATCGATGGTCCTCTGCATCAATAAATGAAATTTTGGAGATTTTACAAGGTGAAGGCTTGCAGGTTCCCAAAGATTACCGGACATTGCTGCATACACCTCATCGAACATCTGTTGTTTCAAAATGCGGAGGAGAATATGTCCATTTCGGTTTGAGAAATGGGATTTTAAAAGTTCTTTCTCAAATTCCAGAGTGCACTGAAATTAAATTAAACGTTAATGTTGATGGACTTCCATTGTTTAAATCTTCAAGTTGCCATTTATGGCCAATATTATGCAAGTTTTCTACTGGTGATATATTCATTTGTTCATTGTTTTGTGGTGTCAGTAAACCCAATTCTTTAAATGATTTCTTAAATGATTTTTTGAATGACTATAAAGACTTGCATACCAATGGTTTAATCTTCAATAAAAAAAAATTATCTGTTTCCATTAGTTCTTTTCTCTGTGATGCTCCAGCCAGAGCTTTTATGAAGTCAATTGTGCTTCACGTGGGATACAACTCATGTGAGCGATGTGAAATATGTTGATGATTGTGTAGTATTTCTTCCAGAAGAAAATATGGTTAAAAGAGATGAATTGGTTTTTAATAACTTCGGCTATCCCAATCATCAAAAAGATCAAACACCTTTAGTAGAGGCTGGGATTTCATGTATCAAAGCATTTGTTTTAGACTATATGCACTTAGTTTGTCTAGGTGTTGTGAGAAGATTAATTAGATTTTTGAAAAGTGGAAAAAAAGGACGTATTTCCATGCAGCAAAGAACTCACTTATCGAACCTGCATAGTGCTTTAAATGGGTGTTTGCCAACTGAATTTGCAAGGCAACCAAGGCAAGTAAATGATGTTGACAGGTGGAAAGCTACAGAGTTTCGCTTTTTTTTGTTGTACACGGGACCTGTAGTTTTAAAAAGAGTTTTGTCAAATGAGCAGTATAAACATTTTCTCTCATTAAGCATTGCCGTTTCTATATTACTTACAGATAATATTGATATTCGCTCTCAGTATATCAACTATAGAGCTATTAAATTATTTTGTTAGAAAATCACCAAGTTTGTATGGTGAATGTTTTGTTGTGTATAACGTACATAATTTATTACATTTAGTGGATGATGTTGAACATCACAATTGCTCTTTAAATGATATTTCTTGCTTCCCATATGAGAATTACATGCAACGACTTAAAAAAGAAGTGCGCAATGCAAACAACCCTATTATACAAGTATGTAAACGGGAACACGAGTATGAAAATGCGTTCATGTCTTTACCAAAAAAAAAAAAAGTAAATAAGATTTCCCCTAACTTAAGAGATGGATGTTTTATGTTGCAAAATGGAGATGTGGCATTTGTTGACAGAATTGTACAAGATAAAATGCAGTGTAAAGTGTTCAGACCCTGTAACATGCAAAATGTTTATGTGGAACCTGCAGAGTCTAAGTTATTCAACATATACTTAATAAATGACCTAAACAAGAACTATAAATCTAAAGTTTTAGAAAGAAAGAATTTGATAAATAAATGTGTTTGTATTCCTGAACAGCGTGGGCATGCTATTTTTCCACTTTTGCATCGATTCTAGATTATGCACATTTATTTTATTTGTGTATCTATTTGCCTGTATTATTACTTTTTTTTTTTTTTTTAATTTTGGATTTTAAAAATATTAAATTTTTTTTTTTAATAGTTATTTTTTCTGGTTTTAATTTGTCTTTGATTTTATTTTAGACATGTATTGATAGAATATTCTGATAATCTTTTAAATTGATACGTTGCTATTTTAAAATGCATCTGTGTTATTATGCATGATTTTTTGTATGTAAAAGTTTTGCAAGGAATTTAAGTCTAAGTTTAAATTTTGATTATGAATGGTATTCAATATTTTTTAAATCTATATAGAGAGAACATAAGAATCAAACAGTTAGTTTAAAGTCACACTGATAATTTGTTTCAGTAAATTAATTTGTTTTAATGTTGCTGAATATTGTGGCTAGATATTTGATAGTTATATAAATAACTATAACACAATATCTGGCCCTAAATTGTATTTTCTTTACCTTTTTTATTATTGTGACATAATGTAGGTAGTTTTTCTTCTTGGTCTTTTTCTTTTCAGTCCTAAAGGCATTTTAGCCTTTGTCATGGCTAAGGAGCTTTACTTGGACCCAACCAACCCCTGCAGTTAAGGAATTATATATTTAGTTTTGATTTAACTAGTATGAGCCAAGCTGAAGAGTTTAAATGGACAAGAGCAGTTTGGATGGAAGGAGATGATGAGGAAGAAGGCACTATCCTTACTAAATGGGTTCAGGGTGAATTTGTTAGATGGCCTGTTAAAATTAATGCATTAAGAGCTTTATCAGAAGGTAGATCCCCTAACAAAAATTGGTTGAAATTTGATCTGGTTAAACTAAAATGTTGTTCAAGTAAGACTCGATCTATGATCTAAATGTTGTTCAAGTAAGACTCGATGTATTCATTGTAATTGATAAGATTCATATTGTACTTATTTTTTTTAGAAGACATTTAACTTAACAGTATTTAATTTAATTTTTTCTGTTAACTAAGCTTAGCAAATGAAATGCCTAAAATGATTTATTACTTTTTTTATATTATTTAATTTTTTCTTTTAAGATGATCGTCATACTTGTGAAGATTTCAACTTTACCACAGATGCAGATGATTGTAACTCACCTCCAAAATATAAACATGGTAGATTTGTATTTTTGTGACTTATGAAAGTTCCCTTCCCAAACAATGAGGCATTCTAAATTTTGAATAATTAAATTATCAAAAGATTTCTAATTCAAGTGTTTACACTTAAGTGCTTTTAGTTCCCAGAATGTTTAAGAGAAAACGTAGGTAGCAATTTTGAGAAAAAATTTGTCTTGTCCAAAAAAATTAGGTTATGCTGTTTATGGTATTTATTTTAGAAGTAAAACTGTTATGTTGATGTGTTTTTGTGTATTCATCTTAACAGTTAATTTTTTATTTTATTATTCATTTTTATTTTTTAAGTATAAAAATTGAATTGTTAAGATCTCTAATTTTAGAGCCTAATAAAGTTACTGGTTATGAAAACAAAATAAAAACACTATCTCAATCACATTCATCAGTTAGAAGAAGGAACAGCGATAAAGGTAAAAAAAAACATTTTATTTTAACTTATTTCATTTTAGCTGCATACAGTTCTGCATACAAATTCTTATCAAAAAATGCATCTATATGCATTTTTTGAGAAAAATTTTTCTGAAATGTATATACATTATTCATATTTTTTTAATGTATTTATGACATTTAAAAAAATGTTGATAACCTAATGCAAGGATGTAATGTGTATTACTTTGTTGATGCTATGTTTACTTTATATGTTTACTTTTTTTATATATCAGATGATCTCCATACTTGTGAGAATTTTAACTTTACTTTCACAGATAATTGTACCTCACCTCCAAAAAATAATGGTAAATGTTTTGTTTTTTTACTTTTAAAATGTAGTACAGGATGACTGATACAAGTTACTGTTTTAATAAGCAATACTATTTTAAAATCATTATAATAATTATCTGTTCCAAAAAAAGCTTTTATAAATTAAGTTTTGCGCAGAGTTTTAATTGAGGAAGTATCAAACAAAAAACAACAAATGTTTACGCTTTAATAACATTTAGTTACCAGATTGTTTATAAGAAAATATTTCTGTAGAAAAAGTTGAATTATCAGAAAATTTTAAATTATGCTAAGTTATGTGTTTGGTGCATTTTCATGTAGTTTTAAATCATGCTAAGTTATGTGTTTGGTGCATTTTCGTGTAATTGGCCTGGTTTATTACTTTCTTTAGTTTTAGAACCTAAAGTGTCTGGCCGTAAAAGTTATGTTACAACGCCACCTCCACCACATTTATCAGATAAAAGAAAAAGTAGTAGAAAAGGTAAAGAAACAAAACTTTTTTATTTTAACTTACTTATTTTCTGCTGTAATCTGCAGGACTCATTTTTGAAAGGAGAATTTTTCTTAAATACATTTATCCTGTTTTTAATATTTATATCATTTCATTGATATATTGAAATAATGATAAGTAATATGTAAATACTAATAATTTTTTATATTTTTATTTCCAAATATCGCTTATTTTTTATAATTGCATTTAATGGTTATTGACAGTTTATGGTAATAAATTCCTATAATATAAAACAAAAGTCATTAATGATATATTTACTGATAGAGTTCAACTTTCCTAAATCCAGTTCCCCAGATATAAGCAAAAGGAAGTTGGTAGTGGAGGATCCTAAATACAGTTCCCCGGATAAAAAGAAAAGGAAGTTGGTATTAGAGGATGCTTCAATTCTTAGATCACATCAATTATGTATGTTATGCGTAGAGCACATTTTATTAGTATACTTTCCATTTTTGATTATTTCTAAGTATGTTGTTTAAACTTATTTTATGCTATTTTTTGTGCTAAATTTTTGCATATGGTGATTTTGATAACACTTTAGACATATTGTACATGCTTGTATCATGTTTAATCTTTGTTGAATTTAAAAATTCATGTCATCGAATATTTTTAGCAGCATCAGTGGATTTCAGTAGTAGCAGTAGCTCTGAACTGTTGTCTCCTGTAAAGAATCAGGTATTTTCGAATAATAGTACAGATACAATGAGTATATCTGTTGCATCATTTCAAAGTAAGTATATTTTTTGTTTAGATTTTTTTAAGTTTAGTTTCTCTAAATAATTATGTGAAATGGTTGACATAAATCAACATGGATATTATTCAACAATAATAATTTGAATCTCAAAGTAGACTAAACAAGTTCTTATATTTTAGGATTCCAATCAAAAGTTTTTGAGAACTTTATCGTTTTAAAAGAAATGATTAAGTCACTTGGTCAGCGATATGAAAAGGATGATTCACCTTTCTTTATTGAACAATTAACTGAAATTGAAAAATTTAAAGAGTTTGATGATACTCTCAGTGAAAATGATAAAAAGATGTGTTTTGTAAGTTTTGTTTCAGATATTCATAATTATTTTTATTTAAATACTACACGTTTAAGATGGCAATTTGAAAAATGTCCTTTTTTAAAAATCTTCCTAGAGCAACTAAATAATTAGAACTGTTTGTGACCTGAGTACTTATTTATTTTAAATCCATTTTAAAATTTTAAATGAACGTTTCAAAGTTAATATCTGAAAGAAATAATTTAAATAAAATAAAAATAAAATAATTTTTCATTTTAATTTTTTTGCTTATAAATAAATGATAAATTTGATAGCAAATAATATTTTACCTTTTAAAGGTCACTTATTAATATCTCCCAACATTTAAAAATGGAGTTAGAATAGATGGGCACTTGAGTTGCGTGTTATTTGCAGAGAACTTTATAAACACTTAGAAACTTCTACATTGTTTTTGTTTAGCTTAGTCGCTTTGAAAACTGTGGAGGAGCAACATGCCATGAATATGTTAGGAATATTATGAACAAGTACGTTGGTTATGGATCTTAGTTTTGATTTTTTTTATATATTTAAAAAATATGGTTTTGCCATATAGAAATGGTTGATAATTATTATTGTATTACCATGGCCCCCACAAGAATCATAAATTGTACATATGGTCTGGGGAAATTTAGAAAAATATTCAAATATCTTTATTTTGGGCCCCGCAAATCTTCCCTGTTTTGATGATTGTTTTTTTAAGTTCATTTGTTTGAGGTGGTAAACCACATGTTTTATTTTTAAGGGTTATGTCAAATGGCGTCATGAGCGAATACAATTTGAACGGGAAGTTCAATAAGCTGTCTTTTCGAAAAACAAATACAATGAAGTTAATAGTTGGTAAGTTATTTTTATTTATTACAAAATTAGAACATTTATTAAAAAGTTAAATTATTATTACAAATTAGAGAAAAATTGCACTTTTTTAAAATTTGAGACAGCTGACAGGTAGATAAATAGATAGATATACTTTAAATTAGTCATTTTACAATAAAAAAATTATTCTTTTTAATTTTAGAAAAAATAATATTAGTTACAATTAGAAAAATATACAGGGTGTCTGCTGGAAAAACTAGGGACAAGGCTGTTATTTAAAAATATGCTGTAATTTTTTAAGTTTTTGAGTGGACAACCCTGATTTAAAATTATATATAAAATGTTTGTTGGAGACAATTACTCATATAGCTAATAGCTGCATAATGGCAATTCAGTTTATCAAATTTTGACCCTAAATGGCCAGCTTTGTGGCTAAAGTCTAGACGTATAACAAACTTGGGAAATATTACTTTATGCCAACTAGTTTTACGCCAACTAGATTAATAAAAACAAGTTGGAAAATTAAGATTTAAAAATAAAAAGTTTAAATTGTTTTTGTTATTTTTCTAGCAACTGTTGCGAAGTTGAAGAAATATACTGAAAAAGATGTGGAAAATAGTATTGGTGTTACTTTGAAACACGCTCCTTTGCGAAAAGGTGGTGTGAAAAATCTACGAAATGACGACAGTTAATGATCAAGAAATGAAACTTTATGTTATTTTAATATTAAAGATTTTTTTTTAAATAGATTTTTTTGTCTTTACTCTTGTATTTTATTTCGCTGAAATTGGATCTTTCTAAAAGAAAAATATCACTCCATGCAACGGCTAGTATAAGTTTTTTTTTTACAACATATTAGGCCTAAGAAAAATTAGGTTGTTTGCTCCTTTAAAATAAAAACAATATTGTTATTAAAGTTTTTTTTTTTTGAATTTATTAAAGGGGTT
The DNA here is from genome assembly GCF_022113875.1 of Hydra vulgaris. NCBI lineage: Eukaryota > Metazoa > Cnidaria > Hydrozoa > Anthoathecata > Hydridae > Hydra > Hydra vulgaris. The sequence goes on along the minus strand of NC_061158.1, from coordinate 17,355,355 downwards.
TCCCTCAAGCAAAATACGTGTTTATATGAACATAGAATTTACGTCAAGAAGGCGCTACATCCGGACGGTCAGTTTATAGTCACAAACGCAACGTCATTACGACGTCTTTATTTGACGTCAAGCGGGATTACACTTTGCGACTATAAACGGACCGTCAGAGTAGGACGTCCTCGCGACGTCCTTCTGACGTTCGTGTGTTTGCTGGGAACATTTTATTGGTAGAGCATTTTATAGTTTAACCTATTTAATTATATTTATAATACTTTTCATTGCCAATTAAGTAAAAGCAAATAAACAGTATAAAATTAAAGTAAAAGATTAATAAATAACGCAAAAATAAAAAATAAATTTCTCAAAAAGAAGATTATCATTTAAAATCATAAAAATATATGTACAATTGTTAATTAATTATGTATTAATAATCTAAAGTAACTAATTAATTAACTATTAATTATTGATTTCTAATATAAAGAAGTTTTATTAGAAAAAATTTAATTCATTTTCAGTTAACAAAAGTAATTGCTTAAGTTTTGTTTTGAATTGGTTTAGAGAATAATTAGTTTTCATTTCATTATTTAATTTTATGTTCCACAACTTTGGTCCTCGGTTTACAATAGAGAATTTAGTAGCGGAATAATAAGTTTTGGATTGAATGTAGTTGTATTTTGAAAATCTTGTAGGGTATATGTGATTTATTTTTTCAAAAATTGAATAAAATAAGATTGGTAATATATTTTTATCAAGTTTGAACATGAAAATAAGAACTTGATAGAGGTTTAGTTTATATACATTTAGGATATTGAGTTCATTAAAAAGTGTTTGTGTGTGTGAAAAACGATCTACGTTTGAAATTATCCTTATAGCCTGTTTTTGTTTGCTAAGCAATTTTTTTATTTTCGTCGCGTTAGTGCTACACCAAGCAATGTTCGCATAACTTAAGTAGCAATGAATAAAAGAAAAGTAAATGTTTTTTAAACAAGATCGATGTAATAACTGCTTTGCTTTGTACATTATACCTAAATTTTTTAATATTTTATCTTCAACTACACCCTATGTGTTCCCTCCAGGTTACATTTTCGTCTAGAAACACGCCTAAAAACTTTATTGATTGCTCTCTCTTTATTAATTGATTGTCAATAAAAAGGTCTGGGAGTTCTAAGGGAATATCTGATTTTTTATGTAGGCGATGGAATAAAGTGTATTTTGTTTTAGCAATATTTAAAGATAACTTGTTTGATTTAAACCATTGGGTTAGTTTGTCTAGTTCTTTGTTTAATGTTTGGAATAATATATTGATATCTTTATTGGAAAAAAACAAGCTGGTATCATCTGCAAATAAAATTGTATTTAAAATGTTAGGAAATTTATTTAAATCGTTTATATAAACAAGAAATAGAAGTGGCTCTAAAATTGATCCTTGAGGAACACCACATTTAATTGTCTCATAATTAGTTTTTTCTTCATCATAAACTATATACTGCTTCCTATTGATCAAATAACTCTCGAACCAGGACAAGTTAGTATTTTTTATACCATAACTTTTGAGTTTCGATAGAAGGATTTGATGATTGACTGTATCGAAAGCTTTACTTAAATCGATAAAAAGACCTAGCATATACTTGCCTTCATCAAACGATTTAAATATGTCCTGAACAAGGCGAATGATTGCATGATCGGTGGAATGGCCAGATTTGAATCCAAATTGTTTATGGTAAAGAATATTATTTACATTTAAAAAAGAATAAAGCCTATTATACATAACTCGCTCTAATATTTTAGAAAAACAATTAAGAATAAAGATTGGACGATAATTTGCAACTTCAGAAGGATCGCCTGATTTTAAAATTTTTAAATAATTTTTTTTTTAAATAATTTTTATTATCGTAATGTCATAAACGTTTAGTATTTAGTTAAGAACATTTGTAGAGGTGGAAAGTAACAAATTACATTTACTCACGTTACTGTAATTGAGTAATTATTTTGTGAATTTCTTTTTTTTAAGTATTTTTTAAATACTTTTAAAAGTGTACTTTTACTTTTACTTAAGTATTTTTTTTCTAAAGTAATGTACTTTGCTACTTTCAAAATCATATGCGTTACTGAGTAAAAAAAATTATTATGTATTGATCAACTTCACAAATACTATGATTTAATTTTTTTTTGTTTTTTGAGTTTCGCTCACTTTAATAAAAATGATACTTTTAAATAGTTTTAAAAAAATGTTAAGCGCGCTCATAACGACTTTTAACTGCCTTAGCTTGTTTTTTTTTCAGAAAAGAATAGACTACGTGATTTTTGTTTTTTTATTCGACAGCTTTGTCATCTGACAGGCTGTTAAAAAAAGTAACGCAGTAACTTTTACACTGAGTACATTTTTAATAAGCTACTTTTTATTTTTACTCAAGTAAACTTTTCGACAGGTAACTTTTACTTGTATTTGAGTAAAATTTCACTCAAGTAACAGTACTTTTACTTGAGTACAATTTTTTTTTACTTTTTTCACCTCTGAATATTTGTAATTTATTGTCACGCGATGACGTTTTTTTCACGGTATTTTGAATGGTTTTTTTTTGGTATCTAGGGAATATTCGAATTTACGTATTTTACTTAGGGATAATTAACAGTTTCGTATAAATACCGTTGTTTTTTATTGAAATACATGAAGCGTAAAAAGTGATATTCCTTAGTCAGTTGAACACAACAAACAGAATATTAAATTCACAACATTAAGAGGCGACCCTACCAGGACACTGGAATAAACTTATAATTTCAACAAGTATTCAACTGTCCAAGGTAAACCTACAACGAAATTTAACATGCCTCCTACCGGTTTTTGCATGTAATCTGGTGAATTTTTGCATTTAATCTAGCGGTTTTAAAATTTATATCAATTTTATAATGCATGTTATGAATTGCTTAAATTACTAGCAGTAATAAATATTCTACATACTCCAGTTAAAAATAAATTTAGGTGTGTAACAAATAATATATATATATATATATATATATATATATATATATATATATATGTGTGTGTGTATATATATATATCAGTTCCGGATCAAGGAGGGGGGGGGCTAGGGGGACTATAGCCCCGGGCCCCGCAAATTTAGGGGCCCCTAAATAATTTAGAGGACTTTTTTTTTTTTAGTCATTTTTAGGCTCTGGCCCATAAAAAGGCCTCCGAAAACAAAAATAGCCCTGGGCCCCAAGAAGTCTTAATTCGCCACTGATATATATATATATATATATATATATATATATATATATATATATATATATATATATATATATATATATATATATATATATATATATATATATATATATATATATATATATATATATATATATATATATTAGTAAAAAATCACTTATCAAACTTTTTTCATTTTACACTTAGTTTAATAAATGGACACTCATTAGAAAGAAATGACATTTTTAGAAATAATTTATTTATATACATACTCTTTATTACTTTATTCTCTATGAATGTCATCTCCATTAACACATTGTGTGAGAAAAAGATTCGCAGTGTCTCACGAAGTTTGAAAGATTATGTTCAGTAACGTGCTCACAACCGTTCTTCATTCGTTCTAACAAATTGTAATTTCCGATTGGAGCTATTTGTCCTCTTGTAGTATTCTTAATTTTCGAGAATGTCTCTTCACAAGGATTTAGAAAAGGTGAGTATCGGGGTAAAAATGAACTTCATAGGGATAACTATCATAAACATCTGATAATGAATAATGAAACTTAACGTTGTCCATCACCAAGGTCAACTCTTCTTCTCCCAAAATACTTTTAAGCGTATTTAAGAATCCTTTAAAGATTTCTGCTGTCACTCCTACGTCAATTATTGCTTCACAGTGGACTATGTTTAAACAATTTAATGCTAATATCAAAGTTATGTAACGGCCTCTTGATGATAACACGCGTTGATTTGGGGTCGTTCCTCGGAGACTGTATCCATGGTTTCTTATCATATAAAGATTGAACGGACTTTCATCGATGTAAATGATATTTCTGTAGCGTTGTTGCAATGTCAAGTTTAAATACCATGAAATGTTTTTCTTTCTTCTTTTACCTCTGCAGTATTGCGTCCTTCACTAATGGGTCTTAATATTTTGTATGTATAATTCACTTTTTCTAACCGTCGCCATAATGTAGAGACATTGACATCAAGTCCCAGTTCTACCTTTAACTCCTGTAGATTATAGTTTTTGTTATCTCCAATCAATTCGTGTAGCTTATTTCTTATTTCCTCAGTACAACCTGACTGTCGAAAACCATCTCTAATACCAGGGTTGATATTACCTGTTGATAAATATTGATGGACCGGGCGTTGTATTGAGGTCTCACTTCTATACACAAGTTCCGATAATTCTTTCACACTTTTCCCTTCGTTAATTACAAGATTAATGATCAAATTTCTTACTTCAGCCTTAATCTCTGAGCATTGCCTTCGTGCGTTATTCATTTTAAATTTTTAAAAAATTTAAGAGAAAACGGGCTTAAATTGTACATAAGAAAGTTAAATTAAATAAAGCAATAAAAACAAAACTGTTTATCATGATATAGTAAAACCGACAGATTGAATGCAAAAAACCACCAGATTAAATGCAAAAAACCGCCAGATTAAATGCAAAAAACCGCCAGATTAAATGAAAGAATCCCCCAGATTCGTGCAAAAATCCACCAGATTAAATGCAAATACCGGTAAGCAACGCAAAGATCCTATTGCAACATTAATAAGAAAATTGGAAATAACGATATACATTCATTGGAACGATTGGAGCCAATTATCAAAACAAAATTTTTGGAAGTTTTCAACTTGATCCGCTTGATCCGCTTTTATTTCTCATTTATATAAATGATTTGAGTAAATTTTCCAATATCTTAAATTCAATTTTATTTGCTGACGATACTAACATATTTTATTCAAATAAAGATATTAATTTTTTATTTACAACAGTGAACGAGGAGCTTGTGAAACTAAGCGAATGGTTTATATCAAATAAATTGTCCATAAATATTAAAAAAACAAAATATACTTTCTTCCATCGTCTTCATGATAAAGACAACATACCCTTACAACTTCCTAAGCTTTTTATTAATAACTCTTATGTCAAAAGAGAGAGTTCTTTGTTATTTCTAGGCGTTGTTTTAGATGAAAACGTAACATGGAAGGAGCACATACGAATAATCCAAAATAAAATTTCGAAAAATATAGGCCTTTTATACAAAGCAAAACAGTTGTTGAACCAAACTTGTTTGAAACTTATTTACTTTTCTTTTATTCATTGCTATCTAAATTACGCTAACGTTGCTTGGTGCAGCACTAATGTATCTAAAAATAAAGGGCTTCTAATTAAACAAAAACACGCTCTAAGAACTATTGGAAATGTGAATCGCTTTTCGCACACTAAATTACTTTTTAATAAATTCAAAATACTTAACGTATTTCAACTTAACCTATATCATATTTTTATATTTATGTTCAAAGTAGATAATAAAATGGCACCCATTTTATTTAATTCATTTTTCGAAAAAATAAATCATTTATACCCAACAAGATTTTCAAACAACAATTATATTCAACCAAAAAAATATTATTCTGCGACTAGGTTCTCGATAGCAATCAGAGGACCTAAATTATGGAACACCCTATTGGATAATGAGTTTAAAAAAATTTCTTTCCTTAATCAATTTAAAATAAAAATAAAAAGTAAACTTTTGATAATTGACAATGAACTTGACTTCTTCTGAAACTTTTAAATAGGAGTAATCACTTGTTTTTTGCTTGATAGTTAATTTATTTTTAACATGTTAATTTTTGATTTTAATTTGAATCTTTACCTTCTTAAATTATCATGTTTTATCTCATTTTTATTTACTATTAAAATTTGAAATCCTAATAATAAAAAAATTAAAAAAAATATTAAATTTTAATAAAAAATATTTAGATATTTGTATTTATATATGTACCTTACGCATATATTATATTGTCATAACGGATTTTTTTTGGTTTTTTGTTTTGTTTGTTACTTATATTCTTGTTTGAAGGGGCTTGGCGATAAGACTGAATTTGTCTTCTTCTAGCCCCAGCCGTGTATATACAGTTTTTAAAGTCTAATTTTGTAAATATTTTCTTTATGGCGAAATATATATTATATTATCCAAAACATAGAAGAATTAAAAAGATACGAAGATAATCCCGACAATGAAAACATTGACTACTGGTACGAACAGCAAAAAATTTTAATTAAACAACAAAGTGAAATTCTTACTTCACTGGAATATCGATTAGAAAGAGATATTATGAAAAAAAATGATGCACAAAGGAATCGTTTGCGTAAAACAAGAAGCAACTCAAAGCACGCATAGTACACATACGAACGACTTTAAAGCAAAACTTCCTAAACTTTTAATTTCAAAGTTTGATGGCACCATTTTTGACTGGGTAAGTTTCTGGCAACAGTTCGGCATTGATATTTGACAACACAAACTATGCTCCTGTCACTACTCCTATCATATCTACGTGAACTCTTATCAAGCATTACAAAAGAAGAAATTACTGGACTTCCGTTTAATGCAAGTGGTTATGAAAAAGCAAAAATGGTGTTGAATCAAAAATATGGAATCAGAAAATTAGACGTCAGTGTTAACTCATTAAAAACATCAAACAAATTGGAGACAGCAGAAATTCTGGTGCGTGAATCTCTCGACAAACTTGGTCCTGTTAAAACGGACATCATTCGAGCTGATTCAAATTGGCAGGATTGGGGGTTTAAACAGCTGATCAAAGCTCTATGTGACTATACACTACGAAATCTGGAAGCATCTATTGGACAATCAAGCAATACTATCAGAAAAGAAAACGAAACTACAAAACCTCACAATAATTCGAAGCACAAACATCAAATGGAAAAACATTTTCAACATAACGAAGTCAAAATTATAGAGTGTGCTTATTGCAGTTCACAAAATCATCGTAGTCACAAATGCACGCTGTTTTAACTGTACTTCAACAAATCACGCAGTGTCGAACTGCCGAAGTAGGCTTTCTTGCTATCATTGCAAATGAAGACATCATTCATTTATATACACTGAAGTTAATAAAAATGATTCAAAAAAGGGTATCTTTATGGTTGTATTCGAAGGACAAACTATTCATCCACCAATTTTTGTAAAGCTTGGTAAATATAATGTGAGAGCACTCTTGCACACGGGAGCTAGTAGCTCTTATGCTTCATCTACGCTAATCAGGTATCTAAAATTAAAGCCAAACAAATGGGAAGCAAAAAACATCAAAACAATGACTGGCTCAGTTCACCAAAATCTTCCGTTGTTCAACACGACGCTACACTCAACGAATGGACGCAGCAATTTTGATATAAAACTTTACAAGTTGGAACAAACTGTGCTAACAGTGCTACAAATATCCGTATTAAAGAAAAAGTACAAACACTTACACGGATTGCATTTCGACAATGAAGATAACTATAATGATTACAAAATTCATCTTATTATTGGTGCTGGTGATATTGCAAGAATCAAATCAAAAGACTTCAGGACTGGAAACAACTGAGAAGCTATTGCAGAAGAAAGCTATATTTGGTTGGACGATTATGGGTCCAGGATAAAGCACTTTGGATTGCTTATACTTTACAAAGTGAACCAACGAATGCTACAAAGAACTATACGGCTTAGATGTACTTGGTCTTAAAGACCAAAGCAAAAGAAATCATAATGGGGTGTAAGAAGAGTTTAAAGAACAACTACAACAAGACTAAACTGGTTTTTATAATACTACTATGGGAATACCATGGAAAGAAGAATGATCAACCCTAGCATCCTATTCAGAAGGGAGCATCTCCAGGTTACACAGTTTGCTATAGAAATTGGAAAAGAAACTTTTATCAAATACAATGCTGTTATTCAAGAACAACTCAAGGATGGAATAATTGAGTATGCACCAATCAAACCAACTGGAAAGAGGATATTTTATATGTTTCATCGAACGGTGATTAAAGAAGATTCCGAAACAACTAAGTTAATTGTGTTAACGATTGTTTGCATATTGGTCCTCCATTGCAACCTTTACTACTTAATCTTACTTTGCAAAACAGATTGCAACCTGTTGGTCTAACTGGAGACAATCAACAAGCCTTTTTACAAATAAGAGTTGATACCAAAGATTGTAACGTCTTCTATATTTATTGGATATCAGACTTAAAAACTGAAGAAGTAACAACTCTGCCCGTTTGGATGTACCTATAGTCCCTTTATACTTTGGGGAGTAATCAAACAACATTTATTGGCATATTGCCCGCATCAAAAGAACGAAATTCAATTAATCAACAAGAGCATATACTTTAATGACATAATCACTGGGGGGATTGACCTTCACAAGTGGCATTTAAATTTTCCCGAGTTAAATAAATGATTCAGGAGAGAACTATAATGAAGTAACCCTAAATGAACTCCAGCAATGTTATTCAAAAATTCTTGATCTGTTATGAGACAAACGTAATGACACTTTAACTGTGGATTGCAGGAAACAGATAATTTAACCAAAAGAGGAATTTTAGAAAGTTTGGCTAAAGTCTTTGATCCACTTGGTGTAATTTCCCCAATAACGCTAACAAATATGTGATTTACAATATTCGTGAGACAAACCAATTTCACCAGAGTTAGCAGAGAACTGGCTGCATTGGAAAAATACGTTACCAGATCTAACACCTATACCAAGAAGTTTAATTATTTTGGATCATATAATAAAAAAGGTTGAAATCCATGGATTTGGTGATGCAAGCAAAGATGGCAGTAAAAATATATGCAGTAAAAATATATGTAGTATTACATCAAGGTAACAAAGACACTTAAAGACTACTTACTGCAAAATCACGCATTTCCTAACAAGGTTTATCGTAGCCAACGCTCTTACAAACGTTAAACTGGCACTTGATGGACACCCAATTATTGAGATATACGGTTGGCTTGATAGTTCGGTGGCATTACATTGGATTCTCAATGACAACCGCAAACGGAAGCAGTTCATATCAAATTGAGTCAAAGAAATCAATAAACAAAGTTGAATTATTTGGCGTCACTGCCCATCCAATCTGAATCCAGCAGATATTGGAAGTAGAGGAGTGAAAAAATAAAAATTTCCTCAAATCTGTTTCAACGGTCCAACATGAATGGCCAAAAAGAATGAGTGGCCGCCTAACATAGTCCATACTCAAATGGAAAAAGTAATGGAAAAAGTTAATCCGACTAATATACATAATTTTGCTATAGTCAAGAAAGTTTGCTACTTAAATGAGCTCATAAGCAAGTATCAACTACCAAAAATTATAAGAATAGTGGCATGGGTCTTAAGATTTTTAACAACATCAGAAGCAAAAAGAAATACCGTGAGTTATTAAAAGCTACCGAACGAAACAAAACCAGGCAGGAGCTGATCAGAAATGTTCAATACGAATTTGAAAATTCCGAAAAGTATAAAGAAACTTCCAAAAGATTAAGATTACGCAAAAATCACAATGGGCTGCTAGTCTGTATGGGTCGTGTACGGGGCGAATACCCATTATTTTTACCATGCAAGTATCCTTTTACTAACTTGGTGATTCAAAGAGCACATACACAAACACATCAAGGAATGGTTGGCTTAACAATGTAAAAGTTTCGTGAACACTGTTTTTTTTATTTTATTTTATTTATTTTAAGTTTATTTTTTGTTCCTTAATATTACAAATTCGTAACCACATAATAAAGATTCGTTAACAGTGAATATATAAATAAAAATAAAATATTACAAAGTGGTTTTACAAAAATAATAAATTCACTCTAACACTGAAAAAAGAACGCGGAAAACTTGCAGAAGACCAAATGGTCTTATCATCAAGAACCGCTTTACATTGCCGTAAATATAAAAACATATTCATAAAATTTTTACATAAAATTATTAAATTATAATGGTATTAAAATGTCAGATAACAAGTATACAAATATATTTTTACAAAAATCGTTTTGTAAAATCGCAATGTTGAAAATATATTTATATTAAATAAAAAAGAAAATATTTATAAATAAATTTAAAAAAAATCACTACTTAAATTTTTATACTTTAAAATACTCTTTTTAATAGTTTTTTTAAAGCAATTTAAGTTTTTTAAATAAATATTATTATTTAAATTAGGGTAACGCGGGCCAAAATGAGACAGCGGGGCAATACGAGACAGTTCGCGTTTAACATAATGCTAGCCCTACAAATTATTATTTGCAAGATTTTTAAAAGTGTAGTTGTGTTAAAAAACTATTTTGTGTCATGAAAAATATATTTAGTCACTTTGAAATAAAAAAGTTGAGTAAAAGGGGAATCATTTCATCCCTCGGCTTCGCAAAAATTACGAATTTTTAAGAGTTGTTATTATATTTTTTCCTAGCCTTTTTTGATCTCACTGAGTGGAAAAGCTTTTTATATTTAAATTTTTTTTTTAATTAGAATCTTTAGGCCTTTTTCTTTCATTTCCATTCTTCGGTATTTTATTTCAATAAAATAGTCTGGAAATTAGGCTATTCGATGCCAACATGATGCGGGGCAAAACGAGACATTCTGTTTGTATTTTTTTTTGCCGATATCTAATATTATGTTTATTTAATTTTTTACATTAAAACAACAACCAAAGCAAATATTAATGTTTACATGCTGTAGATTTAAATTTATTATACTGTATTTACTTACTTTTTATTTTGTTAATTGAAATGTTTAGTTGTTATCCAATATAGAATTACGTTTTATATTTTGTTAACATATATTTAAATATAATAAATATTTAATCAAATTGAAGCAAATAATTGCCTGATGTTTATAATTACTATGTTTGTATTTTATAATCTTATTGTATTGTAATGTAATAAAGTAAGTAGTATATAAAATATATAGTGAGTAGATTATAACATATAGGTTATTGCAGTACGTATAAACAAAATACAATGAATGTTATGCGTGCTTTAAATACAAAAGTTTAATATATGCATGTATGGTTTTATTAGTTCTTGTAGTGGATATATATATATATATATATATATATATATATATATATATATATATATATATATATATATATATATATATATATATATATATATATATATATATATATATAAGTGGAGTCAATTTTCATAATGCACAACCTGGGCTCATTCAGACTGTTGTTCGTTTCAAAATACTGGTCAAGCAATATGTGATTTATGTAACTAGTGACAGTTTGATTATAGCTGTAATATATTATAAAATGTATTTCTTGCTAATCCTCTTAAAGATCTTTTTTTTTTAAACTTTATTTATTTAAATTACTAAAAAAAAAATCTGTCTCATTTTGCCCCGGTATGCGGGGCAAAATGAGACGGGATAGGTGCTGTCAATAAATGATCTCTGGTGACCAAACTACTGCAGTTTTACAACTCATACTTTTTAGGCTTCAAGTAGGATCGTAGAAGAATTGAAAAATATCAATTATTTTTTCAAAAGTTGTTAGACGGGCCGTATTAGATGTATTAGCGCTTAAGTGTCTCATTTTGCCCCTCGTTACACTAATTAGTAAAAACTTATTCCAGATATGAGGTGCACGATAAGTCGTTTTGAATTGTTCAAGCTTATTTTTGCATGAACGCTCTAACAGGGTACTATTTGTACGCAATAAATATTTGTACTCTGGTTTTTGTTTATAAAGACTATAGAAAATTGAAGGACTTTTTTGCATATTGTTATTATACATAAGACTTAGAACATTATATACATTTAGTTCAAACAATATTAATAAAGACATTTGTTCAAAAAGAGGTTTTGAGTGTTCTGTTTTATTTTTAAAATTAATCACACGTATAGCATGCTTCTGTTTACGATAAAGTGGTTCTAGTTTCGTTTTTTAGGTACTACCCCAAGCTATATTTCCGTAGTTTAGGTAACTTTGAACAAAACTATAGTAGATTTGTTTGAGTAGTGGTTTTTTTAATAAATAACGTGGCTGGTATATTATTCCTATGCTTTTGGATATTTTACTACCTATATAAGCGATATGTTTATTCCAATTTAGATTTTCGTCAATAAAAACACCCAAAAATTTCGTGACAGTATCCCTACCTATTTCTCTATTTTCAATGAAGAATTTCGGAAAAAAAGATTGAACTTCTTTTTTTTTAAAAGAAGGATGAAATAAAGAAAACTTTGTCTTACTTGAGTTAATAGAGAGTTTGTTTGCCCTAAACCACTCTGAAATCTTTTCTAATTCATTGTTCATTTCTACGCACAGCTCGCTATTATATTTTCCAGAGATAAGAAAGTTGCTATCGTCAGCAAACATTATAGTTGAAATTCTTTTTGAAGCCATACAGAGATTGTTTACATAGATTAAGAAAAGCAAGGGCCCAAGTATTGAACCTTGAGGTATACCACACTCTATTATAGGCGGATTAGAGAGTTTATTGTCTCCGTAATATACATATTGCACACGTTTATCTAAATAGCGTTCTATCCACTTGTTGGATCTACCTCTTATACCGTACATATTAAGCTTTGATAATAATATTTTGTGGTCGACTGTATCAAAAGCCATCGAGAGATCTACAAAAAACCCCAAAGTAACTTTTCCGTTTGTAAAGGAGTTTTTTATTTCTTCAACCAAGTGAAGGATTGCGTGTTCAGTTGATGTATTTTTTTGAAAGCCGAACTGCTTGGAATAAATAAGATTGTTTTCTTTAAAAAAAGTATATAACCTATTGTGCATAATTCTCTCAAGTATCTTAGAGAATGTTGAAAGGTTTGATATTGGTCTAAAATTACCTATTTCACTTGCATCTCCTGATTTAAATATAGGTTTTACTTTAGCAGTTTTTAGTTTTTCAGGAAATATACCTTTCTTTAAAGAGTGTTTAAAAATTTTGAATAAGGAATTTTTAAGTTCTTTGTAACAGTTAATTACTATGTTGCTATTGACATCGTCAATTCCAGTAGCCTTGTTTCTTTTAAGGCTTTTAAAAGCCTCTTCAATTTCTAACATTGTTAGTTTTTCGTTATTTAGTTTATTTCTATTACGAATTAAATATTTATCAAAAGATTTATTTACTCGAGGAATTTTAGATGCAAGTTTAGATCCTATATTAACAAAGAAGTTGTTAAACTCATTTGCAATGTCGTTTACATTATCAATTGATTTGTGATTGATTTTTGTTGTCTTAGGAAGACATGGTTTGCTAGTTTTTGGTTTTCTAATTATTTCATTTAATAATTGGCATGTTTTTCTGGAATCTGTTTGACACTTTTTAAGAAGTTTGTTATAATAAGTAGCTTTAGCGGTTTTTTTAAGTTTCTCAAATAAATTTGCATAATTCTTGTATTCTGTTTTTGTTTTATCACTTTTTTTTCTAAGGTATTTTATATATAATTTTGTTTCCTTTTAGATGACTTTTTAAGACCTTTACTTAACCAAGGTGAATTTATGTCTTTAAGTTTAATTGTTTTTGTTACTTTGGGAAAATGTTTTTCATAAAAAAATAAAAAAATATTGATAAACTTGTTATACATTAAATTGGTGTCATTAGAAGAATTATTTTGTTTGAGGTCTTTATTGAAATAAATATCGGAAAATGATCCGATATTGGTGTTTTAATTATTCCTTTTTTTAGCGAGATTTCAAATAAAGAATTTGTTAGTATATTATCGATTAATGTTGATGAATTTCTTGTAATTCGAGTTGGCCTATTTATAAGAGGAATTACACCAAATCGGAAAATATCATTGTAAAAGTTTTGTGTTTCTTTATTTTTGTCATAGTTTAGAGCGTTAAGATTAAAATCTCCTACTACAAATAAACTTTTTTTTTCTTGGAAGCTTTTCAAAATAATATTTTGAAGATGGTTTAAAAATACTTCTGTTGAAGACTGTGGCGGTTTATAACAGCATGATATTATGGTATTTTTAAAGCCATTATTAATGATTTCAATAGAAACAAATTCCCTGTCGTAATCAGATATGCATAGATCGTTTCGTAACTTATACCGCAAACTATTTTTAATGTAAATTACAACACCCCCGCCTCTATTTTTTGTTTTTTTTTGCAAATGCACTCCTTCATAATTATTTAATTGAAAACGCACGCTTTCGTTAAATTCGTCATCAGTTAACCATGTTTCGCTTAAACAAATAATATTAAAAATGAAATTGCTTCCTTCTAAGAATATTTTAAAGTTTTCAAAATTTGCTTTAGCACTTCTTATATTAAGATGAATAAGAGACAGACCCTCATAAGGCTCAACTTCTTTTAAATATTTTTTTATTTCATGCGGAAACATATAAGGTGTTTCCATATTCATTAATGAAAAGTTATCAATAAAGCTGTTGTCTGGGTCATGTTTATTAAAAGTGTTTTGATCATTTATTTTAAATACCTTATCTGAAATGTTTTCGAAAAGATTTTTGTATTTATCCGTTTTTGGATTCATTTTAAAGCTTCTCCGTTATATATATATATATATATATATATATATATATATATATATATATATATATATATATATATATATATATATATATATATATATATATATATTCAATAAAACATTTAAAATTTTAAAATATAACGTAAATAAAAAAGGTTAAAAAAAAAGAAGATAAAATTACTTTTTTTTTGCATTCCACTCGCGTACAATAAGCATGTCGTAGGAAATATACGCAAATTTTCCCGATTGTCTTTCAATTTTCATTTTCTCTCGTAAATCCTCTCTAATTCGATTCGTCTCCGTGCAAAAATCTTCGTTTATAAAAATGTTCTTTCCTTTTAACTTTGAAGAGTTTTTTAGAATTGTCTCCTTATATTTAAAGTCCAATAATTTCAGAACAATTGTTCTGTGCTCTTTTATACCTACCTTACCAGCTCTATGCGCTCTTTCAATTTTTACATTTTTTATACCCAAGTATTTGTCAAATATTGTTTTTACTTTTAACTCGCTTTCCAACCAGCTTTCATTATCATCTTCTTTAACTCCGTCAACTCTTAAATTATTCCTTCTTGATCTATCTTCTATTTCTCTTAGCTTACTATTTATCTTTTTGAGCTCAGTGTTGTTGTTTTGAATTTCGTTAGGAGTACATTTACTTTTCATGAAAATATCTAACGCGGTTTTAATTTTGTTTTCAATGAGTTCCTCATGAAAATTTAAACTTACTTTTATTTCTTCAACTTCTGTTGCAAGTGTGGATATTTTTTTAGCATTTTCCAAAATACTTTTTTCTACTTTGTCCAATCTCTCGTTTAATATTTTGGTGTTTGCACTAACTATATTTATAAAATTGTTTTCTTGTTGCTTTAGCGCAGCTTCCGTTTCTACTTTGTACTTTGAAAACAAATCTTTTATCATTTTTTTAATTTCTACAAGTGTTACTGCCATAATTTAAATATTTGTTTAAAGTATTAATTTTATTATAATAGTAATTTTTTTTTTTGTTAATATATTTATGTATACTTCTCCTTTGTTAAATTTCTCGTAGCAAAAACACGTCCGTTCGTGATGAAAACCACAAATTTAAATCTAATAGTAATTTTAATTTTTAATTTTCTATCAAATTTTAAGATAAAAGACTTCTTGATACTCTTAACTCTCGTACGTGCTTGGACTATTGGACAGATACCCTACTAACACTATTGGACAGATACCTACGTAGCCAAGTCAAAACAATAATATACAATTGCAATTGGTGTAAAAGATTCAGGTGCAAACCCCTGCTAGCTCCATCATCAGCGGATTTGCCAAGGTATCGAAATAAAAGTAGTTATCCCTTTAAAACTGCTGGTTTGGACTTTGCTGCTCCAATCGAATATAAAGTCAGCAAAGAGTTTTACAGAAAATCTTATATTGTAGGGAAACATGCACTTATAATAAGTGACAACGCTAAAACATCTATCAGCACTGCGAGGTGGATCCGTCGGTTAAAAAAGGATTCGCAGATAAATGAATACCTAGGTGAAATGAACATAAAATAGCAGTTCAACTTAGCAAGAAGTCCAGGGTTGGGAGGCTTCTTTGAAAGAATAGTGGGTTTGGTGAAATGATAGTTACACAAAGCAACTGGAAGACTTCGCCTATCTTTTGAATGTCTAAAAGAGGTTTTAATTAATATTGAAAATACGTTGAATAACAGACCATTAGGATACATTGAAAACGATATTCAACTTCGAGTGTTAACACCAAACATGATTTTACATGGAAAAGGTATTACCATCCCTTTCGAAAATACAGAAGATGACGACAATTGAGAGTTTAACAACAATACAACAACACGTGCAGTGAAGTACATCACGAAATGCAAAAACTCGGCGTGGAAAAGATGGACGAGCGAGTACTTAAGATCGTTGCGATAAAATCATCGATACAAAGAGTTTAGTCAAAAAACATAGGAGTAGGAGAGATTTTTTTACTTAAAGGGGAAGAAAAGAATCAAGGCGAGCAAAAAAATTGGTATAGTTACTAAAGTTATACAAGGAGAAGACAATATAATTCGTGGTGCTAAATTAAAAACAAGAAATAACCAAATTGCGGAAAGACCAATCCAGATGCTCTATCCTTTGAAAATTAGCTGCCAAGATCCAAAGGGGAATAAAGAAAACATAAACGACTCAAAAACAAACCGTACCACGCCAAACGAGCAAGTGCAAACTACAAAGCAAAGACCATCGCAAAAAACAAAAGCTAAAGAAATTACAGCTCTGGATGAGCATTTTGATGATAATTTTTAGATATTTTATCTATAAATTGGGGAGTGTATCATAAACGTTTTAGTATTTAGTTAAGAATGACGTTTTTTTACGGTATTTTGAATGGGTTTTTCCAACGGCAATTATCTTGGTATCTAGTGAATACTTAATTTACGTATTTTACTTACGAATAATTGCCAGTTTTGTATAAATATCGTTGTTTTATATTGAAATACATGAAGCGTAAAAAGTGATGTACCTTAGTCAGTTGAACGCAACAAACATAATATTAAATTCACGACAGTAACTAAGCTCAGTGTAGCAAACAAGTTATTGATTGCTAGTTTTTGCAACCAAGCTCAGTGAAGTTATTTTCCATTTGCATCATTTCCATTTATCGTAAGATTTTAATGCGGCTAAATTTTCTTTATTAAAATGGGCAATTTTATCATAAGCAGCATTTTCCAATTTCACTAATTTTACAAATGTATTTATTGAAACTCTGTTTCAATTTAATGTATTGAAAGACTCATTTCTTTTTTTTTGAATTTTGTCACGGAGGGATTTGCTGCGTAACTTTTTATCTCGCAAATCAACAAAGATTAACAAAGTTTGTAACAATCGTGATTAATCATGGTTGTGGTTTCATGATTAATCCTGTTTTAATTATGATTAATCTTGCTTTAATTATAATTAGTCCTGGTTTATAATTTTTTTAAACGATCTTATTTCTTTAACAGCATCAAGCACTCCATCTTCGGCAACTTTTTTTGATAATTTAAAGTGAAATTGAAATTGAAATTTCTGTAACATTTTTTAAAATGATGTTTCAATCTATTTAACTGTTTCTAATGAAACAATTTAATAGAATGAAAATGAATTCCTTTTCTATGTATGCTCTTAAACATTCAACTATTGACGACAGTACTTTTCGTTTTTATCTTTTTTTTTTTTTTTTTTTTGAAGATCAAATTAATTGAAAATATTTAAGTATTTAAATTTTCAAACAACTTAAACCAACAACACATTCTAATGAAGTTCAAAAATTTTCTAAATTTCTGCTTTTATTTAGCTTTATGAGTAACTGAGTGCGCTCGGGACAGTAAAGTTTTGGTTTTTAATTACTTTTTTAAATTAAAAATAACAAATAAAGCGCAACAACAGTTTCTAATAAAAATTTATATGTTTTAAAGGTCGAAGTATTTTATGACTGTTGTAGAAAAAAGATTACAGGAAATCGAATAGCCAATTTGACGTTACTAGATGAGATTTCAGACATTTACAAAAACTTAATAGCACATTCCCTTTTTAATCGTCAAACCTAAAAATACAAAATGGATCTTTCATATATAATATAGGAAAAGTTTATTAAAAAAGGGCAGCAATCAGGATTGCTGTCCCAGGCGGCGTGACAGCTCTTAGCGGCCCTGAACTTTGCAACTGAAAAAAGTAAATTACAACGCCTTTATTCGCGTCAGAAACGAGCATTTCGTATAATTAACTTTGCTGATCGTTTTTATAATTGTTTATTTTTTCGTTAAAATAAGAATTAAAATGTTTATATAGAGAAAACAGTTTTTTAACCCCATTATCAATTTTAAAGTTTTAAAAGGTTTCTAAATTAATTTTTTTGCCCGTCAACGTTGAACGAATGAAATAGTAGACTCCTGATGTTTAAGCCGTTGTATAAGATTTTAAGAAGGTAGCACAAATTGCATTTAAGCAAATTTATGTGGTAATTTTATATAATACATTTTATATGTTATTAATATTGTTTATTATAATCGTTTTACCTTTAGTAGTATTACAACATGTCTCATAAAAATATTTTTTAGAAATATAGTGGGGAAGAACGTTTACCTCATGGAACTTTTCATCTAAACATACAATTGTATGTTTGACACATCTAGTGAATTAATTCACTAGATGTGTCAAAAATCAATACCATTCACTAGATGTATCAAAAATTCCTTTGAATCCAAACCTGTTAAACAATATCTAACATGGAGACAAAAGTCTAAAATTAGGACTTTAATACAAAATTGTTTGTAACGATGTTTTTTTTTTTGATTTTAAAATAGATGATTTATACCTTAAAAAAGCCGTAGGTTTTAGCTTAAATTAGAAATGAAAAAAATATCTCAGTAGAGAATTTAGATAATCAATTTGAAACTTAAACTCAACAGCAATCAATTAACCTAATATGATGACATAACAATAGGTTTAATTAAACCTTAATCAAAATAAAATAAATCAAAACTTTTGTGAGTCTTTCTACTTCAAAAAAAAGAAAATATGTTGTAAGCTTTGATTCAATAGTAAAAAAAGATAAATTATTTAATATAATAATAACTATTATTATAAATTATATTTTAAAAAAGTAATAATAAATTTAATAATCACATTTTTAAGAAATTAAAATTGAACACAAAAATTCTTCTTAACAACTTTATTAAATAAAAGTACACAATATTTTATTATTTCATTTCGACTAATTTTCAGATAACCGATACTGGTAGTTTTTTTTTTTGATAACTAAAAGTTATGATTTCATTAAAAATAATATTGTTGTTATTAAAATTGGTATATGAATGTCGTTTGGAAGATGCACTGCTAGAAGCTGTATTTTATGAACAAATACCTTTCATTTTCAAAACATCTAATGGAAGCATAGATGGTATAATTCCAAAGATGTTTAACGAAGGAGAATATTATTGTTTTAATGAATCTAATAAAAAGTTTATTTCTTTTAAAACACTTCTTTCCTCGAGAGAAGAGTTTCAAAATCTTTTGCACTCTGAAAGTTATAGAGACAAAAATAATTTGTTAAATGGTACAGATGAAACACAGATTTGGTTTCCAGATGATTTGTACAACGTAACAAACAAAGAACATAAAAAAAGCAAAAACTTAGTATCATTTCAAATAATGAAATCTGATGGTCTTGCTGTTATTATGCTTCGTGATAAAATATCTCTACCTTCGAAAGTGCTACGTGGTATTTATTCTTGTCGGCAGATAATTGCATTGACCGTGATGATGGTGTTATTATTTGGAATGCTCATCTGGTTTATTGAATGTACTTATAATAACGAGTTTTCATTGTTTTTTGTGAATGGAGCAGCTACAGGACTTTGGTGGAGCGTAGTCTCAATGACTACGGTTGGATATGGGGACGTTGTTCCACGTTCCATTCCTGGAAAAGTAATAGCATGCGTTTGGTTATTTATTGGAGTAGTTATATCTTGCCTCGTTACTGCAACGGTTACCGAAGTTGTTACAGGTTTAGAGGGTTTAGATATTTACGAACAAAAAGTTTCGGTTCTGGATAATTCATATGAACTGAAAGCTGCTAAAGAAATGTACGATGCAGATGTAGTTCCAGTAAAAACATACGAAGAAGCTATAAAGTTAGTGAGAGAAGAAAAGGTCTTCGCAGCCCTTATGAACGTTGACGTTGCCGCATGGAAACAAAATGAAATAATTGACGATAATCATAAATTTCCATTGCGTATTGTTAACGTAGTTAAAGCACATTTGTACATTAACTGTCTTATCTCGAGGAATTTATCAAAATCCGCTCGGGACGTATTTAACTGCATGAATGTACAAAAAGACGAAGTTTACACACGATCTGCCAAATCTTTTCAAAGAATTTGCAATACAGAAATTTTGTACGTTGACTCAATAATCGAAATGTTTCAAAAGAGCACGTTATATCAGCTTATTTTAGGATTTTTGGTTACGTTTATATGTTTAGGATTAGGGTTTGAATTTTATACTCGAAAAAAAAATTGTAATGAAAAAAAGGCGCATGACTTTGATCAACTTTAACATTAGCATTTGTAATAAAGCTAATATTTTTAACAACTTTACTTGTTATTTGAAATTTATCGTTGTTATAACTACAATTTATTATTGCATAATATATATTACCATTTTTTTAATGACTTTATTTATCTCGAATCCATGTACTTAATTATTTGAATTATTTATCACTTAAAATAATGGAGCCAACAAACCCTCCAAGAATATGTTTTTGGAGAGGAGGTCAGTTAAGACATTTTAAAAGAATTTAAAAATTTTGTTACAGACCACTGCACAAACAAGCATTTAACGAAAATATTTTTAGCCAGAAAAAACTTTGAAACTTGGAGTCTTAATTCTCAAACGCGAAGACTATAGACGCTTCTAGTTCAGAAAGTGCGAATCATCTAGAGAAGGAAGTTATAACATTTCTATGCAAGAACAAAATTTTTTTGAAGAAGAATCATCTTTTGAAGTTGTTGTTTGAAGAAGAATCATCAAGAGACTTTTTTTGAAGAAGAATCATCAAGAGACTTTTGTCTTATAAGAGGCTATAGCCTCTTATAAGACATAAGCTTCCTAAGATGAGTTTGTAACTATAGTTTGTTACTATGACGACTGTTAATATCTAGCAAAAGTCTTGAATAAATTGATACTGGCACTATATAAAATTCCATTTGTAAAAATGGAACAAGAAATGTCTGATTAAGCGTTTTTTATTCGGCAACCTCACAGCGTCAAAACTAAGTGATGAATTCCCCGTTGATTTCAACAAATATGACATGCCTATGGACTAATCTTGTAAAACATTTCATGGGTTTACAACTAACTTTTAACGAATTATTTATTTCATTTTATAATTTAAGTGTTTGAGACGGCAGTTTTTAGTATCGTCTAAAGTCTATGAAAAACTTAGTCAAAGCCAGGTCTCCTTTTTTTTGAATTAAAAGATCAATTCAAGTTTGTATATTTTTATTTTCCTTGAAAGTAAAGTAGTATTTAAACATCATAAGTTTTTTAAGTTGCACAACCTAAATATATAATGATTGGAGATGAAAATTTAAAAGATTTATTTTAATAAAATTTGTCAAAGAATAATAATAATAATAATAATAATAATAATAATAATAATAATAATAATAATAATAAGCCGTTGGATAAGAGTATATTAAACAAATATCTGTAAAGTTTATTTAAATCAAAAAAAAACTTTTTTATTACTAAAAAGAGAACAACTTATGTAATATATCTATGGAAAATATTTTATATCTATTTATTTAATCAGAACATGAGTTATTCATTTAAAAACAAGTTGCTCTTCATACCTTCCCTCGCTAATGAAAAATGACGAAACTCTCGAAAATAAATTAATCAGCTATAATTTTTATACTTTATGTTAGAAAGTTATACCTTAAATGGAAAAAAATATTTCTTTTTTTAAAGTAGATTTTAGAAATGTATTTTTGAGAATAACGCTTGTAAAAGAGAGGCTTGTAAAAAAGTATAAGCCCCTTATTTGCGAGGGAAAAAACTTTCAAAAATTAAAAGATGACTATATAAAATTAAAAGCTTTTAAATGAATTTAAATTTAGTATAAAATTTGTTGTAGATTTAATATTATACCTGTTTAATTTTACAGGGTTGATTCCGGAATTCTAAACAGGTATAATATAATATTTATAATATATTTAAATTATTTATATATATTTATAAAATATATTTGTAAAATTTATATATATATATATATATATATATATATATATATATATATATATATACATATATATATATATATATATATATATATATATATATATATATATATATATATATATATATATATATATATATATATATATTTACATTTCTGGAATCAAAACATGTTAATTTAACCATAACCAATAGATATTAAATCCTATGATTTAATATTTTAATTAATGTTAAGAAAATTATGTTGGCAACGAAGAAGTACATTATATTTTTTTAGGGGGAGAAAATTTTTACACTTTTTTCTTAAAATCAATTTGCCCTGTTACTACCGGTGGAGAAATGATGTAAAAAGTATTTTAAAAATGATTTTAACCATAACAGATTCAAAAACCTTCTGCGCAAACTCATTTTTTTGAAATGACGTAATTTGTGAAAAAAAAGTTATTAAATCAAGTTGCGACAGATCGAAAAGTCTTGTTTTTAAAAGTAATGACTTTTATAAACTAAAATATTAATTAAAAAAAACAAAGTAACAAATTTACATAGAGATGAAAATACCTTACAAACAGTGCTGTGGCTAGAGGGTCAGAGCCTCCTCCCTCCAACTTGTCATTAGGGCGTTAAAATCTTAAAAATCTTCCATCACTAAGTGTATTACTAAAAAAAATCCTTATATTTGGAAAAGGACCCCTAAATTTGAATAACGCGGGTGCTAACCGTGGCTAGCTCCATGCTTACAAATTACGGATAAAAATTTAGGTAACTTGGGGTAAAGATTTACCTTAGATATGTTTGTTGAGTTCTAAATTTTTAGTTATAAGTCTTTGAAAATTGCGTCATGGTAGTAAGTATAGTTCAAAAAATATATTATTTTATTACAATAACACGCATAGGCAGATTAAAGTTTATTACAGTGTCTTAGAAATTTGGCCTTTAAGTTGATGACGTTTCTTTGAAGAAGTAATTTGACTTTCGCAAGAGACCTTTCCCACACTTCATTTGTGTAATCAATATCTAACGGACAATATTTCCAAATATTACAGTGTTTTTCCAAACACTTCAGGCAATTACCTTTTAAAGCCAATATTAATTTCGTTATATCGTTTACATTTCTGCAAGAGAGCCATGGCTTAGCCCAGTGATCTACGATAAAATTGCATGCCTTTATTACTAATTCTTTTTTTGTCTGAGTCAAAAGCATTTATTTCAAGCAATAGATAGCTCTTGAGTTCCATTATGCATTTGAAATAAGCCCTGATTTAGAAAAATGAATCGCGGTTAAAATCATTGTGTCTCGAAAAAACTTCATCCTTTACATAACAAATCCAGCTCCGTATAGCCTGCCATATTTTTTACTTTTATTAACTGGCCCTATAGGCTTGTATTTTTCAATTAAAACATGGTAGTTACTTATCAACTCATTAATGAACCAGTAATTAATATTAGGCAATGTTGATAAGGAATCAAACTTTGAGTTAAAATGGTTAAGAATCAGGTTAAGAACATGAAGTTGATAAGGGCGGTACACTAAACCTGGAACAATTTTTCTCAAACGTTTAATTACTCTATTTTTAGAACTTGTGTTTACTGCAGTCGTGTCAAATATTATAAGGGGAAATTTTATTTAATAAATTAAATTCCAAAATAATATTGTGTAACATGTTATAAATAGAAACAGAGTTGCCTTTCTCTAATTATTTCAAAGATATTACCAAAGATTTAGACTTGCTTGAAATGCAAGTTCTATATATTGTTATAATAATGTTGTTTGTCTATGCTCTTACCATCAAAATGTAAGCACCACATTTCTTCAGAAGAGTCTATATAAGACCAAATCAAGCTTAATTCATGCACGAGTGTTGTAGATGTTTTTTGGACTGCCGTTCTGCAAATTGATGTCTCACCAATGAGTACAGCATTGAGTACAGCTTCTGCAATCTTTGCCGTACAACTTACTGGATACCCTTCATTTTCAGATATCTTAGCTACCATTTAATCGGTGATCTTTGCACGTTTCAATGAGATTGTGTAATCATCAATTGTACTATTAACTTATAAACTTTCTCTATTAGAATTCTCTGTATCATCAAATGATTGATTATAATTTGTTTCAAGTTTTTTTCTTTTAGGTGGCAGGTATCGCGGATGTGTTGTAATAGGCAATGTCACAATACTGCACTGACCTTTGTACCCATCTGAAGATTTCTGAAGTTCATAAAAGAATTTGTCTTCGTGATTTTTAAATTTAGCATTTTCAGGCAATAAGTCAAATAATATATCCCGGCTATTTATAATAATTGTCTTTTTATTTGTACTTTATTATTATTATTATTTTATTTATTTAACACCCAATTTACAAGGTAAAAAGAAAAAAATAAGAAAGTTATTTCGGATGACTTTGCTTAAAAACGTTTTCTTCCAGAATTTGCTTGAAAACTCCTCTTTGCTCTTTTGTATTCCAGCCCTCTATTGCATACTTCAAGTTTCGTTCAACTTCGGAAGGAATTTTACCTTTAGAAAGTGGTATTTTTACCTTCTTTTTATTTTGAATTAGGTTTTAAAAATTTAATATCTGAAGACGGCATAGTTCCTGAATATCACTAACAAACGAATGTTGAAATAACGGATGTTGCAGTTGTGAAAAGATAATGTCTGCAGTTGTTTTGTTATTAAGAAGTCGAAGGAACAAGTTTAACTTATTTTGTTGAACACTTTTTGAAATTTCCTGGATTTTAAATAACGAACTCATATAGTTTTTACTATGTTTCGAAACATTTAAAAACGATTTTAGCGCACTCCTTCCAATTATATCTAGCTTTTTCATCAGACCAGGATTATTTTCACATAGCTCCATACCATAAGTTAAGGTGGGGACTGCCAATGATTTATATATATAGGAAATAGAACTGGGGTGGGCAAACCGGATTCCAGATTGAATAAGAGTTTGAACAACAGCTCTAAAGTTTGATATTTTTTCATCAACATTTTAATAACCGAGTGAAGCAAAAACTGAATGTTTACTATCCCATGTGAATCCCAGATGTCTAAGTTTATTCTGAAGATTTTTTTTATTACCAGAAATTGTTATTGATTATCTGATTATAAAAATTAATGAAGATTTGATTCTAAATTTTGATTAGCAGACTTTACTTTTCTTTGCACAGATTTTTCCGTAAAATATGGTATTATCATTTTAACCATAATTGACAAACTTCAATTGAGTAAAATTCCAAAATCACTTGATCTTGGAATTTTACCCAATTCTAAAAAGAAATGATATCTTCCTGATATCTGCCTTGTCTAACAAAATTTTGAAAAACCCATAAGTGACTCAATCAAATTTCCATATATACGATTTCTCGGTTTTTTTAATATTGAAAGGGCGATCAATTTGTCAAATTAATTTATTTTATGATATCTTAGATATCTAAAATACAGATTATATTTAAATATATACAAGATATAATAGT
Organism: Hydra vulgaris; assembly: GCF_022113875.1. Lineage (NCBI taxonomy): Eukaryota > Metazoa > Cnidaria > Hydrozoa > Anthoathecata > Hydridae > Hydra > Hydra vulgaris. The sequence goes on along the minus strand of NC_061158.1, from coordinate 17,329,608 downwards.
TAAACATTGTTTAACTATTAAATATTGTTTAATAAACAATATGAGCTATTTTCAAATAAAATTTTCAAACTTTTTTTTTTTTATATTTTCAAATTTTCAAACTTTTGAAGATACTCTAAAATGGATTTGCGCAGAGGGTTTTTTTAGTTTATATGGTTTGTATATTTTTATGAGTTTTATATAATTAATCCACCGATAGTTATAGGGCCGTCACTTGAAAAAAAAATTCACCTAATATATATATATATATATATATATATATATATATATATATATATATATATATATATATATATATATATATATATATATATATATACATATATATATATATATATATATATATATATATATATATATATATATATATATATATATATATATATATATATATATATATATATATATATATATATATATATATATATAACTTCACAACAAAATATAGAATATAAGGCCTTAACTAATAAAAACATAATCAAACAACTAAAAATTTTAGATGAGTTGTTTTTAAAGCCAGAAATGATTTTTTTTTTTAATTTCTTTATTAATAGTTAATTGTTTTATTAATAGTTAATTTATTAACAGTTAATTTTGAGTATAATAATACGGTTATATAAATCAGCAAAAAACTTCCAATAAAACCTTTTAAGACTAAATGCTTCATGCTAAGGTATTTGCTTAGTTATTCTGTTATATGAGTTTCACAATGAAATTTCAAAATTAAAACAACTGTTTGTTAAAATATTGAAGCGTACAAAATGAGTTTTTACTTTTTTATAGAGAATAAATTAAGGTCAAAAAAAGTCGATCAAAGGCATTTTAAATTTAACGTATTGGAAAAAACTCTACATGAAAGTGTACCTAAAAGAAATCTCATTTCTGATTTAAATTTTAGACTTTTCTTGCAGTTTTATAAATCATGTTTTGCTTTAAATTATTCTTTGTGCTTTTCAAAATGGTACAATTAATTTGGTCAAAGGAGGCGTTGTTAAAAGCTATATATTGGGAACAAAAACCGTTTATATTTAAAAATTCAGACGGATATATTGATGGTATAATACCAAAGATATTTCAAGAGGGAGAGAACTATTGTAAAAATGAACTTGAAAATTATACTCTAATATCTTTTCATAAACAACTTCAGTCAAGAAATATGTATATAAATCTTCTGCGTTCAAACGTGCAATATGGCGAAAAGGACTTGCTAGAATTTAATAAAGAAAATACTATTTGGTTTCCAGATGATTCTTTCACTACAAAACAAAATAAAAGTGTAAAAGATAAAGGTTTAATCTTATTTGAATTTATTAAATCCGAAGGTCTTGCTGTTATTGTTCCGCGTTATATGATTTCGTTGCCAAATAAAATGGTCCGCGGAATTTATGCTTGCCGTCAGATACTTACTCTGGCTTTTATGTTAGCATTACTCTTCGGCATGATAATTTGGTTTGCCGAATGCACTTACAATAATGAGTTCTCGCCATTTTTCTTTAAAGGCGCAGGTACTGGTTTTTGGTGGAGCTTTGTTTCAATGACTACGGTAGGATACGGAGATATTGTACCTCGGTCGATTGCTGGTAGAATGATAGCTTGCTTCTGGTTATTTATTGGAGTAGTCATTGCTGCACTTATGACGGCTACCGTTAGTGAAACTATTCATGGTTTAGATGGTTTAAATATTCGCGAGAAAAAAGTTTCTGTACTAGAGGACTCATACGAACTAAGAGCAGTAAAAGAAATGTATGCTGCAGACGTTGTACCTGTTGAATCTTACAAAGAAGCTTTAAACTTGGTTAGAAATGGTACAGTGTTTTCCGCTGTTATCAACGCTGATGTTGCAGCATGGCTCCAAAAAGAGATAATTGATGATAACCAGGATGTTCCATTGCGCATTATTACTGTAATTCCTGCAACACTGTACATAAACTGTCTCATACCCACAAATCTATCAAAATCCGCAAAAGATGTATTTAATTGCATGTTTGATCAAAGGGACGAGGTTTACACTCGTCCTTACGAGCAGTTTCAAAAGAATTGTCACAATGAGACTTTGTACATTGATTCAATTACCGAAATGTTTCAGAAAAGCACGCTATATCAACTTATTCTAGGATTCTTGGTCGTCTTAGTTTGTTTAGGACTGGGATTTGAATTGTGGACGCGAGGAAAAGCTTGTTCTAAAAAGCCTAAAACTTAGTAAAATAAATTTGTTTCAGTTTCTATGCGTGAAAAGTTTTTGTTTCATTCCTTGTCAACAGAATATGGAGAATCTTAGCTCTCTATGGACTATGTTGGTGATTGGTTTACTATTAATTTTGAAGATTAATGAATTTTTAATAAGATTATTGTGAATGTTTGTTTTTTACGATAGGTTCTTGTTTATTGTACAGCAATTTCTCGCATTACTATGGTTATTAATGCTAATTTTTTGTTCTTTTATGAGACATTTTTAGTTGATTTTAAATAATATATCGGCATAGCTTTATATTATAAACGTAATTTCTTAGCTCGCAAACATACAAAGATGTTCAGTATGGGTCTTGGACGTCCTTGGATCATTTTAAAAATAAAAAAAAATATTTCAAAATAATGCAAAATATTTAAATTAGATTTAAATACGCCCCAAATTGCAATAAAATACACATTAAAACAAGTAACCAAAAAAAGCTTATACATTTTGTTATATTCGTAAAAGATAATTAATTTTTTATTGTTGCACGATATTGTAGATAAGTTTAACTTTTGCGGTTCTTCTTATAAATAGTACGTAAAATGTTCAGAACTGAAAATTATAAAAAACTAAAATATCTTAACAAAGGAGTTTATTAGATAGTTTTGTTAATTATTTATATTTACAAGTTCAATTTGATATTTTTTTATTGTAAATTTTTAGCCTTAAATTATTGATATCAACTTCCACCTAAAAACAAATTAAATTAAAAAATAAAACATTAAGATAAACTTTAAAAGTTGAAGTATAGTATCAATTTTATCTATAATATCATATAGTATCAATTTTATCTATAATATAATATAGTATCAATTTTATCTATAATATCATATAGTATTAATTTTATCTATAATATCATATAGTATCAATTTTATCTATAATATCATATAGTATCAATTTTACCTATCATATCATATAGTATCAATTTTATCTATAATATTACTCAAATTATAAATAAAGTCGATTCAAAGTATTCTTATTTGAACATATGAAAAGCTATTTTAGTCTGTTGTAAATTTATATAAATTACGTTTTATCGAGAACTAAATAATTGAATACATATAACATTTTATAAATATAATATTTATAAGATGTTATCACCAATATTATACCATTATAGCAATAATGGTATAATATTGGTGATAAATATTGTAAACAACATTATGGCAATATTTGCATTTTGACATATATTGTTGCACATTTTTGGTAATATATAAGCTGTAATATAAATCCAATATATATTTTTAATTTAAGCAACATGTCGGTAATATTGCATTCTACGTATTTATGTGATATATTAGTCTATTAATTTTGTGATCTTGTTTATCTATTAAATTGTCTATTTGTCTTGAATTATAAACAAGTAAACCTCCCTCCTTCATTCTCCAATTTTTTTACCACTAAAAACGTTCTCGTTATTACCTTCATCTTTGAATAACTTTAAATTATCTATCCCAAATCGCTATTCGGTAAAATACGGTGATAATTACAAACCAATGCGTAAAATCGTGAATAATTTACGTTTTCATTTTCAATCTCTCAACTCTATTTCACAATTTAAAAGCCATCTTTCTGACTTTTCGATAGAAAAATACTCTAATTAAAATGTTAGGCTTATAATAGATTATTATTACTATTGTTATCAGTATTATTATTATATGTGATGTTAATATTACTTACATTTTATTTACATTTTTATTCCGTTATTATTACTTATTAAAATTGTTTAATACTTATATGTGATATTTGTGAATTTTCTATTGTTGTTATTATTATTTTTAATTTTATTGTTATTAATATTATTATTGTTGCAGTTATTTTTATTGTTACTATTATTATTATTATACATTAGACATTATAGGATTTTGAGGTCATACCCAGTAAGCACATGAACGTTTTTAAAACGTTTTTTTAACTAAGAAAAAAAACGTTTTTTAAACGTTCTGAATGGCAATACCTAAAAAACGTTTTTAAAAAAGCGTTTAAAAAACGTTCTAAAAAATTCGTTTAAAAAACGTTCTAAAAGAAACGTGTAAAAAACGTTCTTAAATAACCTAAATTAAATAATAAAAAAACGTCTTTTAAACTTTTAAAAGACGTTATTTTTTAGAAAATATTTCTAAATCCATAGGTACTATTATTAAATTGTTTTTAAAAGAACCTGTTGGTTTAAAAAACAAGAAAAATAAAAAATTGATTTAAAAGTTATTTTTAAATTTATTTTTTAAAACAATTTACAAACAAAGTAATATTATAACGATGATATCTGTTGGATTTAAGGCACTTTAAGACAAGCAAATGTTGCCCGCTTTCACGAATCAGCAATTATTGCATCGACAATCGACTCTGTATAATTCGTGAGAAGTCGATGCACAAACTAAAAGAAAAAACTATATATTTAAAATAGACAATCTGAACAGCAATAATAGTATTATAGTATAATAATAATATATAGTATAATAATAATAGTAATAAGTTTTTAAATTACAAATATATGTTTTAAAAAAATATATATAACTTCACATTGCATATATATATATATATATAT
>NC_061158.1:17160854-17315854 GCF_022113875.1 Hydra vulgaris | reverse complement strand
GAACCACAAAAAAATTCCTGGATCCGTCACATAAAAAAGCAAGTTACTGATTTTTCCTAAATTTGTTTACAGCTAGCTCTTATAGTTTCTTATTTTTTAATATATTTATATTTATTGTATATTTGGAAAATATATTTGGAACATTGCATTAGCAATAAATGTGGAAATATTTAAAAATACAATAAATATATTTGCATACTTCTTATCTTACATTTTAACAAAATTATAATGCATTGAATTTATGAATAAACATGAATATGTTTTAATCTGAATTTGAATTTATGTTTTATAGTAATCAACAATTGCAAAATCATTGATAAAGTGAAGCAACACCAGACTTCTTTTTCCTTACGATTTGGCGCTGCAAATGAAGCAGATATTTTAAACAATTTTGTTTTTACAGTTAACTCCTCAAAGGAGTTAAATGTAGGCGCATCTATAGGTTTTTGCGATAAAGCCTTTCAATGAGTGACAACAAAATTTGTGAAGAAATGTTTACGTACTGCGCAGACTTTTTTGTCTTTCTTTTCGCTTATTGTGTCCAAATTTTAATTGCGATGGCTGTTTCTGAGGCAAATAAAAGTCTATTATTTCTATACTGATCAATATTTTATATTGTATAAATAAGTCTCGGCTATTTATCTCGGGTATTTTTCTTTGTTTTAGGGTGGTAATTTTGACCAGTAGTTGTCTTTCCTTGTACGATAAATGTTTGATTGCCACAATAGTTTTCGTCGCTCGTTTCTGTAATTTTTCAAAGATTGCAATTTCATTTTTTTAAAAAGGTTACCATAATTGTACCATAATTAATTACCAGAATTTATTCATAAGTAATTAGCAGAATGCACCAGAGTATATAATTGCGACTGCGGAAAGCTTTTTTAAGCCGGCCAAGCATACTGTTTGTGGTGGATTTTATTCGGTAGGTTGTTAATGAAGAGGATAAAGAAGTTACCTTGTGACACTTCTGACTAAAAATATTTTTACTCCGAGGTGTGTTTATCAATGACTACTCTTTGTTGGATGTGGTCTGACTAACCATTTTTCTATCCAGAATATTAAACTACCTCTGATGTCTTATGCTTGTAGTTTTTGTAGGAAATATTTATGTGACACCTTGTCAAAGGCTCTGGTAAAATTGACATCTACAACATCACGTCTGCTACGTAGCCGAGATGGATACCTTTTATAAGAGTATCGTGCGTTTTGAGAAGATTCGATACACAGCTCTTTTGTTTTACAAATTTGTCTTGTGTTTTGTTGATTAGTTAACGTGATGTGTTAATGTGGTTATAATAGAAACAGGTCTGTAGTTGCTCGCTTTAGTTCTACTGTCTTGTTTGAAGATTAGTGAGATATTGAATTTTTTCCCCAGTACGGTTTTTCCCAGTACGATGCCAGTGCTAATTGAGCATTTAAAAACAAATGTAACTGGTATAAAGAAAGCTGCGGGGTATTTGCTTAGGACCCGCCAATGGATGCCATCTACTCCTATCACTTTACTTTCTGTGAGATAGAGTTGTCTTAACTCAACATCTTCAACGGCCATGTCTTTTGCTTTAAAATTGAAAATTGTTCTTTGTTAATGTATGACAATGTAAAGCGGTTCTTGATTTAGTTTCACGCGGTCATATTGGCTTTTAAAACTCCCAAAAGCTATTTTAAAGAAATGCAAAAATTTGTTAAAAAAAAGAAATTAAAATTCATTGTATTAAAAAACTGCTTTTTTCTTGAAGTAATCAGTTCGACAAACAACATGATGACTAACTTAAGCATAAATATAATTAATTAGAAAGACAGCATTTTAAGTGGATCTCAAATACCAGTTTACAACTACTAAATAAAATTATATAAGGGGTTGTCCATTAATTATGTCAACAAAATAGGGGGGAAGGGGGGTTGAACTTTTTTACCAGTTGTTGACAAAGGGGAGGGAGGAGGTCAATTCATATCATGGAAGTATAAAACGTTTCACATTCATATCATGGATTCATATTCATATCATGAAACGTTTCATATTCATATCATGATTCATATCATATCATTCATATCATGGAAACGTTTCATATTCATATCACGGAAGTATAAAACAAATAGAAGTTCAACTGCATTGAAATTCTTCGGGAATATGCTCGTAACCTTTTGTTTCGTAAACAATAAGAAAACGATATCAAGACTGTACTTAAACGTCTAATCTTGGTCCTACTTTTTCAAAAATTCGCAGGTAGGTAAAGGCAGTCAAAATGGTGTCAAATTTTAAGAATGGCATGAGCAATGTCTTAGCCTCATGACGTGTCTTTGCATCAAAATTTTCTGATTCGCTTATAACTGACATACATAACATTAAATTGACAAACACTGTTGAAGATGGCTCAGCAAATGTTCCAAATATCGCCGTTGCAGCTTTTGATTTACCCGGCTATCTTGTTTCACCAATGCATTTCAATCTTTTTATCTTATCCATTCCAATTTGTGTTTCAACGAGTTTAATACACTTTGCCATTCTAATTAAATTTAATACACGTTGCCATTCAACGAGTTTAATACACGTTGCCATATATTACACTTTTATAAATGTTCAAATATTTTGCAAAAGGTTAAAAAATAAAACTACCTAAATGCAGCAACTGGTTGCCTCCTTCACAACTAAGTTGAGAACAAAAGCATAACACCAAAGTTCAGAGTTTAACATTTAAAAAATAAAGCAAAAATAAAGATCGTCTTCTTTTCGAAAAAATGATATTTAGATCTTCAAAAATAAATTTTGTCCGATCAAATTTGTTTGAACGGTAAAATTTGCAAATCAAACTTTATATTAAAACTCAAATAAAGACAGGCCACTAATGACAGATTTTTGGTAAAGAAAGGTGGCAAGGGCACCACCGCACTATATATTTTAATATAGTGCGGTGGTGCTATAAATTCCAGATTTTTGAAAAACCTCTATAAATTCTAGATCTTTGAAAAAGTTAGGACTTTTCTTACTGATGGAATTATTTAAACTATAGACATAAGAAAATTCATCATTGATGAATTTTCCATTGTATTTCTTGAAGGAAATAGAAGGAAAAGAGCAGCAACTACCAATTTATCCTATTTTTTTTTAGTACTTAAACTTAATAGGTGGAGAACATTATGATTATTAATGAAAAAAATAACATGTTTTAAGAAATAGTTTGGATTAGACACTTTATAATAGTTCTTACTTTTTTGATCTATAATCATGTTTAAATTAATGAATTTTTTAAATTTCATTTATAATTTTTTAACAATTTGAAGCGACAGAGCAAAATTCTAAAGAATTTTAAATATAGATTTACTAAAAATCTAAAATTCTGTATAAGCAAAAATGATATATAGATATTTTTTTCTTTCAACAGAAAAAAATACATTTTCATGTATTTTATAGATTATAGATTTTATGTTATTTTTAAGATTGTCAAAAATTAGGATTTTTTTTTTTTTTTTCCGATTTAAGTTTTTCTAATTTGCCCTATTAGGCCTAATAGGGCAAATTAGAAAAACTTAAATCGGAAAAAAAAAAAAAAATCCTAATTTTACTAATTTGCCCTATAGGGCAAATTAGTAAAGCTTAAATCGGAAATCAGCGTAGTTGAACAACACTGAGGTACTTTAAGTTGACTGACACAAAAAGTGTTTTTTATGTGTTACATAAACAGTTATGCTTATAAAACGATCCAGAAAACTTGATCGTCCGGAATAATTAATGGGGCCCACCGTTTTTATATATATTCCGACAGTGGCGGACTTGTCCAGCGACCAGATGGCCGGTGGTGTTCGCCAAGTCCGCCACTGTTCATAAGATAGCCTACAGCTAGTTTTTGGAAACGTAGCCAAGAATTCAGGAAAGTTGGCGAGTAACTTGGGTCTGTTCAGACAATAGTAAACCAGCAAGTAAGGCTAAACTTTTTTAAAAAAGATGCCAAGACTGATTGACATTAAACCGGTCTTGCAAATACTTTCTTTATTTAAGAGGATGAGCATTATTTACAAAATAAAGATACACATGTCATTACCCATTGATAACAAGTCGTTTTTCAGACGACAAAAAACGTATAATTACGTTTTATCAAGTTTATAATACGTTTTGTGCTCTGGTTTTTTTTTTAAAAAGCTTGTATCATTCTTTACGATACAAGAAAAAATAAATACGGTTGCTAACTAAAAAAAACTAAACCTGTATGCTACTGGCCCTGTTCCTTCTATTTGTATTACAATAAATCTTGCTCTTTGTATTATTGATTTATTTAAACAACTATACTACTTTTATTTATAGGAACTAAATAGGCGACATTGATTTGAACTTTATGCAAATTGCAGATGCAATTTGCATATATTGTTATAGCATAACAAAAAAGGAGAAAAAGATGGAGCATAAAAAACCTGGAAAGAAATTAGCTATGCAATAACAAACTTATAAAAACGATGATTAATATCAAGCACAAAAAATTTTTAGATTTCTTATTTTTTTAGTTTAAATTAATTTTCAATTAAGATAAAAAAATATTAGCAGAAAAAAAAATATAACAAGAATTATGTATGTACATGATAAAAATATTCCTAATAAAATCTTATTTAAAAGTTGACGAAAAAAATAGGCTCTTTTACACAAAATTAAAAAAAATGCAAAAAAATAAACTTTTTCTCTGAAGAGTTGGTGTCTTAAAAACTAATCAAATAAAAAAATCAACTAAAAAAAAAAACAATTTTGAAAAACGAAAAAAACAAAAACAAGAAAGTTAGTATTTCTATATATCAAATAAGTTTCGCGCTATATTTAAATAGTTTATGTAATAAATAATTTGAATAAAGTAAAAAAAAAAAAAATCAAGCATTATAGATTTCTACATTGCATTTTATAAACAGTGTATCATCAGCTAAAAAGTTTTTTTCTACCAATTCATCATGATGAATAAAGTCATCGAAACCAACTATAAAAGATTTATCATCTTTTTGAGGTCTGCTAATTCCAACATGTTTGACGGTTAGATCTCGAATCCGTATAAAATCTAAGCGCTTACTAGGATCAGGATCTTGGCTTAATAAACAAAAACTATAGCAAGGTTTAACTGGCCATGGTAAAATAGCATCAACTTCACTTGCCAAGACTCGTATAAATAATGACAAATACTTTCCAGAACATTTTCCTCGCCCATTCAAATACGCCCATATTGCAAGTCTATAACCATGAGCACCCGTACTAAACGGCTCTGAACGACTTGGTTCTTCATATGTACCAGCGGAAATTTTTTTCAATTTTTTTGAAAAAGAATTAATTCTCCACACTGTTTCACCTTTATACACAGTAGGCATGCGCGGGAGTGTAAGAGAACTAGAATAAGTAGACTCGGAACCGTCATTCGATTTTTTCTTGCATAGTTTCTTTGGAATTTCATCGTGTAAGTCAATTAATTTTTTAGATTGTAAATTATCTTCACTTTTCATATCGAATTTCTTGCGCAAAGTGTGAAGCTGTAGTTTTAACTCGTCTATAACTGAATTTTGAAGTTCTAGGCGAGCTTCAAATACATGTTCTAACTTTTCTATTTCACTATTTTTTTTTTGTCATTTCAGAAAAATACTGCGTTTGAAATGATTCAAACTTTTGAGCTAGTATGTCTAGCTTAGATGTTAAAAGCATGTTTTTGTTTAATTCGTTATTTAACCGCTCTTGAAGCTGTGATATAGCTTTGGTATGGTCTTTTGTCAACTTTAATAAAGAAATAAGGTCCGATTTTTTTTCTGTCGTTGGTCTATCTTCTAAAAAATTCTAAAAAACAAAAACATCTACTTGATTGTTTACAACTAGAAATTTTTCATAATTAAAGTTTAAAAACTTTATTTTGTTATGTAAAACTCACTAAATATGTTTTATATAACAAAATAACATTGAATTTACAAAAAAATTTATAAAAAAATATTAAGGGGCATTCTCCAAACCTTTGTATACTATCAAATAAAAAATCTTTGAATTTAGATCAACCTGGACCTCGAAATATCAAAATTAAGTTAAATTTTAAAAATAAAAATCATTTTATAAAAAACATTGTACAAAAAAAATATTATTAAACAAAAAACAATTGTCAAGCTATACTCTTTTTTTGAATGAATTCACTTCCAAAAAGGCCTTTCCTAAAAGAAAAAAATGACACCTCAAATATTTGTAAAAATACTAAAACTCCAATATTTGAAGCCTTTAATTAAACTAATTTAATAATTTTTTCATTCTATTACTAGTCAGTATCTTATAGGTTTTCGAAAAAGGGAGTAAAATTTTAAAGTATTAATTTACCCAGTCACAAAAAGTGAAAAAACTTAAAATGTCCATTTTTGTCCGCTACTAAATTTTTACCACATTATTATGAATGCATTGAGTACACCAATATAAAATTTCTAACTGCTCTAACTTGCTCCATTTTGATTTAAGGTCGATTATTTCAAAAGGACGCTAGATAAACCAGGGGACGGGGAGGAGAATCTTATAAACAAAAACAAAACTACAATAACAAAAATTTTAGCATGACTATATCATGTGACTTACAGAAATTAAAAAAAAATTTGCGTTAACTGACGTAGGAACAGGGAGGACAGAGGTGCTGCCTCAGCCCTAAATTTCCGCCCCACCCCCAATTTTTTGGACCTTCCTACACCACTATATATATATATATATATATATATATATATATATATATATATATATATATATATATATATATATATATATATATATATATATATATATATATATATATATATATATATATATATATATATATATAAATAAGTTTAATTTTGCAGTGAGCATATATTCAGCAAGAGTGCTTGATGAATGATATCAGAGCTATATAATTTATTTTTTTTGACGAGGTTAAATAAAAAATAACTACATAATTTTTACTACTAAAAGTTTCATGCGTTTAGCAATCATCAGGTAAAAAATACATTGTTTTTTTAGTTAAAAAATATACTCAATAAACATCGTGGCATTCAAAAACAATTTTTAAATGTTAACTATTTACAAGCGTGGTTTGGTTTTTTAATCTTTGGGCTCGTGGTTGTCAAGCAAGAATTTGTTTTCATGACGGCACTTATATATTATTTCTGTTTTTTTATTTAATAGTTCTTGTGTACCTTTGTATGATATTATGCAGTTTTTCATGAAGACAAAACAAGCATTTTTTTGTTATGTTGCTGTAGACTGGGACTTGTTTAATTATTGACCAGGTTAATTTGGGTGTTATTTTTAAGTTTTCCTTTATCTGACAAATATACTTTGAAAGGGTGGTTGAATTTTTCATCTTTTTGTTTGTGAATGAGTGTTTGTGGTTAGCCCATCTTTTCTTCCATTCACCTTCTGCTAGGCCATTCTATTCACCTTCTGCTAGGCCAGAAGGTGAATGGAATGCCACATAATAACGCTTGTAAATAGTTAACATTTTAAAATTGTTTTTGAACGCCACAATGTTTATTAAGTATACTTTTTAACGAAAAAAACAATGAATTTTTTACCTGATGATTGCTAAACGCATGAAACTTTTAGTAGTAAAAACTATGTAGTTATTTTTTATTTAACCTCGTCAAAAAAAAAAACAATTATATATATATATATATATATATAAAAACCAATAAGAGTAACTACTAAAATAGCTTAAAAAAATTATTTAAAGAATATTTATTGTTTAACAAGCAAAAGCTTCAAGACTTCAGAATCTATGTTAACAGTACCAATAGATTTCGTCATTTTGAAGCTGAATGATGAAACTATTGGATTGCTATGTAATAGAAGATAATGATATTGGTTTTCCTGAGCCTCTGAATATATACCTACTGGGAGTCTTCCTGAATATATACCTACTGGGAGTTCAAAGCATTCAGAAATTTAAAAACCATGCTCCAGTAGCTTGTGTACAGGTGGCATTATGTACCAATTATATTTTTAAACAATTATTTCAGAAATATCTAAAAAATATTTTTTAAAGGCCTTCAAATCAAGGTGGTACCTACTGCATACAGCTTTCATTATATTTCTCAATCTAAGAATAATTTCAACATCAACTCCTGTAATGTCTGCAAAAGTATCTGCATTCTCAAATGCTCTTCACACTGTATTTACTGTGTTTGAGGAACCATAGCCATGCTTTGGCATATCAACAACAAGACTAAGCTCACTTCTAAAACGATTCTAAATTTCAATTTTTTGCTCAATAAGAGAAAGCTTATGTTCTTTTGATCTTGTTTGATATTTTTTAATTTTCATTTTATAGCCTAAGTGTAACACATACCCAAAAAGTCTAATCCAACAATGTAAAGTAGATATTCCCATATTAAGTCATTTTTTATCAGGAATAAACATCCTGATTTTTACTAAATTGTTCATTTCACTTGGTTTTGCAAAACAACCTTTGCATGATTGCAATGAATTCAAAAGCATGATAGCATTTACAGACATCAAACATAGTTAAGTCAACAACAATTTTTATTTCTATCAAACAGTGCTTTTTATTACAGAGATCTAAATATAAAATATAGTCTTGTAGATTTTCAATTTGTTTTCTAAGCTTAACTTCTTTTTCTGCAATAAGTTCACTTGTTTCTTTTTGGTATTTTAATTGAAGAGGTCTACAAAAACAATGTATCTTTAAGTTCCACTACAGAAAACCAATCTATTTTGTGTTTAAGTACAGCTCTCATCCGTTTATAGAAAAAAATAAATTTCTTTAAAATAAAAAATTCGGAAAAAAAGCTTTGGCCACATTTTCGCGATTTGGATTTTACATAGTGCATCATACACAAAATAAACAAAAGTATAAAAACAAGATATATTTTTGTTAAAAATTCTCTCCATTATATAAATAAAAATAGTAAGCAATAATTAGAAAACAAAAAAGATATTAAAAAAAATGTTTATGTAAAGAAAAATAAAAAATAATGAAAAAAAGTAAAATTGTATGCTTCCAAAACTAAAGCAACTTTAAAAAATTAACTCAAAACCTAATAGTAAAAATGCTAATAGTACTTGTCTATAAGATTTATTTCTTCAAAATTAGATTAATATCAATAATCAATAGCATATCCTTTGTTTTTTATAACTTTTTTACAACGACATGGCATTGATTCAATCAATTTATGAATTTGTTATTTATTTACTTCCTGCCATGCTTGTTTAAGCTGGATATACAACTGATCAGCATTACTAAATGTTCCTTTCAGTTGGATGGCGTCGTCTAATTGCTTTCAAAGGTTTTCAATGGGGTTGAGGTCTGGTGAATTAGCTGTCCATTTCATTAAACTGATTTGGTTAGTATTAAACCAAGTTTAGAAGCATGTTTAGGGTCATTGTCATGCTGGAATTGCCATCATAAAGGCATATTATCATCAGCAAAAGGAACCATTTGTTTTTCCAAAATATCTTTATATACGAAACGGTCCATAATGCCGTTGATTTGAAATAATGGTCCCAAACCGGAAAAACCCGAAAAACATCCCCAAACCATCACTCCTTTACCACTACCATGTTTAAAAACAGCTCTTGTATACTTTGGGTTTATTCGCTTGCACTTTGGGCGTCTTGATGCAGATTAAATTTTGACTCATCACTCCATAAAACGTGACTCCATTGTTCTACTGTCAAATTTTTATGAGCATGGGCAAATTCTAATCTAGCTTTTCTATTTTTTTCTGAAATAAACGGTTTTTTTGCAGTTCTGTAACTAAATAGTCCTGCTATATCAAGATGTCTTTTTACAGTATTTTTTGAAACTTTTACTTCTAATTCATTAATTACATCTCGAGCAGTAGCAAAAGGATGCTTTTTCACAAATCTCACTAATCTACAATCAGTAACTTTTGATGTTTTGGGGGGACGACCCTTGTTGTGCTTTGTTTCAACAGTGCCTCTGACTTTGTTTCTGCTGATCCATCGGTTGATCACCAATTTTTCCACATTATACTTGACAAATAGTTCATGTTGTTGAACTCCATCACTAAAATCAGCAATTACTTTTTGTTTAAAAAAGGTACTATATTTATTTCTTGCCATAATTTAATCCTAAAATGTTAGAATTATATATCAAAGTTTATTGTTACAACAAAATGATATTTTAATAATAAAGTTGCACTTTCAAAACAAAATCACTAATAAATAAAAAAAAGAAGTTTATCTACTAAAAGTGATTTACTGAAATTAAATATATTTTTTTTTTTGGTAATTTATTGTTTACTTTGGTTTTATTATTAAAGTTGCTTTTGTTTTGAAGTCTATTTAAATTTTTTTATTACTAATAATAAATTACTAATACTGGTATTTTGCACGCAATGTACTATACTTTTTTTGTGTTAAATGTAAAATTATTTTAAGAAATAGTTTTAATTGTAAGAATAGGTATGATTTTGCTAAGTTAAATGAAAAAATAACATAACTTGTATCTATAAATAGAGATTTTTCAATTTAGTCATGTTGTTTCCAAAGAAGTTGCTTAAGTTTTGGAAGTCAATGTATATATATATATATATATATATATATATATATATATATATATATATATATATATATATATATATATATATATATATATATATATATATATATATATATATATATATATATATATATATATATACATATATATATATATATATATATATATATATATATATATATATATATATATATATATATATATATATATATATATATATATATATATATCTTAGTGATGTACCGATTAATCGGTATTGGCTTAATCGGCCACTTTATGCACAATACTGATTTTCATTACCGATGGCATTTTATTATTTTTATCCTGCATTATAATAATAATTAAATAATAAATAAACTAAACTTTATGCATTACTTGGAATTTTTTTTGAAAAATTGTTTATTTTGACTTTAAAGGGTAATTCCATATAAAATTATCCAAAAATAATAATTTTCTACACCCTTATGTCTCAGAATTTGCTCATTTTTACACCACTTGCAGTCCATAATAAAAAAATAATAACTGCGAAAATTTTAGTCAAAAATACACATGGGTTCCAGAGATATCATCAGTTAAAATAATACTGACTCTGTGATTTTCTGTAGCGACTACAAAGCAACTTTGACATTCTTCATAATAGCTTGGGGAAATTTCCTAAAATTTGGTACCCCAATAGGTTTTTACTTGAGGAATCCAAAAATGGCACCCTCAAGACTCGATTGTCTCAAGAAATGCCTTGTTTATCCAATTTTGTTCAAAATTATTGACTTGTAAATTAATGATTTTTGGAGGTAAAATGAAGACTGTGGCCCAAAATCCCGAGAAAAAAGTTTAATTGTATATCATTATTTTACCTTAGGTCTACTGAAAAAAAGTAGATTCATTAATTGTCTCCCTAATACTTGATTAAAGTTTGCATTTAAAAATGGTGTCTTTTTAGAAAAATTTAAATTTTGTAACTAAAGCAATTAAAATATTTTTAAAAACATTTATTTGAGTAAAACATCAAATAGTGTTATTTGTTGACTAGTTTAGGACATTTATAGTTATGGTTCAAGTTTAAGTTTGAGAAACAATTTATTTTCATTATTTCAAATTAGTGAATTAAAACCTCCTATTATATCAAAAACAAGCACAAGTTTTGTTTTGTTCTTTTTAAAGATACTTTACTTATTTGTAATTTAATATTTTGAAAATTACTAAGCGCTGCAATCCTTTTGGAACACACAAGGAATGTAAAAAAAATTGCTATAAAAGGTAATCGAACGTTATTTTAAACAGAATTGAAATGGAAGTTAAAAGAAAATTTATCATTTATAAAATTTTTTATATTTTCAGTTATTTCAAAAACCTAAAACTAAATTTTCTTTTTAGTTAATATAAAGATTCAATAGACATGGCAAAATATTTGCAAGAAAATAACACTTATGTAACCCCAGGTTGGAAATTCTGCAGTAAATGTTACAAAAAAGCAATAGAAACTGATGAAGATTTAAATTCACAGGAGGAATGGGATCAAAAAGTCAGAAAAAAATTAAGTTAGATACCACTATAGAATTGCTTGGAATTACACCAAACTAAAAAGTCTTTCAAAACACAGCAAATTGCCTGTAGCAAAACAAAAGTTTAAGAACACTATTGACAGAGTTGCAAAAATGGCCTCTAAAAAAACTAGAAACCCACTTTCATCAGAAACAGTTAATTTAGTGATTAACTCTTATCAAAGTGACAGATTTTCAAGAATGATGCCAGGAAAAAAAGATTATATAAGTTTTAAGAAAAACATGTTCAAAAAAGATTATTGCTACTCAATCTGAATTACATGTTGCATTTAAAAAAGACTACCCTAACGTCAAAGTCAGTTTGTCAAAGTTTTGTACTCTTAAACCTAAATGGTGTATTATAACTAATCCATCAGGTACCCACAAAGTATGTGTATGCATACATCACCAAAATACAAAATTTCCCATTGATGCTATTAGGTGGAATAAAAAAAGAAATGAAAGTTATAAAGATTTTATGGCATTGATTGTTTGCTCTCTTGAAAATTCAGAATGTATGTTGCATCGATGTAACCAATGCCCTGGTATTGGAGCATTAAAAAAAATTTTAGTGCAGGAGTTTATGGACCATGAGCTTGAAGAAGATGTAGCATTCAAGCAATAAATTAAATTATCAATATGTTGTTCAGGATGAGGTTCAAAGTTATCACTGGAGCAAAAGTCAATGTTCCCTTTATTCAATAATACTTTATTTTATAGAGAATAAACTTCTCAAACAAATCTTTTTGTTACCTTTCTGAAGATGTTGACCATGATACAGGATTTATTTACAAGACTCAGGAAGATATAACTAGATATATCAAAGAAAATCTACCTGATGTATCAAGTGTGAAATACTTTTATGGCTGTGCAGCACAATTTAAAAATTTTAAAAATTTTATTAATCTTTGTCATCATTGTAAAGACTTTGATTTAAATGCTGAATGGGTATTTTTTACTACCAGTCATGGTAAATCCCCTTGTGATGGTATTGGTGGGATTGTTAAAAGAGTAGTGTGTCAAGAAAGTCTGAAACAAATAACTACTGGGCAGATTTTAGATGTTAATTTAATGTACTCTTTTTGTAAAGACAAAATAAATGGAATTTGTTTTAAGTTATTTTCAAAAGAAGAAATCGACCAAACACAAGTACAATTAGAAAAAAGATATTCAGGTGGAAGAACTGTTCCTGGCACAAGGATGTATCATCATTTTATTCCAATTGCTCCTAACACTATAAGTTATAAAAAAACAAGTATTGATACATGCACTGAAATATTTGATATCATTTTAAAAAGCAAACATAATGTAGAGATTTCATTAAACATTAAAAAAATGGATTATATTGCATGTTTTTATGATGGATTTTGGTGGGTAGGATTGCTGAAGATGTAAGTGACCTTGATATAAAAGTCAGATTTATGCATCCACATGAACAAGGTAAAAACTTCTTTTGGCTAATGAGAAATGATGAGTGTTGGGTGCTCAATTCTGAGGTTATATACCTAATTATGCGGTAGTGGTGTAGTGGTAAAACACTCGCTTCATAAGTGAGAGGTTCCAAGTTCGATCCCCATCACGTCCCTGGTAGTACCGCGCTCAACTTGTTTCTCTGCGCAGCAGCCTTGTTCGACAAGGTTCATGTTCCGGAGTTATAGAGTTGAGAGAGGGATATAACCACTATTAAGTAGCCTTCTTGTCTGTAGTGGCCTTTTCGGCCTTGAGGAGGTGAATAACAAAAAAAAAAAAAAAAAAAATTCTAAGCCCACAACAATATCAGGACGTACGTACAACATATCTGATTTAGATTTAGAGAATAAAAGCTGTTGGTTACAAATAAAAAAATTAATTACATTTAAAATAATTTTGTTTTTATTTTATTTACCTATTTTGCATTTAAACTTGTCTTTTTTCTTTTTTTCAAATCCTTGGATTGTAGGCTGAGAAGGTGGGGGTGGGGTTTAAATAAATCCCAATCTCCACCTATTATGTCAATGACTATATTAGTCTTGAACTACTAAATAATACCATAAAGATATTGATTGTTTAAATGTTTGAAAAACATTTCAATATTTTTTGTTTTAAAATTAATGACTTTTTAAATTGTGAAAAGGTAAGTATTTATCGATTTGAAATAACTAAAATAAATTGTTTCTCAAACTTAAATTTAAAAAAATATATGTTTTTAAATTGTAATTTGATAATTTTTTATTATTTATTCATTTTATGTAAAAATAAAAAATCTCTGTATATGGGGAAGGCGTAGGACCCCCTGGACCTCCCTTAAACCATGACTATAAATGTTCTACACTAGTCAACAAATAACACTATTTGATGTTTTACTCAAATACATGTTTTTAAAAATATTTTAATTGCTTTAGTTACAAAATTTAAATTTTTCTAAAAAGACACCATTTTTAAATGCAAACTTTGATCAAGTATTAGAGAGACAATTGATGAATCTACTTTTTTTCAGTAGACCTAAGATGAAATAATGATATACAATTAAACTTTTTACTCAGGATTTTGGGCCACAGTCTTCATTTTACCTCCAAAAATCATTAATTTACAAATCAATAATTTTGAACAAAATTGGATAAACAAGGCATTTCTTGAGACAATCAAGTCTTGAGGGTGATATTTTTAGATTCCTCAAGTAAAAACCTATTGGGGTACCAAATTTTAGGAAATTTCCCCAAGCCATTATGAAGAATGTCAAAGTTGCTTTGTAGTCGCTACAGAAAATCACAGAGAGTCAGCATTATTTCAACTGATGATATCTCTGGAACCCATGTGTATTTTTGACTAAAATTTTTGCAGTTATAATTTTATGTTATTATGAACTGCAAGTGGTGTAAAAATAAACAAATTCTGACACGTAAGAGTGTCATGGTCTGGAAAATTTCATATGGAATAACCCTACAGGCAAATTTTTTATTCCTAAAATGATGTTTATAAGCTGAATGTATTTATACTTTTATTACTATAATGTTGTTTTTAGAATAATTTTATTTTATATTGTTTTATTTTATATTGTTTTATTATATTGTTATACTAGAAAAGAAACCTTTTTAAGCATTTTTATCTATATGTATTCAAACATTGCTTTCTATATTTCTATGATTGTTATTTAGATATCTAAATTAATTAATTAATAAGTTAATAAAGTTGCAGAATTAAATATATATTCATAATGGCGGCAGCTTTGTTTGGAAAAGGTATTCCAATAGAATCAGGCAGTTGGGTGTGGAAATATTTTACTATTTCTACTGAAGAGCTTCAATTGCAATATGTAGCACATGCAAACTTAAGATTACAAGAGGTAATAAAGAAAAAAAATTAAAGTCTTTTAGCACAACAAATATGTTGTCTCATATTAATTCAAAACATAAAGGAATAGCAAGCAAAGAGTTGAAACTTAATGAAGTAGAAAACAAAAGGAAAGCAGAAAGTGAACAAAATATGTTCAAAAAAATTAAGTCAACTGATGCAAGTTGCTCAAAACAGTCTCAACAAACTTTGTTCGAAACACTTGAGAGAAAAAAACCCTGGGACATTAACGATCACAGGTCTAAATTAATTAATATATTGCAGAAATGATTGCAGTTGATATTCAACTATTTTCTATAGTAGAAGACATCGGATTTCAAAGATTGTTAAACCATTTATGTCCTAACTATTGTATTACAAGTAGAAAACACATTAAAAACTCTGTTTTTCAAAATATATAAAACAAAGTCAGGCAAAATGTCCAAAAAGAAATAAATGATGTTTCATACATTTCATTTACAACTGATGGATGGATATCTACCAACGGAAAATGTTCATTTCTTAGCTTGACAGCTCATTGGTTAACTAAAGAATTTCATCAAAAATCAGCAATTCTTCGAGTTTGTCAACTCAATGTATTGCATACTGCCAAAAATAAAAGTGAAGCAATCTAAAGTTCTATAAATGACTTTCTTACTCCAACTACAAAGGTAGATTTAGTTGCTAGAGATAATGCAGCTAATATGGTAGCTGGTATAAGAGAGGCAGGTTACAACAGTTTGTCCTATTTTTTACACACTCTGCAACTTGTGTTGAATGACACTGTATTTGCCCAGATATATATTAAAAATATATCAACAACTTGTAAAAACATAGTAACCCATTTTAATCATTCGTCATCTTTTGAAGCTTATCAAAAATATCAAACTCATTATCAAGTGCCAGAAAATAGCTTAAAGCAAGACACTACAACAAAATGGAATAGCCAATATTTTATGTTTGAAAGAATTTTTGAACAGAAGTGTGCTTTGATCCCATTTTGTTGTGATAATGACAACTCAAAACTAAAGTCACTAGAAAACAATGAATGAATTATTTAAGAAAAACTACTACAACTTTTAAAAATGTTTAATGATATAACAAATTTGTTAAGTGGGCGTGAAGCAATTGCATCTGCTATAATTCCAACAGTACAAGTTATAAAAACCATGCTGCTTCAAGCTAAAAAGTCTCCCTTGATTTTAGGATTAGGGACAACTTCAAAAGAATGTAAAATATCAGCAAATGAAAGATTTGAAAAATATCTCAATGATAAAAATCTCATTTTAGCCACATTTTTAGATCCAAGGTATAAAAATAATTTTTTTCCAAATGAAGAAGCTGATAGTTATTTTGAAAATATTATTAAATGGCTTGTAGATTGCTCAAAAAGTTTTCAACAAAAAGATCATGTAGAACTTCAACCTGAGGTCAGTTTGTTATCAAGTACAATAAATCTAGATTTTGATTTTTCAAAATGCTTTGAAAGTTTTATTAAAAACAAAAACACTTTAATCGAAAACACATCAATATCTGAAGTTCCGCAAGAAACCGAAAGCAAGCATTATTTAAAGTTGAAAAATGAAGTTTTAATTTATTTGAGCCAAGACATTATCATGAAATAAGATAGTCCTATAATATGTGGGGGAGCTAATAGAAATAACTTTAAGCAATTAGCTTCGATAGCTCAAAAGTATTTATCATGCCCTCTATCTTCTGTTGAAAGTGAACGATTGCTCAGTTGTGGAGGACAAGTTTATTCTTCACGACGAAACAGGTTGTCTCTGGAAACAGGAGAAATGCTTATGTTTTTACATTGCAATATTTGTATACACAATTTTAAATACTAAACATTATTACAACTGTTATTAATGATTTCTTTAGAATTTCAAAGTTATTATTTTGTTGGTATTTTATTTTAAAGTCTCTTAATTTATTTTGAAAAAAAAAAAGAAATATATATATATTTATGAAGGTTTTATTTATTAGCTTTTCATAAAGAGATTACATTTCTAAGTAAACTGCTTCTCATAATACCATTTTTTTAAAAAATTGAAATAAAAAGTATTCCTCTAAAATTGTATTTACTTTTAAAAAGTTTTCATGGATAAAAAAACTAAAAGTTTTATATTATTCTAACAATGTTTTTATAATAGCTTTTAAATCAAAGCTTTGGCTCTGATATAAGTCTAAGTATTTATTTACAATTTCTGATTCCATAAATAAGTTTACATGATTTAAAGTTGTATGGTTTTATATTTTCAAAAGTTTTAATAATATATATATTTTCCCCACAAATTGTGGTTTGAGTAATAGAGAATTAATTGTAGTTTGAGTAATAGAGAAAGTAATAGAGAGTGCTAATACACCAGACCAGAAAATATTTAAAAACTCAAATTTTTTTTTTCCTTAAATGATAGACTACCTGCCCAAACCAAACACCTCAGTCAATGTAGCAGCACTCCCTTGCGAGTCAGGCTATTTTTTTAGTTTTAATAATAAAAAATTATTAAAACTTTTATATAATTTTGATTCATTTGAGACATTTTAAAAAAATTTTAATTTATATATATATATATATATATATATAAATATATATATATATATATATATATATATATATATATATATATATATATATATATATATATATATATATATATAAGTGAATATATATGAATAAAGAAAATATCTTTATACTGTCATGTATAATATTGTATAATTAAAAGAGTGCTCAATAGATAAACTAGAGCTATATAGTATATGTGTTACTGTTACACAAAGTACCAGGAATTAGCTAAATGCTAATGTCTATAATATAATTTAAATTGCAACTCTGAGTTTCATGTTTTACCACAATCTTCAGACAAATAGTAAAATTTAGTTTTGCTATGATATGTTTTGTGGACTTTACGGTTTATATTTATAATTTAGATTGTTACGGGACAGAAATTGCTTAGTAGTTATATTAATGTTAATTATTAATTCGTTTTTAGTTAGCTAATTGTTGTGAAATGTTTTTATGGTTGTTTAAAAATATTTGTTTATGTGATAATGTGCATTATTTATATATTAAGAAAATGTAAAATTAAAAATTGATATAAAAGTATAAATAATATTATGAAATATATTACAATAGATGTGTGTGTGTATATATGTGAGTAATTTATCAGTTAGTCTAGAGATATATGAAGTAGAGTAATGTAGTTATTGTTAGTTTTTAGGTTTGTAGCAAACTTTGTAATTTTTTAATAAAAATTTGTTTTTGTGGCAGCACTTTGATATAAATTTTATGATGGCACTTTGATATAATATTCATGATGGCACTTTGATATAATTTTCATGATGACACTTTGATACAATTTTCATGATGGCACTTTGATATAATTTTCATGATGGCACTTTGATATAACTTTCATGATAGCACTTTGATATAATTTTCATGATGGCACTTTGATATAACTTCTGTCCTATTAATTAGCAGATCCTCAAGTTTTGAATATGATATAGAAGCAAATTTCTCATATAGACAGTGGGCACCTTTTCAAATATTTGAGTAGGGGGTACAGACTTCAGAATAGACCATGTTAATATAGGGAATTTGATAAAATTTTCAAATCCCAGACATAGTTTGATAGGGCAGTGAACTTTTTGTATTTAACATTACTGAATGATGATTTTTGGTTGTTTTATCTGGTTTTCCATTCACCTTCCGTTAATTCAATATAAACTTTGCTGGGTTGGTTTTTTATCTGCGATGATGCATTTGTATATGTTTGTGGATTTTGGGTCATTATTTTCAATTCTTGGAAAGATAATAATTACAGCTGCACTGAAAAATTATAGCTGCATTAAAAAGATTATAAAAAATCACAACTAACTAATAAATTACTAATAAATTACTTACACACACCTATTGTAATATATTTCATAATGTTATTTATATTTTATATCAATTTTTAATTTTATATATTTTTTTATATATAAATAAAGCACATTATCACATAAACAAATATTTTTAAACAACCATTTAAACATTAGCTAACTAAAAACGAATTAATAATTAACATTAACCTAACTACTAAGCAATGCATCCCGTAACAATCTAAATTATAAATAAAACCATAAAATCCACTAAACATATTGTAGAAAAACAAAATTTTACTAGTTGCCTGAAGATTGTGGTAACACATGAAATTCACATGATTGTGTAATTTTACTACTTGCCTGAAGATTGTGGTAACACATGAGTTGCAATTTAGATTATATTATAAACATTAGTATTTAGCTAATTCCTGGTACTGTGGGTAACAGTAACATATATACTATATAGCTCTAGTTTATCTATTGAGCACTCTTTTAGTTATACAATATTATACATGATAATATAAAGATATTTTCTTTATTCATATAAATACACTTACATATATATATATATATATATATATATATATATATATATATATATATATATATATATATATATATATATATATATATATATATATATATATATATATATATATATATATATATATATATATATATATATATATATATATATATATATATATATATGTATATATATACACACACACACATGTAAGTGTATATATATGAATAAAGAAAATATCTTTATATTATCATGTATAATATTGTATAATATATATAAACTGCAGCAGGAGGCAATCTTGCACAATAATAGCTGCATCGCAATTTAATTCCTAGTTTAAGCTAGCAAAACAATAACCTCTACAAAGATAGTCAAAACACCATTTTTTAGATAAAAATAAATATAATAACAGGATATGTTTATAATTATTGTTCTACAAAATAATTGAAAAACTAGAACATTTTTTCGAAAATTAAATTTAAAAAAATCTGAAAAACTATTAATTATTGATTAAATTATCAACCAATCTTTTTAAACAAAATAAATAATCTTTTAAAGTTATTGTCAAACTTTCATAATTGAAAAGACAATCAAAAAGAAAGACAAGTAAAAACCTCAAAATAAAACCCAAAACATAAATTTAAAACACTGTTTGTGTGCTGATTTCCTCCCACTGCTTGTATACAAATAAAAAAGTATTAAAAGAACCTCAAATTCCTCAGTTGTTTGATCTTCGGGGCATAAAAGACGTTGCTTTTCGCTCATATTTTTTAAATATACTGCAAAAATGGTATATATATATATATATATATATATATATATATATATATATATATATATATATATATATATATATATATATATATATATATATATATATATATATATATAATATACTTTAAAACATCAGATAATATGAACTCTCATAATACTAAATAATTTATTTGAAATTTTTGTCGGGTTATAGCCTATAACCCAACAAAATTTTCAAATAAATTAGTGCCTATAACTTATAGGCACTAGCACCATCATTTTTTTAGAAATTTGACATCATTTTTATAATGGTTTCTTTTACTTAAATATGAAAAAAAGAGGTGCAACAATTTGTTTTAACATACAGTTCACTGTTTAAATTTATACCACCTTACATCAGAGAACATTGATGTTTTTGTATCTCCAAGGCTTCATGAACTTTTCAATCAAATTTTTTAGCCTCCAAGGGTTTTTGCATTATCCCATTCAATATGTTCTCATAGCAATTTACTTTATGCAAAGCTAATGCAGACTGGTTTAACTTGCCATCAATCAATTTTTGTTGTTGTTATTTGGTGGTCACAATTTTTGCAATTATATTATATGCTGCTGATGCATATAATATAGCCTGACAAAAATTTCAAATAAACTATTTAGCATTAAGAGAACTTATGTGTGTGTGTGTGTGTGTGTGTGTGTGTGTGTGTGTGTGTGTGTGTGTGTGTGTGTGTGTGTGTGTGTGTGTGTGTGTATATATATATATATATATATATATATATATATATATATGTGTGTGTGTGTGTGTATATATATATATATATATATATATATCAACAATATTTTAATTACAATTAACTAGAACTAGATTATAGGTGAACTGGAAATAGAAAAAAAGCTGGAGTTACAGATATTGCTATATGCGATATATACAAAAAACTTGATTTATAGATGTACCGGATATATACAGAGAGATTTACAGATATATTGATATTCTAAGAACTTAGGATTGATACTAGAAAAAACTTAAAAAATTAGAAACTTAAAACTTAGAAAAAAAAATAACTATAAAAATATTATTAAAATTAAATTTGAATACAAATTTATCAAAGCACTAAGAAAATTGATTGAACCCTTGGTATTTGAAAAATTGGTGAAAATTTTATCTCCTACAAAGAACAACATAAACAATCCCACAAAGAGCTACACAAACTACTTGTATTTCACATATTTGTGTTATATTGATCAGACATGTTTCGTTCTATTTGAAGTTTGCTAGCCTATCATGAAAATTAAAAAAACTTAAAAGAATTTGTTTGTCTCCGCTGTAAAGAAAAAGTAGTTATAATTAAAATAAAACTATAAAAACATTCCAATAATTAGGAAGATTTTCTACATATAACAGCACACCACACTGGCTAAAATTTTTATCTAACACATTAATTAAAAATAAATAGTGTAATAATTATAACAATTTATAGAAAATGTTTATAATATTGTAACTTTATAAATTAGAGAAATTATTTATATAAAAAAAGTAGTTCTTAATGAGATAAACAAAAATATAGAGAACAATAAATAATTGTTAAGCAAATAAATACATATGCTATGCACAGTTATTCCAAATAGCCTTTTCACAGAGTAATAATAAGCTAATATAAAGTTAATTTGAAAAAAAAACAATTTTGTGAAACACATTGAAAAAAATGCACATAACATTTGTATTGCACATACAATAACAAAACATAAAAATGTATTTGTAATAATATTTTTAATATTATATAATAAACTCATTAAAGCTTTTAATTTTATAAAAACTAACAAAATAATTAAAAAATAAGATATTTTGTAAAACTTTGTCATCATCCACTTGGTTACCAGCTTTTATTTTTTAGGTAAACAATCACTATCATAGTCTGAAAATGTTGTTTTATGTTTTGACGATTTCTTCTTCAGTTTCTTTGATTTTGAATACTTTTCATCAGAGGAGCTTGATGAAAAACTTGAATCAGTACTACTGCTATAATCACTTAATGACGAATCACTTAAGGAAGAATCACTAAAAGAGCTTTCTTCTAATTTTGTTTTTATATTCTCACCATTTTTATGTTTATTTTTTAAAACTATTCGATTTTTATCTTTTTTTGAGTGTCCATGAATAGTATTTTTTAGTGTATCAGAGCTCACTTGTAAATTATCCCTGTTATGTTTTTTTTCATCATTTTTAACACTCTTATCCATTTTATTAATATCACAATTTATCTCAACATTTGAGGAACATTCTTTAATCAGAATATTTGGTGGTTTTACAATTGCTAGACTTTTTATACGCTGCGGTGTACTGGTAACCTCGATGTTCATTTGATCTTTTAGTGATTCAAAATCTTTATGATTCGATTTCACAAAGTTATTCTTTATTTTATCTTTATTATTAGTTTTTAGATTTGATTGCAACCCATAATTTTTTGAAACCTTTTCTTTTTTATCTCTAGCTTGAATGGTTTTTACATATAAAGGTTCATCATCACTTTCTCTTTTGTCTAAATTCCTGTCATTATCGCTTATAAAAACTTTTCTTTTTGGATTTCCATTTGATTTATTTATTCTTACTACACTCTCTTCCCACTCACTATCAGAAGATTTTTCATCAGAAAATTGAACCAAATCTTTTGTAAGAGATTTACTTGATTTTTTTAACTCATGTGCATACAGCTCTTTAAAACCACTATTATCCCACCTGTTAGGATCCTGCTCTTTGGCTTTGAGTAGTTTTTTGGTATATTTACCAAAGTTGTTAACTTGTTTTATGTTACTGCTCTTAGCCTTTTTCCCATGATATTCTTCTTTGTCAGCATACATTGAACCACTTGCACTATTAGCTTTTTTAGCACTTGCAGAAGTTAGAGATGAAATCTAAAATTATTCAGAACGTTTGTATTAATTAAATATGAAACAATTGCATTTATATACATATTAAATGAATAAAGAAAAAATATATTATTATATATATGGGGAAAAGGGAACAACTGAATAAGTGCGAATTTCATAAGTGCAAACTGGCATAAGTGCGAATGTTGTAAGTGCGAACTTGCGTAAGTGCAAACTCGCATAAATGCAAAGCAGTTACAAAAACTGGCACAAGTCTGAATAGCATAAGTGCACAAAAAAAAATTGTAAACATTGGCATAAGTGCAAATCAGTTGCAAAAACTGGCATAAGTACGCAGAAAGAACTTGCAAACATTGGCATAAGTACAAAGCAGTTGCAAAAACTGGCATAAGAGCAAATTGACATGAATACAAACTGGCATAAGTGCGCCAAAAGAATTTGCTAACATTGGCATAAGTGAGAACTGGTGTAAGTGCGAATTGGCATAAGTGTGAAGCCAATTTGCACTTATGTTAATGTTTAATATTTGCAATTTTATTTGGCGCACTTATGCCAATTTGCACTTATGCTAGTTTGCACTTATGCCAGTTCACATTTATGCCAATGTTTGCAAAATTATTTGGTGCACTTGTGCCAATACACACTTTTTTCTAGTTTTTGCAACAGTTTCACATTTATATCAGTTTTCACTTATACCAATATTTACCAAAATTCTTTTAGTCTATTTATGCCATTCGCACTTATGCCAGTTTTTGCAACTGTGTCGCACTTATGCCAGTTTGCACTTATCCAATGTTTGCAAATTCTTTTGGCACACTTATGCCAGTTTTTGCACCGCTTTGCACTTATGCCAGTTTGAACGTATAAAATTTGTGCTTATTCAGTCTCCCGAGGGGAAGGTGTGGTACCTTAAATACCAATCACATATTTTGTAGAATAATTTTGAAAGCAATTTTAAAAAAATAAAATTGAAAGCAAAAACAAAATATTTCATTACAAAATCATAGATATAATATTATCTTAAAATATATAAATTTATGGCTCATTAAGGATTCTTTCAATTTCAACCACAATTAAGTTATGAGTTTAAAATAGAGAATAAGTTAAAATACTAGGAAACGTATAAAGACTTAAAAAGTTGTAAGTTGTATAAAAAAGAAAACATGAAGATGGGTAAGAGTTATAAGGTTTTTTTGATGTTCAAGAAAAAAAAACTGGATTAATAAAAGTTTTTATAGCATGAAAGGACTGATACAGTAAAAGGATGCAACTTATTGAATAAATAGCCATGCAAGCATGAGTTTTGGTTTACTGTTATAGTAATGATAGCACGTTTGTGCATTGATCATGATTGTGTTTGTAGAAGAAAAAAAATGTAACTTTACAAAAATGGGAGAGTGGCTAAAGCTTGGCAAATAAAGCAGGTCTAACTACATTTACAATGTGCTTTTAGACTTTGTCTGAGAGTAATAATGTTGTTATTTATCAATATAGGAATGCCAAAAATATTGCAATATTTTTTTCCAGTAAATAAATTGAGTTTAGTTGCCTAACAAAAATTGTGGATTTTAAGTCCAGAATTAAAATCCATAAGCCACTGCAAGCTATAAGCTGTTACAAAAGAGAGATCAAATTTAAAATTGGCTGCTTGTTCTAAGCAATTGAAAAGCAAAGATTTTTAGTCAAAACAAGAGTATAAAGTTGAGTCATCAGCAAATAGACCCACTTTAAATGTAAAACTTTTATGAAGATTGTTATTGTAGATAAGAAATAATACAGAAGCAAAGATAAAACCTTGTGGTAATCTTAAAGTTACTTGAAATAAAGAAGAAGGTAGGCATTCAAGAATAACTTTATTACTGCGGTTAGAAAGAAATAATTTAACAAACTCAAAACCTTTATATAAAGAAAAAAATAACAGAGTTATGACTAATTATAGGAAAGTTTGAGAGGTCAAAGCGTTTTCTAGAGTTTTGAAAAATTGGAACCATTTATTTAGCTCTTTTTAAAAGTTTAGCAAAAATTAAAGAGAATATTTATTTAAGAGAATTAAAAAAAATTAAAGAGAACACTTATTTATGAGAATTTCTGGAGAACACTTTTTCAAGACAATGAGAAATTCTGGAGAATACTTTTTAAAGACTATGAGAAAATTCTTGTCTGGAGCACAAACTGTAGAAGTGTTTAACTGAATATCAACTTTAGCATTTAGTATTAGAAGCCTAAGTGTATCAATGTTTAACAATGGGTTAATCTGTTAAACTGTCAGGAAGAGTATGGCCATTATATTCAAGAGTCAAATTAGAGTAATTTCTTTGCAAATAACTCTGCTTTATTCTAGGGAGAAGTAAAAAGATCAGACCCATAAATTATTATATATGAGATTAAATGAATTATTATATATGAGATTAAATACTAGACTTAATTTAGTTAATTACACTATTAAATGCTAACCAAAAGTTTCTAGAATCTAACATCTGAGATAAGATACATGATTTAGTAAATTGATAATAACATAGCTTAAAATCAGACAGGACTTTTTTTAAATTGGCTTCTTGCAATAATAAAAGGACACTTGTTCTAAAGAGAGATATTCTTGTAAAAAAAAAAAAAAATGATTAATGGTGAAAAATGTGGAGTAGAAGTAATAAAAGTAATAACAATATTATTGTTTATATCATGATTATATCATCATGATATAAAAAATAATATATATATATATATATATATATATATATATATATATATATATATATATATATATATATATATATATATTATTGTTTAAATAAGGCAACAGTATCAATTATACTAACATATGAGAGAGCAAGCAATAAGAGACAAAAAACTGTTGGCAACTTCTTTGCGCAAAAGCTTTAAAATAATGTTTTTGATTTGATTCAGTTCGAGCTATAACTAGAAATAATAAATTTGCCAGTTCACGAGATTTAATTCAACTCACGAGATTTAATGACTTGTAACATTGTTTTCAAAGCTGGAGTCCTGGAGTCCTCGCCACTATTATACATAAGGACTCTGGGCTCAAAAATAGATTGTTCCTCTAACCAAAAAGTCTTAATTTTTTTCCATTAGTTGCCCATAGGCTTTTTTATATTTTTAAAGCTCCTGGAAATCAAAAACTAGAAAGAAGTAAGCTTTGTGTGACTTTCAAACTCTGAGCTTTTTCAAACTCCGCATCCCTGTAGAAAAGCACACTACTTAAAAAAAAGAAACCAACACTGGAAATTGGGTTTGATTCAAGTTTGCTGATCTGAAAATATATTGAAAATAAGCCTTTAAAGTCTGTTTTTCAAAAAACAAACTTAAAACTTTCGGTCTGGACTTTTCCAAATAAATCCCAATGAATCACTTTTACTTTAAAGACAAACTTTAGAAAGCAATTTAACAAACTGAAAAAGCAACTGGAAAGAACAAATAATTGAAACTTTTATTTAATGCATTGGAGGCCATTATTAAAAAAATATTGAGTCTGAGTAATACTTATCTGCTGTTGGATAAGTTATAACATAAATTCAATCATAACAAGCAACAACTAATACTCAGATAGATAGTTGTTAGTTGTTTTTTTTTTTAGATAGTTTAATTAGTTTTTATTTTAACAATTTCCTAATAAACTAAAGTCAGAAAAAATAATATTGGTTTATACAATATTTTCTTTAGGTTCAAAGTATATTAGAAATTTCATATAAATTATCAAGCGAACTAATGACCCACCCAAAGATGCTTTCTTTCTAAATAAAATAAAATGAATACCTTTCTCAAATACTCAAAACCTAATACCTTTCTCTTTTTTTGCGTAGAATACTGCTCCCACATTTCTTCTTCCTCTTGTATTCGATTATGAACAGTTGTATGCTATAAAATTATTACTATATAGACAGCATTTTAATAAAATGAGTTCATTAACACATATTAATTGATGGTAACAGTACAAAGTATTAAACAAATTATATGAAAGACCTTATTTTTCTAATACCTTTAAATAATTTCTGAGCATTGTTTTATCCACATTTATTCGACTTTTTCGAACTACCGCTTTAGCATTGTTAGTATTAGTTGAATTGACAAGTTGATTTTTTTTTAATTGGTCACCCTCCTCGTGTTCATCATTAAACTTTGCTGCATCAGAGACAAGTTTTTGCACTTGCTGAAACGGTGATATTATTCTTTTTTTTTTTTTTAAACTACACAGTTCATCTTTTGCATTATTATCTTCAGAAATAAGATCGCTATAAAGGGTACCTATCTCAGAACGACTTAACTTTTTGTTTGTGTGTTGTTTACGAACTAAATTTTCAAATTCACGATGAGCTTTTGTTTCCCTTTCTGTTTGAGCTTCATTAAAATTATGATATCGCGTTACAACGTTACTAGCAAAGTTTTTATTAAGAACTAAATTAGGACTTTTTCCCTGCAAATCAACAATATTTGAAGAATCAGCCATTTTCTAAGGAAATTGATAAAGTTTATAATGTAATTGAAAACTTAACTTCCGTTAATTCCACACTCGTACCTTACCCGATTTTAGAACTCGTTTTAACAAAGGATTGCAACACAGATAGTCTAAACTGATTTCGGGATCGTCCAAAAATCGGAGTGCCAAGCGCTGTATCTCACAGTATCTCAAAATAAAGTTTAAACCTTCAAACTTAACTAAATTTCAAAGCTAGACAGCAGAAGAGTTACAAAATTCGATATCCAACGTAAGGATTGGGAAAAATTGAGTTTAACTTATTCCTACGAATTGTTTGTAAACATCCTTGTGCTGGTACATTCATCTCCAGGCCCATGCATAGGACAAGTCACCCAACTTCACTCTATCGCCTTTCTCTTTGTTCTATATCGCTCTCCTTCATCCCAAGATTGCACTATTCTTGATGCTATTTCTGATCAAATTGACCAAGCCCTCTCTCTTTATCCATCGGCCAATATCGTCGTTGTTGGTGACTTTAATGCCCATCACACCAATTGGCTTGGCTCTAGTGTCAGTGACTCTGCTGGCGTTAAGGCCCTCAACTTTTGCCTTTCTCAATCTCTAACTCAAATAGTCAACTTTCCAACTTGTTTTCCAGACAACCCTAATCATTTACCTTCTCTACTCGACTTATGTCTTGTTTTGGATCCTAGTCAGTGCTCAATTTCTCCACATTCACCCTTAGGTACTTCTGATCACGGTTTGATCTCTCTAAAACTATTATCAAACTCTTCTACTTCATCAGAATCCCCCTATCATCGTACCACATACAACTACCTTAAAGCTGACTGGGACTCTTTCCCAGAAAAAGAAGTATTAAAAGTAGGCAATTAAAAACAAGGATTTTGACTGATACTCCAATCAGAAATGAAATTCGTTTGTCAGAAGAAAAGAAAACCTTAAAACAAATCAACCAACAAAAGAAACTCATCGCAAAAGATAAAAAAGGGGAAAAGTTTAAAACTACTTGCTTAGGAACAAAAAACAATGTAATGTAAAAGCAGCATCACGATTTGACTTTGACAAAGGATGATAATATAAAAAAATAATCTTGTAAACTTTAGTTCTAATAAAAGTCTTGTATGAATCTTGTATTTTTTTTGTAAAGTTAAAATACTGTATTCTTATAGACTTTATAAGCTTCAAGTTTTGTAAAACATATACTAACATATATATATATGTTAGTAGTATTATACTACTAATATATCGGACACGAAAAAATCCGGTCATCTTTAAATTGAGATTTCTCCAAAATCACAAATGCTTTTTATTTAATTTTTTTTTTTATTAAACCTTACTTCGTTATGAGTTAAACCTTATTTATCCTTAAGAAGTTGGTCAAAATCATGGCGGATAAAAATATGTGCATAATTTAAGACGACGAAACGTATTGCAAGGCGGATTTTTCACAACTTCCTGGTCAACAGTTTTACTATGAAAACAAAGATAAACCTGTCGATGATCAATTTAAATATATTCGACGAGAAAAATTTGCATCCAAGTTGCTTGTGTAGCAAGCAATTTCTAGCTGTGGTATGCAGTCCTCTTGTTTTGTCACTAAAAAGACCTTGACTGCTAATCTCTACATCAAAGAATGCCTCCAAAAAAGACTTTGCCTTTTATAAAAAAACACAAATACCGATGTCTCTTTTGGCCCGATCTTGCTGCCTCTCACTATTCTAAAAAAGTTTTACAGTGGTGCAAAGATAATAATGTGAAAATTGTTCCTAATGATGCGAATCCTCCAAATCGTCCTGAAGAGCGTAAGATTGAAGATTTTTAGGCAATAGTTAAAGGAGTTCTTCGTAAGACAGGTGGACTAACAAATAATAAAAAGGACTTCCAAAAAAAGTGGATTAATGCCACCAATATGGTGGGGAAAAAAAATCTGTAAAATGATAGCATCAACCCGCTATAAAGTTCGAATTCTTGCCAAGCAACCCATCAAGCCCCTTGAAATTAAGTTGAAACTCTAATTTATGTAAATACATTTAATAATAAAAAAATTGAAATAAAAAGCATTTATGGTTTTAGAGAAATCTCAATTTAAAGTTGACCGGATTTTTCCGTGTCCACCCGATATATATGTGAAAATAAGCCCGTTATATACTACTAGTATATAACGGGCTTATTTTCATCACTGGTGTGTATTAGGTTGTAATGATATATATATATATATATATATATATATATATATATATATATATATATATATATATATATATATATATATATATATATATATATATATATATACATATATATATATATATATATATATATATATATATATATATATATATATATATATATATATATATATATATATATATATATATATATATATATATATTGCATGGGGTACATTGATCTTTTGCAAGGGTTGTTGTAATGTTGAAATATACCATGTTCATTAATGTCTTTTATTAAAACATTTATTTTTACTTAAAGACATATTGTTCTAGTTTAGTTTAGTAATTAATAAGTTTTTATATCTAGATCGGGTTGTTTGCAGTTTTCAAAATACTGCAACGGCGATCAATGCGCTCCCATCTCCCCTACTTATATTTTTGGATTTTATGTATGAGTAATTGTTATTTCTAGTATATTAGGGGCTTGTCAAAAAGACAAAAAATGTATCTTCTTTTTGCCAGCTAAGAATTTTTGTACAAGAATGGATGCGATATTTTTGATGTTTGAGAATTAAAATTTCCACACATAGAGCAAACTCCAAACATTTGCAAAAAGTTGAAATAATTGGAACAAAAAAGCCCCAAAATTTTGACGACATTTATCTCAATCATGATAGCAACAAACTGATTAATCTTCTTTTTCTTTACTATTCTCAGCTAAGTTTGTATTAGGGTTTCTCAAACGGGATCCCGGGATCCCGTTTTCCCGGGATCCCGGGGATAAAAGTGGCAGCGGGATTTCCCGGGATATCACTCTTATATCCCGGAATATAATTTTTTTTAAAATAATTTTACATATGACAACTTTGAACTAATTCGACCAAAAATAAGAAAAATATTATTGCATTTAGTTGTGTTTTATGTGTTCATACCTTATATTAAAACCTAGCACAACAAGAAATGCTATTGAAACTATCTTAAACTAAAAAGAAATGCATTGCAATGCAATGTTTTCTTTTTTCTCATTATTATAAAATATGAGTAAAAAATAAAAAAGATTTCTTGCGACGAAAACAGTAAGTTTAATTTTTAAACTTCTAAATTATTGAAAAGTTAAACTTTTTCTGTATCAAATTATTGAAATATTTAATAATTTTTGTATTTAAAAAACGGCAAACAAACACATAAAAGTCATACGTAAGATAACATACATATGTAAGAAATATTTGTAACTTTACTTTTAGTTGTTCTGCGATTCAATTTAGTTATACTATGTCAATTGTAAATGGATCCAAAGCATGGCAGTATTTTTGTAAAGAAAAATCTGGCGAATCTGCAATTTGCAAAAAGTGCAATGTAAAGATAATGTGCAAAGGATTTTCGACCAGTGGGCTCCTACGTCATTTAAAAAACACACATAAAGATTTGGATCTAAATATGAAGCGTCTACTTGAAGATACTGGTTCGGAAAATAAAATTGTTCAAAAGAAAATAACATTGTTTGTTAAACAGCAGACTATCGAGGAAATTGTGTCAAAGCTAGCAACGGTGGATGGCTTCTCAATAAATGCCATAACAAAAAGTGAATTCATTAGAAAATCATTGTCTGAAAAAGGCATGTTATTACCAAAAAATCCATCCCATGTTATGGGTATGATAAAAAAACAATATGAATTAGCTAGACAAACTGTGGTTTTAGAGATAACAAAAGAAATTTCTAGCGGGTCGCGATTTTCTTTATCGTTAGACGAATATACGTCTTTAAAAAATAGACGTTATTTAAATGTAAATTTACACTTATCAACAAAGTTTTGGAACCTGGGAATGACTCCGATAGCTGGATCACTTCCTGCAGAAAAAATTGTTGATCTAGTTGAAAATAAACTGTCAGATTTCAGTTTATCAATTAAAAAGCACATCATAGCTAGTGTCACTGACGGAGCATCCGTAATGAAAAAATTTGGACGGCTAAGTGGTATTGAACATCAGCTGTGTTATGCCCACGGACTTCATTTGGCAGTATGTGATGTTCTTTACAAAAAGTTAGACTCTTCACCAAAATATATTGAATTTGAATCGCAGTTTCAAGATTCCGATGAAAATTTGAGTGATTACGACGAGTTTGATGATGTATTTGACTGTAATGATGAGTCACACAGCTCAACAGGCGTTACGTTTATTGATGATTTACAAAATAGCGTAAATATAGCCTTAACAATTCAGAAGGTTCGAAAAGTGGTTCGAATGTTCCGTAAATCACCTCTTAAAAATGAAGTTTTACAAATGTACGTAAAATCTATGTTTAATAAAGAGCTTAAGCTGATATTAGATGTCAAAACGAGGTGGAATAGTCTTGTTGCAATGCTAGAAAGATTCCTTAAAGTAAAAACATGTATACTAAAAGCAATGATCGATTTAAAAGAAGTTCTGAATATCTCCGAAGATGAATATGCGATTATGAACGACATAACATTTTCTCTGCAATCAATAAAAGTTGGAATAGAAAGACTTGGTAGAAGTAATGCTACTCTACTTGACGCAGAAGGTGTAATGATATTCATCTTAGACGATTTGACGGAGAAAAAAAATTTTATAGCTAATAAACTGCTTCAATCTGTGCAGCAGAGAATTGAAGAACGCAGAAATGCCAATTTAATTGGATTACTAAAATTTTTAAACAACCCAATTAGTTATAATCAGGAATCAAATATCAACTCCAAACTACTCTTACCGCCCAAACATGCATTAAAAGCAACAGCAAAAAAAATTTATACCAGGTTGTACATAGAGGATGCTAGCCTTAGTTCATCAAATAATGAAATAGTTGAAGTGAGTCGTGATAATGAAAGCATGGTTTCTGACCCGTCAATACCTCAACCTGTTGCTCCATATTTATTAGGCAAAAGTATTTTGACGCTTGAACAAAAATTGGATGCGACTATTTGTAATGTCAAACAAGTAGAAAAAGCAGCTCTAGAAAACATTAGCAATTTAAAAAACCTCACAAAAGAAATCAAACTTTTTGAGGCAACTGGAAAGCGTAGCGAAAGTTTAGAAAGAATATACTCAACATTAATGACCATCAAGCCGACATCAATTGAATCAGAAAGGGCTTTTTCTGCCGCGGGTCTATTTATGGGAAAAATTCGTTCACGATTAAGTGACAAATCAATTGATTGTTTATGTTTTTTAAAACAATATTTCATTTTAAATAGTAATATAGATTAGCGTGCTAAGATAAATTTGTGTCAGAAACCGCTTGTTATTATATTAAAAATTATGCCGGGAAATCCCGGGAAATCCCGGGATAAATAAGTTACACACCGGGAATCCCGGGATGCTAAATTTACGGGAAATGAGAAACCCTAGTTTGTATTTGTAAATAAATTTAAAATTTAGTATATTAATTTCTCGGCGTTAAAAAATAATGACTATATAAAGAATGAACCCTCCTCAATTTGTGGGGGTTACAAAGTTAAGGTCATAATTTTTGAACTCTTAGAGATTATTGTATGAAATTTTATTTATAAATTTTTAGGCTTTTTATTCCGAGATTCCAATCATCACAATTTTTGCAAAGCACCCTTAATTGACATAAGTATAAACATATAAATGTTTTGAGTTTGCTCCTTGACTGGAAGTTATTTCAAACATCAAAAAATGTTGCACCTGCCCCCCTGTTATTTATTGTAAGTACAAAAGTTGTAAGCATTTCATTAGCATCAAAATAACAAGGAGAAAAGTATTACATGTGACACTTTATTGTACTTACGATTTAATTAACTATATGATTAATATAATTTGGTTATACGTAATATAATTTGGTTATACGTAAAAATAATAAATTTGATTGTGTTGTTCAGAACACTAAAAAGACTAATTTGCAGCGGTTAAATATTTTTTTCAATTTACTTAGTTGCTTTTAAAATGATTTTGTCAAAATGAAATTTGTTTCAATACTAATATTGTTAATAATAGTATTAATAATTACAATAAATGATTAAAATATGATAAAAGGCGCCGAGACGCTGATTTCTAATTTTTTTTTTAGTTTTTCTTTTTATAAAGAT
Organism: Hydra vulgaris; assembly: GCF_022113875.1. NCBI lineage: Eukaryota > Metazoa > Cnidaria > Hydrozoa > Anthoathecata > Hydridae > Hydra > Hydra vulgaris. The sequence goes on along the minus strand of NC_061158.1, from coordinate 17,281,776 downwards.
TTATAATAAAAATTATAAAAAAGATTTATAATAAAAATTATAAAAAAGATTTATAATAAAAATTATAATAAAGATTTATAATAAAAATTATAATAAAGATTTATAATAAAAATTATAATAAAGATTTATAATAAAAATTATAATAAAGATTTATAATAAAAGTTATAATAAAGATTTATAATAAAAATTATAATAAAGATTTATAATAAAAACTATGATAAAGGTTTATAATAAAAATTATAATAAGATTTATTATAAAAATTATAATAAGATTTATAATAAAAATTATAATAAAGATTTATAATAAAAATTATAATAAAGTTTGAGCTACTATTGTTTCTTTTTTTATTATTTTTTAAACATAAATTTGAGAAGAGGTTCTTATTTGGGAAATTTCTAGATTTAGAGGAGTATTTTTAGAAATTGACGATTGTGCCCTTTTGTTTTCCACAAACCCGTGTCATTGACCCTGTTAGTAAAATCCTAATGGGTGAGTCAAACAATTTTTGAGGGTGGCATTTTATAAATTGAGAGTCTCGTTATGTTGATGAGGGTTGCATATTATCAATAAAACAATTCAAATCTTTTAAAATCTCGAAAACATTTTTATTCACTTTACACGTCGTTAATCAGGTTTGATTTATTTCTTCTAGTTTTACATTTTTTTTATTTTAAAATAATTCCATTATAATCATTTTAAGCTAAACAATGCTAAAAGGTGGAGCTTTAGTAACTCGTTTCTTAATAATTTAGTTCTTAACTCATCATCTCTATCATAAAAGTTGATAAACTTACATACATCTTGCACACACACACAATCAGTAATATATTTGTGACACAATCACAACCAGTGAGTAAAATATTTACATACAGTAAGCACCTGTTAAAACTATTGAAAAAGTAAAAAACTAATTAGCTTAACTAATAAATTTTCGGGAAATTGAGTTTGAGTTCGCTAGACTATAAAACGTTTTTTTTACAGCACCATTTTTAAAAGTTTTTTTTTGCTCTAAAAGAAATTATACTTTTCTTTAGTCTATTGTCTAGTCATTAGTTAAACCCACTAATTTTTGAAAATCTATTTATAAAATAATAAGCATTATTTATCTAAAGTTCAAATAACAAAACTAAAAAAAAACAATGCGTATTATAGTAGTATAGACAAACATTGTGGTGTTGTCAAGTGGTGTTCATGAGTGATGTAGTGGTGTCGTCAAGTGGGTTTATGGGGTTGAATATTGTCATGTATATACAAAATAAAACATAATATTCACAGAATAAAATATTTATTTATTTCTGATAAATAAATAATGTTTAAAACGTAAAATAATAATAAAATACAAATAGCAACATGCTCTAAAACATGTACCTTTAATGAAACACCTTGATTTTTGTTTTAAAACAAATGCAAAACGGGTCATTTTTGAAAAAACAAAGTGTTGAACCCAAAAGAAAATTATCCTTTGTTAAGCTTAATTTATTAATATGATTTTCATTTAAATTTAATGTTTATATAAAATTATATAAACTTTCCACCAATCCGCTCATATGTCTTGTTGACGCTTTTTGGCAAGTCGACTTTTGCAAAAGAAAAATCAACTAAAAAATTGAAAGATTGAATTTCATTTTTATCAATTTTTGATTTTCTCATCAAAATTTCCATCCCTAATCCCAAAAACAATATCGCAATCACAATTCCTAAAAGAAGTTGATATAAAGCGCTTTTCTTAAACATGTCAGTAATTGAATCAATATACAATGTTTCAGTTTGACAAAGCCTTTTAAAATGTTCGTTTGATCGATTTAAAACTTCGTCTTTTTGTTTTAACATGCATTCAATAAAGTACGAAGCGTTAACTGATAAATTCATTGGTATAAGAATGTTCGTTTCTATTTTTGCAGGGATAATATTGACGATGCGTAACGGAACGCTATTACTATCATTAGTAATTTCTTTTTGAAACCAGGCAGCAACATCTGCATTCATCAGAGCAGCAAATACTTTTCCATCTCTAACCATATCGAGTGCTTCATCGTAAGATTTAACAGGAAATATTTGTGCAGCATAATTTTCATTAGCAATCTTCAACTCTTGAGAATTTTCAAGCACTGAAACTTTTTGAGAATAGATATCCAAACCTTCTAAGCCTTTGATCGTCTTCGTTATTGTTGCTGTTGTAAGACATGCAATTATAACACCAATAAACAACCATATAGAAGCAATTACTTTACCCACAATTGACCGAAGTACAACATCTCCGTAACCAACCGTAGTCATGGATACCAAACTCCACCAAACACCTGTTCCTGTTCCTGCTATAAAGAATTTTGAAAATTGCTTATTGGATTTGTATTCTGCAAACCAAATTATTATTCCAAAGAGAAGAGATAACATTAAAGTCAGAGTTATGATTTGCCGACAGCTGTAAATTCCTCGAAGCATTTTTATAGGTAACGAAATCATGTATCGAGGCATAATTATTGCAATACCATTTGACCATATTAAAGGCAAAGTCCGCAATTGCCAAACCTTTTTGTATTCTTGCGAGTTGCCAAACATGTTTTCGGGAAGCCATACCAAGTTCTTGTCATTAACAACTGAAAATTCGCTGTTGTTGTGCGTTATATTAGAAAGAAGAAGTTCATAAAATTTTTTTCTAGAAGATATGATTTTTTTATAGTTAATAACCAATTTTTTTTTGCTACAATAGTATTGCCCCTCACTAAACATCTTTGGAAAAATGCCCGAAATGTTACCGTCAGAATTTCTAAAAATGAACGGTTTTATTTCCCAATATATAATATCTATTGATTCAATATTTGAACATTTAACTAATGCTAATATTGTAAGCAGTAACTTTAAAGAAATCAATTTGGTAAACATTATTTAAGCAACCGGTAGAGTTTTACGAAACACTTGAAATATCTTTTTAGTCGTCTGTTCTATATAATAACTAAAACTAATTTTTTTAATAAATAAATATTAAAAACACCTTTTTTAAATCTTAAACTAAAAATATCTTCTCGATAATTTATTCTAAAACTTTTGAATTGGTGATCAACAAAATCTCCAAAATAAAAAGTTTGATATACAAAAAGATATACAAAAAACTTCTAAAATATACAAAAACATTATATGAAAATCTCAAATACCAGTGCAAATAATATAACGATAAATTTATAAAAAATTCAAACAATTAAAATATAAAATGAAAAAACTAAGTTTATATTCAAAACCTTGGCTAATTTTAATTAAAACGCCACTCAAATTATTTTCAGGTTATTAAACTCTAACCTATAATTTTATATATCACAATAATATCTAATTAAATTAACAACAACAACAACAACAACAACAACAACAACAACAACAACAACAACAACAACAACAACAGCAACAGCAACAACAACAATAACAACAACAACGAAAACAAAAAGCGGTCTTAAAAAATTAAGGAAAGTTTTTTTTTTTTTTTTGTGGTGCTTCATTAAGATGCTCCGAGAAGTCCTTACAGTTTTATCACATAGCACAGCATAAGAGCATCTTATTAGGAGGTCCAAACCTCTTTCCTTACCAATACCACTTATCTGGCCAGAGCTGGTATTGAATCTTGAAGCTTTTGGTTATGGTTTCTTTAAAAAATGCGTTAAGTAAAGCGTTCTGTTGAGACATCATGGCAGTATCTGTTGTAACATCATTTTGTGTTTCTATTGTTGTATCTGAAATGTGGCTTTAGTAGTTCTTGTTCCAGATTACATTGCTCTCCCTCAAGTCTTCAATTTTATTTATCATTTTTTAACTTTTCTTTCAAATTTAACGGATTTTTTTTGGAATTACATAGTTCTCATCGTTTCGTTTTTGCGTTTTATCTAATCTTTCAATAGCATTTGTTCGCATTTCTACTGCTTTGTATGTTTCTTCTGTTGAGACTAAAAGTAATTTTTTTAGTATAAAATATTCCAACATTTCTCTATTGAATAAATAGAGGAGTTATAATATTTTTACAGACACCAAAAAACAAAAAAATGTGTCTTAATAGAAGAGACATGTTAATGATGATAAAAAAAAAAAAAACAGTGCAGTATAAATGAGAAAAAAAGCTATGATTTTGTAGGAGTGTCTTCTCCAAGCCCTGATGCTGACTTTGCTCAGCCAGTTTTTGCTTTATACTTTTTCAACAAAACTATAATTTTTTTAGTTCATCTTGAGCAGGACCGCCGAGAGGAGGGGAACTCCGGGACAGTTTGTTCCGCCCTGAAATGTAGGTACCTAAAAGACTAAAAAAAGGTCCTTCATATATAGCCGTGGCGCAGTGGTTATATATTTATTTTGTATATTTCAACACCTTTCCCCCTCCACCACACCAAAAATTCCATTTTTATATAAAAAAAGGTTCACTTCTCACCCGGCTACTTTTAGATAAACAAACGTGTCGCATTTGTTTACGTGAGTCGCTTATGTTAACAGTACGACTCTAACTATACTAGCTCGCAAATTAAATGCAGTGCAGGCATAAGTCTATAAACTATGATTAAATTTTTTTATTTAAATTATTTTTTTCTATAATTAAAATATTTTTGATCAGACAAATATCCTTAGAGAATATTTATAAAGGTTGTAAAGCGGACGTGTAACCTCATGACCTTTGTCACTCTGACGCTTGCGTTAGCCTAATAGTATTAGGCTAAAAGTAAAATCAAAAGAAATTTTTATTTATTTAGTGGTATTAGTAATACCACTAAATAAATAAAAATTTCGTTTTATTCATTATACATCTAGCAATTCTAATTTCACTCCTTAAAATAAATAATATACTTCCCTGTGTCCTTACCCTTACATTTTTTAATAAAGTATATTGTGTAATTATGTAACCTAAAACAAGTTTTTACCAGTATATAATCTAATTTAAAGATTTTGGTTTACATTACTACATTGCATAACTATATTAAGAACCTATTGCCGATAATGGGGTAAATGTATTTTTTTTAACCTCAGTGTACTTGCTATCAAGTTTTTGCATTTAGTCTACATGCAAAATTTTGTTAAACTTGATATTAAGTACTCAGAGTTTTAAAAAAACACAATATTTCAATGATAGTACTGCATACTAATATTATAATTGATAGTACTGCATGTGCTACCTTGTAGTATGTGCAGCCAAAACAAATTACTTTTAAAACAAATTTATAAGATATAAATTGTTTTGTGACCTACTAAAGATTAAATATATTTAATTTTAATGAAAAGTTTATTTTTAATTCAGAAATTTTCAGAATATGATATATCTGGTATTTTTCTATGCTGTAACTTTGGTTAATTGCAAATCACCTCATATTATCATGATTGTTGCCGATGATATGGTAAACCAGTTTATATAAATTTTTTATATATAACTTAGACTTCTAACTTTTATGTAAAAATATATATCTGGTATAGGATAGAACAATAAGTTTATGTAAAAATATATATCTGATAGAACAATAAGTTTATGTAAAAATATATCTAAAACTTATGTAAAAATATATCTGGTATAGGATAGAACAATAAATGAAAATTTGCGAGGATAAATACATGTGGCAGGTTCAGATTTATCTATAGGCTTGATACGCTTTAAAGTAGGGGGCCAATTTTTAAGGAGTAGGCAAAATGCTATTTGCTTAAATTGATGAAGAAACTTCATACTGGACAAAAGTTCTTCAATAGTTGCTGTGGTAAAAAAATATATGCTTTGTGACCCCTTAGCGTTGTTTTAAGGGGTCACAATGCATATCTGAGGACTTTTATTTATGCAACTGAACCAATTTTATTTTTACCTCTGCTACAAGAGTTTTAGTTTTACTCTGCTACAAGAGTTTTAAGATCTTATCTTTTGGAGTACGTTATTTTTACAGATTTCTTTGTTTTGCATTTCAGATGTCTGCAATAGGTTTGCCTTAGCTTGTCTTAGAACATCTTGCATTTTTTTTATTGTAGCTTATTATCAATTTGTTGAGAAATGCCTAGACCTTCCAAAATACCGGAAAATTATTATACTGCTTTTCGGTATTCAAAGTTTTATACCGGTAGTTTTATACCGGTATAAACCTGTATTGGCGTTATTTATAAAATTTAGCCAAATCCTTAAAAAACTTTATAAAAATAAAAAATAAAATAGAATACGAAAATTTACACATTTTTCATTTCTATTTTATTTTATTTTATTTTATTTTAGAGTTTTTTCGATGTAATGTAAGTTATGTCAAGTTTAAATTTAAAAAATTTAATCAGTTTATGTTAATTTTTCAATACAGACTTGATGTCATCTCAAAATGTTCTGTTTTTACTTCCATGAGTAGTTTTCTTTATGATATCATTAAAAATGTTGCTACGATTCAATCTTTTAAGATAATCATTGTTATTATGATCAGAATCTGAATCATTATCTTCTTCTGAAGTAAGATGAAAAAGAAGTTCTTCGGAATCGTTTGCATTATCATATTCATCAGTATCTTCATTTTAACAAGACCCAATTTATAAGCAACTTTATTGTCAAGAGTTACATTTATATACTTTTTAATGGAGATGTCAGTCCATTCATCAACTGTAATGCTGAACTTTTAACCACAATTTTTCAAAACAGAAGTTTTATCACACAGCTCTTGTTTTTTTATCTTGTAAAACAATATTATTAGTTTCAACTGTGGTTTGATTTTTTTGGCATTTGAAAACCACAATTCTTAATTAACTCATATACTTCATTGGGTTTCATAATTGTTCTTAAAGACATCCTTTGTGGTACATTTTGCTAACGATTCAGCCAAGGTTTCACATTTAAAGAATCTGTCAACTTTTATTTGTTTTTTCTGAACCTCTGCAACAGATGCTTCATCTAATTTCTTTTTTTTTTTTTTTTTCCTTTTTTCTTTTTTTTTTAATATTATACTAAGGATAGTTCTCTTGTGGGTAATCAGACCAGATGTGCTTGAATCTTTGCATTTTATGAAAGAATTGCGAAATGTATGATTTTGTAAAATACTTATAGACAAAAGAGCTTTGTTTTGGCTTGTTTTTTTTTTTTAATTTATACTTGTCTTTTATTACTTATATATATAAAGTAAAGTAAACTAAATATAACGCAAATAAAATTACATTACTAGGATATTATTTATTAATATAAGTAGATATAAAAATTTTATAATTAAATGTATAATTTTTATAATGCTAAGCAGTTTATTGTTTCTTAAATATATACTGTTATTATAAAAACTTAAGTTATTGCTTCAGCTATTATATACCTGCATTTATGAACTTCTTCATGCAAAAATAATGTCCTAGGGAATTGTAAGGTTGCAATCGTTAATACTTTTCCAAAAATACTTATATCCAATTATTCAAGGGGATTTTATTAATTGCGGTGTTGCAATAATTACAATACTAAAAATAACTAATAAATAAAAAGATTTAACAAACTTGTGGTTTGCAAACAACATAACAAAATAACCTCTATTTTTCATCATTAATATACAAAATTAAAACATAAAAAGTACATTTTTTTTTATTTGCATTCACTCCAAACAAGGCTGCAAGCAACCACTATTAATTTGGGAGTTACTAGGAAAAAAAAGAACAGAGTTAAAGAGCAAGGAAACGGTTGACAGAAGACTTGAAAAGTTGAAGGTTGTATGAGTCAGGAAAACATAAAGATGGGAGAGAGTTCCAAAGGATTGAAGTGCGGAGAAAAAAACTAGATGAATAAAAGTTTTTAGAGCATGCAGAGACAGATACAGTAAATGAATGAGACTTAGCTGAATGACGAGTAAAACGATAATGAATTTAAGTTGATGGAACTAAAGATGATAACTCCTTTGAGCAGTGACCATGATAGTATTTGTAGAAAAGAGAAAGAGATGCAACTTTACGACAATAGGAAAGAGACTCAAGCTTAGCAGATAGTCCAGGTCCAACAACATTTACAATGCGTTTTTGGGCCTTGTCAAGAAGAGAAAGTGAATCGTTAGAAGAACCAGCCCAAATATGACAACAGTATTCCATACAGGGACGAATAAGAGATTTGTAGAGGTAGAGAATGGAATCAAAAGTAAGGAAATGGCGAGCACGATAAAGAGAAGCAACCTTAGCAGAAGCTAATTTAGCAATCGATTGTATATATGGTTTCCATGAAAAGTCAGTAGTAAGTGATAATCCAAGAAGACGTAAAGAGGAGGACTCAGTAAGAGGATTGCCATTCATTAATATAGGAATGTTGACCATATTACGGTAGTTGTTTGCAGTAAACAACTGGGGTTTGTTAGAGTTGAGATTCACAAGCCACTGTGAACCCCAATCTGTTACTGAAGTGAGATCAGATTCAAGATCAGCCGCTTGTTCTAGGCGATCGAAAAGAGAAGACTTTTTGTCAAGACAGGAGTATAAAGTTGAGCCATCAGCAAAAAGAGCTACTTTAGATGAAAGGTTGTCAGGAAGATCGTTTATGTAGATAAGAAACAAAGCAGGGCCCAGGATGGAACCTTGGGGAACCCCAGAAGTTAATGGAAATAAAGAAGAGTGTTGGCCTTCAAGGATGACTTTAATAAACCGGTTAGAAAGAAATGATTTGATAATCTCAAAAACTTTCCTAGAAACACCAAGCTTATGGAGAAGACCAGAATGTTAAACTTTGTTAAAAGCTTTAGCTATGTCGAGAGCAATAGCCCTAGCCTCACCGCCTCCATCTAATGCACAATAAAATCTTTCAGTTACAGCAGTTAGCAAGTCGGCCGTAGAGCGAGAGGATCGAAAATCGTATTGATTGTCTGACAGTAGTTTATTTGACTCAAGATGAGGTGTGAGGAATTTGTTGATCAAAGACTCAAAAACCTTGCTAATAACAGAAAGAAGACTGATCGGATGATAATTGGAGGGGTCAGAATTTTCTCCAGAGTTTTGGAATATTGGAGCCACAGATGTCATTTTCCAACAAGCAGGAAAACAAGACTCAGTCAAACACTTGTTAAATAGTTTAGAGAGAATTGAAGAAAGTTCTGGAGAACAATTCTGCAAGACTGTGACAGGAATGTTGTCTGGACCACAAGCTGTAGACGAGTTTAATTGAGATATGACTTTAGCAACAGAAGCTTGGAGTGATTGGAATGTCTAACAATGGGTCAACCTGTTTGACTGGAATGGAAGGAAGAGAATGTCCATAAGATTTAAGAGTGGAGTTAGAAGCAAAGTTCTTTGCAAATAGTTCTGCCTTTTCCTTGGGAAAGGTAATAAGATCAGTCCCATGAATGAGAGATGGAATATTAGATCTACCCTTGTTAATAATGCTGTTGACAATTTTCCAAAAGTATTTAGAGCCTAATTTCTGTGATAAGATGCGAGATTAAGTGAACTGAAAATAATGGAGTTTAGCATCAGAAAGCACCTTTTTACATCGATTTCTTGCAATAATAAATAGCTGTTTGTTCTTAAGAGAGTTGTTTTTTTGAAAAAGATGAAAAAAATGATTACGATTGGATATAGCAGCCGCACAAGAAGGAGAAAACCATGGAGTAGAATGAGGCTTGACTTGAAACCGACAAGAAGGAATAAAAGCTTCCATTCCAGCCTGAATCCAGGAGGTTATGTAAAAGGCGCATTTATCAGCTGAGAGAGAAAAAACATCAGTCCAAGGACCATCACGAAGAAAATCACGAAAAGAATCCCAGTCAGCTTTAGGGTAGTAGTAGGTGGTGCAATGATAAGGTGAGCCCAAAAAAGAAGTACGAGAAGAAAGATTTCTAGAGATCATTGCATGGTCAGAACCACCTAAAGGAGAAAAGGGAGAAACTGAACATAAGCTAGGGTCAGAGACAAGACATAAGTCAAGGAGTAAAGGTAAATGATTAGAGTTGTCAGAAAAACAAGTCACAAAGTTAACTATCTAAGTAAGAGATTGAGAAACGCAGAAGTTAAAGGCTATAGTGCCAGCAGGATCAGTGGTGTTAGAGCCAAGCCATTCAGTGTGATGGGCATTAAAATCACCAACAACAACAATATTGGTAGAGGGGTAAAGAGAGAGGGCATGGTCAATTTGATCAGAGATAACATCTAAAAGAGTGCAATCATGGGAAGAAGGAGAACGATAAAGAACAAAGAGAAAGGTGATAGAGTGAAGAGGTGCTAGGCGAAAGCACATAAAAGAATGGTCAAAGGACTCGAACCTGGTTTCACGACAATTAAGGGAATTAATGTGTATGTATACCCCTAAACCTAGCATGTGACTATTGGAGTCTTTACGAATCAAAGGATAGTACCCATCAACACTGACATCTGAAGAAGGAATTGCAGAATTTAAATTTATTTCACTGAGTGCAAGCAAATTTGGTGAATTTTGCAGGAGGTAAGACTCAACTGACGGAAAGTTGCTTTGCAGACCGCGAATATTTGTAAAAGATATATTAAAACATTTAGGTGGTGGGGATGGTTTAAAATTTTTGGTTACTTTGGTCATGATTTGGGTTTAATGAGAACTTGACTCATGGATAGATAGAGCACAGCCTCCTAATCAATGAGCTATGTAGTTCTCTTAGTCCTGTTAATTAACCCTAGCCCGTGACATAGGGCTCCTTATGTGGCCTTGATAGTGCACACCAAAAGCATTAACAGGGACACCATCCATGCACAACATGGCACTGTTAATACTCTGATATTTTGCAGCTGTTGATGGAATCAGCCTTTCTGAGAGCTACCACAGAGTTCGGGAAACCTTACTACCAGCTGGCCTCAGAACCATTAAACTGAGTTTTAGAGGTGTACCCTCATATGGAGATAACAGGAAGAGTTGCATAGCCATTATCAAGGAGGCATAAGCAAAATTCTATGAGTAGAGTCAAGGAGATCCAGCATTCATCATCCTAGGCAGGAAACAATGTAACACAGGTTACATCTACGCCAGCCTAATAGATGAAGAAGGGGTTCGAGGCTGGTTAGCAGAATTAATTACATCAAAATTTCTTAACAAATGTTTTCATATAAGTGAAACGCTTTTAAATTAAAGTAACAATTTACTGATAATGTTTTGTTTTGTTTTTAATATAATTGACAGTTGTATATATTTTTTTAATTTATAATATATAAATTGTTTATGTGTGCATTGCTATAATAAACAATATTAAAAAATTTAAAATTTTTTTTTATAAACGATGACATTCTACAACTACAAAAGTCTCTTAAACAAATTTTAATATAAGAATAATTAAAGTTAATACATTTAAAAAAATAAACAAATTTTTGTTGAAAAAAAAAAAGTTTTAGAAAGCCATTACAATTAAGTAAGTTTGATCTTAAATGCTTTTATATTGTTGAAACGCTTTTCAATGAAGTATCAAAACACTTCTAATTAATTTTTAAAATAAGTGTTAATAAACTGTTGTTTTTTTAAATTTATATAATGATGTATTTTTTATGAGAAATGTTTATCTTTTGAAACATATTAAATAAAAAATAACAAATCTAACTAAAAAAGTACAAATGTTTAAACAAAGATTATAATGGTTTTTTATTATTTAAAATAAATAGCCTAAGCGTTTTAGTTTGATGAGTTTTGGTTTAGTTGGGTTATAATTATATTTATTTTTTTGTGTTTTTGCTTTAACTAAGTATTTTTTTTATTTTCTCATTTGTTAAGATTTTTTTTCTTTTTTTAATTTTTTTTTTAAATAAGCTTAGGTAAGTTTTTGTAGCGCATTTTTCAAATTTAAAAATATATGAAAAGCTGTGATCAAATCGTTAAAACATTTTTTTTTTTTGCGTGGTCATATAAAGACATGTTTTTGCACACCTTCCTGTGAAAGCCTGGCGTTGATGTCCTGCATTTATTACAACCCCTGTTGAAATATGTGCCAGATATTTTTTGTGCTTCTGCTTAGCACCTCTTCACTTTATAACCTTTCGTTAACTTTAATGTTTATCACACTAAATGGCTAGGCTCTAACACTCTGACCCTGCTGGAACTAAAACTTATAACTTCCGGATTTTTTAATCTCTTACACAGATAGTAAACTTTGTGACTTTTTTTCCATACAACCCTAATCACTTACCTTCACTCCTTGATTTGTGTGTTGTCTCAGACCCTAGTTTGTGTTTAGTTTCTCACTGTTCTCCTTTAGGGTCATTCCATATGAAATTATCTAGACAATGGCACCCTAACATCTCAGAATTTGTTAATTTTTAGCTCTTTTACAGTCCACATTAAATAAATAACAATTATGAAAGTTTTTATTAGAAACACATGGTTTCTAGAGATATCATCAGTTGAAATACTGCTGACTAATACTTAACACTTAGTAATTATCTGAAGTGGCTACTAAGCAACTTTGGCATATAGTATATTGATAATTGCTTTGAGAAATTTCCTAAAACTTAGTACCTCAATATTAGGGGGGTCCAAAATTCTATATTTCTTGTTTAACCAGCTATTCTTAATTAATTTTTTGAGAAAAGTTTAAAAAATGATTCAGTTTTTGCTAATTTTTTATGGTTGACTTTCTACTTCTATTTTAAAAATTTAAAAGATATAAAAAATAAAAGTCTTTGCAAATAAAGTTTTAAAATAAAAGTCTTTGCAAATAAAGTTTCTTTGCGTATAAAGTTACGCAACTTTTCTTTCAAATTTATGCTATTCAAATTTTGATTGGATAAATTTGATTTTTAATCGTTGTGTTTTAGGAAAAAACAGTTTAATCTGAAGTCTTTTTCAAAAAAAATTTTTAAATAAGTAAAACGGCAGATTGCTTCAAGAAAATAAGTTTTATATGAAGTCTCTTTCTAAACAAAGTGTTTTAAGTAATCAAAAAGACAGATTGCTTCAAAGTATCTTAATTTCCTTTTTTTTATTTTTATTTTTTTATTCGCTATTCAAGCTATCAAGGAGGCTATTCAAGATTTCTTTTTTTTTTTTCACTTTTCTTAAATGAAGTCAAGAATAAATCTTCTTTTAAAGTGCCAGTCAGTAGAAGTTCAGTTAAATTCTCAAGTTTTAACAATTCTAGAGATAAACAGTTAGTATAAAGGAACACCGCCACTTAAAAGGCTTTATAAAAAACAAACTGGATAATCAAATTTTGAAATTTTCTGCTTTACTTTAAAACGCAGTGAATGGCTAGTTAAAAAAAAATTCTAGAACCAGTTAATAAGTTTACCTCAAAGAGGTTGAATGATTGTATCATTCTTGCTAAAGTATTTTGGCAAGAGTTAGCCTCAGGACTTGAGGCTAACTCTTGCCAAAATACTAAAGTATTTTGGCAAGAGTTAGCCTCAAGAGAAAAGTATTATGTGTTTGGTTGATGATGGAATATGATTAGTATTAACTTTCTAATTAAGTTGTTGCAGTTGGAAAGCTTTGGAAAAAACCATTTAATTTCAACAGTAGATGTATACTTAATTATTTAAACCATATAAAAAATGAAGGTTCACGCAGTTTAAAAATATTTTGGAGAATTATTGTCCAGTTGTTTGTCCAAAAAGTTGAAACTATGGAATATAGTTGAAACCAGCTACAAAAACAAATGGATAACAATGGAAGAGCAGCAAACTTTACATCAGCTGTGCAAGATGAGTTCTGTTTTAGCTTGATTAAAGTTACAAGACAGCCCATTTAGCTGTGAACTAGACATTATTGAAGTAGATAAAGATATGTTAAAATGAAAAAAAAGTTCAAAAAATGAGGTTCTTTATTTTGGGGATACAATGTAGGTCATTGTCGCGGAGGTCTATTCTGTTTAAATACATTATTGTTGATATAAAAATACAAACCTCCATCTTATGTCTACCAAAGAACACGCTCATAACCTAGGTGTTATATAAGGAAAGTTCACACAGCAATCTCTATCACATATGATGACTTTTATAGTTATTTTCCATTTTCAATAGTAAATAACAAACTGTATGAATTATTTTTATATATAATGCTTAATTTTTTTTTTTTTATTATAAATGATAAGGTATATTATTGATAAATTAAACAGAAAAAGATTTCTAGTTTTCTTTTTTTTTTATATTTAATGATAATAATAATTTCATCCATTTTTAACAATGCCTTGTTTTGTCAATATATTAACTTTTATTAAAATCGAAGTAGAAGGCTAAATAAATAAAATAAAAAAAAAATGATTATGATTTTCAGAATCAGCATTAAAAACTAATTAAGAAAAATTGGTTAAACAATAAAAAATCTAAAAAAAGACAATTATGGACCCCCCCCCCATCAATATAAATTACATGTTGCGTTTAAAAAAGATTATCATAATGTCAAAGTTTTGTACTCTGAAACCTAGCTGGTGCATTACAACTAATGCATCAGGTACTCACAATGTATGTGTATGTATACATCACCAAAATACAAATTTCTTATTGGTGTAATTAGGTGGAATAAAGATTATAAATATTTAATGGCTTTTGGTCTCTTGAAAATGCAGAGTGTATGTTGACCAATTAACCAATGCTCTGGTATTCAAACATTCAAACTTACATCGATGTAACCAATGCTCTGGTATTCAAACATTAAAAAGTTTTTTAGTCCAAGTTTATGGACCATAGGCTATAAGAAGATGTAGCATTCAAGCAATGGCAGAGTACTGATTGTACAAAACTACTGTTATAATCATTGCCATTAAACAAATTTAATGATTTATTATATGACAGCATTGACAACCTTACCACGCATTCATACATTGCAAAAACACAAAGTAGATACTTAGAAAACTGTAAAGGAAATCTTAACCAAAACGACTGCTTAAATGAGATTTTGCTGAAAAATATCAATATGTTGTTCAGGATGAAGTTTCAAGTTATCACTGGAGCAAAAGTCAATGTTCACTCTTTACAATTGTACTTTATTTTATTCATAAAAAGTTATGAAACATAAATCTTTCTATTATCTATTGAAAGATGTTGATCATGACACAGGGTTTCTTTACAAGATTCAAGAAGGTATAACAAGATATATCAAAGAAAATCTATTTGATGTATCAAGTGTGAAATACCTTTCTGATGGTTGTGCAGCATAATTTAAAAATTTCAAAGACTTTATCAATTTTTGTCATCACAGTAAAGACTTTAATCTTTTTTTTAGTTGTTTTTTTTTTAGAAAAAAGTCTAAAAAAAAACAACTACTGGACAGATTTTGGATGTTAACTTAATGTACTCCTTTTGTTAAGTCAATATAAATGGAATTTGTTTTAAATTGTTTTCAAAAGATGAAATCGACCAAACTAGAGCTCGATTAGAAAAAAGATATTAAGGTGGAAGAGGAGTTCCTGGCACAAGGATGTATCATCATTTTATTCCTATTGGTCCAAACACAATAAGTTATAAAAAAACAAGTATTGATACATGTACTGAAATGTTTGATATCGTTCCAAAAAAACAAACATAATAAAGAGATTTCATTAAGCATTTAAAAATATGGATTTTATTACATGTTTTTATGATGGATTTTAGTGGGTAGGGATTGCTGAAGATGTAAGTAAGTTTGATATAAAAGTCAGATTCATGCATCCACATTTACAGTTAAAAATTTCTTTTGGCCAACCAGAAATGACAAGTAATGGGTGCTCAATTCTGAAGTTATATGTCTAATTTCTACACTCACAACAATATCAGGTAGTACGTACAACATATGTGATTTAGATTTAGAGAATAAAAGCTGTTAAAAAATAAAAATATTTGTGTTTAAAAAGCTGTGATGTAATTTTATTTATCTCTTTTGTAATTTTGTATTTTTTTTTATTTTTTTTTAAATCTTGGGGTGGAAGGCTGAAGATTATAGAGGGAGGGGTAGAGATTCTCCCATTTCCCCTTATTATATGTATATGTATATATATATATATATATATATATATATATATATATATATATATATATATATATATATATATATATATATATATATATATATATATACATATATATATATATATATATATATATATATATATATATATATATATATATATATATATATATATATATATATATATACATATATTATTTATAAATAAAACTACATACTGCATATTTTTCACAACTATAAGTTTCATGTTAAATGCAATCATCAGGTGTAAATATGTTTTTTTTATATTACTTGTTTGTTTATATATATATATATATATATATATATATATATATATAATATATATATATAAACAAACTAGAAATCAGATTTTATTTACATTTTTTATAAAAAACTCCTATTAAAGATATATGGAATATATTTTTATGGGATATATTCTAATAAATTTAAAAACTATTTATTTATCTCTTATCTGTGAAATGATATATCTGTACCAGTTTTATACCTTTTTGGTTGCAATTGTATGCAACATAATTCTTCTTTTTAATCAAGAACTTAAAAATTCTTGATTAGAACTTAAAAGTTCTTGATTAGAAAGTCATAGCGAAAGACATTCGATTCAGGAATCAATAAAAAAATTAGAATTCAAATTAAAAAAACAAACTCTGGCACCATTATATATCATCAGGTAGAAAATGCATCACTACAAAGAGAGCCCTTGAAATACAAACAAAGATATGTATTCAAACATTTCAACATTCACTTGCTACCAACAATAAGAATCCAAAATGCCTGTATGCATAGTTCAATAGAAAAAAACTCGACAATCTTAGATAATGCTACAAAACAAAGTATTACTAATAAAACCAAAATTGCGAACATACTTAACAAGCAATTAAGTTCAGCATTTGTACAAGAAAATCAAAATAATCCACTTCCAAGTTATAACTTTGGCACCAATACTGTTTTTTCAGATCTTATAATTACACTAGCTGCCGTTGAAAATATTTTACTTAATTTAGATGCCAGCAAATCAATCGGAATAGATGGAGTTCATCCATGTGTATTAAAAGAATGTGCTTCCGCTTGGTCCTTACTACTTGCACTTCTGTTTCAACTATCACTTGATTTGCATTGAACGCATTATAAAAAGTGCTATAATGAATCGTCTATATAGAATTAAACTAATACATCCAAGTCAACATGGTTTTGTTAAACACAAAGCTTGTATAACAAACCTCCTAGAAACACTTGATTTTGCAACTAAATCAGTTGCAAACAAACATCCTGTGGATATAATCTTTCTTGACTTTGAATTAAAAGAATGTGCTTCCGCTTGGTCCTTACCACTTACACTTCTGTTTCAACTATCACTTGATTCTGGAACTATTCCTATATAAATGGTCTTGTGCCAACATGACATCACTTTTTAAAAAAGAAAATAAAAAAGATCCAGTCAATTACAGACCAATTTCTCTAACATCAGTGACATGCAAGATAATGGAACACATTATAAAAGGTGCTATAATGAATCAACTATATGCAATTAAACTAATACATCTAAGTCAACATGGTTTTGTTAAACACAAAGCTTGTATAACAAACCTCCTAGAAAACACTTGATTTTGCAACTAAATTAGTTGCAAATAAACATTCTGTCGATATAATATTTCTTGACTTTGAAAAAGCTTTTTACAAAGTCTCTCACAAAAGACTTTTAGATAAGCTATTCAAAAATGGAATTTAAGGCAAAATTCACAAATGGTTAAACTCCTTTCTATCTAACCGAATATGAGTTGTTCTTGGTGAATCGATTTCAGAATGAGCTGATGCTATAAGTGGAGTTCCACAAGACTCAGTTCTTGGTCCAGATTATTCGTTATTTATACCAATGACCTTCCTAACAATCTCTGTTTACCTAAAATGTATGCTGATGATACTAAATTATTTGCAAAAATAAATTTAAAAGATATCAAAAACAGTATAAGTATACTCCAATCTGATTTAGACAATGTTATTAACTGGACTAATACATGGCTAATGCATCTTAATATAGATAAATGTAAAGTTATGCATATTAGTAAAAACAATCCAATGTCAAATTACACTCTTACCGATTACAATACTAATATGAGACTTGATCTTGCAAAAACTATCTGCGAACAAAATCTACGTACTTTAATATCATACAATCTTAAATCTTCAGCACAAGCATGTAAAGCTTCCTCATAACCTTGTAAAATAATTGGTCAATTAAAACATGCTTTTGTCAGTCATGATGTTAATCTCTGGATGAAGTTGTATACTTGCTACGTATGTCCACACCTTGAATTTGCAGTGCAACCGTGGAATCCTCACCTTCAAAAAGATATAAATCAGCAATATAAAATATTACAAAACATCAATAATATACGATGGATTAAAGCATAAATAATTATTCCAGCTCGTGCTAATCAAACTTGATCACAATTAAGGTGGGAAAATAATAAGATTGGGATTCATTATCTGCTCCCTAAGCAGATAATGAATGCCAAAGATGTAAAGTCATTCAAGATATTGTTTGACAAAATGGACAATTAATCAGCAAAACTACTACTATAATTAAAAATAATCAAAAAATGTAAGATAATTGCAAAAGGAAACTTAACCTATAAAGGTTTATTTTTGGTCACAAATTAGCGCCATTGCGCAAAATATTTTTGGCTTAACTTTTAGATTAGCGTTGATTATTCTTTAGTTTTTAATCATAATCATAAGAATGAACTTTTTTTATGTTTTAGTGGTCTAAGATCTTTTTAGTTCCATTTGTATAGCATTACATACAAATGTCTGTTAGTGTAAACGTCTTTAGCTTATGTTGAGTTTGCAGGCATGATATGGAATAATTGCGTATAATATATTTATAAAATGAGAAAACTTAAAATTTTATTTTAAATTTTAGAAATCTGTTTTGCCATATTATTTTTTTTTTGCTATAAATATATAAGCAAGATTGAAAAAATATCAAAATTTATTACGCTAGGAGGAGGTCTTAATCCCCCCAAAACAACACTGATGACAGCACACTTAACCACTGAGCTATCAATAAAATACATTTAGCAGAAAAACAAACCTAATAATAAGTCTCTTATAAGCTCTACGTATCCGGAAAAGGTGTGCATGTAAAGTTTTTTGCTCTTAGAATTTTTCTTCAGAATAAAGAAAATAAGGAATAGGTATAGAAATAATCGGTGTGGAATAGAAATAGTAGGTTTGGTAAAGACCCATATTTTATGGATCCAGAAAGCTAGGATATATAAGTAAAAAGTATAGAAAAGTTTGGTTTGGAATAGACTTACAAAGACCCGTATTTTTACAGGTCCAATCTCAGCTAGTAATAAATAGAAATAAAATAGAAGTTTAGTAGGCTATACTTGAATACATATAGATAACAATGCTTAAATAAATTACTTTTAAGTGTAACAATAGAACAACACAAAATAAAATTATTCTGAAAACAACATTAAGGTAATAAAAAGTACATTCAGTTGTTAAATTAAAGCTTATACACATCATCTTAAGAATAAACAATATTGCCTGTAAACAAAGTCACTATAAAAACATAACACAAAAGTTCTAGATAATGCATAAAGTTTAGTTTATTTATTATCATAATGCAGGATAAAAATATTAAAATGCCATCGGTTGGAAAATTGGTAAATTAATTATAAAAGGCTGATGTCGATACTGGTTTCTGGTTGTGCAAAAAGTGATTAATAGACATCAGCCGACACTGATGCTAAATAATCCATACAGTTGATATCATCAGTACATATGATTACTATTTAATAAGTGCTTGACTAAATCTTATTTTCCTGCTTGCTGGAAAATGGCTATTTCTATAAGTGGTTCCAATTTTTAAAAACTCTGGAACTCTTTCTAATCCCTCGAACTATTCTCTAATCAGCCTTCTCTCTATTATCAGCAAGGTCTTTGATCAACAAATTTCTAAATATTCCAAAATTTATTCTGAAAGATTCAATTGTGCATTAGATAGAAGTGACAAAGCAAGGGCTATTGCTCTTAAAATATCTAAAGCTCTTTAAGGTTTTGCATGCTGGTCCTCTCTATAAGCTTGCTTCACTTGTTTTTGAGGTCATCAAATGATTTCTTTATAGCCACAGTATTAAAGTCATCCTTGAAGGCCACTCTTCTCTTTTTCCAGTAACTTCTGGGGTATCTTAGGGTTCCTTGGTCCTATATTATTTCTTATCTACATTAATGATCTTCCTGGAAATCATATATTTAAAGTGGCTCTATTTGCTGACGACTTATCTTTATACTTTTTTTTTGATCACTTATTACAGGATCTTGAATCTAATAACAACTTTTAACAGCTTCGGTCTTGGTAACAGCTTTTAACAGCTTGGGTCTTGGTAACAGCTCTTAACAGGGTCTTGCAGTGACTTGTTAATTTTGATAAATTTCAGTTATTTACTGCAAACAAATATTGCAATATTGTTGGCGTTTCTATATTGATTAATCACAGCCTCTCACTCTTTCCTTTTGAGTTCTCTTTCTTATCCCATCTTTTCTGACATTCCCTCTCACTGAGTCCTTTTCTTTACATCTTCTTAGATTATCATTGACTACTAACCTCTAATGGAAACAATATATACAATCGATGACAAAGTTAGTATCTGTTAAGGTTGCTTCTCTTTATCTTGCTGGCCCTTATCCTGGTTCCATACTCTACCTCTGTAAATCTCTTATTTGTTCTTGTATCTCTTATTTGTTCTTGTATAGAATAATGTGAGCATTGTCTTTTATGAGCTTGTAAATCCAAGTCAATGACATGATTTATGTAAATCCATGTCAATAACATGATTTGTGCAAATCCATGCCAATGACATGATTTGTAAAACAAGTCAAAGTATCACTAGGAAAAATCTATTTAGTATGTTGCTGTTGTTTATGCATAATACTTATATATGTATGTATGTATGTATGTATGTATGTATGTATGTATGTATGTATGTATGTATGTATATATGTTTGTATGTATGTATTTTTGTATATATATACTTATATATATACAAAAATACATACATACGTATATATATATATATATATATATATATATATATATATATATATATATATATATATATATATATATATATATATGTTTGTATCAGGGTTTCAATGATGTCAGTTTTCATGGATCAAAACAAATACCAACTCCAAATATTGATAAGATTGCAAAAGAAGGTGTTATACTTAACAACTACTATGTCTTACCAATTTGCACACCTTCAAGAAGTGCTATAATGACCGGAAGGTATCCTATTCACACAGGTATTTTTTATATTTTTTATCATTGCAGCTTTATCTAACTGAAATTCAGTATTATTAATTATCCATTTTAAAAGACATTTTATTTTTAATCATATAAAAAGTTGTAATTTAAAATAAAATATAAGTTGTAGGTAATTTAAAGTAAAACGCCTACGTTAAAAATTGCTTGTTTTTTATTTACAAATGTTTTTAAATATAAGTGTTTTATATTGCTATGCAAAATTCAATACAATATTATACAAAATCATGATCTCGAATTATTTAATAAACAAGATCCTTACATCAGAAAATGAAAAATAATAAAAAATAATATAAACAGTTTGGATATATAACAAAAACTAATAATTCATACTATGACTTCAAAGTCCAAAAATCTGAAAAGTCTGCTATCACCAACAAACAAATAAAATCAAAAGCAAATCTTGAAAATATTTTATATTAAATATATACATAAAATATTTATGGATGTTTTTAAAGGTTTTGTATCTCATACCATTAAAATTTGCGACAGTTCTTAATCAACATGATTGTTAAAAAGGGTCATGATAAATCTATATTTAAAATAATTGTTAATAATTATTTTTCAGAAGAGTCTACCTTTCTGATATAAATGAAAATAAAAAAAAAAGCAACAAATGATTAAATAACTGGGCTCTTAAGAATAGTACAAAAATGTGTAAAAAAAAAAATAAACCCCACAGTGTAAAAATAGTTTTTATCATACCGCCTATGTTGATAAATATCTTTTGTAATTTTAAACAAATAGTGTGTACAAGCATTTTCTGTTGTATATATATTAGAGAAATAGAATTAATAATAACAAGATGAATTAAACATCAAAATAACAATATGAAGGTAATTGGCATGCATCTATTTGGCAACTGAACATGATCGTGAATGTGATGGGATCTTTGATTAGATAAATCCAAAAACTTTTACAATAAAATCACACAATGGTGAACGTAAAGGTAAAGAATCACTCGAAATCAATTGCGCCTCAATGTACCAGGAAATAAAACACATTCCTTTATTTATAAATCATGATAACTGAAAAAATAATCTACAAATAGTTAGAGCCTTTTATTACAAACATATTTAGTAATAATAGTTGCTGGTTTTATAATTTATGTTGTCATCTAATCATTTATGGGTTCTTTTTAATGCCTTGGATGTTTTTTTGTAATACTTTTAACTTTTTTTTTGTAATTTTCTTTTATCTCTGATGGCAATCTGTATCAAAAAAATCGAAATATCACAAAGAAAAAAACTAAAAAACCATGCTAGTATGTTAGTAATATATATTTAGATGTACAAAAATATATAGTATTAAAATAATTTGTTATAAGTAATGTATAGTTTTTTTCTGTTAGAATTTTTTTTTTCAAACCCAAACCAGACTGAGGATTAGAGTTTGAGAAGTCAGTTTTAACCTATAAAAAAGTAATGTTATTGTTCTTCTAAAAAAAAAAAATTTTTTTTAAAAAAAATATTTTGTTTCAAATTATACGCATTTTATATATTATCAAATTGTTAGATTTTTCTATATTTGTATGTAGTAAATATATGTGTATTTCCACATTAAATAACCCATGTGGCTTTTTTTTTGTTTCAAATTTTGATACGTACTTATAAAAAAAAATTTGGCGCAAAATTTCATCCAAAAATATTAGGCAGTTCTTGAGATTTTGCAGTTCTAATTATGACTTTCTGTAAATCTGATTGGCTGGTCAATGTTATTTATCAACTAATTCGGACTTTCTGTAAATCTGTGGCTGATCAATGTTATTTATCAACTAATTCTTATCTTTTAATCTAATTCAATTTACTATCATGTTTAACTGTACATCGATTTCTTTTTGGCAATTTCTTTTGCAAGTTGTTGACGCAACGCAAAAAGAAAATACATCTATTTTGAAATTACAATTTATTATTTCTTTATAGCAATATACTTAAGAAAAATTAACCTGATTTTAATTAGATTTCTAGTCGTAAGGAATAAAATATATATATTTTTGAATTATAGTTTCTTTAGTATGGTTACCTCTATGGTAGCTAAAACCAATTTTTTTTTTATTAATAACAAATGTTCTGATAATAGTTAATATATATATATATATATATATATATATATATATATATATATATATATATATATATAATATATATATATATATATATATATATATATATACACCAAATAACACAATGAAATAAGTTATTTTTTTAAATTTAAAGTTGAAAAAAATTTGAAAAAAACAATTTTTTCAAGATGGTTCTATTTTATTTAGTTTTAGTATGGTTGTTTCAAACTTTCTTGTACTGTCAATCCTTTTACAGCATTTCTGATCCTACTGTATAGTGACTTTCATGGACATGGACAAAAATTATTCAGATTTAAAGCAAAATTTGCTCTCTAGTTGGCATAGATAATAAAATTTTTGCACTGTCTTGCACAACCATTGGTAAAAACAGTAAATAAATATTGTTTGGAAAGGTTAGAAAATTTGCTTTTATTGTGGATATGATTAGATGAAATATTTTGTACAGATAAAAGTAAAAATTAATCTTTCCTATTTAATTTTGAAAAATTTTAAATTAGATTTAATTCTTACTTTATTAGATTACTTCTTTAGTAAAATTTCTGTTTTGTACTGGTAGATATTGTTAATTTTGATCATATAAATTTTTATATAAAAGTGTTATTTTCTAAATGAACTTTTTAAATACTTTTCCATATTTTCCATTTTACAAAATATTTCCAAAATTTTAAAACAAATACACACATTGTCAGTTTTTATATTATCGAAAAAAAAAACAGGATGTGTTTTTCAGAAGTTAAGATAATTATCATCTAATTATGCAGAGCTTATTAAATTTTGTTATATATATAAGGTAACATGGAGTAAATTTGACATGTGGGTAACATTGACATGTATTAGAGTAAATGATTTTACCAGTTATCTGTTGATTATTGTTTTAGGTTAATTTAACAGATGTTGTTGCCAGATGTTAAATGAATGTTCAACTATTTTTATCCACATAATAGTAAATGTAACAACACAATACGGAGAGCATAAGTTAAACTAATTTCTAGTTTTTTTCTTGCTGAAAAACTTTGGTCGAAAGATAAAACCATACATAGTATCATTTTTACATGTGTTTTTATGATTTTGTTTTTAAATACTAAGCATTTAAAAATGTTTTGTAGCATTTTTTTTTTAAATGCATATTTCAGTTTTGGGGTAACATTAACAGGAATGCTTCAGTGGCCAAGAATCAAGCAAAAGTTGGTGGAATGTCTTGCATCTGATGAATCTTTCACAATTGCATGAAATGGAATCAAGCAAAGCAAACTCTAAATTAAAAAAGTAATTCTTGAAAAAAAAATGTACCAATACATCAAATGTCAACAGATCTAAAAACTGACACTTGCAAAACGTTAAAATTCACGCTTAACAATATTGCATAATATTGGATTACCAATAAATCTCGGTAAGAACAAAGCATCAAAACCTGAAAATGTAAAAAATTATCTTGTTGTTTCTAAAATTAAACCAAACACTAAAAAATTTGTAACAAAGAAATCCAACAAAAAATTACAGTAGTGCGGGATTTCGTCATAATCAGATATTAGTTAAAGTGCTGCGGGATTTTGTTGTAATCAGATATTGAATCATTATTAAGCTTAATAGTTTAACTATTCTTAGAGAAAAAAATTTTAATGATAAGTTACCATTCTTTTTTATATTTTTAAGTAGACACTATCAGAACTGAAGTTAATCTTTTAAAAAATAATTTAACATATTTTCATTGCAGTTTTACAATTTTTTAATGCTGTTTATTTTTAAAATGAAAATTTAGGTTGGTGCTAATATATATTTAAAATGTTTTCTCTATTTTGTTTGTCAATATTTCAATGATAATATTACTCCTCATGATGTAACTTTAACATTTAAAGCATAAAACATACTACTGTTAATGTTACCCCATAAAGGGGTTACATTGACAGTTGAAACCCAAAATCAAAATTAATTATCTATCAATAATATTAGATAACTAATTAAACTCTTCATCAGTTTATGGCAGCATTATTATTGATAAACATATAGAAATATTGTATAACAAATTTAGTTTCTCACAGCTGAAAAAAAAAATTCCCTAAAGATGTCAATGTTACTCCACTTTACTTCGAATGGTCATATATTTCGATATAAGATATAAAAGTTTTACTTACTATTAGAAGAAAAACTGAAAACAAAATCTACTTGAGTTATATGTTATGTTTTTATTTAATAGGCTTCCAATTAATTCCAAAAAATTAATATAATGTCCAGGGATTATCTTTTTCCGGATATTTCCAGAATTCCGGATATTTTTTTCAACTTTAAGTTTTTCCGGATATCCAAAATATTTTCAATACATGCAAGTTGAGGTATATATTTTTGTAATATATTTATTTTTAAGGCTTTTTCACTCGTCACTTAAAAAAAAATTAAGAAAAGTAACAAAAAAAAAATTAGAAACAACTTAACTAAAAGCGAAATTTAAAAGAAAATAAGGGAAAACAAATTCCGGATTTTTTCAGGATGTTTCTTCCAGCCATTTTCCGGATTTTTAAAATATGACTAGGATAATCTATGAATGTCCCATTAGATTAGTTTATAATTTACTTGCTTATTAATCACCCTTAGCAACAATAACTGCCAGACGTATTCTTGGTATTCTACTTAATGGCTTGTCCAATTTGTCAAAGTCAATTTTATGCCACTAACTAATTAGTTTTGCCCACATCTTATGTATCATTAGGAATTAGTTTTTGATATTACTTTTAATTCATTTGAAATTTGATAGGAGAGAGATCTTGTGATTGGGGAGGCTAAATCATTTTGTTCAATATTTGATCATTCTTGAACTCAGTCAAATAACTTATACAAAGTTCTGAAAAATATGTTTTGGATATAAACTTTAAGTCAGTTTCTTCTTAAAAAAATAAATGGTTTTCCTTGAAACCAAAGATTTAAAACTTCAACATTTCGCTCCACGTTTACAATCATGGTGGTTCAGTTTTTATGTAGTTTTGCCCGCTTTAGCATTTTTGTTATTCTATGACTTTTATCAAAGCATTTTAATCAAAACACTTTTATGTTTTTTAAATTATTTAACCGTGCAAAAATGAACATAAAAAAAAGTTAAATAAAATTAAACAATATATATATATATATATATATATATATATATATATATATATATATATATATATATATATATATATATATATATATATATATATATATATCCTTATAGTGTAGTCAAAAGAGTCTTTTATGGTAAAAAAAGTCTCTTTCGACTACAATTTTTTTACCTCGTCTTCTAAGCTGCATTTTGATGTCGTCGAAAAGTCAAAGCAATTAAATTAATGCGGAAGTACATTAAATTTTATTGTTTTTTAAAAACACCGCAATAATAATGACTAGAAAGTTTTTTTTAATTAGTGGTATTTTTGTTTTTGTTTTATTAAAAAACATTTTTAAAACATGCGTAAGTGTTGCTACATCGACTATCTTATAGCCTGCTGCTACAAAGGAGTCTTGCTACATCGACTATCTTATAGCCTGACTCGCAAGGGAGTGCTGCTACATCGACTGACAAATAGCCTGACTCGCAAGGGAGTGCTGCTACATCGACTGACAAATAGCCTGACTTGCAAGGGAGTGCTGCTACATCGACTGAGGGTTTGGTTTGGTCAAGCAGTCTATCATTTTAAAAAAAAAAAATTTTTTTGAAGTTTTTTAACATTTTCTGGTCAGGGTTATTAACGCGCTCTTTAAAACAACAGTTTATGGGAAAAACTTTGTGACTACCATGCAAGACTATATATATATATATATATATATATATATATATATATATATATATATATATATATATATATATATATATATATATATATATATATATATATATATATATATATATATATATATATATATATATATATATATATATATGTATATATATATATATATATATATATATATATATATATATATAAATATATATGTATATATATATATATATATATATATATATATATATATATATATATATATATATATATATATATATATATATATATATATATATATATATATATATATATATATATATATATATATATATATATATATATATATGTATATATATATATATATAGCCCATTAAAATAAAACATAAAAGAATAAACAGCAATTGCAAGTTTTAACAATAAACAGAATAAAAAGTCATTTGATAACAATAATGTATTTCAAGCAAAATTGGTAATGCAGAGACTTGTAGTGGTGGTAAAACAGATAAGTGGGAGATTTATAGTAAGTTTACTAGATGTTCAACATAAAAAATTATTCTAGAATGTTGGTTTAACTTTATTATTATTAATTTTATTTTAATGTACTCACCTTCAAAAAGGTCATAGATGCCTCTTAAGAAAGCTGGTTTTTTTTCTTGGTACAATAATACCAAGAAAAAAATTATTAACATCAGATCCCCAAGTTTTAATCAAAGTATTATTATTAATTAATAACAGTTTTTACCAAATTGATAAAATTTGATATTTACAACTTGATCTTTATAGGTTATTAGATGTATTTGTTAACCTTTCTTATGATATTTTCTATGCATTCTATTCTACATTCATACATAAAAATACTAAAAAAACAAACAAACATAAAAACACTATTATCATACTAAATAAATATATTTGCTAAGTTTTTTTCCATTAATATATATTTACATTGTGGATTGTACAGTAGCTTTCATAAATTTAGACGCATTCATTTTTTTTTATATATGTAAGAAAATACTCAAAATAAAAATAAAATAAAAGTGCTACCGCTATGTTTGATATATAATTTTAAAGAGGAAATGAAACTCTATTATAGAGTACCTTAATTTTTTTTACAGGATGTTTATTACTCATTTTATACCGATTAACACAAAAAAGTTAATTGATAAACTTGATTTTATTTTGTTCATAAATTTAGACGCACAATTAAAAAAGTCTTATATCTTGTTAATTGATAGTTAGTAGTTTTTTTCTTATATTTCTCATTAATAGACCTAAATTAATTGATTTTGTCAAAAAACCTTTTATAAATATGACCTACCTTGAGTTATTTAATCATTATTTAATAAATAAACAAAAGTTAAGTTAGTTTTGCACTAAAAGAACGTAAAAAATGGGCAAAAGACGTATCACTCAAGGTGAAAGATAGCAAATTGTTGCGCACATCAAAGAAGGAACCAAAAGTAATAGAGAAATCGCCAAGTTAATTGGAGTTTCTGAGAAATGCGTTCGGACAACGAAACAAAACTTTCTTCACACTGGTGGTGCCAGCGAGAAAACGAGGCCAGGTAGACCCTTGTCAACCACAAGAAAGGACGATAGTGTTCTTTTTAGAGCTGTCAGAGCTAATCCAAGAATTAGTTACAAAGAATTGACCACAGAATTCAATACAACGCGAAATACAACTATTTCTCAAAGCACCGTCCGCCGAATACTTATCAAATACAAGATTGGAGTAAGACAAGTAACTTTGAGCTTATCAATCGCAAATCTAACATAACAGTCAAAAGAATGGCTCACGAAAAGTATTACGCCAGGTACATTAGACCAACTGTACAAAGTGGAGGAGGCTCGATAGGAATCTGGTCATGCTTCAATTACAAAGGTGTTGGTATGTGCCAAACATACACCGGAAGAATCAACTCCAGAATATACATAGAAGTACTGGAAAACAACCTAATTCCATCAATTGACCTGCTTATGCTCAATGATAAACCATGGAAACTTCAACAAGATAGCGCTACTGCACATACTGCATACTATACAAAGGAGTGGTTCAACGATAATAATATTATGACAATACCGTGGCCTCCATATTCACCTGATTTGAACCCGATTGAAAACATTTGGGCTTGGATTGATCGTGAATTAGCAAAGGTTCGAATTTCCACACTTGGTCAGCTGAAGGAATTCCTTAAGGAGACCTGGTATGGGGTCCCAGAAGCGATGTGCAAAAATCTTGTTGAGTCTATGCCTAGAAGAGTTCTTAGTTGTATTAAAGCAAAAGGCGGATACACAAAATATTGATTGGTTCATAAATTATGCCTTCTAATGTATCGTGCGTCTAAATTTATGAATAATTTTTTTTGTCTAATTTTTTTAATACCATGTAGTTGTACCTAATTATTACTTAGTATTTCATTTTTTTTGTAAACTTTTTTTAAATTTTGTATTCTGTATGTATTTATCTGATAAATAGAAAAAAAACTAAACCGAAATCTTTTTTCGTCATTGTTTTATCGTTAAAATACCTAAAATTTTCTATTTTCAAATATGAGTGCGTCTAAATTTATGAAACCCACTGTACTATTTAATAAAATGTGTAATGGGTCCAATTATTTTTTAATAAGTAAAATTAGATATTTCAAAAACCTTGTATTCATATTTATTATAAAGTAATAAAGTTAATTTATTTATTAATTTTCAAGGTATGCAAAGTGACACTATATTTGCTGCTAATGCTTGGGGCGTAGGTTTGGATGAAAAGTTTTTACCTCAGTATTTGAAAAATGTTGGTTATCAGACCCATGCAATTGGCAAGGTATCATATATGTGTTGTTTTCTTTTTCAATTACAAGTATACAATTTTGAAATAAGATTTATTGCATTTTTAAATTGTATTTTTAATCAAAAAAATAATTAAGTAAATATATTTTTTATTACATATTTTCTGAGATTTTAATTTTTAAGCTAAATAAAAGCATTGTAATATATTACATAACTGACACGCTTAGGTGCATATAAAAACATAATTATGAGTATGGAAGCCAAAGGTTTAAAAAAAAGGGATATGGAAAACTATAAGAAAAGTATTTGTTTTATTTGAAATTCAACTTGACTAACTTTGTTTTTATATATAAATAATTTTTATGAAAACAAGTTTAATTTAACAAAAAAATTATATTGACAATATAAATATGTTAATATGAAAATTTTTTAACAAAGTCTAGATATTTTTATGGATACCATTGCAAGACAAGTTGTGGTTATGCACATATCTTATTTCACTTATCGAAATCTTGTTTGAACTGTTTTTCAGTTAAGCACAGCATTTTACAATTTCAACAAGAATGCCTGCAGTCTTGTTGAAATTGATTTTTTTTTGAATTGTTGAATTGAATTTTCTTGAAATTGAAAATTTTGTTTAAAACATAAAGTTTAGAATTTTGAGAAATTAGGAAAAAACGGTATAAAAAAAAGATAGATACATAAAATAAAATGTAAACATAAAAGTTTTAAAACAATTGGAAGATAATAATCCTGAGTGATTGCTCAGAATTTTAAATTTTCTAATTGATCATTGATTTATTATTTTATTGTAATTAAAATTATAATAATAATATATAATTGATGCACAAGATATATAAAGATATTTTGTTAGAATTTAAGTGATAAGTTAAAAATGATATCTTTTAAGTATACATTTTATTGGTTTACTTTATAACTGTTTATGCGACATTATAATAGATTATTTGTGACAATAAATTATTAATATAAAATTTAATGGCATTTCAGTAGAAGCATTTTCTAAATATTTTTAAAAGATTTTTTTTTAAAGTGTAATTGTTTCTCTTCAGCTTTTTATGAAATTAAACCTAAGAATGAGGTCTTAGTTGAAAAATTTATTCATAAAAATTTTAAAAGTAAACTGTTTTTTGGGAAATAAACTGAAATAGTTAAGTACTTAGATCGTTAGAGAAGTTTGTAGAACTTCATCTATAAAGTTACAATAAAACAGGAAATAATTAAATATTTATATATCATCGTAAACTATGTTAAATTATGAGCATATTAAGTACTTGTTGAAATATTTTTAATGTTTATTAAAAAAGTTATTTAAATTTTATTATATACATTTGAAATAAAAAAATTTTTAATGGAAAAACTTGAATATCGAGCATATATTAAAACCCATGCTCTACTTGGAGCTTCAACACAAGCCATAACAGATGAATTGGTTTTAGCTCATAGAGACCAAGCTCCAAAGTATAGTACAGTTGCCAAGTCGGCAACTGTACTATACTTTGGAGTCTTGAAGATGATCCTCGCTCAGGGCACCCTCAAACCACATATACAACTGAGAATATTGAACGTTTGCGAGCCATTATTGAAGAAAATCTGCATGCAACACATGATATAATTGAAGCCCTGACATCGATTAATATTTTTGTAATCAACGAAATCATTCACAACGCACTTAAAAAAATAAAACTAACATCACGTTGGATACCCCACAAGTTAACTGATCAAAATCGAAAGAATAGAGTTGAGACATGTAAGGAAAATTTAGCCCTTTTCAGAAACGCCCTATAGAGGCTATGTGATATTGTTATAGGGTATGAGTTGTGGTTTTATTTAAGACAAGTTGGATACAAGTCAGCTAACGCTAGTTAGGTCGTTGAAGGTGAAAATCCAAGAACTATAATAAGATGTGATAAGTTTCAGCCGAAAAGTATGTTCTACATCTTCTTCAAAACAGCAGGTGTTGTTCATTTGAGTTATGTTGTAAAGGGAGACACCATTACTAGCACATATTATATAAAAAATTGTTTGAAACTTCTTATATGAGAAATAAATAAGCAAAGACCTGAAAAAGGCACTCACAATTTCAAATTTCTCCATGATAATGCTCGACCCCATGTAACTCAAGCCGTCACACACTGTCTAAACCGAGCTGGAATTACAATAATTCACCACCCACCATGCTCACCAGACTTAACTCCATCTGATTATTGGCTATTCGACTTGATAAAAAAAAATCTTGATGGCGATACTGACGTCAAAAGCCAAAAAACCCGCAAAAAGAAGCTTCTTGAAAGTATACCCAAAAAAGAATATAAAAAAACGTTTCACAAATGGCTTGAAAGGATGCAACTTTGTATAGATAATGGCGGACATTATTTTGAACATTTAATAAAATAAAATTGAAAAAAAAACTTTTTTTTTCATAGTGGAGTTCTACGAACTTTCCTAATGACCTAAGTATAAAGTAAAATAGTTTATTTATTTATTAATGATCATTTTATTTTTAAAATTAGTGGCATTTGGGATTTTTTTCTAAAGAGTACACTCCTACCTATCGTGGTTTTGATTCGTTTTATGGATATTATGGAGGACAAGCAGATTATTGGGACCATTCTTTAGCTTCTAATGGTTGGTGGGGTTTAGATTTGCATTATGACACACCGTCATCAAGCAAAGTAAGGCTTATATTTTTATGCAAACAACTATGTGATTTAGATTTATGATTTTGTTTAGTTTAGTTATATTCATATAATCAGTTGGTCAAGTTTATTTGGCACATAATTTTAAGTTTAATTCATAAAAGAAAATTTGATAGTTGATATTGTAATATATTGTACTTTTATATTGATTTTTTTTTAGTATAGTTTTTTAGAGGTTTTAAGTTTACATAAAACTTGAAAATAAAGTGTTTAAAGTAACCCTAATTTACGGTATCCGTTATGTATGCGTTACCCGATATGGTAACCCCAATTTACGGTATCTCAGTTTCTCAGTATTATGCACAAAAACCATAAAAACATAAATTAAAGCATCTTTTATTTAGTGAGTAAATATTTTATTTCTTTTTATCCTCTTAAATTATTATTTTTATTAAGTTCAATTATTACTTTTTGTTGTAAAAATGAAACTTTCTATATTATTTGCTATACATAAAATTTTATATTTATTAATAACTTTTCACTTGTTAATACTGTAATAATATACTTATAGGCTACTAATAATAAGCTTTATATGTTGAACAAATGCAATTAACAAAACACTTGGAAACAATAAAATTAAAACACTTGGGAACAATGAGGAGTTAAATGTCTAATAAGTGCAAGTACCATATACCAAAAAAAAACATAGTATACCATTATAAACATTGTTGTTAACATAATTGTTTAATCACAACAAACATTTAAATATTTGGCTTCAATTGTCAAAAATTCTTTTTTATTCCTCGTAGACAACAATCACCTAATCATTAATTTTTGCCTCCATCGATTTAATTGTAATGTCTAGAAAGTTAAGAAGGTAGGTTCATAGGTTTAGATTTGTAATTTAAATAATGCTAAAACTTTATTATTAGTTAGATTAATTCAGATAAAACTCAATTTTATTCGGCCAATCGTTATCGTAATAATTTAGATCTTCCTATATTTATGAATGGTAATGTACTAGATGAGTCATCTACCATTCATCTTCTAGGATTAACTCTTACTTCTGATCTTTCTTTTAAACCGTATATCAAATCCATTGCAAAATTATCATCTGCTAAGGTTGCATCTCTTTATCGAGCTCGACACTTTCTTACTCCAGATTCTATTCTCTATCTCTATAAATCTCAAATCCGTCCCTGTA
This sequence comes from Hydra vulgaris, assembly GCF_022113875.1. Taxonomy (NCBI): domain Eukaryota; kingdom Metazoa; phylum Cnidaria; class Hydrozoa; order Anthoathecata; family Hydridae; genus Hydra; species Hydra vulgaris. The sequence continues at coordinate 17,248,134 of NC_061158.1, read as the reverse complement.
TGGAATACTGTTGCCACATCTGGGGCGGATCTTCTAATGATGCTCTTTCTCTTTTAGACAAGGTGCAAAAACGAATTGTAAACATAGTTGGACCTGCTCTGGCAGCCAATCTCCAACCTTTGTCACATCGTCGTAATGTTGCTTCTCTTTCTCTTTTCTACAAATACTATAATGGGCACTGCTCTAAAGAGCTAGCGTCCCTTGTGCCATCTACTAAAATTCATTCTCGTGTTACTCGCCATTCAATTAAGTCTCATCCTTTTTCTATGACTGTTCCTAAGTGCTTCAAAAACTCTTATTCTTCTAGTTTTTTTCCTCGAACATCAGTTCTTTGGAATTCGCTTCCTTCATCTTGCTTTCCTGATTCATATAATTTGCAATCTTTTAAGTCATCAGTCAATCGTTATCTTGCTCTACAGATTTAGTCTTTTCTCTTCCAGTAACTTCCAACTCTTGTAGTGGTTGCTTGCAGCCTTGTTGGAAGTGAAGATGTTAAAACAAAAAAAAAAAAGATTACATCTAATTTTCTTTGTCATTTTGCTTGGTGGTTCATTGGCATCAGTAGGGATATCCTTAAATGTAAAACTTGTCCAGCAGGATCATTTATTTGTTTGTTTCTTTGTTTAGGAGTACTTATATATTGCATACCATATCTCATTTGGTAAAAAATATTAAACAAAAGAATCGTGCAATAGTACTCCGATTTCATTAAATACATAGTCATGCTGGTCACCAAATCTGGCATACTACATATAACATTTAGTTATATGTAGTATACCAGATTTTTTACTAGTTAATAATTTTAGATCTGTCAGCACCTTTCTCCTTGCCCCTTTCAATGGTTGAAAAAAAGCTATATTCAGTGGTTTGCACAGATTTTGGTGAAAGACAAATTTGACATTATTTTTATTCACATTCTCCTAGCGCATTGACTGGTACAACATAAAGAGGCAACAGGTGTCCATTAATTGCTGCTTATAATGCATTCATTAAAATATTTCACATAATAGTTGTATTTTTAAAATTAGTGGCATTTGGGATTTTTTTCTAAAGAGTACACTCCTACCTATCGTGGTTTTGATTCGTTTTATGGATATTATGGAGGACAAGCAGATTATTGGGACCATTCTTTAGCTTCTAATGGTTGATGGGGTTTAGATTTGCATTATGACACACCGTCATCAAGCAAAGTAAGGCTTATATTTTTATGCAAACAGCTATGTGATTTAGATTTATGATTTTGTTTAGTTTAGTTATATTCATTTAATCAGTTGGTTAAGTTTATTTGGCACATAATTTTAAGTTTAATTCATAAAAGAAAATTTGATAGTTGATATTGTAATATATTGTACTTTTATAGTTTTTTAGAGGTTTTAAGTTTACATAAAACTAATACTAACCTAAATAGAATTGCAGCAATCAGGATGCTTCATTCCTCGCTTAGTTACTTAATACTGGAATCATTGGTCAAGTTAGCTTTGTCATAGCCTATTCAACTCCTGGGTAATTATTTTTGAACATAGCAATTGTTTGTCGCAAAAGTTTTTTACAATAGCCATAAGTATATCACAACTTGCTCTGAATGAGAAATCCTCATTCAGAGCAAGTTGTGATATACTTAATAAATACCATTTCTGTGTCTGATGATCAAGTAAATGATGACAACATTTTATCGTGATTTTTTTTTTAACATTTTCTCTAAGACTCATTTTACCATTGTTTATCTTGCTGGCTGCTACTGCTAAATTAACATTGGTGTAATCTTTTTAATCCTTTTTTTGACCCTGGCGTATGTTTATGTTAATGAAGCATTTATTTTAATCTAAAAATTAAAAAAAGGTAAGTTATGAATTAAAAAAATCAACATTTAAAATAAAACAAGGTTTGTGTATACATAGTAAGTCTATCAACATCCAAAACAATATTTTGAAGCATTCCAACTTTAACATCTGTCCAAACTAACCAATATTTTTATCCAATTTTATCATCTGTCTAAAGTAACCTCATTTGTTATAAATTTTATTATAAAAAGAAACAGTTTATTACAAAAGACTTCTTATCAATGCAAAGTTATTTGTTGTTTCATTTTTAAGTTTAGTTGCAAATAGTTGTGACAAGAAAGCAGTATTTTTAAAAATGTATATTTTTGTAACTTTTTAAATAACTATCTTTGGTAACACTGGAACAGGCCAGAGAATGATGTTCTGATATTTAAAAATTGAAGTAATACAGGGTGTTTATCAAAATATCTGCATTTCTATTGGGTGTTTGTCTATCAGCATTTTTTGTATACTAAATAGGTGCTAGTCTGAAGTCAATGAGATTGTGTGCATCAGAGAGCTTTGTTTACAGCTGCTTTTTTTACAGCTGACTATTTTTTAATTGAGCACACTCTTTTTAATAAATAAAAAACCTAATGTTTTCTCTTTTTTGATCTTTTTTTTTTCTTCAATTTTTTTTTTTTTTTAATTTGACTTCTTTAACTTTTATCTTTTTATAGTTTTATAATTTTATAATTTTTAATACTAACCTAAATATAGTTATTAAAAACTACTGATATTATTAAAACTTTTAAAAAAGATATTTAAATGTAACATTTAAAGCAAAAATATTGCAGTACTAATGTTTGAGTTGTTGTTGCCGTTATTGGCAACCAAATTTAAAAATGAAATCATTAAATAAATTTATGTAAACAAAACCCATGCAACACTCAACAAGAGTTTTATAATAATGTAAAATAAAATAAAAGATAAATATACAATTAAAAGTTGTGCTAAATACTACTAAACTTTTTTATTTTTAGGTTTCAATAGCATCAACTTTGCTGATTAACTGATTTTTAGCGCCTTTTTTTTAGCAAAATTTTATCTTAGTGGTCCAAAAAGGGTTTCAGAGTTGTCAATATCTTTTAACAACTTTAGTGTTAGATCCAATCTTACTAAATTGCTTATAATCTGGTTGTTATTATAATAATTAAGAATAAATTGATTCCACAAATAATCTGTGACTATTCTGCCTATTAGGCTAATTTTCTTTCTCTTTGGTATTAAGCCAAATATTGTAAATTATTCGACCAAATACCAAATACCAGGTTGTAAAAAAAAAAAACATTAAAAAAGGATTGCATATAACTGTTATTAATAACATATAACTGTTATTTTTTGTTGTAACAAATAATTAGCATATTTGATACTTAAACCTATGAGTAGTAAGTTATGAAGTTATGAAACCTTTTCATCGTTTAATGATAGCAAATTATTGCATGTTTTCTCATAAATTATATATACTTCCAGAAATAGCCATTCATTATATACTCTATATATTACTATATATACAGCCATTCACATAAACTATATATAGCCATTCATTATATATATAGCCATTCACATAAACTATATATAGCCATTCATTATATATAGCCATTCACATAAACTATATATAGCCATTCATTATATATGTAGCCATTCACATAAACTATATATAGCCATTCATTATATACTCTATGTACTACTATATATTTTAGCAAGTTCTATTAGGATAATGTTTTGCATTTGATGACCACCACTTTTAAGGGTTTTCTGTCGATTTTAAGAAAAACAGGTTTATGTAAAGCTTATTTCATTTGCTATCAGACGTTTCTTTTCTAAATCTTCATATGTATGCATGTTTTTTGTAGAGAATGATTTGATTGTTTCATTTACATTTTCTTTTCTTACTATGTGGAGATGAATTATCAACGATGCTACCAGACACCAGTGATGGTTAATTGGTGTCAAGCAGCCTTTCACTGAGAAAGATTAGCTTTTTACTGCAACAAATTAACCTTTCACTAAACAAGATTGTAATGTGTGTCACATACCTCAATATTTCTCAGAGCATTTAAATTTTTGTTTTGCTTGTGTTTTAACTTATCCAAGAATATTAGTTTTGGATTGTATATCAATAAAACTAATATTCTTGGATAAGTTAAATCAATTGTTTAATTTTTTTTAATTTTTTTATTTTTAAACATCTTCACTTCCAACAAGTTTATAATGAAGTTTATAAAGCAAGATTAACAGATGACTTAAAAGATTAGAAATTATATGAATCAGGAAAACAAGATTAAGGGTGCAAATTTCAAAGAACTGATGTTCAAGGAAAAAAACTAGGTGAATAAGAATTTTTGGAGCGCTTAGGAGCAGTCACAATAAAAGGATGAGACTTAATTGAATGATAAGCAACACAAGAATGGATTTTAGTGGATGGCACAACTGATGCTAGTTCTTTAGAGCAGCAAGGGCGGTTAGACATTTATAAAGATAAAGAATAGAATCCGGAGTATTTAAGTGGCAAGCAGGATAAAGAAATGCAACCTTAGTAGATGCTAATTTAGCAATGGATTTGATATATAGTTTTCAAAAAAAATCATGAGTAAGAGTTAATCCTAGAAGATGAAAGATGATTCTTGGAGTACATTACGGTTCATAAATATAAGATCTAAGTTATTACAATAATGATTAGCTGAAACAAATTAAGTTTTATCTGAGTTAAAATTCACCAGCCACTGAGAGCCCAATGCTGTAGCAGAAGTGAGATCCTTTTCTAGCTCAAATGCTCTCTCTAAGAAATCAGAGAGTGTTGACTTCTTATCAAGACAAGAAAAAATGTTAATATCATCAGCGAACAACGCTACATTAGTTGTGAGAATTTCTAGGAGATTGTTAATGTAAATTAAAAACAGTATACCTAGTAAACTGTAAATAACTTTTATCTCTGAAGTTAAAGAAGAAAAACTTTCGCACATTTTATCTCTAGCTCATTAAAACATTCCAAATGCTGCTAATGTTAGTTAGTTAATAACAATGTTATTTACTCTTGTTTGCAGATATTATTTAAATAATATATGAAATATTTTTAAAATAATAAAATAAGAACTATTTATGAAAAAAGAACTTTCACCACCAGTGAAATAAAAGTAATTTAAATGAAGCTAAAAAACTAATAGTTTACATCATATTCATCAACAAAATGAATTAAACAGTTCAGGATTGTTATAAGCGAAAGTTTTCTATTAGCATACAATAACATTAGGTGAAAATTTTAATAAAGATGAATTTAATATATTCGACTATATTTGAATATAATTTGATATATTTGAATATATGTAAAGTAGTAGAATTAATAATATAAAATTATTAAGAAATTATTAATTTTTAATTATTAATAAAAAAAGTTTATTTTAATGTTTTAAAAACAAAGATAAAGATCTGTATTGTTTAAAAAACAAAGAAATAAAGAAAAATTTTGCTTTAACATCCTTTTGCTTTTAAACTTTTTGCTTTAACAACCCACAACCAATTAAATTAGCAAACAATAAAACTATTTTAACCCTTTTTCAAAATTTAAATGATTTTTTTTCAACTGGTCAACTATGGCCAGCAAAAATTAATTTTAAGAGGTCAAAATAGCAATTTAGTCAGTTATTAAATTATAATATTTGGTCAATGTCAATGACCAATAGTCAATGACTATTGGTCATTGATCATTTTGGAAAAATAACGACAAGTCAATTGACCATTGACTTGCTGTTATTTTTCATACTATATAAACACACACACACACATACATACATACATACATACATACATACATACATACATACATACATACATACATACATACATACATACATACATACATACATACATACATACATACATACATACATACATACATACATACATACATACATACATACATACATACATACATATATATATATATATATATATATATATATATATATATATATATATATATATATATATATATATATATATAATAACCCTCAAAATTAGGGTCAGCATTCAGCAGTGCCGACCTCATTTCTATGTTTTATGGTAAGACTTTGGTATCAAATATATATATATAAAATATATTTTTTATTTTTTTCCACAAAAAAAAACAATATGCTGTAAAAATGTAAAAAAACAATTAAAAAAAAAGGTCCTTATGTTTTAATTTGGGTGCCGCCTAAATAAGGTCAACGCTATCGAAAATGGTCTAGAATAGCCCCTGATATATATATATATATATATATATATATATATATATATATATATATATATATATATATATATATATATATATATATATATATGTATATATATATATATATATATATATATATATATATATATATATATATATATATATATATATATATATATATATATACATATATATATATATATATATATATATATATATATATATATATATATATATATATATATATATATATATATATATATATATATATATATATATATATATATATATATGCGTTGTATTACTAGGGGTATTGTGGGACTTAAACCTTTTTTTTCTCTAGTATATCTATCTTTTCGGTAAAAAAAACTTTCTCACAATAAGGTTTGCATGTTTTATTATTAAAACCTTTTATCATATATGAATCAGTATATAAATAGAGCTAAATAAATATTCATAGTATATAAATATACATAATATATAGAGCATACCAAATGTATGCCATAAAAACTAAATTTATAATTTATATAGTTACAACCTGTGAAAGTTTATGTACAAAGCAGTTGTAATGCAGTGGTTAGAGTTCAGAATTAAAATGGCTCAAAATCAAGAGGTTTGAGAGGTTTTGGAGGCATGAACTTCTATGTTCTAACGCTCTTTTGCGGTGATCTGTTATAAGACTGTAAGGACTTCTAAGAGCACCTTAATAACAACAAAAAAAAAGTTCTGTAATTTATATTATTATTAATTACTTTAAGTAATTTAGTTATTACTGTTAACTTTTTAAAAATTTTTAAATAGTATGTTGTATTTTGTTGTGAACTATAAGGAAAATAATCTATCAAATAGTATCAAATATTTTAGAATATATTTAATCAATGGGGAAATTATAGTACTGCAATGTATTCAATGGAAGCTATCGATAGGATTCGCAATCACAACTCCACTCAACCAATGTTTCTTTATCTTGCTTATCAAGCAGTTCACAGTGCAAATTTAAGAGAATATCCTTTGCAAGCTCCTCAAGAATGGGTAGATAAATTCTCACACATAAAACACAAAGGAAGACAAAATTATGCAGCCATGTTGGGTGTAATGGATCACTGGATTGGTCAGGTTTGGCTTTGCAAATATTTTTTTTGTTTTAAAATGTTTAAGTAATCATAAATACTAAATATATATATCAAAAACATTTCCTTCAGATTATCATAATAGTAAAAAAAATAAAAAATTTATTTTATCTAAACCATACAACAACATATATTATAAAGACTATACAACAACATGTTATCAGGAATAAATTATAAATGTTATAAATAGAAATATTTTTATTTGCAAAATTGCGATATTAGATTGAAATAATTTTTTGATATCGAAAGTGAATACAAATTATATTTAAAAAAAATTATATTTCTTGATGAAAGCACTTGCTTTGCTTCTTTGAGTAATCACCCATATTCTTCTTGAATTTGTTGAGGTGCAAATCAAGGATATGGACTTTCAGAGACATTCTGCATCCCATTTTGGTTAATTCTTCATGAGAGTCTGCACTAACTCCATAAGTTTTCAGCTTTGTGATTACCTAAGAAGCCTTGAGCAACTGCAACGAAACTGCTCCAAGCCGCTCTCTCCATCCGTTCAGCAGTTTTGCAAAATTCTCACATTCTATGACCTTCTCGATCTGTGGTCTGACAAATATACCAGTACTGACTTTAGCCTCGAACAGCTTTGAAAAAAGATCTTGGAGGTATTGAAATAGTGCTTACTTCTTGTCAAGAGCAATGACAAATTGCTTAGTGAGGCCTAACTTGATTTACAACATTGGCATAAGCACTTTATGAGGTTCTATCAGAGGGTCCCACTTCACATTGCTCTTCCCAACATAAACTCGGCCTTTGTGCGATAATGCACCTTAGTGTCATGGCTGTCTCAGAGACAGAGGAAACAAGGAAATTTTGTGAAACCTCCTTGAAGACCCATGAGGAATAATACCATTGCAGAATAGCTAACTTCATGGCTCACTCCTCTTCTCTGTACCAACCTGTGTCATAGCACATAATAATACATAAGAATTATAACAATTTGAGGACAGGAAATTTCAAAATATTGAACAATTTCAAGATGGAACGTATTTGCCTACAGTAGATGACTTAAACTTTGTAAATTACAACTCCTTGAAATAAACTAGATCTAAAGTATTGAAATTTTATGAAAATAAAATCTAAGTGAGATGTAACTGTTCAGTTTACCTTCAAGTGTTTTCTTGCAATATTCGCATGTGATATTCGGTGCCTAAGCTTTGTCTTGGTCCCCGACTGGCACACCGAAGTATGTTTTGTAGGCCTTGCACATTATATGACTTGCTTCCATGGTATACTTTTTTGCTCTTGTCTTTATGAATTGTCCCTACACATAGAAGAATGAATCAGCTGGATGCAAACATCCTCTTGATGCCATATCAAATAAATAACTTCTCTTCAACTATAAATCGTTATCCACTTTCCCTTTTAAGAATTTTCTTAAAAACACATGATTTTCCAAATGTCTTTGTCCTGATCACAGAAGCAAAATTTTTCTGGAATAATAGCGATTTCCTTTCTGTTCTAGATTTAACAGGTTAAGAAAACATACTTTCAACCCATGAACAGAACAGAAGTGAAAATTTGTTACATTCAGTGTTATTATTCAGTTTTAGTTTCTTTTTTTTTAGTTTTGTTTGAGTTTTTTAGTAGAGCAAAAGGTAAGTATTATTAACAATTGATTGACTCTAGATTACCTCAGAGTTGTTAAAGCAAAACATGCTCGATGATTCAATCATAATCTTTACATCAGACAATGGTGGACCTGCAAATGGTCTTAACAATAATTGGGCAACTAATTATCCATTAAGAGGCACCAAAACAACTGTCTATGAAGGTGAGGAATTTTTTTGAAAACCAGAATAAATGTTTTGTTACAAAATGCTAAAAAATGTAATTTAATAGTCTAATAGCAATTTAAAGTATGGTTAAATCATATAATTCTTATATTATATAATTTTAACTTTTTTGTTTAAGCTATATGAAATTATATATTATGAATTGATATATTGACTTCATTACAAACCAATAAGTAACTAATGTTTTTAAATAAATGTATCCAAAATAGTGCTTTTCCAATACTGATAAAAAATCTATTGTTTTTTGTATCAAAAAATTGATACAAAGGTCTTACCATAAATATATATATATATATATATATATATATATATATATATATATATATATATATATATATATATATATATATATATATATATATGTATATATATATATATATATATATATATATATATATATATATATATATATATATATATATATATAATATATATATATATATATATGCTTAGTATTAATAAACATAAGTTTCTTATTGGTTTGTAATGAAGTCAACAAATAATTATTTAATTATTATGGTTACAATGCAAAGGTTTTAATTTTTTTCACTAAGTTATTTGATGAAATATAAAATTTATTACAATCATGAGAATGACTTTTTTTTTTTTTGCAAGTGCTTAAATAAGTGCTCAAAACAAGTGAAAAGTATATTGCAGGAATGGCGTGCGATCGAGACAGGAATGGGGTGCTATTGAGCGCTATTGCTGACCACGCTAATGATTTTATTTTTTGACTACTTGACCACGTCTGTTTAGATGTTTAGTTGATTATCAAACATTTTAGAAATGCGCTGAAAAAAAAATGCTAGCTAAACTTTAACTAGGAAGAAAATTAAAAAAAAAATAACGAAAAAAGGAAGCAATTCCTTACGAAAAAGAAAAAATATAAGCACTAAGATAAAACTCAATAAATTCAAACTCAAAGCCAAAAGTACTTTTTGTTATGTTTTTCATTGCATTTAAAATAGATTACTTTAAAATTATCCTTTAAAGCATTTTAAAGTTACTCAAAATTACTTCTAATGATTGTTAAATGAATGAACAAATTTTATTTAAATCATTAAAAAGTGTTATATATATGTTTTTTTAATTGTATATACATTTATTTTTTCCAAAAAATTGCAACAAAAAAACTGTTTAAAAAAATATTGTATCTATTTAAAATAATAATTTTTAATCATTTTTTGCTCTGATTAGTTAGTTAAGTTAAAAAAAAAAGTTTTAAACAATTCTTTGTAAAAATAAAAACAAAACAAAAAAATAAAGCCCTTAAATCATTCCATTGCAATGGAAGATTTAGTTTAATTTATTCATAATTTAAAGTAACTTGAAAAATTACCGTTCAAAAGATTTTTAAAAAGACATGGAAAAATAGTTTCAAATGTTTAAATTTATCATAAAAAATACATGCTTACATATGAAAAAATTAAACATAACATTATTTGTTAATTTACACAAAATGTGTTTATTTTAAACATTCACTTTTTTATTTTATTTAAAGCTTTTGTGTAAAGTAAAAACTTTATGTAAGATCAATAATAAAAGTTATTCATAGCGTAATAATTTTTCTATATAGCATCAAATTGTTAAAACATCTAAATCGCCATGGTCATATTGTAAAGAAAAAAATTATAAGCGTGGTCAATTACAGCATGTGATCGCACATTTATCCTGTCCAAGCCTGTATTTGTATGCATGTTGGTGAGAGTTAAAGTATCTTTTAAAAGTAGATGTCTGTTGATTTATGCTTGGTTACAGAAACTGTAGTAAAATTAATACTAAGATTTCAGTGTTGGAATGATGAAATGTGAAATACAAAAGTTAGGCATTGTTAAGCCAAGAAATGTGGAGTGTGGAAAAAAGAAGTCTGCGTAAACTATTGTTTTTACTATTTTTAGGTTTGTAATAGTTTCACAAAAATTTATTACTGCTCCTTGTATTGCTGGTTTTAAGTGTAGAAAATGTTTTTGTTGAACATTTTGATTAGTTAGATTAGAGTTACAGTTTTTAGATAAATTAGAATTGCTAGTCTGTAATATATAGTTTTTCAAACCTCTCCTTAGAGTTACCTCTATTTTTACTGGTGTTTTGAAGAGGATTAGTACCCTGCAACTTACACCTATTTCATACTGCAAAAAAAAAAGTTTATTTATCTTACACTAGTGAAAGTGTAAGATAATGAACAACTTGTGCAACCTACAATTATCTTAAAAATTAAATATGTTGTAGTAGAAAAAACATCATTTAGTGATCACAGCATTAGTATTAGCAAGTATTAACCCCGAAAATATAAAATGTATAAAAAAGACATATAGTAAACTCTTTTGATCTTTAATAAAATGATGAAGTTTCTGATAGTATACCATTTTATTACAAAATTTTGTTGATACAGAGAAGTCAAAAAAGAGATTGAAATATATAGTAGTGTGTTGGTTACTTATGTTATCTTGCAGAATTGGCTGATGGATCAGAGAAGTCATCAAAAATAAGAGTAAAGTATGCTTAGGCCAAGTTCAGAGAATTATCTTTGTTATCATCTTTAACAGTAAGAGGTACATCATTAAAGATTACAGGTATGTTATACACCACATGCATTAAATAAGTTATGATGCATGGTAGTAAAACATGGGTTATTAAAGTTTATGATCTCCAGCATCTTGAAATGAGAAGATAATGATTAGATGGATTTGTGGTGTGGTCTTAAAAGATAAAAAAAAGAGTGTCAATTTTTAAGAAAGTCAAGCAAGATTAAGTTTGCTTGGGAGTAAACCGTAAAGATGAAGATAGTTAGGTATCAGCATGTAGAGAGTTTAAGAAGAATAAGGTAGGTGTAAAGGTAGAAAAAACTTGGAGAAACCGTATTAAAGATTATATAAAGAAGTTTTAGTCGAGAAAAGAAAGTGCTTAAAGTTGTATATATTGAAAAAAGTAAATATAAAAAGTATCTATGAAAATGGCGTAGAGGACCTAGCAAGAGTGTTACCATTCATCAATATGAGAGTGTCAACAATATTGTGATAGCTGCTGTAAACAATTTTTTTGGGGGTTAAAATTTACTAGCCATTTCAAGTTTTAACCGTCAAAAATATAAGAATAACATTTAAGATCAGCTATTCTAACCAATCAAAAAGTAATGACTGTTAACAGCCTTTGCCTCATTTCATCCATCTAATTTATGTTAGAACTGTTCTGTTATTATGTCTAAATAATCAGCATCTATGGCAGGATCAATTGAGAGGATTAGAATCAATATTGATTGAATTGAGAGGATTCTGTTATTATGTCTAAATAATCAGCAGCTATGACAGGATCAATTGAGAGGATTAAAATCAATATTGATTGTTAGAATAAGTTGATTTAAGATGAAGTATTAGTTGCTAATTCTTAAGATGAAGTATTAGAAGTTAATTATTAAGATAAAGTATCAAAAGTTGATTATTAAAATGAAGTATTAAAGACTCAAAGACTGACACTAGTAAGAAAACTGATTGGATGATAGTTATTTAAAAACTTTGACATATTAATTAATAAAAATAAAGATGAATAGAAGAGTATTTAAAAATATACTAATATGATGACAAATTATAAATTAAATTCTAATTATAAATTATAAATTGAGTTATAATAATAATAATAATAGTAATAATAGTAATATAGTTAAATTAATTAAAGACTAGTAAGAAGATTGGATAATAGTTAGAGGGGTCAGAGCAATCTCTAGAGATTTTAAAATTTGAAACCTAGCACAAAAGAAAACAAGATTCAGTGCTCGTTAAATAGTTTCAATGTGTTAAAACAAGTTTTAGAGAATACTTTTGTAAGAAACAGAAATGTTGTCCGAATCACAAGCTGTAAAAAAGTTATTACAATGAATTAACCTGTTTTACTGGTTTGACAATAAGGGTATTGGATTTAGAAGTTGAATTAGAAGAAAAGTACTTTACAAATAGTTCTGCCATCTTGTTAGAGATGATACAATAATGTATGAGTGACTTATCTTTAAGAGAGGTAATAAGATCATATCCATGTATGAGAGATAATGCAATAATGTATGAATGATTTATCTTTGGGAGAGGTAATAAGATCAGATCCATGTATGAGAGATGATGGGATGAATGACCTTTCTTTGTTAATGACACTGTTAAAGACTAATATCACTAGAACCCAAACTTCTGTAATTTCTTGAACTTAGGGTCTTCATGTTTTTAGGGTCAGACATTTTTGCAACAATTTTTAGCATGATGTTCTTCTTTAGAAAAATGTTCTTCTTTAGAAAAATTGAATTGTCCTTGTAAAATAAACGAACAAAGTTATTATGATTAAATACAGTAGCTGGAATGTAGAGTGGACTTTAAACTGGCAAGTAGAAATAAAATGTCTGCCTGAATCCAGAAGGTTATGTAGGAGGTGTAGTTAACAGCAAATAGACAAAAGATATCAAGCTAAGGTCCATCACATTAAGGTTACAAAAATATTCTTATTCAGCTGTGCTAGTAATAAAAAATGCAATTATAGGATGAAAGAAAAGGAAAAGGTAATAGTTTTAAGATCATTGTATGATTTGAGCCATCTAAAAAAAAAAAAAAAGAAATGCTAGGGTGTGAAACAAGACACAAAAGACAAAAATTTAGATCTTTAGTGCTACAACAATAATTTTGGTTACCGAATAAAAAGAAAAGGCTTCGTCAGTTTGAAAAAAAGTGCAGTTTTGAAAAGATAGAGGTTGATAAAGATCAAAATAAAAAAGATGATTGAGTTAAGATTTAAAACAACATAAAAGAATACTCTGACTCAAATCTGATTTTATAACAAATAGATGTATTGAGGGTGTGACTTGATGTATTGAGGGTGTTACTTGATGTATTGAGGGTGTGACTCAATACATCAAGTCACACCCTCTGATGATGGCTATTATCTATTGGTGTCACTCAATAGATAATAGCCATCAGCACTGATTCCCAAAGATTAAACATCCGCTTTTAATTAGTTTCACAAAGAGTGAATAGGTTTAGTGAATTTTAAAAAAGTTTAAATTTCTTTGAAGTAACTCTTTCATCAACAGATTAAAAGTTACTTCAAAGACCAATTATATTTGTAAAAAAAGTAAGTTTAAACATTTATTTGGTAAATATTGTTTTTATGTTTAATATTTTTATGTACTACTGTTATGTTTTTTCTTCATCAATTTTTTATTCTCTTTTAGATTAAAATAACTTTTAATCTAAAAGAGAATGTGTCAAATTTGGGTCTAACTACCACTTATTTTTTAATAATAATCCAATAATTTTTTTTTTACAGCTTCTTTCGAAAGAAACTTGCTTTAATTATAATGTGACGCAACTCGATTTTTTTTTTTTATCTACTGATTTTCATAAACAACAAGTTCTGCTAGTTTTTTTTGTTTTTGTTTGTTTTTCCTTATCATTACTATTTTGTATGTAGTCTGTAAAATATTTGAGTGGATCTGTTACTTTTCAACTACTGTCCTTTTTCTAATCAAACCTTGATATCTTTTTTGGATTTGTAATGAAATTCTAGATCTTAAAATTTACCTTTCAACTTTTTAAAAGATTGAAAAAGATTATCTAGTCTTTAACTTTAACTCATGACAAGTGTTTAATGAAAATGTTCTCAGAACTGTGACGTGGTACCTGCTAGCTAATCGAGGAATGTGTTTACCAAAAGTAATGGCTATTTTTGATAACTGTTCATTTCCTAATGTTCCAATCTTTGCTGATGTTGAGTAACCTTATCATCAGGCAATTGAATTATTCCTTTATTGTTGCTTGATGAGAGTTGAGAAATTGTGTGTGTGTATGTGTGCCTGTGTATATGTATGCTAACAGGTTGTGCATTATTCTATATACTTCAGTATTTATGATACATATTTTTTTAAATTTATATATATGTAAACATATTATATTTTTATACATGCATATTATATTTTAATTTTAAGGTGGTGTTAGAGGTGCTGCTTGTATTTGGAGTAAAGAACTTTCAAAAAATCCCAGAGTTTCCAATGATTTAATGCATATTACTGATTGGCTTCCTACTTTGCTTAGTGCAGCTGGTGTTGACACTACTTTACTTCCTAATCTTGATGGTTTAAATTTATGGGATACTTTGATCAATCAAGTGCCTTCACCAAGAACTGAAGTTCTTATAAACATTGATCCACTTCTTTATATGAATGCTGCTTTGCGTGTTGGCGATTGGAAAATTGTAAAGCAAAGTATGGTTTGTTCAAACTATAAAGTTATTACTTTAAAATTTTTTATGAATTTAAAAACGGCATAAGAGTATGAAGTGACATAAAATAAGTGAGAATATGGAGTGACCTGACGATGATGTGACGTGACGCAATATCGTGATGTAAGTAATGTAAATAAGAGTATGGAATAAAATTAAGTGAATAAAGTAATGGAGTGTAAAAATTGTGTGGTAACTGCATGTTTTTTGACACATTTTTATTATGAGCAGATCTACAATTATTTGGTATTTGAATAGCTTTCATATATAAACTAAATTCGAAATTTTTATTTGTTCACATTTATGACAAATGATGGTGTTTTATTGAAAATTACGATATTTAGATTATGGAATTAAAAAAAACTCATTGAAGTAGGTCTTGCCTGAACAAATGTTGGGATAAATAAAAATCGCCTTAGACTTGATGAAAGATCTAATATTGAATTAAAATTTCATTAAAGAGTATTTTGCTTGAAAATTATGTCTCTAAGCAAATTATGTCTCTAAGCAAATTATGTCTCTAAGCAAATCATGTCTCTAAGCAAATTATATCTCTAAGCAAATTATGTCTCTAAACAAATTATGTCTCTAAGCAAATTATGTCTTTAAGCAAATTATGTCTCTAAGCAAATTATATCTCTGAGCAAATTATGTCTCTAAACAAATTATGTCTCTAAGCAAATTATGTCTCTAAGTAAATTTATAATCCTAATTTTTGGGAGATAGGTAATAATTTTTGAACGCTGGACGATATTTTTATAAAATCTTAAAACGATAGGTATGTTTTTATATAGAATAATAATAAGAATAACTTTCGTTTTTTGAAAAACTGATTCCACGCATTTTAATTGGTGAGACCTACTTTAAATTTTTTGTTACCCAAGCTTTACTCATTAAAATTTTAATTCACTCACCCAAGCTTATCTCATTGAAATTTTATTTCACTCATTTGAAATAAAGATAAACATTCATTTATATCTGGAAGTTTTCGAATACCAAGTAGTCTCTGTGTATTTGTTTCATTTAGTTTTTGTATTTATTTGTCTTTTTTGTTGTTTAATTTGCTTTTCTGTTATTTTATTAAGATAATTTTTATGATGGCTGGTATCCCCCACCAGAAATCAGTAATGAAATTGAAGAGTACGATGTTCATTGTTCCCCTCCTCCACTTTTACCTAGAAGTTGTGATAAAAAAGATGGAAAACTTTGTTTATTTAACATCAAGTATGATCCGTGTGAATACATTGATTTATCAGCTTCAAATCCACATATTTATCAGTTTATGTTAGAGCGATTAAATTTCTATAATAAAAGCATGGTAGAATCTCGCCGAAACACTTTTCGAGATCCTCTTGCAGATCCAAAATTATACAATGGCGTGTGGAAATCTTGGGTTTCAAGCTAGTCTCTAGAGCTGTATTGTATTGTGATGGTATTTTAAGGAATAATTTAATTAGAAGTTTTTTAATTGTAATTTAAAACACTAAAAACAATCCGGTATGCTCACCATGTTAAAAAACAGGTAAACCAAAAAGTCTAACTTTATTCAAATTCAACAAATCATGTTATTTAAAAAAACTTATTTAAAATATTTTTTTTGTTGAAAAGAGAGGAACATTCGGTGATAAACAACTCTTTAAACAAGATTGCAAAGAGTAGAATGTGGAGTAGAAACAATGCAAAGAGTAGAATGTGGAGTAGAAACAAACTCGCTGTTTAGAATGCGTGCTGCGGTTGAGTGCTGAAATCATCCAATAATTGTTATTCTTCTGATAATTTTTAAACCTATTGTTTTTTTACTTTTTCAGTTTAAACTTTTTTATCGTTTTTTTATTAAAGCTACTCATACATTTTGAAATATTTTTTGTAAATAGAATTTTTATTGGTGTTTAAATTTCATTTTGTTTTGTTTTAGGATTCGTCGAGTATTGCTTGCCAATCAAGATAAAGTAGTAAAAAAAAAACATTTTTCTAGCTTTAAGAAACAAAGAAATAAACAAGTTGCAAACATAATTTTGTTCAATAAATTTAAAAATGCTCAACAAAATTAAAACAGAATAGTTTAAATATTTCTGTTTTTATTAACTTCCTACTATGTTTCAGTGTTTGTTTACATTTGTTGTTTTTCTTTAACGTTTTAAGTCCCAACTATTTTTTGTGTTACTTTTTTTGTTTTTAAAACAGCAACATGAACTATAATAAAGGAATCGTAGAGAAGTGCACAAACTGCAACGTAAACTATTATTAAGAAACCGTAGAGGAATATACAAACTGCAACATGAACTGTAATTAAGGGAGTGTAGAGACATGCATGAACTGCAATGTGAATTATAAAAAAGACAGTTTTTAATTAACATTTAGGGTAGATTAGAGTAATTTGAGCACCTTGATAATATGAGCTTACTTGAAGTTTTCTTTCTTGCATTCGCTGAAATTCCAATAGCTTTGCATTTTTTGAATCACTTTTATAAACTGATTACATAAATCAGTTTGTTTACTTTATTTCGGAAAGAAGTGATTAGTGGGTACTTTATATTTAAAAGGCAGTCCAAAAACTTGCTTTTTTAAAACATTCTTGATACAATTAAAATGGTCTATGGAGTTAAATATTGTTGTTAAAGTCGTTTTTTTTTTGCATTTTTTTATTAAAAATTTATTAGTTAAACATGTGTTGAATTATTAAGAGAGATCTATATGATTTGAACATTTTATGCTCATGGTATTAAAACATACTATTTCCAGGTAATTTGAGCATGCTCATATAATCCGGTGTATTATCATGAAACTGATAATTTGTCGCCTTTACGTCCGATTCCTAACACGGGTTTTCTATTTTCAAAATTATTTGGTGATATATATATATATATATATATATATATATATATATATTAGTTATTATTATTATGATTATTACTATTGTTATTATCATTTATTGCTTTCTCTTAGATACCAAGAGATTGTAAAAATAAAAATTCAAAGAGCTGAATGGTGTTTTGAAAATTTGAAAAAAGCAGTTGATGATGTATTAAAATATGGAAGAAGTCAAAAGAAAATCTACCAAGACAGACATTGAGAAGTTGTATAAATAAAGTTAAAAATGGTGCTGATTTAAACAAAGTTCTTGGTCGACCAAGAACACTAAGCAAAGTTCAAGAACTGAATTAGCATTATTATTGAAATGGAAAAAAGATTGTTTGGGTTAACAAAGATAGACATAAGGCGACTAGCATATCTTTTTTGTGAAGTTAATTGCATCACACATAAGTTTAACAAAAAAAGTCAATGTGCAGGAGAAGATTGGATACGTTCATTTTTAAACTCAAACTCAAACTTATCTTTAAGAAAACCAAAACCAACTCCGATGCCACGTGCATCCCAATTTAACAAGGAAAAAGTTGATCATTTTTCTGATGCCTTAGAGTCAAATATATTTAATCAGTATGGTAAAATTGTAATCCCACCAAGTCGCATCTATAATGCTGATGAAAGTGGCTTTTCAGTTTGTCATACTCCTGGCAAAATTGTTGCTCTGAAAGAAAAGTAGGAGCAATAACAAGTTAAGAAAAAACCATTACAATGTTATGCTGTGTGAGTGCTGTTGGGGCATATGTGCCTCCTATAATTATTTATCCTCGTGTACGCATGAAGCCATCTTTTATGGATCAAGCACCCCAAGAAGCATTTGGAATGGCAACAAAAAATGGTTGGATAAATGAAGAACTGTTTGATATCTGGTTTGACCATTTCATACAATTTACTCAACCGCCAAACTACAATACCCCAACTTTACTTATATTAGACGGTCATAGCAGAAACAATGTGAATATATTAAGCCTTCTAAGTCATTATATCCATAAAATGCATCCACTAGATATTTCTTTTTTTAAATCCTTAAACTCACGATACAATTCAATTGTGCAGTCATGGCATCGCCTACACCCTGGTAGACCAGTAATAGAGGCCGAATTCGGAAATCTGTTCAGCACTGCTTATGGCGAGGCTGCTTCAGTGAGTAAAGCTGAGAGCGGATTTCGTAAATCAGGAATTCATCCTTTTAATCGTCTCATTTTCACAGATGAAGATTTTATAGCAGCTGCAGTGACAAATCAAGAACAAAACACTTCTAACATCACACTCAGTGATTCACAGGAAAAAGTAACAAACAACCAGACCAATCTAACCAGAACACATTCTATTTTAAAACAATGCAGTAGTCCTGTCACTAAAACATTTTCACAACTGCTTGATGAGTCTGTATCTCTTAATAAAACTTCAAGAAAACGAAGATCTGTTCAACATGCTACTATAGTTACCAGTTCACCATATAGATCTGTTCTTGAAAATTCTAAAACAAAAAAAAATGTTGAATACAAAAACCTCAGCAAAATTAAGATATACACACAGTAAAGGGAAAATCAATTTAAATGTTGCCAGTGAGGTTCCAAGTAAGATTAACAAACCACAAGATGAAGTGCTAGAGAACGCAGTAAGTTGCCTTTACACACATTCAGTTTATAAATATATACTTTTACTTTTTAAACAATTTTTTCAAAGATAACGCTATTTTTTCTGAAGAAAAATACTTTTTAAATATTGTTTATAATACATAATAAATAAAACAATTGAAAAGTATATGTATAATGTTATTTTAATATCTTTAAATTGCTTTTCAAGAAATTTTAAGTATTTTAATTTATAACCTAGCTTTTATTTTAGGGTATTTCAGCTAATAAAGACAAAACAAAAAATGAAAATAGCAGGATTAATCAAACATTTTGTATAATATGTGAAGATTTGTACAATGAGTCTGAAGTGCCATGGAACCAATGTAGTCATTGCAAGAGTTGGTACTGTGAATCGTGTACTGAAAAAAAAACAAACTAAAATCTGTTGTTGTTTTTTTTTGTAGTAATTGTGTATAAAATGTTACTTTTGACAGTTTTATCTTTAGAAAATTATGTTGTGTTATGTTATTAAACAAATAGTTGTTATAAAACATTCTTATTATGATGAACATTTTATGTTATGGAAAAAGATGTTAGAAAAAGGTTTTTTTTAATTTTCTTATACTCCACTTAAATACTCCACTACATAGATGCTTAATTGCGTTGTTTCGGCTTGTTTTGTTTTTTTTGGTATTTGATATTTTTTATCAAATATTTTTAAGTGCTCATAATATGAGCACTTTTGCTGTCTTTTTAAAACCTCTGTATTTCTAAAATAATATTTCGTATGCCGAAAAATCAAATTAGATCATGAGTAGTGATCCCTAAATATAGTTTATTCGCTAAAATATTGGTCACAGCATAGTTATTTTTAAAAATATTCCTATTTTTGCTCAAGGTGCTCATAATACCCTAATCTACCCTATTACTGTTTAAAAACATGTACATTTAAATTTTTAACAAAAACTATGAGTTTTTAATAGAAAGTATCGAAACGTCCAAATATTTAACTAAAGACGAAGCATGATTTAAAAAAATGCCTAAAATATCCTAGTTGATGTATTATTTGATGTAAATTTTGACTAGGATAACAAAATAAAACGTCAGATTCTACGTCAGTTAAATTACACGCTTAAGGTGTTTTGTCAAGTATTTTGTAAAAGTCACGAAATATATAATTGTCAACAGTTTCATCATTAAACACTTAGCGGCTCCCAAGTTATCAATTAAAGATTCGTCGAATAGGGGAAAAGCATCCTGTTCTGGATTCAGATACCATAGATTACAGTGTTATATCTGAAATTTGTTTATTAGTTTTCTTGTAACTGGCTAAAGGTTTTATTAATCGAAGATCCTGATTCGAACGAAATGTTGTTTTTGGGGGCATCCAACCATGCTTTTGCATAAATATTGGCAAATAATGGTATAACTATTTTTTAACAATTTCATTTTTATAAGCTACTATTTTGCATTTTGTCAGGTATGATATGAAGTAGCTTCCTTAGCAACGCCCATAGCAACGGAAAAAAGCAGTATGAAAACTTTTAAGCACTGTTTTAATATGCTTTTGTGTTTTGCAATAATAAAAAAATTAGTTTAGAGGCTAACTATACTCAGTTTCACAAATAAAACCGTTTTACTTATTGAAATTGCATCATTTCACGATCATTTGATTACTTACTTCTTGTGACAAAACCATTATACTAACACAAGCTGTGTTGATAAAATGTTTACCTGAAGTATATCTTTTAGGTTAATAAATTAAATATACAATATGTAATTATAAGAATACTTCAACTTAACTTAAGATAACATAACTCAATTAGTACTCAATAACAAAACTGTAATAAAACAAAGTAAAATAAACAATAACAAAACAAAAATTCTATAATAACATAACTCATAACTCAAGGTAATAATACTTCAAAAAAAAGTAAAAATACAGATCCAGATGAAAACTATTCTCCTAAATTAAACTTGACTGAATAGATTTATGAAATTATCAAGAAAGACTTTGATGAATTAATTAACAACAGTTTATTGAAAAAATGTCTTCATGGGCTAACTCAAAATTGTAATGAAGGACTAAATAATATCATTTGGTCCCGATGTCCTTAAAATGTTTATTTAAAGACAGATGTTCTTGAAATGGGGTTAAACTCAGCGGTTCTTTCTTTTAATGAAGGTTCATTTGGTATTTATTGTGTATTTAAACATTTAATTCTAGACTTTAGAAAAAATACGATAATCAGTTCAGTAAAAAAAGACCAAAAGCGGTTATAGAACATGGTAAAAAAATACAATCACAAAAAAAAATTAAAAAGTTGAGACGAATTAGGAAAGGTTGGATTGATAAAGATCAAGAACAGTTATCCAAATATATCTACAAAAAAGAATATTACTTAAAAAAAAAGAATATACTTTTTTTACTTATTTGTCTTTTATCTAAAAATGAAGATTTTAACATAATTTATGAACTCAAAACACGATATTTCAACATTAAAAAATGCCTAGATCTCCGAATTTTCCCCAATTGTTTAATTTGTAGAGAATAAACTAGAGCTTTGTTAGTTTAATTAATATTTATCTATTGCTAAATCTTTATTAAGACTTACCCCCCCCTTCCTCCCTAGAAATCAGTCAATTTTCAGTTTTTTGGGACTTAAAAGATGATCTTAGTTCATCCTCTACCTCATCAGAAAATAATATTGCAAAGTACCGAGTTGTTTTAATTAGCCATTCTGGAATAATCGTGTTTTGAAAAATAAAGTAAAATATGCTTTTTTGTGGGTTTTTTATTAAAAAAGTCCTTTTTTTTAATGAATCTTCATATTTTATTATTATTTTCATTAAATTAAATTTATAAAACTGATTTTAAAATTGATTTAAGTTATTTTACTAAAAAAAAATATTTCCTGTGAAGCCACCTTAATAGGCAGAGATATTGAAACCTTTGTGTCTCCAACTCTGCTAACTTAAATTGGCCCCTAAAAAGATATACTTAAATTAAACATAGCGCATTTGTCGTCCATCTTGCGTGATGAAAAGCTCTAAGAGTAGCAAACGCGATGTTGTTTGAAAGAAAGCGTCCCAAAAATATTAAACAAAGTTTTATTAGTTCTTTAGGTGAGTTTTCAGTCATCCGTTTTTCGGGAACGGGAAAGGGAACGAAAAAATAATCACTTGAGCATGCGCAGTTTTCCTTCGAACAAACTAAAACTTTTATCACGCATATTTGCGTGATTATTTTTTCCTTTTTTTTACCGTTCCCGTGGAATGACGGATGAGTGGAAACTCGCCTTTTGTAATCGTCCCTTGGATGCTGAACTGTTAACTGCTCTAGAAGATGACTGACCATTTCATCAATTTTTTTTTTATGTTCTTAATACTATTTATTTTATAATACGCTCAACGTTTTAAATTACGCTTAATTTTTTAACGTTTGTTTTAAATAAAGCATAATGCACTGTGCGTTGTTTTAAGGTTTTGCATCACGTGGCGCAAAACCTCAAAAAATTGTCCATGGTTCAAAATTTTACAAAAAACATAAAATTAATTTTTTATTTTTTTTAAATGAATTATACTGCTTATATTATCTAAAAATATATAAGTTTGTTATTTATCTTTATTAATAGGACAGCTACACGGATTTAAAATACGTCATTTTTGTAATATATTTTCATTAAAAAGTGCAGAAGGTATAATTTCAATTATTTTTTTTAAACTATTTATAAAATAATTTTTTTTTTGTCAGTATGTTTAAATATCTTAACTTCTACGTCAAAAAGATTTAGCACACTTAAAGTGAAAAAAAAATTTCAAAATTTACAATAATAAAATGAAAAAAACGCAGCTTTTTGTAAAATTAGGAATATAGGAAAATGATTGGATTTATCAGTTTTTATGATACCTTTTTGAATACCTTTATTAAAAATGTCTGTTGTAATGATATTATCTATTAGGGTAGCCGAGTTTATTGTTACCCTAGTGGGGCGTTTAATTAAGGGTATAGATTCTGTTTTAAAAATTGTGTCATAGAAATCTTTAACTTTATGGTCATCGTTATAAAGAAAACACTTCATATTAATGTCCCCAATTACAAAACTTTTTTTTTTTCTGCGTCACTTGTTTCCACAATATGTTGTAAAAACATGCTTAGGTTTTCGCTCGCGCCGTCAGGTGGTTGATAAAAACAGCTTAGAATAATGTTTTTAGTTTTTTCAAGTAAAAGTTCAATTGTTAAAACTTCTTTATCGCCATCGGAGATGCTTAAATCATTTCTCATATTATAAAAAATATTTTCATGAACATAAATTAGAAGTCCTCCACCCCATTTATTCGTTTTTCTTTCTTGTGAGAATTTTAAAATGAGGAATATAAAAGTTATTTTCAAAATCGTTTTGTGTAACCCATGTTTCAGTTAAACAAATATTATTTTAAAAAATTTTGTTTCTTCCAAAAAATTTGAAAGTTTTTCAAAATTTCGATTTAAACTTCTACATTGAGGTGGAGAATTCTAATTCGATTAAACTTTTTTAAATTGCATTCTGAAAAAGAAAACCTTCTAATTCTTTAGGATAAAAATAAGCGCAATCAGTGAATGTATCGCAAAAAA
This sequence comes from Hydra vulgaris, assembly GCF_022113875.1. NCBI lineage: Eukaryota > Metazoa > Cnidaria > Hydrozoa > Anthoathecata > Hydridae > Hydra > Hydra vulgaris. The sequence goes on along the minus strand of NC_061158.1, from coordinate 17,223,854 downwards.
AATTATTATCTGGATCTATGTTTTCATCAGAGGAAAAGCGGTTTCCTTCGAAAAAATTAAAAGTAATGGATTCAAAATCATTCAATAAAGCCATAGTTATTAAAATCAGGTAAACTAAGGTTTCTTTTTAAGAATGCGTAATTCGACTATTTGTTAAGAGCGTTTTTTAAAACATTATTTTTAAAAGAAATAATTTTTTCGTAACGAACCGAAACATTCTCACCATTTAAACGTCGTTCTTTTACTTCCGCAAACAATTTTCTTCTGATTGCAACCGTTTCGCGAGAAAAGTCTTCATTTACATAAATGTTTGTTCCTATAAGACGAGTTGATTTTTTTTAAATTTTAGCTTAGTCTCTGTATTTTTGAAGTTTTAAAAACTATTACCCTAGGAAGTTCAACTTTTTTTTGCCCAGTACGATGTGCACGTTCAATTTTAATGTCCTTTAAACCTAGCTTTTGTAGAAAAAATGAAAGAACATTTTCTTCGGTTTCTTCCCAAGATTTCTTTTTCTCTAATTGTTTGTTATCGATTTTGTTTAATAAACTTTTGTTGTTATTTTCAATCTTTTTATCGATTACGTGTTCGTTGAAGTTTAAACTTTCCTTTATCTCTTCAAGCTCTTTTTCAATTTTTTTTATCTTATTTGCATTTGCAATGATATTTGTCTCAAATTTATCCAATCTTTCGTAGAGTATTTTTGTGTTCGCACTAACGATAGTAATTATTGTTTTTTCTTGGTTTTTAAATATAACTTCTGTTTCCTTCTTAAAATCATCCAAAGTGACTTGAAAGAAGAAAAACTTGGTTGTTAAAATCATATATAAATATATATATATATATATATATATATGTATATATATATATATATATATATATATATATATATATATATATATATATATATATATATATATATATATATATATATATATATATATATATATATATTATGATAGACATACCTGAGTTGCAGTGCCGTAGCTAGTGGCTTTAGGGCCCCCCCCCCCAAACATTCCATTAGGGCCCCAAAGTTTTTTTAAATACGTTTAAATTGACACTTTTTTTTTTTTTCAAAAAGCGCAAGGCGTATCTTTTATAATGCACCGAACATATTTTTAAGTAGTCGTTCACGAGAAAAAAAATCAATAAAATTAACCCTTTAATTTTATTAAGTATATTTTATAATTGTTATATTTATTAAGAGTTTAAAACAAAAAGTTTCTTTGACTACTGTGAATGTATTAGGCATTCACAGGTCAAAAAAAAAGTTTGCGTCGTGTTTTCATACTTGCAAACTTATTTATTAAGCCTTCATAACTTAATTTCCTTGCCATCTCGTTCTCGATTGACAGCATTGCTAGGGAAGACAAACGTTCATCGACCATTGTTGACCTACATAAAGATACAAAGAAATATAGTTATATGTGTTTACGTATAAGGAAGTAAGAGTATTTATACTCACCTATGAAAAGTTTTAATTAATTTTAACTTGCTAAAGCTACGTTCTGCACTTGCAACAGTTACTGGAGAAGTAAGAATGATGCGTAACGCAATAACTAGATTAGGATAAGTTTACTGCAGCTCTTCTTTGTAGACGTAGTTAAGGAAGTCATATGCAGATTTCAGGTTTGTATTTTTGTCCTCTTGTACAACTATGACAAATCGTTTCAACTCCATTTCCAAATCCTCAGAATCTATATCACCGAGCTTCGTTTGCAAATTTGTGCAAAATACAGTAAGAGAATTTTCATTACAGGCTTTGATAAGACTCTCAGACCGGTAAAAAAAGTCAAAAAGATTTGTGAAGATACTGACCTGTTCAAAACGCTCCTTTACTGATGCAATTGACATGTCAATGAGTGACAAAAAGAAATCTGCTTTATACTGATGCTCAGGTTGCCGAGTTTCATCAGCACACTCGTATGAATACATTTTTTTTTTTTTCCGTAAGCGCACTGTTGGAAAAACCTTTTCAATGCCCAATTCTTCTGCAATTTCTTGTGCTTTAATATGTGCGTCAGTAAATCCAGTCTCACGATACTCATAAAGAAATGTATTTGTTGCTTTTATTTCACTAGCCAATATGTCAAGAGAGGTTGTAGAAGACTGAAGAAGCTTACTTGATTTGTTGATTTGAAATAAAACGTCATACCAAATAATGATTGATAATAAGAAAGGCCATGTCCTAATATATTCAATCAGAGATCGTACTTCTGAGGCTGTTGCCCTATCTTTCTTTTCAAAGGCATGTTTTTCCAATCTGTCGAGTGCCTCTAAAATTTCTTTCAGATAATAGCGAAGTGGTTTAACACAGTTTATTTTACTTTCCCATCTTGTATCTGATTGTGGTTTGACAGAAATTTCCACACACGATTTTAAAATTTCCCATCGAGGAGGAGACGATGAAAAGAGGGTATACAATCTTGTAAGAACTCCAAAAAAAGATATTGCACTGATAGATGACAGTGCACCATCAACAATAACAAGATTCAGTGAATGATTTGCACATGGAACATATATAGCCTTTGGGTTCATTTCTAGAAGCCTGGCTTGAACACCTTTAAGTTTTCTTTTCATGTTAGCACCATTATCATAAGATTGGCCTCGACAATCAAGAATATTTAGATCCCATTTTTTTGCCTGGTTTAAAAAGGCATCCAAAAGCCCTTTTCCAGTGGTATCATTTACTGTGAGATATCGAAAGGAATTTTCGGAAATTTTAATACCTACTCTAGAAGTACATGTCACTGATCTTAAAATTATGCTCATTTGTTTTTTGTGCGAAACGTCTGGCGTGCAATCTAAAATAACCGAATAGTATTTTGCTTTTTTTACCATAGAAAGGTTTTCTGATTCAATCTCCTGCGCTAAACATCTAATCAACTTGTTCTGTGTGTCATTGCTCAAATAGTGAGCGTTTGTTTTTTTGTCCTGAATTCTTAACAGAAGCTCCTTGAGGACGGCATCGTACTTAGCCAGTAATTCAAACACCCCAAGAAAATTTCCATTGCTCTTTGAACCAATTGCCGTGTCTGAACCACGGAATGCAAGATTCCTTGCTGAAAGAAATAACGTAATGTCCAGTATTCTTTCCAACACAGATCTCCAAAATACCCGCTCTTTATGAAGCAACTTTTGTTGTTGCTCGTCTATGGTAGCTTGATTTGCTATGCCTGCATTGTCAAAATTGAAAAAAAATTAATATTTTAGCAATAAAAAAAGTAACAAAACAAGTTAAATGAAATATCAGTTACCTTTTCGTAATGTCATCCAATGTTCAAAGCATTTTAAATGTGCACTGCATGTTTCGTGTTCTTTAAGTTTTTTTGATAAGCCTTCCCACGTGTTTGTTCCTTTTCGAAATGGTGAAGAAGTTATCCCAAAAAGTTTGCAACAGAAACAAAACACTTTATCACTATTTAAAGAATATATAAGCCATGATCTTTCAAAGATTTCTCCATTTTTCATTTTGCGGTTATAATAACTCATGGAAAATCGTCTTCTTTCTGAATTTTTTGGAAAGTCGATTTCAATCTTTTTTAAACCTCGTTTAACAACATCACACTTCTGAGCGTCAGAAACATTATCAGGCCAATCAGAAGGATCATCACTGAGAAATATTAGTGGATTTGTTGTGGCATTTGATTCACAGATTAAACCATGACTTACATTTGACTTTGCATTTGAGTCATAGATTAACCCATCTGACTCTAGCCTAGTACCCAAATAATCACAATCAAAATTATTTGTTGATATCAAAACACTGCTAGCCGGAACTGCTGGTTTTAAAAAATGTGTTAGCTAGGGGTATTTCATGATTTTCTCCATGGCTGCAGCTTTTTCTCTTCTTTTAGTGGCACCACTTTTCACTTTTTTTATTCCAATAATTCCAAAATATTGTAAAAAACTAAGAATGAAAGATAATTATATTTTTTGCTAGGCATAAAACATAAGTAATAAAAATAATAGTAATAAAATAAACTTTACCGTGGTGAATTGGTAAACAGTTGAATTACCAGCAAATTATAGTTAATCAATAAATAACCTAATTAAAAATAATAAATTCGCTTGTAATCTTAAAATAACCGACTTACTTTGAAATATATTTCCCCACGAAACGCTGTTTAATGGTTTCTCATTAGCGCGCTAGTAACATCAATCAAACCGCTAAATAACATCAGACAAACCGCTAAAATAACATCAGACAAACCGCTATAGTGGTTTCTCAAAAAACTTTTAACAAAACAAAAGAACTCGGGAGTGTAAATTGTTTTTGGATAAAAATGACTTTTGCTTTTTTTACTTTTTAGGATGCATAACTTAGTTAATATAATGTTTAAAATGCAAATCTTTTTACTTCACTTAAACCCTTTTAAAGTTAAAAGATATTTTAACTTTTAAAAAGGGCGCCTAAAAATACTGCCCCCCCCCCCAATAGGGGGGTTTGGGGGTGCCTAGCCACGGCTCTGCTGAGTTGGTTTTGAAATCATTTTGAATGGTTTGAAGAGTATAATACTTTTATACATTACTATAGTTAAAATTTTTGATGTAACAGTCAACAAATAATGGGCATTGTGACACGATTTAGTCACACACGATATAAAAATTCCAACAATGTGGTTGACATATCCAATAAAACAAAGCAGGTCGGAACCCTCAAAATAACCCTCAAAATAAGCGTCTTCAGTGCTTTGGCCAAGCACCTAACCGAATATTCGGTTTCTGCAAAAGTTACTATTTGTGGCATCTTTAAATAAATAAGTTTAAATAAATATTTGAATTTTTGCTATTAAATTACCTTCATTGCTTTTTGTTAATTCCAAACTTAATAAGTGGTTGCTTTCAATCTCGTTGGAAGTTAATTTGTTTAAGGTGGCTCTTATAGAAAAAAACAAATTTTTTAATCAAAGAAATTGCAACGGTTCATGGATATTTTATAGTACTTTTGATGATAAATAAAACTTAAATTTTATAAAAAAAGTTGTAAATGAATTATATTTAAAGCAAATTTCAACAAAATCAGAGGTAAAAAGGGTATATTTAAAAAAATTCAAAACAATGTTTCTTGCTTAATTTTGATTTAAACTCAATAATTTTTTGTTTATAGCTTCATACATTATTATCATTCATTTCTACTAAAAGAATAAAAAAATAATTATAATATCAAAAACGGGACAACATACTTAAAAAAATCACAAATTTATACATAAAAAAAAAAACATGTATTGTTTCATAAAAACTGATAAAACTATTCTTAGTTAATTATTTTAGTACATCTGAAATCTTGATGAATAAGGAACATACACTGAAAATTTTAGTACATCTAAAATCTTGATGAATAAGGAACATACACTGAAAATTTTAGTACATCTGAAATCTTGATGAATAAGGAAGCATACACTGAAAATTTTAGTACATCTGAAATCTTGATGAATAAGGAACATACACTGAAAATTTTAGTACATCTGAAATCTTGATGAATAAGGAACATACACTGAAAATTTCAGCCAAAAAGCTTTTCTTAACCTCGAGATCATGTTTTGAAGTTTCAAAAAAAGAGTAAAATTAAAAAGTTGAGAAAAAAACGACCAAAGTTTTTCGATCAATAGAAATTAATTGTAAAACAATGAAACTGACCAATAAAAAATTTAAAGTAAGGCAATAGTTATAAATATTTTATGCAAAATATACATATTTTTTGAAAGTATGATAAATTTTGCGTCGAATGATATATTAACAAAAGTTCGAATTTTTTTTTTTTATTGAAGTATTTTTTTCTATATGAGTAGGGATTGCAATCCCGGGATCCCGGATCCCGAGACACCGGGATCCCGGACATTTTTGTGTCCCGAAAATCCCGGGATTCTAAACACAAAATCCCGGGATTTTCGGGATTATAGCAGGATTGAAGTAATTAAATTATTTTGTAAAACAAAATGTTCAAAGTTGGTAACTATACTGAATTATAACGAGTTATATAATGCTGCTTTGCAGGTTTATCCTGTTTATGCTTTATCCTTACGATAAATGGAACAAATTTATGAATAGATCACGGAGTTCGGGATTTTATCATTGAAAAAAGTTTCACAAACACAAATTAAGGCAGGTTTGTTTGACTATTGTATAAAAAACAATCGTTAAGTTTGTTGGCAAGACTTCTCGCGTTAAAAATATAAATTTTAAAATTGTTGAGCGAATTTGTGGTTAAGTGATTGCTTAAGTTTATTAAGTCGTTTTGTTCATTTCAAAAAATATTTTTAGAGAATGAAAAAAATAAAAATGAACAAGTAATAAAAAAAAAATTATATCTAAAAAAATTTAATGATTACTACATAACAATTCCCTTTGGAATATTTCTAGCGATTTGTATAATTATATTTGTACAATTATTAGTTATTGCAACATTATAATGCCCTTGACAATTAATTCCGCTTGAAGGAATTCTAGTGTGAATACATACAAAATTTGACCGTGTAATGAATCGTTTTGAACGTTTTGAACTGATAACCTTTTTAATGCTTTTGTTGTTTACCGCAATAATATGTTGTTTACTAATGCACCTTAAAAAATATCCTTCTAAACATGAATGAAAACAGTGAAAAGGGAACATCATTTTTTCTACACAAAAAAGATAAAGACCCAACTTCAGTGTGGTCGCATTATTTGAAGTCTGCGGATAATTTGGCAGCAAAATGTAAGAAATGTGGTGTAATTTTAAAAACATTGGGTGGTTCTACAAAAGGCCTTCATACGCACTTATCAACTAAGCATAATTTGAAAGTAACTTCAGCCGACAAAAATTTACCTAGTTCGAGTCAACAATTGAATGATGCCAGAACCAACGAGAAGCCTCCTACGAAACGAAGAATAACGAGTTACTTTGCAAACGAAAAAAAAAAAAAACCTTAGACGAAACACTGGCTCGAATGACAGCTTTAGATGGGCTAAAATTTAATGTATTTATAACATCAAAAGATTTAAGGCAATTACTGATTACCAGTGGTTTCGAAAATTTGCCAAAGTCAGCAAACTCAATTAAAAGGATAGTGGTGAGTTACAGCTTAAATATTAGACTGTTAATTTCTAAAGAAATTTATCAATATAAAGCTTTGGGAACACGATTTTCTCTGAGCTTTGATGAATGGACCTCTACAACAAATAAAAGATACATGAATATTAATGTACATATCCCAAATAAGCACTGGAATTTGGGTCTTATTCGTGTATATGGTTCTATGAATGCTGAGAAATGTATTGATGTTTTAAAAACACGTCTAAAGGAGCATAATGTTAATATTGATACAGACATTGTTGCTATTGTTACGGATGGTCCAAATGTAATGGTTCGTGTGGGAAAAATTATTGAGGCTGAACACCAGTTATGTTTAGTCCATGGAATTCACCTTGCAGTTTGTGATGTTCTTTATAAAAAAAGTTTTACGCCAATGTCTGACACCGAAGCACCATTGAAAGAAACTCAAGATATTGTTGATGAAACAGATGATCACGAAGATGAAGAAAATATCGACGAGGAAATGGGATTAGGCTTTCTTCCCCCAACAAATGATGGGATAGCAAATATGGATTTACTCACCAATGAACAAAATATCAATGAACTAGTGAAAAAAGCCCGTAAGGTAGTTGTTTTTTTTAAACGATCCCCGACAAAAAATGATGCAGTCTTGCAAAAATATGTCAAAGAAGAGAAAGGCAGCGAGCTTTCGCTCATTTTGGATTGCAAAACAAGATGGAACTCTCTTCTATCGATGCTAGAGCGTTTCCTTGCTTTAAAAACATGAATACAGAAAGCTTTAATTGACTTAAACCACCCAGTTTCCTTAAACGAAAGTGATTTTGTGGTTCTTTCGGAAATAATAGAAGTACTTGCACCTGTCAAATTAGCAATAGATGCGTTATGCAGACGAGATGCTAATCTATGCACTGCAGATGCAGTACTTATATTTTTATTCCAGCAGATTGCTCAAAAACAATCTCCCTTTGCTAATAAAATGTTCCAAGCTATAAAAACAGGAATGGAAAAAAGACGATGTGAAGAAATTTCTGGTGTTTTAAAATACCTTCAAAATCCAAAATATGATGCTGTGAATGATGAAACAAATGTCTGCAAAATTTTTGGAGTTCCTCCTAAAACCCTTATTAGGAAGCAGATAAAAAAACTTATTGAGAGACTAGCTGCTTTTAAAAATGATAATTTAGAAAAATTATCATTTTTAAAAGCCTCCCTGTCTTTAAGAGAAAAGTTACAAGAACAAATTGCACAAAGCATGAAAGCCATTGAACCAGAAACACAAACTTCAAATTTAATGTCAATCATAAAGAAAGAAATGCATCTGTTTGAAAATGGTGGAAACCGGGGGCATAATTTGGAGTTAGTATACCAATATTTGTTATCTATTCCACCGACGAGCATCGAACCTGAGCGGGCATTTTCTGCAGCTGGGTATTTGGGAAGTAAAATAAGGAGTAGGCTAAATGACCAAACCTTAAGTGCTCTACTATTGCTCCGGGCATATTTTCAGACAAAAAAAGAAAGTTTGTAAAAAAAATATGCATTTAATATGAATTGTTTTTTTGTTTTACATTTATTATTTAGCTACCATTTATTTATAAATATAAAATAAAGATTTTCTTTAATTTTTGTCTCTCAATATTAACAAACAACTTATTATGTTATTTTTTACAAAGTAGCTTGTTGCTACAGCAGCTACATCGGTACCCAAATTTAAGAAAATTTATGTTTACAAATTTATTTTGAAATTTTGATTGTTTAGTTACTTTAGTCAAATACACTTTAAATGTTCAAATGTTATTTACATATCCAATTATTTGATGAAGGTTATTCTGTAAAGTCTGTAATCTTAAAACATAATATGGAAGGTACCGTATATATATTTCTGCATTATTTTAAGATCTTTATATACACCTGCTGCCTGTTACACAATTAAAACAATTTAAGGCGCCGTAGAAAATTAATGTAAGTCATTAAAACATAATGAAATTAAATAAAGAATTGATAACATCAAAAAGTATATTCATATATGCAGTATTAAGTTCTGTTTTTTAGCAAATAACTCACATTATATAAAATCCCGGGATACCGGGATCCCGGGATTTTATTTACTTCAATCCCGAAATCCCGGGATCGTAATTCATGCCCGATATTGCAATCCCTATATATGAGCCACCTTAAAATATATATTTTTTAAAAAGTAAAAATTTGCTATTCAGTTATATATTGCTATTTGAATTTAAATTTGTTTATTCATAAATTAAAATTTAAGAAGCAATACCATCATGTTAAAATAAGGCTTTAGCTGTAAACTCTGGTGAAGTGGTGTAGCACCAGGCAGCACTATGATGAGGTAATGTCTCGAATGACGTAATCATAGTATCAATATTAATTAATTTATTTATGTTAAGTAGTAAATTTTCAAATATTTAAAAATACTAGATAAAAATCTACTTTAGTATATATAATAATTGCGAGACACTAGAACCTGAAGATAAAAAAAATATTATCATCAATTGCAATAGGTAAAAAAAAAAGTGTATTATTGGAAAAATTGAGTATTGACAATAAAATTAGTTTGAATATATGAGCTGAATTGATTTCTTTAAGTTTACGACTCAGGTGTGCGACTCAGGTGTGTTAAATGGTTCCATAGCATCGGACCGCAATAGTAAATAAGAGATCTTTTAATTTTTAATTTACGGAAAGGTTTTTTAAATTTTTGTGTGAATCTAGTATTGCATTAGTTTGATATTTTACAAAAAGTATTTTCAAAAATTTTGTTTTTATACCAGTTGTTTAAACATAAACTGCAAATAAATTTAATAAAAATAAATTTTGAAAACATTTATTTGATAAATACTAAATGTCAGGGTTAGGATTAGAGTTACGGTCAGGGTTAGGGTTACGGTCAGGGTTAGGGTTTGTGACTAAGTATTTAATTTAAAATCTATGAGCTATTACACAATATATTATTAGGTATATCGAATTATACTACAATCTGAATGGATCTGATTATATAGTACTATTTAATAATAAATTTCACTATATATTTTGACTCACTAAATATTACAACTTTTAATTTACGAAACTTGTAAATGTTAAATATACGGCAAATATATAAATAAAAAAAAAAAAAAAAAAAATGGGCTTTATGAAACGATTAGGTTAGAGTTATGTCTTCTATAATTGTATTTTATTTTACGTGAAATGTAAACGTAATCTATACAGTGCTGGATTTACTATAGGGCTTTTTAGGCCAAAGCCCGGGGCGCGCATGTAAAGGAGCTGCACATAATATTGAAAATAAATTTAAGTCAATGTTCATAAGTAGTTAATATTAAGTTAAAACAAACTTTAGTTGATGATCACAATTCAACAATCAGTGTCGAGCAGTTAAAGCAGCTTGAAATGAAAATCACCTATTAAAAAATTTGTAACATTCATGACAAATAGGGATATACAGAAAAATATATGTTTAAGAACTGTTTGAAATTTCTTAATTTACATATTATTAGATTTTTTTTTATGCATTGTAATTATGCATTATAAAATATAAATACAAAATGTAAAATAATGTCAATTTGACTTGTAAAACTAAGAATTTTAAATAAGAATAAAATAGTTTTATAGTAGTTCAAATTTCGCTAACAGAAACACTAATTAAAAAGTCGAGAAACATGTTTAAAATCAGAGTAGCCTCCTCTTCATAGTTAATGACTGGGGCTGATATTTAAATGGGACTGGGTCTAAGATTACTGCTCACGTTGAAACACGTTTTAACCTTAGTAAGACGTTAATGTCTTACTTTATTGGTAATGACGCTTTATATATGTTATATATATATATATATATATATATATATATATATATATATATATATATATATATATATATATATATATATATATATATATATATATATATATATATATATATATATATATATATATATATGTATGTATATATATATATATATATATATATATATATATATATATATATATATATATATATATATATATATATATATATATATATATATATATAAAACAGAGGTTTCTATAAATAAAATGAGGGGGGGGGGAGCTTTTACGAAAATTTACCCAACTGAAATGTGTCAAAAAGCCGTCTAAACTCATAAAATACCCGACTACAGTATTTTTGCCGTTTTAAAGATGGCAGACGTATTATTTTAAAAAAGTAAACAAAAAGTTAATAAAACATCAATCACAATGCCTTCTAAAAAAGAAGAAGAAAAAAACTAGACGATTTATTAGAGAGAATTAAACAATTAGAATTAAAGCTAAACTTTAAAGAAGAAAGAATTAAAAACCTAGAAGAAAGAATAATAAAATTGGAAGAGGAAAACACTTCTAATAAAAACAATCCATGTATAATAAATGATAAGGCGTGGAATGTCGTCGCCAGCAAAAATAGTGTAAAGACTCCATTACAAATAGATATTATAAATACAGTAGCAATTGAAACAGCTGAGAGAGCTAGAAGAGAAAACAATGTTATTGTTTTTGGTTTAAATCATTCCGCAAAAAGTGATCTAAATGAACGAAAAGAAGATGATAAAATAGAGGTATTAAAAGTCATAAAAGATATAAATTTAGAAAGTGTGCAAATCAAAAGAATTACAAGATTACGATCAAAGGATATGTCACAAAAGTCCCCAGTTATTTTAGAACTTAATAACGTGCATGCAAGAAACCAAGTGCTAAAGCAGCTTTTCGTAACAGGGATAAAATACCAAATATTTACTTTAATACTGACATGACTGAAGCAGAAAGAATTTTAACGAAGCAATTAAGGTCTAAAGTGAAAATTTTAAATGGAAATTCAGGCATGAACAATAGCTCATTTTATTATGGTATAAGAAGTAATAAAGTAGTAAAACTGACTAAAAAAACATAGCAATTTGAGTATAAAGTGGCAAACAAAATAAGTAACATTCTAATGTTTAAAAGAACTGTAACCGGTATCCAAGATTTTAAAATTAAAATAAATGATAATGCACAAAAGCCAGTTATAAGTACTGGGTACAACTCAAATAGTTTGAAATGTTTATATACCAATGCTAGATCATTTGAAAAAAATAAATTAAATGAAGTTATAGCTGAAATTGAAATAAGCTCTCTAGATATAATTTTCATAACAGAAACATGGTGGAATGATACTTCAGCAAGAATTATACCTGGTTATAACCTTTATCGCAGAGACCGAATGAATAGCAGAGGTGGTGGAGTCTGTATTTATGTAAATGACCTAATTGATTCATTTGAAGTCAATAATGAACCCTATAATAATAAAAATATTGAGCAGATATGGTGTACCATTAAAATGAGCGATGAATGCATATTATGTGGCTGTATTTATAGACCAGGAAGTGATGATTTAGTAAACTTTCAAAGTGTAATCAATTCTATTAAAGAAAGTTACAATTACTTCTCAAAAACTAAAATATATACTGAGGTTTTGATATGTGGTGACTTCAATTTTCCATCCTTGAATAGTATATGGAATTCTAGTTATGAAAGTGTCTGCATTGGAGAAAAAGAGAGACAGTTTCTAGAATGCATTGAAGAATGTTATCTCACACAACATGTAAAAAAACCAACATTTCAATTAAATGACACAAAATTAACAAATATATTAGATTTAGTATTTACAGCTTCTCCTTTTCGCATATCCAGCTTGGTACATATGGATCCTTTGGGGAAAACAAAAAGAGGTCATCATGTTTTAAATTTTAATTTTAATTATCAATTACATAATCGCAAAAATGAAAGTATTACTACAAAGCGAGTATACATGAAAGGAAATTATCGTGAATTTTCAAAATATTTAAATAAATTTAACTGGAGTCATGAGTTTACTGGACTTAATGTTGATCAGTGTTATGAAAGTTTTATTAGAACTATTGAATACGGCTGTAAAAATTTCATACCGTCATTTAATCAAAAAACAACTGAAAGCAAAAGATCCTTATGGATGAATAAAGAATTAAAACACGAAATTCGACTTAAGCGTAACCTTTGGTATCGATACAAAGCCTCTCATTTCAAAAATTTAGATCTTAAGGAAGAATATAAACTAAAAAATAAGTTAGTTAAAAAACTTGTAAAGATTACAATACAAAAATATGAAAATAAAATTGCAACAGAATCAAAAAAAAATCCAAAACAAGTTTATGCTTATATTAACAGTAAACTAAAAGCTAAAGACCATATAAGAGCAATTTCAATTGAAAACAATGAAATATCAACTGACAGTCAAGTTATTGCTAATCAGTTAAATCGGTTTTTCAATTCTGTATTCATAAGCGAAAGCCTAACTAATATGCCTACATGTGAAAATATAACAGAAAAAATTTGCCCAACCCCATTGTTTAATGAGAAAGATATTAAAAAACGATTATTGAATCTAAATGTGCACAAGTCCCCAGGTATCGATAGAATTCATCCAATGTTTTTAAGTAAGTGTGCTGACAGTTTAGCAAGACCACTCTGTATAATATTTAACCAATCATTTCTAACTGGAACATTGCCTACAAGCTGGTTAAAAGCGAATATCACTCCAATTTTTAAAAATGGGGATAGGTTGAATGCAGGTAACTACCGTCCAATTTCATTGACCTCTGTTGTTTGTAAAGTAATGGAAAGTATTGTTAAGGATACAATAATGAGCCATTTAAATAAAAATAAGTTATTTATACCAGAACAACACGGATTCATTAAATCAAAAAATTGTGTAACAAACCTTCTCGAGACATTAGACATAATAACAGAAGCAATAAATTGTGGAAAATGTGTTGATGTTGCCTTTTTAGATTTTTCTAAGGCATTTGATTCAGTTCCGCATTCCAGGCTGCTCTTGAAACTTAAGTCATTTGGTATTGTCGGAAAATTGTTGCAATGGTGTAAAGCTTTTTTAGCAAATCGAAAACAGAGAGTTGTTTTGGGACTGTTTGAATCAGAATGGGAAACAGTTCGTAGTGGGGTACCACAAGGATCGGTCTTAGGACCCTTACTTTTTATAATTTATATAAATGATTTAACAAAAAAGTTGAATAATAAAGCAAAACTATATGCAGACGATTTAAAAATAATTGCAGTTCTAGAAAAAAATAAAAAAAATAACTCTCTACAGTTTGATCTTGACATCTTATTTAACTGGACTAAAAGATGGCTTATCAGTTTTAATAAAGATAAATGTAAAATCATGCATTTTGGCCGTGATAATCCGAAAATAAAGTATAATTTAAAATATAATGCTACAGAAACAGAGATTATTCAACATGGACTAATAGTAACGTCATTGGAAAGAGACCTTGGTGTTTATATTTCAGACAATTTAAAATGGGAAGACCACATTGAAAAAATGGTAAGTAAGGCGAATCAAAAATTGGGTATGTTAAAGCACGCAATCCTCTATCCAGATGAAACATCAACAAAATTGTTATATATGTCACTCGTTCGGCCACACTTAGAATATGCTTTTCAAGTGTGGAACCCATATTTTATTAAAGATATAAACTTAATAGAAAAAATTCAGCAAAAAGCTACAAAATTTGGCTACAAAAAAAAGAAAGACAGTTACGAGCAAAGATTAGAGAAAATGGACTTACAAAATCTATCAAATAGAAGGGAAAATGGTGATCTTATCCAAATGTACAAATTCATGAACAAAATTGATACTATCAATTGGCATCGTGAACCAGAAGTATTGGGTAGGCTAACTAGAGGACACAATCAAAGGTTGCGAAGGCAGTATGTTCAAAGCTTTTTGCCGAGGCATCATTTCTTCACGAACCGTATAGTTGAAAATTGGAATCGTTTGGACAGTGAAGTTGTTAACGCTAATTCAGTAATTGATTTTAAAAATAAACTTAAGAAGTTTAGCGAAAAACAGTTGTTAAAATCTAACATCTACAGTTGTTAGATTCTTTCTTGAAACTCTCAAGAACACAGCTTCAATTATTATATTATATAACTGGAAAATCACAATCTTCGAGTGGATGTAACCCCCTCCCCTGTAAAATCGTCGCTTTCTCTCTCTCTCTCTCTCTCTCTCTCTCTCTCTCTCTCTCTCTCTCTATATATATATATATATATATATATATATATATATATATATATATATATCATAACAATCTCACTACTATCTTGCGACCTTGGTACAACAAAGAAATCACTTAACATTTTAAATTTAAACTAATATTTGGGAGTTCATTCTTGGCACTTTGTTTGGGTATGAGTGAATACATAAAACTTCCATGTAAAATCTGTTTTTCATCAAGAAACGCCTTCACAAATTCTTTAAATTGTTTTAACTCTTTTCCTTAGAAGAATGAATTGTCCTTAGAAGTCGTTCTTTTAAGTTGTAGCAAGCTTATTTTTAGCTGACTTGACACTCGAGTTTCACCAACTATTAATACAAGCCACATTAAATCAAGCGTAATAATCTGCAGAATAAAGTTGTATATTGTTTGTAAAATTAAAGTTAGGTAAGTTTGGTGAAGAGCCATTTTCCCTGATTTCCCATTTTCAAATTTAACGTAATTTCCTTGAACATTCCTTGATTTTTTTTGCGGATATCTAAATTCCCTGACTTTTTTCTGATTTCCTTAATCTAGCAGACACCCTGTTTTTATCTTATTTTAGGTATCTAAAAATACCTTTTTACTTTTTCTGGTATTTTATTTACAGCAGTTAATAGTTAAAAAATAAGAAAAAAACTAAATAAAGAAAAATTGTTTTCTATAGTAAAAGTAAATAAACCTAAAGTCACTTGAACTTAATTTAATTAAGTTTCGTTATATGACATGATTTTACTGATATAATTGTGAAGAAAACTGTCTTGCAATGCACACCAAAAACAAATGTGTGTTTCCAATTACTCATAAATATATGAATTTATATGCCAGATTGCAAACAAGAAAATGTATTTTGAATTCTCCAACCATAGTTAAATAAGAAGTCTGTAGTTTTGAACTATGACTATAAAAGAACTCAGAGCACTGTCTTTTCTATTCATCATTTATCATTCTCTTTTTTGTCATCAATAGGATTTCTATATAGGCTAAGAAACCAACATATTGGAATTATGGTTTTTTCTTCTTTTAACAATGTTACAAATCAATTCAGACCAATTTCTGATTTAAAGTAATAGATAGACAAATAAAACTTTTTTATAACAGAGTTAATATGCAGTGTATATATATATATATATATATATATATATATATATATATATATATATATATATATATATATATATATATATATATATGTTTAAACAAAAATAGAGCTAAAAAAACTATATATTATAAAAATGCAGTTAATGCGGATATTATTTTTGATATGAGTAGAAATATACATATATATATATATATATATATATATATATATATATATATATATATATATATATATATATATATATATATATATATATATATATATATATATGTTTAAACAAAACTAGAGCTAAAAAACTATTGTTTATGAAAAAATCTACTCACTTCTATAATATTCAATAATACACAAATAATTTTTTTTAGAAAACAATGGGCAAAATTAATTAATTTTATTTTCTGTGGAGTAAAAGGTTCTATCTAGCTTCATGTTAGACCATCCTAGTGCTTTTACCAAAACTTTTACGCCTGCAATTTCATTAACCTTGTCTTCTGCTTTTTGTGCTCCATCTTGAGTTAAAAATTCGACTAAAGCAGTACCATTTGGCATATTTGTAGAAGAATCTCTTAATATAAATACCTTTTGCAAAGGCGCTACTTTTGAAAAGTGTTCGGTAAGTATTTTAACATCACATTCTGAAAGAGGTATGTCTTTAACAAGAACTTTGCGACACCTTTCTTTACGCTGTTTTCCTTCCTTAGATGCAGGTGTTACTAAATATCTTGCAGAGTCAATTATATGAATTGTTTCAATAACTTTCAAGGCATCTTGTTTGTTTTTAAAAACAATCAGAGCAAAATTTTTTATAAGACCTGACGCATTTAAAATTGCATTATATACAAAATTTACTAATTCAACTTCTCCAAAGTCTTTGAAATGATTAAATATATCTTTAACTTTCACATAATCAGGAAGATCGTGAATTACAACAGAACGGAGCATCTCTGGGTCTAGATTTGTATCCTTAATTTCAATTCGTATACTTCTAGTCTCATCAAAAATAAAACCTGCTTTAACTGCATTTTTTGCACTGTATTCTTTATTGTAAAAAATAAATGCATAGCGAAATGTAACATCGTCATTTGGATTTTCATCATAAATTTTTATTTTTGGAACCAACACTGAATGTATTGATCCAAATTTGGAAAACAGTTTTTTTAAATGATTTTTATCATAATCTAAGTTTTTAGCTCCAACAAATATTTTGTTTTTATTATCAAGTATCGGTGGATATTTTTGTTCTTTTATTTTTAAGTTAGTTGATAGTTTTGCTGATATTAGTATTTCTATGTTGTGGGACAAAAGTGGGGTGGTATTATTCCTAGAAAGTTTTTTCTTTACTGTATTTTTATTACACATATTTGAAATAATCGTCCTTCTGATTGTATGATAAAATGTCACATCTTTACACTTTGATTGAAAAGGATAAATCGAGTTAAATGAAAAATTTCTTTTTAGCAAATGTGAACTGATTGAGAAGTTATTAAATAAACTTTGCATACTTTGAAACAATTTGTAATATCCAATAAAAATAGACATTTACTTCCTTATAAAAGTAACAAATAAAGTAGCTTTATCTACAAAAGCTTTTTTTGTGAGCATAATTCTTAAAAATGAAATGTTTTTACACTGTTAAATGTATCATTTATTTGGTCCATTTGATTCGCAATTTCTTGTAAATCAATGACGTCACAAGATGAGGAATGAAATATTAACTGCCGCAAGCTAAAATTGAGTCAAGATGTGTAAAAAATCCGTTGGATCAACATTAGTAAAATAATATTAGTTAAATCTTTGATAAAATGACATTAACCCACTTTAAAACTAAATCAATGAAATGACAGTTAACCGTTGTCTTTAAATTTGCCTCGTGACATTAGATCACAATCCTTTACACTTTTTTTTAATCCTTTTTTTTTTCAGGGTAAGGACAAGCGAATATTCGTTATAATTCGGATTACCAATTGCAAGATTCAATTTCAGTTAACCGTCCGGTCAGTAACCAAACTTTCACCCTTCGTTCAATAACCGGGTACCCACCTAGGGTTAAATGAACATACAATTCAATTCAAATGGAAGGAAAACAATTACTGGGGTATCATACCCCATACTATGCCATGTTTGGCATAGTATGAGGTATGGAAAAAAATTATTTATTTATTTTTTTATTCGATTTTTTAAGTTTCCCAAGAAAACCTAACGGTCTTGTCACAGAGCACCAGGGAAGTGCATTTTACCAGAAAGCTCTCCTTCCTTACCGTGATGCGAAATATGTCCAAAGCTCGTTTCGAACCTGGATCTCCTGCTTATAAAGCAAGCGCTTTAACCATTGTGCCACGGCCGCAAAAAAATGATAAGCTCCTCAACTAAAGTGGCCCCCTCGGCCTTGGAAACATAAATTCAGTAAAAAAATAATAATAAATTATAAAACATAATAAAAATTTATAAAAGGTAATTATTCAGAAATGTACTTTAAAGAAATTTCTCTTTCAACTGAATCTGTTTTTAAAATCCAAATACGTGGTACACATATGTTAAACTTGGTATACGCATATGATCTAATTTCGTCATTCAGTGAAATTTGGGTCTTGAAAAGTCAATTTCATTGTTATTATTATTATTACACTTCTGTGTTTTTTTATACTTATTTTATTACTTTTTTTAAGCATTGAACACGGTGGAGAAAGACACAAACTATAATAAAAGTACGGTGTCCTACTGCTATTTTTTCTCCTTGTGGCTGCCTTAGAATTCATAATCTACTACGAAACTATGCAAACAATGTACTTATTCAGTTCTAGCCCAAAGAGATTTTTTTTAATTATCTTCGCTTCCAACAAGGCTGCAAGCAACCACTAATTAGTGTTGGAAGTTACTGGAAGAGAAAAGATGAAGATTGTAGAGCAAGATAACAATTGACAGACGACTTAAAAGAATCCAAATTATATGAATCAGGAAAGCAAGATCAAGGAAGCGAATTCTAAAGAACTGATGTTCAAGGAAAAAAACTAGACGAATAAGAGTTTTTGGAGCACTTAGGAACAGTAACAGAAAAAGGACGAGATTTAATTGAATGACGAGTAACACGAGAATGAATTTTAGTAGATGGCACAAGAGACGCTAGCTCTTTAGAGCAGTGCCCATTATAGTATTTGTAGAAAAGAGAAAGAGAAGCAACATTACGACGATGGGACAGAGGTTGAAGGTTGGCTGCATGAGCAGGTCCAACTATGTTTACAATGCGTTTTTGCACCTTGACTAAAAGAGAAAGGGCATCATTAGAAGATCCCCCCCAGATATGGCAACAATATTCCATACAAGGCCGGATTTGAGATTTATAGAGATAGAGAATAGAATCCAGAGTAAGAAAGTGACGAGCTCGATAAAGAGAAGCAACTTTAGCAGATGCTAATTTTGCAACGGATTTGATATAATGTTTCCAAGAAAGATCAGAAGTAAGAGTTAATCGTAGAAGATGAAGGGTAGGAGACTCATCGAGTACATTACCGTTCATAAATATAGGAAGGTCTAAACTATTGCGATAACGATTGGCTGAAAAAAAGTTTTAACTGAATTAAAGTTCACCAGCCACTGTGAGCCCCATGCTGTAGCAGAAGTGAGATCCTTTTCAAGCTCAGATGCCCACTGCAAGCAATCAGAGGGAGTTGGCTTCTTATCGTGACAAGAATAAATGGTAGTATCATCAGCGAACAATGCCACCTTAGATGTGAGAATATCTGGAAGATCGTTAATGTAAATTAAAAAGAGTATAGGGCCAAGGATTGAACCTTGGGGAACCCCTGAGGTTACAGAATAAGAAGAAGAGTGCTGTCCATCAAGGACAACTTTTATACTACGATTGGAAAGAAAGGATTCAATAATCTTAAAGATGTTTCCAGATACACCGTAAGAAGAAAGCTTATGGAGAAGGCCAGCATGCCAAACTTTATTAAGCGCTTTAGAAATGTCAAGAGCAATGGCCTTAACCTCTCCAGATGGGAGATATTATCTAAGTTTATTTGTTTTTTTCTTTCGTAGCATATCTGGCAACAGATGCAGGGGCGAATCCAGGATTTTTTGGTGTTTGAGATAACTAAATTCCTAATATGGAGCAAATACTAAACATTTATATATTTATACTTATGTCAAACAACGATGTTTACAAAAAATTGCGATGAATGGAGCCTGGGAACAAAAAAGCCCAAAAATTATGACCACAACTACCCCAAACGTGAGAGCAACAAGTTGAAAATATTTTTTTTAATATTCTTGACTATAGTTATATTCGTCGATAGATTTTAAAATTTCATACGATAATCTTTTAACATTCAAAAATTATGACCATAAAAAATTTGTAACCCCCTCAAATTGAGGGGGATTTAAATCTTATATGGTCATGATTTTTAAACACTGATAGATTATACTATGAAATATAAAATTTATTAATAGATACAACTTTGGTTGAGAATAGTAAAAAAAATATTTTGTCAACTTGTTGCTTTCACGTTTAGAGTAGTTGTGGCCAAAATTTAAGGGTTTTTTTTGTTCCCAGGCTCCAATCATTGCAATTTCTTGCAAAACATCTTTATTTGACATAAGTATTAACATATAAATACTTGGATTTTCTTCCATGTCTGGAAGTTAGTTATCTCAAGTAACAATAAAATCTGGATTCACCCCTGAAGCATACCTAAAATAATATTAAAAACATTGATTTTGAATGCTATAAGATAGTCGATGTAGCAACATTCCGCGCATGTTTTACAGTTAAAAAATAAAATTTTTATTTTAAATAAGGCTTTAAAATAGATAATTAAGAATAGGAGAGTTTTTTTATTATTATTTTTATCATAGGTCTTTAAAATATGTTTTGGTTCGCAAAAAAGTTCGCATTTTACCGACAACCTAAGTTTAATTTTAAGAAAAGCAGTATATTTTTGCTAATAGAAACAAATTAATAACTTTAACTAATTCATAATATATCATAATTTTTCAATAAAATAACATAAAAAATACTTACAATTTATTCATTCGTAATTTTTGACGTTAAATTTGCAATACTGCGATATTACTGATATTTGTATAATTACCGAATTTATAAAGTTCGATCAAATTAAATATTTTCAATCGATAAAAAAATTAGAATTCCAGTTTTTATTTTATTTTTACAATATTAATTAACAATATTACCTGAGATATTGTCTGTATACTTCGGAAAAATATTTTTAAAATTATTTATAACTTTGTGTGAGTACTTTAAGTGAGCAATTTTACGGTATTTAAAAGCTTTACAACTTAAAATGTAAATGTTTTATTGATTAGATTATGTTTGAAATATGTTAATATAAAAGTTATACAAAACTTTGTATTGTAGCAGCCATTTTGTTTTTCATAATAATTGTTTCTTTACCCCAAAAACAATAAAAGCCGCTGCATAAAAAAAAAAACAAAAAAAAAAAACAGCGCTAATTAGACAAATAAATATTTTCAAAGTAATCACTGAATAATAAAAAATAATTTAAAAAAGTAATATATAAAAATAACGATTCAAAAAAAGAATTCTATTTTCACTAATGTGAAAGAAATTATACACAAATGTTTAACATCATCCATGTTCAAATACTAGAAATATTGTCATAGTAATAAATTAATTTTTGTACTAAATTATTTCACTTTTTTTTATAATCATTTCTTTTAATGTTTTTCAAAATTTCCGTAGTAGTATTTATGATTTTTTTATCAACTACTCCACGTTACATTTAATCTCACTAATTTGTACTTTGTTGAATGCGATACCATTAAGTTTAAGTCAAACCTATATGAAGAAACGAAAATAACATAGCGCACTTTATTATTACGTCAAAAGAGGTACCGTAAAACACATAAATATCTCAACGTTTAATTGACTTCAATACCAGAAGTTACTAACAACCAGAGATCTCAAGTGACTATTTCATTGACGCAATACTCGTGCATTTTTATCGTTTCTTAAAAATAAATTTTTTTAGCCTCACGTGGATCCATTTCAACAGGGCAATATGGACATTTCAACCTGTTAAAACAAATATATACAATACATAACAACATACAATATTTTTTGCAGTCAACATAAACACACACTAATCTATTTAAATAAACCTATGTACGCAGGACATATCAAAAATTAAGAATGAAAGGGTGGGGGGGGGAAGGGAAGGAAGGATTAGGAAACTAGCTCTATGGGCAACGAAGGTATATATATATATATATATATATATATATATATATATATATATATATATATATATATATATATATATATATCTGATTGTATTTAATTATAAAAATTGATACTAAAAATTAAAATCGATAACATTAATTCCACGTAAAAGTACTCAATGGCATGAGTTTTGAAATAGCATAAATATCAACGATATAAAAAGGTATACAAAGATAAACATGTCAAAGATATGCTAAGTTTCAGGCACTGAAATATAGAATTTAATAATTACCAAAACATTATAACAAAGTATTTAAATGTCCCACCCATAAAAGGTTAGACTAACTTCCCTCAGACAAATAAAAATATATTGGAAAGTTATGCTTTATATTCCTTTATTAACTAATCTATTAGGGTTTTCAATTTTTTTATTAGGATTTTATCTAACATAAATGAGTATTTGACTTTATGAAAATCCCGGAAATTTTTTTCTATGATAATTCCGGAAAATTATTTTATTAAAAATTGATCGCATTTAACTGACAAATGGAATTTAGATTACTTTAAAACGGAATTCAGATTATTCAAAAACAAATTTACAAAAAGAAATTTCTAATATTCGAAAAAGTTTAAATGAATTAAAAAGTAAAAAAAAAAAAAGAAAAAAAATTGTTACGAAAATCGATCTCATGAAAATTTTAATTATAGAAAACATATTTGTTTAAGCAAAAGTTGTCGTATGTAAAATTGTATGGGTAATTCCGTGTCAAAACAACAACAAAAATTCAAAAAAATAACCCACTATCTCTAAATGACTTGATTTTTGCAACAAAGATACTTAACTAGACTAAAAAGAATTCCCCAAAGTTGTTTTAAACAAATCGGAATATTTTAGAAGTTATGCTCGTTTAAAATTTAAAACTTAGTAACATTTTTACTCATGATGCTCCCCTAGCTACGTCCTTAGTAACAAGTAAATGCTAATACATACGTTGTTACCTTAACTATATTGTTTCATAATTTGAAATTTTCCACATATTATTAGATGCTAAACTATAAAATTATACCAAGAAATAATATTTTTATTTATTTATTAATAAGTCAATAAGAGTAAATCGGCGTTTTTAATAAAATTGAAAAGTAAACATGCTTACTATAAAAAGAATTACAGAAAAGGTTATGATCTATATATTTCCAAACTTCATAATCTTAAAGTATATATAAACATCTTTAAAAAAAAAAAAAAAAAAACTGAGCTGTTTTTTGACTTACTAATCTAAACAATTTAATTTTTGATTGAAAGTATATTGAGATTGAGACAGAAGATTGATTGGTACTTATGTTTAGGCACAACCTGTGTAAAACTACAATATGCATATTTAATAAACTCAATTAAAAATATTTAAATACTAAAAACAGGTGTTTTTACTCAAAGCTAGTCAAAAAAAAAAGAGGTATTTTCACTTAGGTATAAAACTGCAATATCCATGACATGTCCATAAATAAACTCAATTTTAAATATCAAAACACATTAACTCTTTGAATTGTTTGTGCTTTCATGAATTGATAAATTTTTATACAAATTATTGAACTTCAAATATTCCTTTGTTTTTCTTTGGACTGTAAAACAAAAGAAAATTAGGTAATATTTTTTAATAAATGCAAAATATTGTCATATACATATCATAGACATAAGCAAACTGTCGATTCGAAGTAATGATTGATAAAAGGAAGCAAGAAAATGTCTTTAAGATTCAAGGCCATGTTGGTGCATAAAATTCCATGTCAACTTTGCACATCACTTTGCATCTCGCAATTTTTAAACTTGTAGGTCAAGATAGGGATAATGTCATCACTGCAGTATTTCATCTTAACTTCCTTATGACATACAGGAATAAATTCATGAAAGTCTCTTGTTCCTGGTATTGTTTTTACATTTTTAAATCGTTCAGATTGTAATAATCTTGTTTCTATCAAACTTTCACTTGAAATGAAAATAAATTTTATACCTTTGATGTTGTTAGTGCAATATGTAAACATATCACGTGAGTTTAATATTTGATTTGTAGAAATTCTCTGCAAACTAGCATTAGCTACAAGCTGTTTAACTGTTCCTCCTATACCATTACAAGGTTGCTTTCCATGACTGGTTGCAAAGAAAACCCATTTTGCATCTATTCTAAAGTCTGATTTATGCTGACATAGGTTAAATATATTTTTGCAGTTTTTATATTGAAATGAACAGCCATCAGAAAAGTAGACCATGTTTACAATGCTGGGTATTTTTTGCTTCAGATTATTGATAATTGATTTTTGTACCTAGTAAACCATTGGTACATCATGAGTGTTATCATCTGATATAATGCAATATGAAGTAGAATGCAACACTTGATTTACTTTATAGTACACAACCACTGGATGAAGTGTGCATTGAAGATTATTCAAATGGAAACCTTGTACTTCATCCTGCACAACAAAACTATAGTTTTCTGCAAAATCTCCTAGAATTATTGCGCTACCTGATGGCAGTTCTTCTTTAAGATTTTTCAAATATTTAGATTGGCATTTAGAAATATATGAATGCGTTGTTAGCTTGACTAGTTTTTCCATCACCATATTTACATAATCTTGTATGGTTACAAGCTGTATAACTAAATCTGATCTATCAGTAGTAACCCATTGGTTAAATTTGATAGTATCTTCTTCCTCAAACTGCACTATTAGTTTGAATAGCTTTTCTTCTAATTTAGATGTATTTTTTGGACATTGTGTACATCGATGTAACATGCATTCTTTGTTTTGCATATCACAAACAATAAATTTATATAGTTCGTGGTAATCAATTTTAATGGGTAGGAGAATTAACTTCATGTTTTGATGGTAGATACAAACGCACACACAATGGGTTCCTGATGAGTTTGGCAAAACACACCATTTAGGTCTTAAAACACAAAACTTGGAAAAACCTAACTTTACATGTGGATATAGAATTTTAAATGAGACAAATAACTCTTTTAAGCTTGACAAAAGTAGTCGCTTTTGCATATGGACTTTCCAATTAACACTTACAAAATCCTTTTGACCAGGCATCTGGCGAGAGTTTTCATCATTTTCATAAAAAATTTTCACTAAAGTATTTATTTGATCAGGGAGCATGTTACCTCGCTTAGTTTGTGGAACTGCAAGAACTCCTTCCTTCTTTGTTAAAGATCTAGATTTTATTATTAGATAATTTGAAACACTAAAATACTCACTAGCTGCTTCAATTGACCATTCTTGTGGGCACAAAGTCAATACTTGAATTTTATCCCTAAATGAACTGCATTTTTCAAGTTTATCTTTGATCAAAACTAACATTTTTTCGAACTGAACAACTTTTTTTTTTAAATCAAGAACATATTCATTATCAAAAACTTCAACTTCTGTCAATGAAATTTTTAAAGAACTTGATAACTTTTCTTTGAAAACTTTTGCAATAGTTTAAATTTTTTTTTTCCCAATACTCATACGATTTGCAAATGGCTTTCCGTGAAGCTTGACTGGTGACACATTAATTATACTGAGACAATCAGAAAGTTCTTGTTTGTTTTTATTTATATCAGCTTCTTGTTGAACACTAAATATGTTTTCTTTATTTATACTTTCATTTGTGTAATCATCAGCAATATTAATGTTATCAGTATTAATTTCAGTGGAAGCTTTTAATTTGACTAAGCAATTTGTACAAATTTTTTGACCAGGTACAATATTGATCCTGTTGTTTAAAGCTATGGTTCTTAACGTGACTTCTCTGAGAGATGCTAAATTAAAAAATATAACTTAATAAAGTAAAATGTGCCTACTATTAATAAAAATAAAAAACTTAAAATTATGACAAATTTACTATTATAAAATTTATGACAAACTTTACTAACCTTTGCACGGTCTTTTGTGAACTAACAGTGGATCACAGCATTTATTCTGAAACACAGGGAACTTCTCAAGATAGAACTTTTGATGATGAAAACATAAGTCAATAATCAAAACAGAAGAAACACCAGACCTTAGCGCAACTAAATTTTGCTCATCTGGAGCTAAATCTTGAAAAAAAGTTTATTCCAATGTGGTTTGAAAATGTTAACTTGTGACAATTTGATTTTAAAATCAATCCAACTGAGCATTGTGATGTTCCAGCCATTATAAAAATATTTAATTTTAATATTTTATTTTTCTAAAACTATTATTAAATAAATAATAAATTCTCGCATGAGTAATTATAATCAAAATTCAAATGTTAGAATCAATTGCTCCATTTAATTAATACAAGAAGAAATCAGAAATTCATTTTTATTTTAAACTAAATAAGTGTAATCATTTGATTAGACTTATTTAGTTTAAAATAAAAATGAATTTCTGGGTTTCTTGTTTAATTAATTAAACTGAGCAACTGGTTCTAACATTTAAGTATAACACTTATGCGAGAAATCATTATTTTTTTGTGAGAAATTATTTTAGTTATAATCTTTAAATGGAGATGATAACCAAAACGGTAAATAAAAATGCAAAAATAAAATTGCAAAAATAAATCAATAATAAAATAGATATGTGCATCAAAAAACAATGAAATAGTTTTTGCCTCTTACAGGCATTTATATATAAACTATTTTTGTAAAGATTTAAAGTGAATAGATCAATTTTCTGCAATTAATCTTAAACTAGACATGTTTACTAAAAAATTATTGTTAAAAACCTGGTTTGCATTGCAAAGTTTTTAATCAAATATAAGATCTAATAACTTTAAGTAATGATTTTTGATTTCTTTATTTAAAAGTTTCTATACCTATTAAATTTTGTAAACGAATGGTTAATGTAACTGTGTATACTTTAACATTTTAGTGTTGCTATAGACGTTGCTAAGAGAGCAGAGAATAAAAAAATTTTAAAATTCTTAAACTTCAAAGACCCATAACTCTTAAAATAATGAAATTGACTCCAAATTATTTATGATTATTACTAACGACATTATTAACTGCATTTGTGCCAAAAACCAAGTATTTCTGAGATGGTGGGTTATTTCGACTTGTTGTTTTGACATGGAATTACCCGTATGTAAAAATATGTTAATTTTTTTTCAAATTAATATCAAAATACATCCGGAAATTTCTTGAAAAATTAAAGGTGTTTTAAGTGAATTTCTGGAATTCCGGGAATTTCCGGAAAAAACTCATCGATGTGTCTAAGTTCTTTTCTAAATCTGTCCTTAAATTATTTCTAGAACAATAACTAATATAAAGATACTATTCAATCATATTAAGTAAAATTAAAAAATTTATTACGCTAAAGATTTTTAATTAAAAAAAATATACTTATTGCCATGAGTCAAACGCTGCGTTGCATCTTTAGATATCACATGTCCACAGACTAATCTCATAGGAGGATTACTTTGACCACATTGTTGTCGAAGTATAGGGCATGCAAATACTGAATGAAACTGAAGTTCACGACCCAGATTAATTTCAACCTAAAAAGATATACTTTAGATAAACTAAAATAAAATAGAAAAACTATTTTAAAGGGAAGGATTAACTAATTTTGAAATTAAGATTTCTAGCAAGTTAGGATTTAGAGTTATGTTACATTACAACTTTTGCAAACTCTGAATTTGTTTTCACAGCACACTATTGTTGATATAATAATATCAGAATCGGCTGACATCATTGGCTAATGATGTAGACCTATGTATAGTAGTAGGTGATATCAGCAGCAGTTGGACGCATAGGAAGGCAACTTTCATTTAGTGTTTAGTCAGTAAGGTGGGAGCTTTAAAAGTCAATAGTTAAAAACTGACTCTGGTGTAGCCAGAGTCAGTTTTTAACTATTGACTTATAAAGCTCCCACTTTTAACTATTGACTTATTATTACTTTATTTCTTTACCTGAAGTAATAATAAGTAAGAATAATTTGTTTGAAAAGATGACTGAGAGATGTGTTCATCCTGAAATCCTGACAGTTTTTCTTAGGTTTGGGGATCATTCAATATCAAGTCAAAGGAAAGAATATCACTACTTAGATCAAATTTGTTTATAATGCTTACTTTGGTACAAAGCTTAGGGACAAAAAACAGGCGCCACATCATTTGTGTCATGCTACTTGAATTTGATGCAGTGGCTAAAGGACAAAAAAAGTTTGTTATTTACAAAACCTATGGTTTGGAGAAAACCAAAAGACCATAGCACAGATTGCTACTTTTGTATAACAAAGACAGCATGATTTTCTGGTACGAACAAGGAGAATGATTTTCTGGTACGAACAAGGAGAAGATTGAATATCCTAATGTATATTCTGTGATTAGACCTGTGTCTCACAACAACACCTTGCTGATTCCTGTGCCTCCTAGTTAAATTGACATTTTTAAAAATGATGAATTAGCATAAATTTTTTCTGCTCATTAGTAATTTTGAGAGGAAGCATCAAAGATGTTACATCAACAGCCTTGATGAAACTGAAGATGGTAAACCTCATTTCATCAAACAAACTGAACTAAATGTTTTAGTTCAAGATCTAAATTTACAAAAAGATAAAGCAGAGCTACTTGCATAGGTCTTCTTCGTCTTCAACAGTAGAATCATTTGACAAAGGGCAAGAAGAAGGTATTATGAATGCGCTTGGCTATCATCACAAAGCGCATGAATGGCGTCTGTTCATAGATGCTTTGAAGACAAGATTTAAGGCAATTCTGCTTCAGAATGGTAACTCAAAGCCTTCAGTATCAATATACTATGGTGTGGATATGAAAGAACAATACTTTTTTTGTGTTAATCAACTTTAGGAAACATGGCTGGAATATTTGTGCTGCCTTTAAAGTTATTGAACTAGTGATAGGCATGCAAAGTAGCTACACAAAGAACTGCTACTTCCTGTGCTTGTGGGACAGCAATACTTATAAGCCGCGTTATACACAGAAGCAGTGGCTAATGAGATCTGAAGTCTGAGGAAAACAAAATGTGAAGCACAGTCCACTAGCACAGCCAGACAAAATTTACCTTCCACCTCTTCACATCAAATTAGGATTGATGAAGAACTTTGTAAAAGTTCTTAAAGGCAACTCAGATGCCTTTCAGTACCTCAAAGAGAAATTTCCAAAGATGAGTGATGCCAAAATCATTAAAAAAGTCTTTATAGGACCTCAAATTAGACATGTTATGATGAATGACATGTTTACATCAAAGCTGACTTATTTGCAACAGACAGCTTGGAACTCATTTAAGGCTGCCATTAATAGGTTTCTTGGAAACAGAAAATTAGATGACTACAGAGAACTGGTCAAGAAACTTATAACAGACTAAGGCCATTAGAGCAAATGTGTCTCTTAAGTTGTATTTCCTGCATTCTTATATTGACTTCTTTCATGACACATTTTCACCAGGACATTTCAGTGATGGAACAATACTATCAAGCGAAATATAATACAGGTATGATGGGTGATTTCTGTTGGTTTCTGCAGAGACAGCAGTTCTGCACACAAAAGAAAATCAAGAGCAAGTTACCAATTTTCTACTTCTGCAAAAAAACTTGTTCAAGTTGCAGAAATTTTTTTCTATTTTATTTTTTCTATTTGTTATCAGTTTCTTTTAAACTTTTACATTAAAAAGTGTCAAAATATCAATTTGATTTTTTTAATACTGATCCATATTTATGAGGTTATTAAAAATTTAAATCTAAAATTTATTAATAAAAAGCTAGATTTAAAAAAGGTTTAAAGAATTACAAAGATTTTTTAAGGACCTTTAATGGGGTAGACATTTGTAAACCAAAAGAAACAAAACAGCCAATAATGAACTAATAAAAACAATAGTCAATAACGAAATCGAGTAATTTAAATGAAACTATTGGAGAAAGTTTTGGAAACTGTACCAAAATACAGATTTATTAAATATTTTAGTTAAATTAATTATAACTTTTAAAAGTAGTAATTACAAATAACTGTTCAATCAATAAATTTATTAGAGTATCATTGTATAAAAAAAAAATTACCGGAAGTTCTTCTTTTGTGCTCCATATTCCCTCTACCTGTCTTTGTTGCATAACTTGTCTTATTTGTAAAAGAGTTGGAAGGGCAATACATCCAGCTGTTAAACTAACTTCTAAAGGACTCTGGTTGGAAAGACCAAGTAAAGAACACACATCTTTTGCAAGATGATCACTTACATCAACTAATGAAGCAGAATCAAACAAATCAGCATAGGGAGAGTTTTCTATGCCACGGTTTAAAAAAGCAAAACAACCCATCAATCGTTTAATTTCTAAAATGTATTTTGATTGCTATTTTTAAAAAGAAAAAGAAAAAAAGAAAAAACTTTAAAAGTGGACAAACAATGCGTGTGACTGTACACGCTTTCTGTAACAGCGTGATATATGTTGAATAAATAAAATTTTAATTAAAAACTAACCATCTGCATGCTCTGAGAAAGAAGCAAAAATCTTTGAATAATCTAAGGCTTCTTTATGACGCTGGCGTTCTAATAAACCTAAGAATGTGAGTTTGTGCAGTTTAAACTCCAAACAACTCTTCTTTAAAATCAATTCATCATGGTGCTGACAAGCCCACCTACAATTGCGTCAAAAAAGTCATACACCAAATACTTTTTAATTCATTTATTTTCATTTTTTTAACAAAAATTTTTTATCAACTGAATCATTGAAAAATTGTGACAAAATAAGATTAATCTAATAGAAAATTCATAATTGTAAATAAGTAAAAAAAGTAAATTTTCAATTTATCTGATCTGTAAAGTTGCTCAGCCAATCATAAAATCAAATAGTCAGTCAAAATAAATATTATTCATCAATATATTAAATACTCAGCCGAAAAAAGATCTGTAAAGTTACTCAGCCAATAAAGTAATTAAACCAACTCTGAATAACAACATACTAATTGATTTTTTGTATTTATTTTATAATACTGGTTGGAAAGACTACCTTAACTCTTTAATGGAAATAAAAGCTTTGTCATTTGTATTAAAGTTATGATTGTTATAGTTGACTTCCAGCAACAACCTTCACTATCTACACATGGTAACAATTCTATCAGTTTCAGCTCTAATTTACATAGTTTCAGCACTAATTTAAACATGAAAAAGAATTAATCGGTTTCGAGAAAAATAATAAAGATATGTCACCATTTCAATGAGTTTGATTTTTTTAAAGAAAAAGAAAAAAACATACAACGTACAGCAGTGCAGAATCAAGCCTTTTGTCTTTAATTTCATTCAACATGTAATTTAGGTTGGTAAATGAGTCTTTATGATGAGCTTCTATAACCAAACCAGATTCCTAACAATGTAATAATTATTAAAATCAATCCATAAGATTACTAATAATATAACAATAAATCAAACCATCTGTATCAAAAAAAAACATACCATGAAAATCAAAAAAAAAGCAACTATTTACTTTTATAAAATTCTCAGCAATATCTACTCTTCCTTGACGCAAGAGATGTTCTGCAATAGCTTCATTTAAGAGTTTTCTAGATTCATCATTGAATATTTCTCCTTGTGTTAAACCAGAAAAGTCAGATGAAAAATTCTAACAATAAAACTTCAAGATAACTTCTACTACTAATAAAAATTAAATTAAAAAAAATTAATATTAAAACTTACTCGATCAATTACTTTTCCTATCTTTGACACATAAACATGTAATTCTTTATGTTCTAATGAAACTTTTTTGGTGACATCTTTTACTTTTTTCGCAGTAGCAGCAAGTAAATGGGTTTGCAAAGGAGTCAAATACGAATCACTTTCTGTGACTAGACAAAAATTGATTTAAATTTAATTTGATTTAAATGTTTTAAAATTACTATTATTTTATACTTACTTCAATTTTAATTGTTATTTATTAATTATTATTTTATAATAGTTAAAAAATTAATATTTACTTAATAACTATTTCTTTATTTACACTTTAAACTTTTCTGCTATTTTTATTATCATTAATTCATTTTTTCTTTCTCTTATTATTACCTTTTGCTTTTATTACGGTTTATTACGGCAAAAAACGGTATTATTACAAAGATTTAAACAAATGTTTGTAAAGTTCTAACCGTAACAGTTACTGTTATTGAATTTTATGCAATAAAAAGTTCAATTGTTGATATTTTAAGTGTTAATAGAAGAAAACATTTTTATTTTTGAAATGTTTAAAGATGTTCTTTGTACTTATAACTTAATCAAGAGCTTCTAGGAAATAGAAAAAGATGAAAAAAAGAAAAAGAAAAAATATAATATTTTTGATCAAAAAAAAATCACGAGTATTTATAAAAAAAAATTGGGAAAAAAAAGCAGTCTTATAACAGCTTTAAGAATAGATATTATATAGGATTTAATGATTAGAAATGAACTAAGATTAAACCGTTTAGGCAATCTTAAAATTATTTTAATAGTTAAAACAGTATCAGCAATTTTTTATACAATTGAACATGAAAAAACAGAAAAAATTTATTTATGTTAAATTTATTTATCTTAATACAACAGCCCAAATACTAAAAATAAAAAATATAACATACCTTCATTTAGACTTTGTTTGAACAGATTAATTTCTTCAATTAAATCATCCAGATTTTGTGTACTGGACGATCTATAACTAGCATATTTACTCTTTAATTTATCTTCTTCTTTTTTCACAGCTAGAATGCTCTCCATCACTGATATTATTATTTCATCTGAAAAAAAAGTAACTGAATGAAAATATACAATTGCAAAATTGTTATTTCCAATTGTGCAACTTGCATTTGTTAACTCGTTTTACTGTTTTTAAAATAATTTTCTGAAGAAAAAATTAAAATAAAAAAACAAACAACTGTTTTAAATAAACAAATAACATAAATTACTCAACATTTAACTGTCTAAAGCTAAATTAATTTACAAACAAATAAAAATCATTCAAGGAAATAAAAAATAAAATGTATTATTTTTGATTAAATGCATAAAAATAGAAAAAAACCTTGTAGAAAAGTTTGTTTAACATTACAACATTATCAACTTATTGGCTTTTTAAATAATTTTTGAAACATAAAAAAAAAGTTAGACTAAGTAAAAAATAAATTATACGCTTAAGTTGCAAGTATAATACATACTATATACGTTGGTAAAGAAGTTTATAAAATTGCCCTTAAAAAAAAAGAAAATATTTTTTTAAATTTATTTAAATGTTCAAAAAGATGTCTATAACTATCTATACAAAGTTGCATCCTTTCAAGCTATTTGGCATACATTTTTTTATAGTCTTTTTAGGTATACTTCAAAGTAGCTTTTTTTTTTTTTTAACATCAGTATTATAAACATTTTTTACATCAGCCATCAAGATTTTTTTTTATTTAAGTTAAATAACCCCAAATGTCTGTTACAGTTCTTTGCTTATTTTTTAGTACATAAGTTTCAAAGAATTTCTTTTATTGTATTGACCAGTAATGATGACTCCCCTCCATTTTCAACATAACCTAAATGAACAATTGTTTTAAAGAAGATCTAGAGCATGTTTTTTATCTCAAACATATCGTGTCCTTCTTGGACTTTTACCTTCAACAACCCAAAAAATTTGCAGACTTATATCAATTTATCTCAAGTAAAAACTAAGATAGTTTTATGGGTTATTTCTGAATAGGATTTAATTTTCTTTAGTATATTCATGGGGTATCCATATTTCACGGGGTAGTGAAATGCCATTCTTTTTAAAGAGCTGTGAATAATTTCATTATTTATTAAACAACTTATCAACATCACTGCTTTAATTAAATCCATGTTGTGTTAACCTTTTTTTAATATTAGCGTAGACTTTAGGGTGGTTCAAAAAACTTAAGGGTGGTTCAAAAAACTTTAGGGTGGTTCAAAAAACTTTAGGGTGATTCAAAAAACTTTTTGAAAAATATCTGCAGCTTCTACCTTAATGTGTTCTATTTAAAGTTTTTTTAAATATAAAATATTTTTAGGGTTGCCCTAATAATGGTATAATAATACCCATTAGATCTTGTTGGGTCTACAATGAAGCGAAATTATATAAAAATTTCAAAAATAATCATTTTATATATAAAAAAAATATTATATTGATTTTGCTGTCTAGAAAATGACTTTATTTAACAAAAATAA
Source organism: Hydra vulgaris (assembly GCF_022113875.1). Classification (NCBI taxonomy): domain Eukaryota; kingdom Metazoa; phylum Cnidaria; class Hydrozoa; order Anthoathecata; family Hydridae; genus Hydra; species Hydra vulgaris. Next base: position 17,189,290 of record NC_061158.1, on the reverse strand, counting down.
AAAAATAAGGGTTTTTATAAAGTTTTTAAATCAAAAATTTTTGAATTTTTTTCAAATTATTTTTGAAATTTTTATATAATTTTGCTCCTGAGACCCAACAAGACAAACTTTTGAAAAACTTTTTTGTTAATTAGTATTAGGGATCCATTATATTTTCAAGGGCACAACAAAAATATTTTTATTTCAAAAACTCTTAAATCTATTGTTATTTTATCATATAGAACAAATTAAGGTGAAAACTGCAGCAGTTTTTCAAAAATGTTATTTTTTGAACCATCCTTGGTTGATATTCTCAGCTGTAAAGTTGTAAATGTTTTTTTTAAAGAGCAGTCTAAGTGGGGATAATCTTTAAAACTCACTTTACCATTTTAAAATAGAGCAGTCCACTTTGCAACTGTACTAAATTTTGATGCTTGGTTACATTAACTAGTAACAATTTACCAATTTAAACTAGTAGCGACTATACGTGGAGTATGAATTGTACTGAGAGTGTAAATTTTAATATTAACTTGATATCAAACATTTTCCATATTTGCTCTTTAATACATATCCAAAAAATCTCAACAAGTACTTAAAATGTTCAAAATTAAATACACTTCAATGTGATGTATAGATTATTAATCCTTTCTTCTATTAGTGCAAATATATAAAGTTCTACAAATTTTTTGACCAACCTAAGCAGTAAAAAAATGAGAAAGTGAAATAGGAACACAATTACATGTTCAATAGTGTTTTCCATCATCATTACAACAGGTATTTTGAACAAACTAACAATAAACTTAAGTAAAATAAAAAACAAAGCACTCATGCAGTTTGTTTAACTACAGAATAAAAAACTAAATAACCAGGAAAATGAAATAAAACTAGGGGGAACAAAATAAGAAAAAAAAAAAACTGCTAACACAGGAGAATGGACTACCATAATATTATTATTTTGAATACCATATGTAAGTAAAACAAAATAAAATAGCTTTAAATATATTTTTAGATTAGGTTTAATTTAAACCAAAATCCTTCTTAATAGATTGAGCTATTATCTACTATTAGTTACATCAAATTACTAAAATCTTGTTTTTACAAGCATTTTTAAAGTAGGTTAACATACAAGGCTTGTAAAACTGAGAATATTATTTTGAAAAAACCAAAGCTTCAAATAAATAAACAACATTTGCAAACTGGTATCTTTTTAAAAATGGATTGATAATGATTATTTTAAAAGATATAAAATTTCTTTACAAGTTCACTTTATTCTTGTAAAAAATCTCTGATACTCGTATATAATCAAAGAGGTTGACCAACAAAAATTGATATATATATATATATATATATATATATATATATATATATATATATATATATATATATATATTTATCTTTCTTCTATACAGTATCCATTTCTTCAGCACTTGTAGTTAATTCTGGAAACATGCTTTGGTACTTTGTTAGTAATGATGACTTTAATAAAGATTCACATTTTCGCTTTAATTGCTTTGCTGTGTGTTGGTATGTATTATCTTTGTCTTTAGCCATAGCCTAAAAACACAAACTTGTTAAACTTTTATATAAACTATTTTGTTTCTATTATATTATACTGCAGACTTGAGCTTGCATCACTAATAACATTATATCAAAATTTCCATAGTACTTAATAGTACAATAAAAATAATAACATAATAAATAATAATATTTAGTATTCATATATATTTTTATAACCTAAAACAAGCAATAACCTATAACAAGCTAAAAAGTACAAAGTTTCTGATTTTTTTAGTAACGAAAGTAAAGGAACACTACAATTGGAAGTCTTCTTGACCAATGAAATACCTAACTCTATCTAAGAAACAAAATTCCACTGCCAAAACACAAAGAATTTACATATAAGTTTTGACAAAATTAAACAACTGCATTTTGATGAACAATGAGATTAACATAAAACGCAACTTTAATCAACCTCCTAAATATTATACTTCAATATTCTTTTTTGTTGGCTATTACAAATTTTAATACGCAGAGTGCCATAAAATATTCCCAAGGTATTATTTTCAATAAAAAATTTTCATTTTGGATGACTACTTATAAAGTTTTTAATTTTTTAAAGTTTTTGTAAAAATTTTAAAAATAAAAAAATTTTAAACTTAAAGTTTATAACTTTTACATTTTTTGAGTTTTTATGGGCATTTTTAAAATATAGACGCGAACAGAAATTTACAAACCATTAACTATATAATAACAACATTACAAATAATGGAATGTTTTTATCTATACCAATTGTGCCTATTTTTATCTATTATTTTTGTTAACTGGTGGTATTTTAAAAACGCACAAACTCGTTATGAAATTAAAGACACATGGTTTTTAAACTTAATAGCATTGAGGCCCTATACACAGGTGTTATAATTTGTTAGATGCTTTTGATCTCATACAGCTCATCCACTTCAAATCCTAGCTATTTAAAAAAGATTTGTACAAGATTAGCTAAGTTTCCTGGTCGACAATTATTCTTGATAACCGCCTGCCATTATGTCTAAAAGCTTCATATAGCTGTAGCTGTAAATTTTCTTTTTTCATTTTTTTATTTAGGTACCCCTAGAAGTCCTTACAGTCTTTTCACAGAGCACAGCAAATGAGTATTTAATAGGAAGTTCACGCCTCTTTCCTAACCTCGCAAAACTTGCCCAGAGGTGGGGTTTGAAACACGGACCCTTTGTTACTGAGGCAAGTGTGCTACCACTGCGCCACGGCTGCTCAAATAAAACTGTTAATCCGGCGAATAAACTATTTATATTATAAAACCATAAAGGTTAATAGTTAATAATTAAACCATTGAATTAATATAAAAAACAAATTAACTAGATAGAAATCAACTAAAAAGGTTAAAAATACTTTATGACTTTTGCATGTTTGTGTTTAGTAATCAGAAACTTCTTATGTTTATTACATAATTAGTTTTATTAACTTTGATGATTATTTATAACTTCATTGAAAATGGCAATTATTGTTGAAAGTCTTTGTCAACAAAGTAAATCATAAAAATTGCTTTAAAAGATTACATTACAATAAAAAACAGATACACAAAATTACATTTACAAAAAAAAGGCATACTTTTTAAGTAAAAAATAAGAATATACTAATAAAATCTATAATATATAACAAAACTTTCAAAACTATGACTGTTTAAAAAAATATATATTTAAAACATTTATTTTTGTAAACAAATAATAGTTTAAAAGATTTACGGCTTTGCAGATGTGGCTCTTTACAAACGTGGCTCCGAGAATGAGCCATAATATTAAAGTTTGTTTGCTAATATATTCTTAAAACAATTAATGCTAGAAATCTCAAAACGTTACAAATTGTTAATAATACATTTCAACAGAATACTCTAGAACCTTATTTTGCTTATTCAGCATATTTTTTGAACCAATAGAATTAATTTGTTTGTAGATTTGGTGGGTTTTAAGTGTTCACGAATATTCTTTTTATTTTTCGGCATCAAGATGTTTTGAGAACGTTTAAGTTTATTGTTACACACATAAACTTAAATGTTCTCAGAACGACTAAAAAATGTGGCCAGTTTTTCGCAACTAAATATTATTTCCATGGTCAGTATTCGAGAGCGATCGCTCCCGCTTCCCAACCAAGCCTGCTCAATAAATAAACGCTTTGAAAGTCTAACTTATATTTGATTTATTTTAAAAACAAAATTATTATTAGTGCTAAAGATATAAGATAAGTAAATTTAAAAGTTATGATACAAGTATTACAGATAAAATCATATAAACCAAATAACATTTTTTATTTGGATTTAGTAAGAAAATAGTGCAAATAAATTTAATTTCACTGTAAATGGAAACAAAATATTTCAATGGAAACAAAAATAAAACAAAGTAGAAAAGTGGTATTCTTTGTTTAACTACATTTTTTATTAAAACAAAAGTCTCCAGTTGAACCAAAATGCAAATATTTTTTCAAGAGGAAAACCATAATCTAATTGTCAAATTTTTAATTTTTTTTTAAAAAAACTCTGTGATAATTACATTTACTATTAAACTAAATATTTTACAATCAAAAATATTAAGTTTATATTAAGCTCTCAACCGGAAGTATAATGGCAAAATAATAAATGCTTTTTTGTCAATATCTCAATAAATAAATTGATTTTGTCATTTTAATTAACTTATCTATTCCACACCGATCATTTTTATACATATTCCTTATTTACTTCAATATTTTTTAGTAAAATAATTCATTCTAAAAAAATTGCTTTAAGAGCAAAAAAATTACCATGCGCACCTTTTCTGCATACAAGGCCTTCTCGTAAGAGGCGTGCGATCGTACGCTTTATATGACCACGTATATAGTTCTTTGTTTTAACAACTTGACCACAGCTCTTTGCAAGTTTCGATAGTAAGCACGTTTAAAAAATGCGCTTAAAGAAAATAAAGCAGATGTAAATACAATTTTTAATTTAATTGATTCCATAATTACAATTAAACTGCCACAAAATTTCCTGAGTACTTTAATGCAACTTAATAAAAGCAATCATTGAAAAAAATATTCAGATTAGAGTTTAAGGCTAAATGAATACAGAAGCTATCAAAAAATAATTACAAACCTTTTTATCATGGAACTATAATTTCTAATAAAGATCGGACGCTTTTTTTACACATTTGCAAAGCGCGCGCAAATTAATGATAAACGCACAATAAAAAAAACTTTTAAAAGTGTTTTTAATATGCAAACAAACATTATTTCAGTTTATGGAAAATAAAAAAATTAAAAAAAAAAGTAATGCACAATTTTATTAGTAATGAAATCATTTGCTTTAAACTTTTAATGTATATGCTAAAAGCAAAAAAGAAACCAAGCTTAAACATTACGATCGCTTTCTTCAATAAAAGAAAGCAATCAAATTGTTTAAGGACGGTTTCTTTTGGAGTTTTTGCAAAAGCATCTATTTTAAGTAAAATTATCATATTTTTGTGAGCGCATGCAAAAATCATCCTAAAACATAATTTTTTTTTTTATTTTACTTAAAAATGATGCAATTGAAAAAAGTAATTATGTGTTGGCATTTTTTAAAAAAAGTCTCTGCAACTAATTTTTTTTCATTTTAAATATGTGTTTTCTGTAATAAATAAAAGACTATTGATCGCAAAATTATTTTGAAAAGATTGCTAAAGTAACGCGTTTGTTTTGAAAAATCTTAATCAAACGGCAACCTTTGCATAAGCAAAATTAAAGAAACGTGATGTTTGTTTTTCTGTCTGTCTTAAAGAAATGCGCGCACATTTGTCGATTTGTTGCACCCTGTATCCTATTAACTTTTTAATGAAATTTTAAATTTGCACCACAAAATTTTATTAAATTTCATTACCCTTTCCCTCACTATGGATCCGCCTTTGTATTAGCCTATTTATTCATGGGAAGGAATGATAAAGATTATTAGAGCTGTGATTTTTTCACTTTTGCTTCCAATTAAGTTTAAATTAATTAATACGTGTTTTGATTTTTTTTCTGGTTTTTCCTTTATTTATTTTATCATTCTTTAAATATTTTACTTTTTTAGGTTAATTTTTGTTATATATAAAACTTTAAGGATTTTATTCTCTTTTCAGTTTATGGATTGTTTATTTTAATTTGCTTTGTTTTTTTTTAGCGCAATTTTTAAATGCGCTAATTATCAAAACTTGCAATGAGCCATGGTCAAGTTGTTAAAACAAAGAACTATATGCGTGGTCATATAAGGCGTGTGATCGCACGCCTCTTACAAGAAGGCCTGATAGGTGTTAAAATGATGTAATAATTGGTACACAAATAATTCCCATAGGACATTATTAAAGAATAGGATCATTCCCTATGAACTTTGTTAGCGATTGATATAATTCCCTTTGGACAATATTATTAGTTGGTATAATTCCTCATGGATTGGTTCACAAATAATTCCATTTAGAAATTTTTTATGAAGTAAAAAATTTCTAAATGGAATTATTTGTGCACGAAGGAATTCTAATTTGTGCACAAAGAAATTCTTGTGAAAACCGTTATAAAAGCCTTTACGGTAAACTTAGATAAAATATGATACGAGAGCGAATAATGACTTCATAGACTTTTAATGCAAGTGTAAAATTTAGTATGAACTTAGTTAAAAAACTGAATATTTTGAAATTCATATAAAAATGGGAAGAACAGCTTAAAAAAGAAGATGATAGGACAGAATAAGAAAAAACCGGAAAAATACAGAAAGGTTGAGGTATATTTACCTATTGAAGTACCCACTGAGGGATTTACCTCAGAGACAGCTTCCATCTAATGATGATATTCTAAGATACTATCAATTTATCCTTCGGGAGTCACAAGTAAAATACAAACCCACTTCTAATAATGTTGGTTGCAAATTGAAATCGAAATCCAAGGATCTTGTTTGTGAAAATGGTGTTTGTACATATCCTGATAACTCTTGCTTGGTAAATAGGATTAAAAAAGTTTGGGATAATGCTGGGTTTGGCAAGAAATTTGTGATTTCTGAGTACAATATAAAGACCAAAATGATTAAATTTAATCTAAAATACAAGAAATTGATTAAACTGTCTTCTCTAAACTGGAACAGCAGCCTTGATAAGCAATTAAAGTTAGACAAAGATTTTCTTACAGTATCCTATCAGCTTTTTGACATCTCCACTAAGAATTTTAAAAAAGATATTCTTGCTGATAGATTGAGAACAGATGATGCCAAGCTGGAAGATATAAAGTAAGTTCATTAAATAACACTTTTTTAGTAGTGAGATTTTTTCCGATTTAAAGTAACTTAAGTAATACCATATTATTTCCTTAAAAATATTTACGTTTAACTCCTTCCATGGTTTAGCCATCTTCCAGAAAAAACTAGAACAATTATTAATTTATTTATAAATGTCTTAATAGAATTAACTATTTCTTATTTATTTTTATGAAGACCAAAAGTTGGATAAGAAAGGATATATGGGAACAAACGTTGACGAAGACTACACTAGAAGAGTACTGGATGCAAACAGGAGAAAGAACAAGCTAGATAAGTTGAGAGAGAAAGAATTAGCAATAAACAAACAATTAAACAAGAAAAAGTGAAAGAATGAAGAGCTTGTAAAGGCAAAATTGGATAAGCTCTTTTGCTGGATCATCCACAGACGTACTGAATCTGTGCAATGGATTGATGCCAAACAATCCAGTAACAACGAGAAGTGTACATGGATCAGCAAAGATCAACTCAACGAAATCAGTCACTGCCACCAGTAACAACAGCAATCAAAATAATGCTGCAACCCTTGCCACCATGCCAGCCACGGCTCAAGCGTAAATCTCACTAACCTGACTTTAACACATTTAATCTCCAATCTTCTGCCACTACCAATAAAGCCAATTGCAAACAACTTAATTTTTGGGCAAATAATCCATGCTCACTGAACAGTGCCAAACAAGATGAGCTGACGGCAAGAATAGAAATTGAAGAACCAGCAGACAAACCAGACTTGGTTTTCTTTGCAGAGTCATGGTTCATCGACACATCAGACATTTGACTACCAGGATACTAAATACACACAAAAAAAAGGAGGTAGAGGAGGAGGTGTTGTAATATATATAACAAATGATATACCAGTAGCTGAAACAGATATAGCGCAATTGAACTCATTGGACAGAGAGCAAGTATGGCGAGTTATAAAGTTAGGTAAAGAGTCAATTCTCCTGGGTCGCATTTAACGTCTGCAGGACAACGACAAAGTAATGCTTGAAAAAGTAATAAAAACAATCGAGACTGAAATCAAAGTATTTCAAAACTGGAATGCTCATTTATGTTAGTTTATGGCGACTTCAACTTCAGTCACAACATACGAAGAACTTGACTTGGTTAAATCCCTGGAAAATGATGCAGGAAAAATAACTACAAGTATGCAAGAAATTTCACAATTTACTTAATAACTATTTTCAGTCTACATTTGTCACCCAAGCAAAGTGTGATTTAAATAAAGTTACAATCACGCATTCAGCTGTACAGCAAAAGCTTGAAAATCTAATCGAAACAAAATCTAAAAGGTATGACGGAATGCACCTATGTATACTTTGCAATTGCGCTGCTGCAATCTCTGTACCATTAGCAATGATCTACCACAAGTCCCTCTCTGAAGGCAAAGTACCCAATCTATGTAAACTGTCAAATATAACACCAATCTTCAAGACCGGTAGCAGAAGGAAGCGCTCAAACTACAGACCAATATCACTAACATCAGTACCATGCAAGATAATGGAGAGCTTCATACATGAGCGAATCATGAAGCACTGCTATAACAATGGTCTATTCACAAAAGCTCAACACGGTTTTTTACCTAAGCAGGGCTGTGTGTCTAATCTACTAGAATCTTGTGACATTCTGATGGATGCAATACATCTGGCTATGCCATAAACGTGATATACACTGATTTTGCAAAAGCCTTTGACAAAGTGCCGCACAAAAGACTTTTGCATAAGCTAAAAGCTTATGGTTTATGCAGCTCATTGTTTAGGTGGATATCAAACTGGCTGGCTAACGAAAGCAAAGGGTTGTTGTTTGCGAAGATGAATCTGATGGGAAAGAGGTAACTAGTGGAGTGCCTCAGGGATCGGTGCTAGGACCTTTGCATCCTCTACATTAATGACCTACCAAACAACATAGCTCACCACATCAAGATATATGCCAACGACAGCAAAATACTAGGTATAATCAAAACAGAGGAGGACAAAGCATATCTCCAGCTAGATATCCAGAAAGACTTACAATTCTAGGACTAACCAAACTAGAAAATAGACAAGTTAGAAATGATTTAATTCAGCAATATAAGATTGTGCATGTTGTTAAGAAAAATCGAATTTGCTGTGCCTCAAGTCTACACAAAAACGTTTTCCCAGTATAATCTTCATGGCAATAGCTTAAGACTTACTATACTGATAGTAAAGAACTGTGTCGATAGAGAAAAGTTCTTCACAAACCGCGTAGTCAAGGCATAGAATGTTTTGCCATCAAATGCAGCTTTAGCTATCAAACGCTAATGTCAGTTTGCGGTAAAAAAAAATTTATATGTTAAGTTTGCTTTTACATTTATCTTACATTTTTTGATTAATTTTGATTATGGTGCATACAATTGCACAAAAAGATGTAAAACTGGTACAAATCATATCACAGATAAGGTTTTATTTGTTAAAGTAGTAGTCTAAATAAGTGAAGCAAAAAAATTAATAGATATAGATTACGCCACAGACAATATTTGTCAACAAAGCATATAATGATTTTATGAAACTTCAGTATATGGTTTTTCCAAATTTCATCTTGATTATTTGTCAAGCATTTTTCAAAACCCAAATTTTTTTTTAACCACTCAATCATGACCAGCAAAAATTTATTTTGAGAGGTCAAAATAGCAATTTTAGTCATTTTAGATGGTTGTAAACCATTGACCAAGCATCATTTTCCACTCTGATATATACACATAATAATATAGAGAACACATAATACATTAATATGAAATTTATAAACAAAAACATACTTTATAATTGGTGCCGTGTTTTTTGATTAGTGTCATTAGAAATTTAGCTTCACCAGGAGCAATATGGCGTTCCATTTTCATACCATTAGCAGCTTGCCTCTCAAATTCTTTTTTTTTATAATAAAATATAACAAATTTGAGCAACTCATTTAAACTTATAGTATAATTCAAATAAATTTTTTAAACATTACATACATATTTACATGCATTACTGTCTTCCGCTCAAATTTAAAAATATAAATTGTTGTGATTAAATTAACCATCTAATAAAAAACACTTACCTTTTATAACTGGTTTGTTTAAAGTCTCATCTATTTCCATTTTATTTGTATCTTTCACAACCTTTCAAATTTTTTACGAACAAAAAGAAATTAATAGATTGAATACTAATCTTTACATTTGTTAAGTTAAATATTTATTATTGATTTTATTTGAATTTATTATTTATTATTGATTTTATTTGAATTTATTATTTATTATTGATTTTATTTGAAAAAAAAAACAGTTATCTATGTAAAAGTCTTAATCAGGTTTTAACATACTTAAATGTTTTTAATAACTATTATTTTAACAAAAAATAGTATTAAATAAAATTAAAACTAAGTAATTAGTATATCATTAAGTAACAAATAAGTTTTTTTATAACCATTTATTAAGTATTGATTAAGACATTACTGTTAAATCACACTTACATCAGAATGCTTTGTTTTCTTCCCAGTATTAATTTTTATTGCAGCATTTGAATCATATGCAAGTCCTAGGTCTTTTAAATTATTGTGTAATGTTTTTGATTTATCCCAATGCTTTTGCAATGTTGAACTACATAACAAAAATACTTGTTATTTTTCAAAAAATGCATGATATATAAATTTATTTATGATAATTAAAAAAATAAATCTTACTCTTTTATGGTGGGTTTCTTTAACTTCTTTCTTGCACCTTTAGTAATTTTAATAGTCGCCTTTCTTCGAGATTTTTTTGCTCTAACATTTTTCCCACCCATTTTTCTGTAAATTTTATATATAAAAAAAAAAAAAAAGAAATGCAAAGGTAATTGAAGATAACTTTTATAAAAGGTACAAATTTAGCCCTTAAAATTGCATCATAAAAAAACATACATACATACATACTTACGTATATACATACATACATACATACATACAAACATACATACATACATACATACAAACATACATACATACATACATACAAACATACATACATACATACATACATACATACATACATACATACATACATACATACATACATACATACATACATACATACATACATACATACATACATACATACATACATACATACATACATAACTACATACATGCATACATACATAAGTACATACATACATTCTTTATAAAGTTATATTATTTTATATAAAATGCTGAATTTTATTAAATAGAATTAAAAAAGCTTTTTTGGTTATTTTTGTCTTGTATAAAATTTAAATGAGTAGTAAAACGGCAAAAATGTTAGTTGGCTAGTTAATTTTACATTACATCTTTACTTACAGTTTAAGACTTAAACTTTAAATATAAATTGTGTATATAATGTAAATCTGTAAATGATTTTGCAAAAGTTTTAGCATATTCAACTTAAACATGTTAAAACAGACAGACACTTAATTTGTTTAAGTTGGATATGCTAACACTTTTGCAAAATCATTTACATTATTGTTTAATTTTTAAATCACAAATAATTTATCTCGGTAGGATATGAAAGATATTTGCATTTGAAAAATAGGAAATAAGACTAATAAAAAAAATAGGAAATAAGACTAATAAAAACACTGTGTGCAACTAGTTATTCTTAATTTAGGACTCGTCACGAATTTGCGTAGCTTCCTTCGAATGAACAACCGCATTTTTACGAAGAATGTTTAACAGAGAATGAAACTCGTGCAAACTGTTCGATAAACACGCTTCAAACGTAATCACTTTAAACGGTTTTTCTAACGGTTCAAAAAAACGTTGTTACGTTTTGACATAAAAAATTTCAAATATTAGGATTAAAGTAATTGAAGACGTTGGTGCAAAAACGATGTAACTCCATTTTTACAAATTGTTCAGGAGAATGAAAAAATAGATTACCTTTGAGTAAATGTAATTTTCGTAACAAAAAATAAAAACAAAATACACAAGACTTAATTTTTTGTGTGGAAATAAGCGCGTATTATAATAATACGCGGTTATTTCCACACAAAAAAGTTATTTCCGAAACCAAAATTGGAAACGTAACATTCGAACTTGCAACTTCTTCAAATTCTTCCAATTAAGTTTAATCTAGCTAAACAAACTATAAATTTTTTATACGTCAATAAACAAAGTCTCAAACTAATATATTTTTGGCTAATTCATTGCTTCATCAACTATGTAAACATTTCAGGGGCAAGTACACAACCATCAAACTTAAAAAAATTTATAACTTGCAAAATATGCCAGCAGGATCATTTACTCTAAAGATAAACGTAAACACGCTAAAGCCTTAATGAAAGATATGAAAATGATGGATGTATTTGAAATAAATCACTATATGCATTTAATCTTCATGTATCGATTTAATAACAATCTCTCTCCAGCAAATTTTAATAATAATTTTGAAACAAATGTAAATGAAAATTATAACCTAAGGACAAATTTAAGTGACACATATAAACTGCCTTGGAAATCTGATAAATATAAGGAATATAGCATTACATATAAAGGACCAAAAATATGGAATACCTATCAAAAAGGACTCAAGTGTGTGATTAAGTCGTTAAGCTCATTTATGTATCTAACAAAAACAGAAATTTTTAAAAATTGAAATTTTATATTTTTTTATAATACTTTTATATTTGTGCATATATTACTCGATTATTCGGATCTTGATCATTTTTTCAGTCTTTTTTTTTTTTTTAGTGTTTTTTTTTTTAGTTTTTTTTTTTTTTTTCTTTGTTTGCTTTAGTTTTTAGCGCAATAAAGAATACTATTACTTTTATAGTTTCTTAGTTTTTTTCGATTTTTAGTTTAAAATAAAAATGACTATATTTTTATTTTAAACTAAAAATAAATGCTCTATATGCGATTTTTTTTATGATTGCGATTTTTATTATGACTAATTAACAAGATCTCCAATTTTACTATGGATATGTATTTTTTTGTATATATAAGTTGATTGTATTTATTAAACAGAAAGCGAAATAAATGTAAATAAAAAAAACAAAAAAAAAAAAACATAAAAATATGGTATAACATAAAATTGATTTGATGAGCATATGCTTATATTCATATTTTATACTATATTTTTATGTTACACTATATTTTTGTGTTATACTATATTTTTATTTTATACTATATTTTTATGTTATACTATATTTTTATGTTATACTGTATTGTTATGTTATACTGTATTTTTATGTTATACTGTATTTTTATGTTATACTATATTTTTATGTTATACTATATTTTAGCAGTTTGAATTAAAATACATTTCTACAAAATTATATGAAAAAACTCATAAAGAAAAGAGAATATTAACAGCACTATTCTGTTTATCATGCTTTTGCTATCGTGTTTAAAATCACTACGTGTTTAAAATCAATATCGTCTTTAAAATCAAAAAGCATTTTAAATGAAACAAAATAAATATAAATATATTTTTGTTTAAAATTCTTACTTCATATTTTTGTTTATAATAACTTCTTCTGCTTGTATTTTAAAAAAACTTCTTAAACACTTTTTTTTTTGTTTATACAGAATTTAAGACTTTTATAAAGTCTTTTTTTGAACTTTTTTCTCAGTTAGTTAGATTCAAATTGTCTTAAATAAAATTTAAAAACATTCTTTATTTGGACATTATACATTAACAAAATGTTAAGTATATAAAAGTAAACAAAAAAGTTAAATGTTGATAACAATACTCTATTTCTTCTATTTCCTTTAGGAAATAGAAGAAAATAGAAGAAATAGAGTAATTCAATCGTCTAAATGTCTTTGCAAATGTTAACATAATTCCAACAACGATCAAAGTCTTTACTTAAGAATAGCACTCAAGAACTTGAGGTATCACAGGTCTGGAATTTAAAGCTAAAGTAGGTTTCCATAATATACCATAAATATTACCAAATTATATAACATAAAAACGTAATAAGAATTTTACATTTAAATAGATTTTACAAGATTGCTCGCAGTACACAGTAAGATTTTTAATGCTCATTTTACTTTCAAACTTGGTATACTTGTGTGTGTTACCTGTATTTAGCGCGTGAGTTTTTTTTATTAAAAGATCCTGTTCCTACTAAAAGTTATGCTTCAAAACAACTGTATTTTTAAAAAATCTGCTACTAGGCCTCTGATCTTAGTTCCCTAACCACAACTTACAAATAATAAATTCATTTGAAAAAACTCAGGCAATAGCAGTACACTTTATAAATAAGCCCTGAAAATTTCAAGTAGTTATCATTATTAGTTCAAAAGTTATGATGATTTTTGTGAGACAATTTTCTTGAAAAACGATATCGTAGAAAATCAAAAAACAAGAGGAAAAATTTGTTTTTAAAACTAAAATCCTCCTTTTAAATAAGTTTCTCCTCCCTCTTTATGTAAGTCTTTATCCAATAAACCCTTCTTGATGGCTTTTAGTTTTTTTCTTTTTGCTTTCGTCTCCTCTGATGTTTTGATAATAAAATTTTGGATGCTGCGTTGGCTTATTTTTTCAGGTATAATATTAAAACAGACACCGGTCTGTATTCCAAGTTTTTCATACACTTTAACAAGTCCAAATGGACCTTCAATGAATTGAAGAATGCCCCTATATACACCTAACTGTAGAATTGATCTTTCTACAAAGATTTGCTTAGGAAATTTCATCCAGATAAGATTATTCAGGGACTCATTAGCATTTTGAGTTTCCCCGTGGATGCACTTGCAAAGAAGGTCATCATTTGAAAGATCTTGGAAAATCTTTGACAAGGTAGAAAACATCCACTCTGGTAAACTAATCCTCTCTTTGTGTTTTTTAAGTTTATTTTTCTTATAACTACACCACGATTCTTCTCCATGTAGACAAAACATGTGGCGCTTATCTAAGTTAGAAAAGTTGGTGTAATGATGAAGGATAGCACCTATCCACTTTTTCATTCTGTAAATTTTTTCATCGTTAGAGCAATTTAATTTTAGACTTCTTCGAATAGCAATAGCATAATAATTTGTTATTGAACTAATGGAGTTGTTAGTCAATTTTCCTTTTCCACCAAATGGTGTAGAGGTATTTTTATATTCTTGTACTAGTGTCCTAAGTCGAGAACCTATTCTTTTGTTTACATGTCCAATACATTCAAATTTAACAGGTGTAATACCAAACTGCGCTTCATAGGGTTTGGTGTTAACAACTTCTTTGTAAGACGCTGTCTCTATCTCCAAGATACTCAATATAAACTAGTTTATTTCGACTTACAGATTGTTGAAATATATCAATAACACCTGAGGCTTCCATTGCTCCTGATGACTTAGGATGGTTAATTCTACAATTATGTGCAACTTTCCAATTTGCGTATTCTTTTGTCCCTTTTTTTCCACTCCATATTATACACTGTCTACAATGTTTTGATAACACAATAACATCCAAACAATTTCCTTTGTATACTGCTGTCACTACACCATTCAACGAAGTGTCCTCTTTTTTGCCAAGTTCCATCAATCGATACACGACAAGAATGTATACCTGAGATAATTTCTTCCATTTTTGCTTCATTTATGGCAAAAAAAAAAAAAACGGTTACTATGGCTGTTGCTAGGCACTAAAATTATACCTACCTGTATAAAATTGTAAATATTGTAAAAAGCATAAACAAACTTAAAAAAAAATTTATACCACGAGAGCGTTAAATTTTACATAAGAATATCTAATTTGCCAAAAAAATCAATTTTTGAAAAAATTTTGACTTTTGATTATGTAGGAACCACCTTAAACTATTAATCCATTAAGGGCAATTTCTTGAAAAGCATTTTAACTACTATGAATTGCACAACTAGTGTACGACATTTCTTAAACTATTAGATGAAAAAAAAAAAAAAAAGTTGTACGACATCTAGCTTGTAATTACAATTTACTATACTAAATATAAATTAGTATAAAAAAGAAAAAAAACATTGTAGGATCTTGTCCCCATCAATGGAGGCAGTCTTTCTTAACAACAATAGTCAGAAGTTGTAATTGATGTGCCCTATTATCAAGTTATTCAGAGGGGTTAGACTTTCTCTAACCACGGGAATAAGTTGGATTACCCGGATTTCCTGTCGCCTAATCGCCATAGTCTAGACCAATGTCGGCTATGAATGTGTGCGGGAATTGTTCTAAATTTGTTTTTATATAATTTTAACGAATCACATTTAAATGAGTGATTTGTATGAGTTTTGTAAAGTTGAAGAATTTATTTTTTGCAATAATGTGTTGACAAAAATTCAAGAATTTTACGAAAAAGAAATTAAAAAGAAAGAAGGTTTACTGTTTACTAGCACTGCAAGAAAATGCATACTGCTCTTTGAAAAATGTTTGGCTCGAGGAAGATTTCTAATACACAAATGTGCTGAATTAGTAGACAATGTAAAATCTGTATCAGTTGGCAAGGAACCTGATAGACGAGTAGCTGTATATGTTTTTAATTATAAAAGTAATTTTATTTTTGATTGTACAAGGAAAAAAAGTATGACATCGAAAGACACCAGGTAAAAACTTTTTATTTTTAAGTATATATAAATAAAATTAACGTAAAACGGGGTTTTATTTACTTGAGACAGTAGTGTTACTTGGGAAAAATTAAATAATTTTAGTTTGTTAGGTTGGCATTACCTAACATCCCATATTTCTCAGCTAAGTTTTAACAAACATTCTGAGATAGTAGAGTTAGATGAAAGTTTATTAGGAGTTTTTTTTTCAATTTTTAGTTTGGGCATGTTCAAAGTGACTCCTAAATTATGTTTATTTCCTATAATATGCTTGTTTTATCATTTTTCATCCATCCTATTTCATTCCTTGCATAAGGTTAGGTTTTATAGACCTACTATTAATAACACAATAAGTACTTTCATTTGTTTTAGCTTTTTTCCAAAAAAAAAACAAAGTTGCAAATATAATTAAAAACATAAACTGATTAAACTGATAAACTTAAAATTTATTAAAACATTAATGTAATAATATAAAAGACTATGAGTATCATTCCAATTCAACTATTTGATAAACTTTAACTTCCATTAAAATGTATTAAATATTATTATACTATTGTTTTTTTCAATAAATATTCACTGAAAATTGTTTTTTTTCCATTGTATTTTGAGTTAGTATATTGAGTTAGTATGTTCAGGTAAACCCATAAATTGGGTTACTTGAACTTGGTTACTTTAACTTGAACCAAGCCATTGTCATAAGTAATACCTTGTAGTGGGGTAACAAGTACTTTTTATTTTTTTTTAGTTTTAAGTAATCTTAATCACAAAAATGGAAACTGAGTGGTAATGTTTACACATAGACCCATGTTTTGACATTTTTTGCTCAAATTAATAACTTTTTCATTTAGCCCTACCTTTGTTTAAAGATAAAAACTGTCCCAAGTAATAACTTTTTACGACGTTTTTAATTATAAAACATCTAAATTTATTTTTTTATACGTTGATAATATAAATAAATTACATAATATAGTTAAATATAGAAATTTAATTTAGTATATGAAATCTAGTAGTTAAATTTAGTATATAAGTTGAATAATTAACATCTTTATCTTATTGATTTTTCAAATTGTTCAAATAAAATTTCAGCAGCCTAATAAAGAATCAATATTACCTTTACCATAAAAACGGCTTTTTTTATTAAGAGTGTTTTTTTACAAAACATTTAATTTTTTTATACAAAAAGTTAAATTTTTTTCCGGACCACAAATTAGTACCTTAACAGTTACAAGAGGATGTATTGGTAATGGTTTAGTTCTTACAAATAAATTTTATTAAATTGAATGAAATCAGTATACAATTAAAAATGTATACAATAAAAATTATATTTTACAAGGTTTTACATCTTTGCATCGACATATTGGATGTCCATTGACCCTGCCATTACTTAAATTTTACTGCATTTAATAAGTTTTTTTACTCTACCTTCATAGATTAAATTTAAAATACTCAGTATTATACCATTAATAACAGAATTTTTGCCCAGAGTTTCAAAGTTTTCAGAATTTTGGCCCAGTGTTTCAGAGTTTTCAGAATTTTAGAATATATTTATATACATATATTAGCCCATCCCATTGGGCTAATATATATATATATATATATATATATATATATATATATATATATATATATATATATATATATATATATATATATATATATATATATATATATATATATATATATATATATATATATATATATATATATATATATATATATATATATATATATATATATATATATATATATATATATATATATATACATTGACCCTCATGAACAAGTTTTAATACGCGGAGTGTTGTAAAACATTCCCAAGGGATTGTTTTCTTAATGAATTTTTTTATTTTATTTTAGATAACTATTTATACTCGCGCTATTCATTTAAAGTTTAAAATTTTAAAATTTTTTGAGTTTTTCGGGCATTTTCAAACAATCAGAATAGAAGTTTACAAATCATTAACTATATAATAACGTCATTGCAAGTAAACAAAAGTTTTTTATCTATATCGAGTGTGCGCATTTTTATTACTATTATTTTTGTTAACTAGTGGTATTTTAAAAATGCACACATTAATTATGAAATTAAAAAAACACGGTTTTTAATTATGATAGCGTTGAGGCCCAATAAACAGCAATTAGAAATTTGTTAGATGCTTTTTTTTTCTCATACCGATCACCCACTTCAAGCCCTGGGTGTTTAATCGGAGTTTGTACAAGGTTAGCTAAATTTCCTGGCCGACCATTATTCTTGTTAACCTCATGCCATCATGTCAGAGAGCTTCATATAGCCGTAGCCGTAAGTTAAACTGTTAAACTAAAGAATAAACTATTTATATCATAAAACCATAAAAGGTTAAAAAATAGTAAAGATAAAACTACTTCACTTTAAAATATCTTTTTGCAAAAACAAAATGAATAAGTTTCTAATTTTGAAATTATTTACATATAAACTTTTAAGAAGAGCAGAGATTATTGTGATCTTGCGGAAAAAATCAGACCATTAGGTGAAAATTAACAAAAAGGGAACTGTTTCACACACCTTGAATTTCATGAAATTTAAGTTGCATTTCTCAAAAATCAGGCAGGTTTTTATTCCGCGTAGTAAAATACTCAAAGAGATCAATAGAATGGCTGACTAAAT
The DNA here is from genome assembly GCF_022113875.1 of Hydra vulgaris. Lineage (NCBI taxonomy): Eukaryota > Metazoa > Cnidaria > Hydrozoa > Anthoathecata > Hydridae > Hydra > Hydra vulgaris. The sequence goes on along the minus strand of NC_061158.1, from coordinate 17,170,364 downwards.
TTCTTTTTAGGAAATTGCAGTTTTTGACCTGCAACTTTTTTGATTCTGCATTTTTTTAAAATAAAACTTAATATCATAAGTTTTGATACTTTAGTCTTATTACTTAAGAATAATTATGTCATAAAGTAACAAATTGTTTAAAAACAATAGTTTAAAATCAGATGTAAAATAAGAAAAAACGAAGAAAATAACTCTAAACCGTTTTTTTTTTTTAATGACAGACTTTTTTTAAAATCAGTAGAAATATAAAATAAAAATGAAATTAATAGAAATAGCTTTTTGATTTTATCTTGTCAAGAATAAATGTAATAAGTATTTGGTGCTGGTCACAATATAAAAATGGTAAAAAGTTCTATACTCAAAAACAAAGGAAGGTTCGAAAAGATGTAAAAACGGATAGAATCAAAACTGAAATCCTTTTGAAAGCAGTTTTTGTTGATAAAGACCAGCCACTTGGTCTTTAGTTTGAAAAATGCCAACGGATAAAACTTCCTCAGACTTTTTGGGAACGGATAAAACTTCCTCAGACTTTTTGGTATGAATTCCAAAAGTTTTCGAATCTTTCAAAGTTGCTAACAACATATCAGAACTCACAGCAAAATTGTAAATCTGTTAAGCATAGTTTAAAAAATTTATTTTAAAAATAAAATGCAGAGTAGAATATTTATTTCTTAAAAAAAAAACGTATTTCTTGTTTTAAGAAAAATATTTCATAATAAATCCTTTGACCATTCTTTTATGTGCTTTCGCCTAGCACCTCTTCACTCTATCACCTTTCTCTTTGTTCTTTATCGTTCTCCTTCTTCCCATGATACACTCTTTTAGATGTTATCTCTGATCAAATTGACCATGCCCTCTCTCTTTACCCCTCTGCCAATATTGTTGTTGTTGGTGATTTTAATGCCCATCACACTGAATGGCTTGGCTCTAACACCACTGATCCTGCTGGCACTATAGCCTTTAACTTCTGCGTTTCTCAATCTCTTACTCAGATAGTTAACTTTGTGACTCGTTTTCCTGACAACCCTAATCATTTACCTTCACTCCTTGACTTATGTCTTGTCTCTGACCCTAGCTTATGTTCATTATCTCCCTTTTCTCCCTTAGGTGGTTCTGACCATGCAATGATCTCTATAAATCATTCTTCTCGTACTTCTTTTTTGGGCTCACCTTATCATCGCACCACCTACTACTACCCTAAAGCTGACTGGGATTCTTTTCGTGATTTTCTTCGTGATGATCCTTGGGCTTATGTTTTTTCTCTCTCAGCTGACAAATGCGCCTCCTATGTAACCTTCTGGATTCAGGCTGGAATGGAAGCTTTTATTCCTTTGCGTCGGTTTCAAGTAAAGCGTCATTCTACTCCATGGTTTTCTCCTTCTTGTGCGACTGCTATATCCAATTGTAATCATCTTTTTCATTCAAAAAAACAACTCTCTTGAGAACAAACAGCTATTTATTATTGCAAGAAATCGATGTAAAAAGGTGCTTTCTGATGCTAAACTCCATTATTCTCAGTTCACTAAATCTCGCATATTATCGCAGAAGTTAGGCTCTAAAGACTTTTGGAAAATCTTCAACAGCATTATTAACAAGGGTAGATCTAACATTCCATCCCTCATTCATGGGACTGATCTTATAACCTCTCCCAAGGATAAGGCAGAACTGTTTGCAAAGAACTTTTCTTCTAATTCCACTCTTAAATCTTATGGACATTCTCTTCCTTCCATTCCAGTCAAACAGGTTGACCCATTGTTAGACATTCCAATCACTCCGGCTTCTGTTGCTAAAGTCATATCTCAATTAAACTCGTCTACAGCTTGTGGTCCAGACAACATTCCTGTCACAATCTTACAGAATTGTTCTCCAGAACTTTCTTCAATTCTCTCTAAACTATTTAACAAGTGTTTGACTGAGTCTTGTTTTCCTGCTTGTTGGAAAATGGCATCTGTGGTTCCAATATTCAAAAACTCTGGAGAAAATTTTGACCCCTCCAATTATCGTCCGATCAGTCTTCTTTCTGTTATTAGCAAGGTTTTTGAGTCTTTGATCAACAAATTCCTCACATCTCATCTTGAGTCAAATAAACTACTGTCAGACAATCAATACGGTTTTTGGTCCTCTCGCTCTACGGCCGACTTGCTAACTGCTGTAATTGAAAGATTTTATCGTGCATTAGATGGAGGCAGTGAGGCTAGGGCTATTGCTCTTGACATATCTAAAGCTTTTGACAAAGTTTAGCATGCTGGTCTTCTCCATAAGCTTGCTTCATATGGTGTTTCTAGGAAAGTTTTTGAGATTATCAAATCATTTCTTTCTAACCGGTTTATTAAAGTCATCCTTGAAGGCCAACACTCTTCTTTATTTGGAGTATCTGCTAAGCTTGAACCTTTTTCCCATCGTTGTAAAGTTGTATCTCTTTCTCTTTTCTACAAATACTATCATGGTCACTGCTCAAAGGAGTTATCATCTCTATTTCCATCAACTAAAATTCATTCTCGTTTTACTCATCATTCAGTTAAGTCTCATTTGTTTACTGTATCTGTCCCTGCATGCTCTAAAAACTTTTATTCATCTAGTTTTTTTCCCCGCACTTTAATCCTTTGGAACTCTCTCCCATCTTCATGTTTTCCTGACTCATACAACCTTCAACTTTTCAAGTCTTCTGTCAACCGTTTCCTTGCTCTTTAACTCTGTTCTTTTTTTTCCTAGTAACTCCCAACTTAATAGTGGTTGCTTGCAGCCTTGTTGGGAGTGAATGCAAATTAAAAAAAAAAAAAAAAGAAAAAAAAAAGATTCAATTTTGCTGTGCTTACTGTAAAATTTATTCAAGGTAATGTTGATCGTGTGATGAGCTTAAAATATTTCAAATAAAGAGTTCTTGTATAAAAACATTAAAAAAAGAAGAAGAGTGAATTCAAGGAGCTAGCTACAGCAACTACTTCCTTGCTTTCTAATTTTTGAATGGTTCTGATAAATTGAATTTTGATCCAATATCTAATTGCAAACTCTTAACTTTAAAAGCACATTTAAAAATTATTATTTTTTACATATTTTCTTGAGATATTTGTCTTAAGCTGAAAATTTATAAGTATATGAATATTTATTGCACATTTGCAGCGTTTAAACGCTGAATTCTAAAGCAAACTTGCTTTTTTTGGAGTTTGAGAAATTTCTTAAAATATTTGTATGTTTATACTTATGTCAAATAATATTGCTTTTTAAAAAGTTGCAATAATTGGAAGCTGGGAACAAAAAAACCCTATAATATAATCCCCTTGCCCCAAACGTGAAAGTAACAAGTTGAGGAAATAAATTTTTGCTATTTTTAACTAAATTTATATTCATCAATAAATTTTAAGTATTGTTTTACAATCTCTAAGCGTTCAAAAAATATGAATATATAAAATTTGTAAACCCCTTAAAGTGAGAGGGTTTAAACTTTATATAGTTATAATTTATGAACTCTGAGAGATATTTCTATGAAACTCAAATTTTATCAATGAATATAAACAAAGTTAAGAATTTCAAAAAAATTGTTTCACTAACTTGTTGGTCTCAGGTTTGGGGCAGGGGGGATGAAATTTCAGGGCTTTTTTAGTTTCCAGCCTCCAATCATCACAATATTTTGCAAAGCATCATTGTTTGATATAAGTATAAACATACAAATGTTTTGAGTTTGCGCCATGTTTGTTAGCTATCTCAAACACCAAAAAATGCTAGATCCTTCACTGAGATGTGGTTCGATGCCTACTCTAGGTATTTTTTCGACATAAAGGAAGCATGAACTTCCAAGTGAAATGCTTCTCTGTGGTGCTCTGTGATGCAACAATTAATTCTTTTTGAAGCTTCTAAAATAACCATAGAAAAAATTTGTATATATATTTTGAATGACATTGATACGTTTTGATCTAATTTAGTTTAAAACAAAAGATCGAAAATCCTTTACCCAATATTTCAAGGAAACCATTTTTAATTCGGATTTGTTTGATCCAAGCTCTCGTAACAGTATTTAGATAAAAAAAATATTTAATAACAAAATTAGGCAAAAGTTATAAAGTTTGTTGTATAACTGGAAAAAAGAAACAAAAAATAACTTTACAGTAGCCAAAGTGTTAATTTATCTACCATAATTAGTAAGATAGGTGCAACATATTTCTTAAATTAATAAGTATTGGTGCCAATGCTTGGAAATCGCCCTAAATTTAGTCAAAAATCACCAAAAACGTAACTTCGAACAATTGACACGAATATTTCTATCAAGAAAAAATAAAAAATAAAAAATTTTTTAATATAAATATGACCTCTTCGCCACTCATTAGCCACTCCGCATAAAAATTGGTTGTCAAAAAAAAAATTATAGGATGGGCTAATATATATATATATATATATATATATATATATATATATATATATATATATATATATATATATATATATATATATATATATATATATATATATATATATATATATATATATATATATATATATATATATATATATATATATATATATTATGTTAATTCATATCCCCAAAGTCGTGAAGGCAGACAAGGAAGCTACTTAATTGTGGTTATAACCCTCTCTAAACTTCAAAACACCTACCTTTCACTTTTGAAGGGAGCACTCTAGCACCACACTCCTACTGTGATTGAGTGATTTCACGGGCTGAATATTTCCAGAAACATAGGATAGATTTAAACTTTAATTTAAAAATCAGCATCTCGGAAACCCATCAAAACTGCACAAGTGTAAAGTTGTAAATTAATCTTTATATCCACCCCATAAAATCCAGGTTGGCATTCAGCAATGCTGATGCTAAAGTAATCCTATCTTTTCTTTACTGTATCATAGCAACTACCTGAATCTATAAAAGTGTTGTCATGTAAAACTACATTTTTTTCTCAAATTCATTCATGACAAGTCATAGCAAGTTCATTCAAAAGTTTTATGTTATTAAGTTTTAAAATCTAATATTAATCTATTTTATTAGGTAAAAATGTTCATTTACATGATTATGGCTCTTTTAATATTATAAAATCAAGCACCTAACATCAAAGTAACTAACTGTTATTATCAATAAAATGCATGTGCTATTGTTTGATAACAATTGACATTTTGAAGTCAAGATTGCAAAAGTGTTGTTTTCTCTAGGTTATTTATAGAAGAACAAAACAATATTTTTGGCAAAACAGAGTATTTTTAAAACAAAATATTAATAAAAAGCAATTTTATTAAATAAGACAGCATTTGGTTTCTGTTTATTATTATTTTCAACCCCTCAGTATTAAGTACAAAAAGTATTAAAATACAAAAAGTTTGCTTTTAGAAAAAGTAGTAGCACTCGAAATAATGCCTAATTAAACTTCAGGACAAAATGATACTTGGATCAACTAAAATAGTTATGGCTGATTAAGTTTGATTGATAAGAGTTGCAGGTCAAACTTTATAATATATTAAAAAAATTTATAAGCAGAAAGTTAAGGTTATTAAATTAGCAAAATTTGAATGTGTTTTTAACAAGAATAAATATAGTTTTAAGATTTTAACAGTCTATTATTCAAAAGCTGAATAAATGTAAATGAATTTTTTTGAATGAAATGATTGAATACGATTGGTAGGATAAACATTGTTTTAAAAACATCACAATTTAAGTTAAATAAAGTAGTTTTTGTTTTAAAATTTTAAAAATTAGTAAATGAAAAAATTTACATATACAAATGATTAATAAATTTATATTTTAAAAAGATTTAACTTATTTACTTTTATAATGTTAAATAATGGTTAAAATAAGTTACTTGAGTGATTTAGTTGTAATTTGTATTGTGTTTTAGAATTGAGAAAAAGAGACCTGACAAAGAGATATTTATTCCAAGGTACAGAAGAGCATGTGATGATTTAGCAACAAAGGTTAGCTCAACACAAAGTGATATTTCAATTATAAAAAAACAAGATAAAGAATATAGAGGAAAAAACAAGAGTAATAAAAAATTAGAAAATGGTGTTCCTATAAATAATAAAAACAGTTCTGTTAATAAAATTAAAAGTAAATCATCAAGTTTTAAAAATGATGGAGGTTGTGATCAAAATGATGGAGGTTGTGATCAAAATGATGGAGGTTGTGATCAAAATGATGGAGGTTGTGATCAAATCAATAATGGAGGTCATGATCAAAATGATGGTGGTTGTGATCAAATCAATAAGATGCCCAATGAATGTGGTAATACTTATAATGAATTGACTAGTTCCTATCAATTGCAAAGCCAACTAGAAAATGAGCTAACAACATCTTTACCAATTGATAGCAGCTTGTCAAAAAATAGTAACAAGATATCTTTAATTCATCCTGAAACAACTATCCCTTCAATGTTATGCATTCAAAATATAGCGTTTAAGGATAATGCAACTATAACTTTTGAAAATTTTAAAACAGATACTGTGTCAACAGTTCATGCACACACTGTCACAGTAGAAATCATTCAAGAACTTTTACTTGACATACTTAGCAAGATAGAAATTTTACTGGCCCCAGATTACAGCTTTAATGTAGCCATACCAGTTTGCTCTGAAAATTTTGAAAACCAAACTTTATCTAGTTGTGATAATAAAATAAAAAATCATTTACAAGTTCCTAATAATAACAAGCTTTTGACAGCTAGTGAAGTAGAAAATGATTCTTTTTCATGCATTTCAGCTAACTGCCATGGAACTTTTATTGATCAAATAGTGAATGTTTCTGAGGAATTGGTTTTAGACAACTATCATACAGATAGTTCTCTGAAAATGGATTCTCAGAATGATAATTCTCATATTTCTGAGAAAGGTAATTCTCAGCAACATCTACCTCACAATTCTCATACAGATGATTTTCAAGAAGATAGTTCTCAGAAAAGTGAACATTTGAAATCATCCAAGTCTTCTAGTAAATTATCCAAGAAAGAAAAAAAATTAAAGAGAAATAAAAAAAAAAAAAAAGTTTGTAGCAGCATTGTTGAAAAAGATGACAATCATCATATTGAAGTAACTAAAACAGTTGAAGACCAATTGAACGATTGTGGAAATGATTGGGATTTGAATTGGACAGATGATGGAACTTGTTTAAATAATGCTATTTTAGAAGTATGATACTTTAGTCATTTTTTAAATTTATTTATTGTTTTCTATGTAAAATTTTTTAACTAATAATTTTCAGTTTTCATCATTAACTGGTATCAAAGATCCAATTGTTGAAGAAGCTCAAATAATTGATTACTTAAGCTTTTCCACAAAAGATATTGTTCTAGACGAGGGTGGTGAGTAAATCATAAATGTTTGAATTATTTGGATTAAAGCCTTCAATTTGTTTTAACTATTTAAGTTTTAGAAGCTTTATTTAGTTGAATTCTTTCAATAATTTGAATTTTTTAATTGATTAAAAATTATATGTTAGATAAAATATAATATTTTGAATAAAATATAATACTTGACAAAAATAATAATAATTGTAACAATAGTTTATATTTTGATATTTTGCCTCATGAATTTCATACTTATTTGATATTTTACATTGTAAACCATAATTAATATATATTTTGCAACCAAATTAATAAGTGCATACATTGACTGATATAAATTGTACATACATTGACTTAATTAACACGAAATGCAGGATGCATGTACTTGCATCAGGGAAAGGTTTAGAGTTAGGTTTAGCATAAAAATTGGCAACCCTAGCTCTGAGTCAATCTTTGATTGTGCATCATTATTATTCAATGAATGATTTTTGTAAAAAGAATCTGGCTATCTTTATTTTACAAATTGAGTTAGCTAGTATTTTGGGATTTATATCTTGATATAATTCTTTAATTTCCTTAAAATTGTTTTAATAAAGTAAAGTTTGCATAAAATACTTTTTTAGTTGTTGCAAGTTTTTATCTTTTTACAGCGTTTTTGAAAACTTAAATTTGAATTTTTAAATTCAAATTTAAAATTGAAATTTGTACTTTTTTACCTAATATTGCTTAAGAAATTAACAAAATGAAATTTACTTGTCTCTTACTTTATGTGAAAGGAGATTACTTTATTATTAAATCTTAGGAATTCATAGTTTTTTAGAAAGTTGTTTGTTTGTTTATTTAGGAGAGTATAATTATATAAAATTTTCTTGAAAATAATTAACAATATGATGGAGCAAGCAAAGTAAGATGGACAGTAAGATGGAGCAAGCAAATTTGAAGACTAGTAATTAGTTATTTAAACAAATCAAGGTCTCAATTTTTTTTAAAACAAAGCGTATATTATACCAATTAGCTAGTGACATGGTCTTGCATTTGACAGATTTTTAGCTCCTCTCCCATCATTGTAAGATCTTCAAATGTTTACTGCTTAGGTGATCTGTCACCACTTTTCACCTCTATCATCACTTGATAACCTCTCTTGTTTCACCAACCGAAACCGAAACATTGTATCACTTGTTTTTCAGCAAAGTTGCATCTTTATACTGTTTTTTCATAATTAAAATAATTTTATCCAGTTTTTTCCGGGTCCTTTAAAATTCTCTCTTGTCTTTACGTTTCCTACTCATAAAATTTTTAGTTTTATAAGTCTCAGAAACTATTTAACTTAATTCTTATTTAACTCCTTAGTCTTCCTCTCCTTAGTCCTCTCATTTTTATTTTCATCCTTTAAACTCTTTAACTCTCATTTTTTGTATTCTGTTGTTCTCGTAACTTAAGTGGTTGTTCTCGTAACTTAAGTGGTTGTTTTCGTAACTTAAGTGGTTGTTCTCGTAACTTAAGTGGTTGTTCTCGTAACTTAAGTGGTTGTTCTCGTAACTTAAGTGGTTGTTCTCGTAACTTAAGTGGTTGTTCTCGTAACTTAAGTGGTTGTTCTCATGTCATTTATTTCAAGTTCAACCGGTTCTTTAGTTATTATTTTTAACTAAATGTATTAAATTACTGTGAAAGTAAAAAAATCTTTGAAATTTTACTAATTTCCATTAGAGGAGAGAAATTTCTAATTATTTTTTGAAAATGGTTTTTAAATTTCACAAAAAACTTTTTAACAATAAAAATATGTTTTATAGAAACATTGTTTGGATTGTAATTTCTTTTTTTTTTCTTTATTGATATAAACAATGTTTCAGATTTATTTTAACATTATAATTTGTGTTTTCAAAAAAAGTCAAATATAACTATTTAAAAAAAAAAAGTTTTAAATATAAATAATTTAAGTTACATCAAATGTGTAAATATATTAATGATAAAAGAGCTAATTTAATTTGCAATGACTTGATAATTTGATGACTTGAAAATTTGAAGAAAATTTCTATAGAACAACCTGTTTAGTTATTGTCTATTTTTGTAGCAATATAGGTATACTGAAGCTATTAATAACCTAATGAACTGGTTTTTATTTTTTCCAATAACAAGATATAACTGATTGTGACATCAGTTACATGTTGGAAATGAATTTAATAATATCTGTGCCACATTTTTTTTGTATTTTTTAATGCAAATATATCAAATA
>NC_061158.1:17033354-17158354 GCF_022113875.1 Hydra vulgaris | reverse complement strand
ATCTAAACGTTTCTTATATTGACCAATTCAGAATAATCCAATATATTCAATGTTCATTGCATTTGAAATTTCTTTATATAAAGTAATGTTTATTCTTGTTACATTTTCGCATACAGTTTTTCATTATATTTTTGTTTAATAGGATAGTGCTTTTAGTTGTGGTTTTTATTCTCGAAAACAATTTCAAATCAAGTGCCAAGATGTTAAAAGAAGCCCAAACTGGGAAGCTCTTTGCAGACCTCATGTTCCACCTGCATTAGAAGTTTACTATAAATGGGAGAGTGCGTACAAGCAATTTATTTCAAAAACTGTCAACAGATAACTGATTGAAGTTTGGTATTTTACATAGGTTTTATTAAACCTCAGATTGATGATTGAACTCAATTGTTCAAACTATGTTCTTCAAACCTTAACCAACCTTAACTCAATTGTTCAAACTATGTTTGTACCTTAACCAATTTAGTTCAGCAGAGTAAGAATAACAGATAGAGATGGTTGATCCTGAACTGGTCAACTCTACCTCTTTCGTGTGTTTTCTAGAAAATTGCAATGATGATATCATTCAATCAAAGGGCCATTTTTGTGTAGGTCTGACTATGACCTTGCGGGCAAATAAGAATACCTAGATAGTGACAAATTTGAAATTGAACCCAGGCCATTGTTTTTAAAGTCAGCTGCAATGGCTCATGGGATATGGAATGCCTTAAATATGAGCACTATGATGGTAAATGACATCAAAACAACCCTGAGGTTGGCAATACAAGGGATCATCAGTTTGAACTCCTGCTATGATACATTAAAATACCTATCAGTCAAAGAACATAATTTTTATTTTTTTGTTGTATGTAAATATAACAATCTAAAATTGTTATATTTACATACAACATGATATAACAATCTAAAATTGTTATATTTACATGGTATTTCCATACTTGCACATCCATATTACAAGCTACCTGTTGTCAGCAACATCTGTTATGAATATAGAACATAGGGCAATACAATAATTGGACTAAAAAGATGGATGATTTTTTTGGGTCTTTTTGCACATAATCAGCACCAAAAAATTAGATTTTGTGGCAGAGTCCAACAAGACTCACCAGGTCGATGTTGGTGATATCGATGTAAGTTTTAAATTACTCATAAAAAATTATCCATTCTAAGTAAATTTAAATTGTAAAATAGTTTAAAACACTAAAAAGAGTGTAAAGCAATTAAAAAACCATCACTTTATATCATCCCATATAGATATCAAAATCTTAATGTGGGAGAGGAGGACATCATGTTTTTTTTTTTTTTCTTTAAAAAAAAAATAATAGTAAAAAATTATTTTAGTAGCAGACTAGTTGTGGATATTCAACATCTTCATTGGAAAAAAGTTTTAGAGTTTAAAAAAAGTGAGCTTTTAAATGCATCAAACTCCATAGTTGTAGAACTAGAAACATTCAAGTGTCAAATTGACCTAGTTTTCTGGCTAAACATGATTTAATTGATTAGCATCATGTTTAATACAATGATGTAAATAAATAACTAGATGTCTAACTTCGGGGTTTTAATAAAATAAAAGTGAAGTCGATTTATTTGTTTACTATTTTAATCAGCCATTAATATATCGGGCAGAAAACAATAAATATCATATATAATATAGAGAGTAAATTCGCGAAATTATTTCTTTTACCTTGCTGAAGTATTTATTTAATTCAACTATTTTCATCACAAAATGGTAAATTCTTGTGCTGCATATGGATGTTCTGATAGATATATAAAAGGTGGCACAAAATCCTTTCATAAATTTCCTCTTCAAAATTTTGAATTATGTAAAAGATGGATTGTTGCTTTGAAACGTGAAAATTTTCTTCCATCAAAACACACCTGTATCTGCAGCGACCATTTTTTAGAATCAGACTACAATTACTGTATCCCAGACAAAAAAAATCCAAGTCTTGATCTTGGATTTTTTTTGGATCATCATCATAAGCCTATTTTAAAATGTTATGCTGTGCCATCAGTTTTTATATTTTCTACAAATATTCAAAAGACAAAAAGGAAACTCCCATCAATACGAACATCAGTAAATTCATCATCTAAATTTGATCCTTTATTGAAAAAAACAAAGTTTGATGTTTGATGTTTGCCCTGCTATAGACAAACCCAGCAAAGAAATTAATTCAACACATAATAATCAGCCAGAGAGCACTATTGATAAAAATAACCACAACAGTCAATCTCCAACATAATCTATAAGATCATTTTTTAATTTTTCTTTTGCTGGTGCAAAAGAAAAATTAAAAAAAAGTTAAGGTTTTACAACAAAAATGAAGAAGAAAAGAAAATCTTTTTTTTACAAAACATGGTTTCCCTTTTAAAATCTAAAAATTATTTGACTACTGATGCTGGAACTGTTTTAAGCAAAAAATTTTCTGGACTCTCATATGAAATCATTAAGAACCAATTTTCCAATCAAAATGTTAAACCAAAAGGTCACAGATACAACGATGAAGTAAAAAGATTCACTTTAACTCTTCATTTTTATTCTCCATGTGCATATAACTTTCTTCGGCCAATGTTATGTCTTCCTGATGCCAGTTCAATATCACATTGGAAATCATCTGTAAATTGTGATCCCGGTTTATTCCTTGATGTTTTTTCATATCTTGGTGATAAACAGAAAACAGAATTTTAAGCATTGTGCTCTTATTATTGATGCTATGGCAATCAAAAACAGTATAACTTATGACAAAAATTTTGTATCAAAAGTATTACAATTGATGGTACTACTACAAATTTAAATTCCGTTGTCCCATTTGGATGTAAGTTTGGCAAAGTCATAGACAATATAGTTAGTACTTTTTCATGTAACAACCAACTGCTCCACATTTTCCTAGACCCATGCCATATGCTTAAATTAGCTAGAAATTCTCTAAATGATTTGGGTGTTTTTATTGATGATGAGGACCGCTATATTAAATGGAGTTATATTAAAGCACGTTGCGTTTCTAGAGCTTGAAGCTCTAGAAACGCAACCATCTTTCTTAGGAGCAAATAATACAATCTGTTTTATAAGAGTTATTGATAAATTATTTAACATGCTCAATTCCAGAAAACCAAATGGTAAACACTTTAAGAAACCTCTATATCTAAATAATCAGCTTTATTGGAAAGATTTTTTAAACACTTCGATTACTTATCTAAGCAAGTTGACTGATATTAATGGCATTCCATTGCTTTTACATCGAAGAAAGACATTTGTTTTAGGTTTAATTGTAGATGCTAAAAGCACTCTAAAAATATGCACCGATCTGTTAACACTTCATGAGAAACCATTTAAGTGTGCTCTAACTTACAAATATTCCAAAGATCATCTTGAACTACTATTTGCTTGCATTCGTGGAAAAAATAGTTACAACAACAATCCTGATGTAGTGCAGTTAAAATCATCGTTAAAACCAATTCTTCTGCGAAACTCTATAGTTGGATCGAGTCATGCTAACTGCCTAATGTTTGAGCCATATTCTAATGGCTCCATTTTTTCTCTTAGTTCTAAGATCAGTTTGCAACTTGTCTAAATGTTTCTATTGTATTGAAATGTGCAACTTCGAAAAAAAGGCAACAGCACAATAGGTTTAATGTTTTCAGAATCAAACAAAACCACCAGGTAGACCATTATTTGTTTTCTTCCCTTTTTCAACCTTAAGAAGGTTAAAAATGGGAGAATTTCTCTACATCTAGCAACAATTGAAAAAGGTAAATGTTCTTCATTAGAATCATAACTCTTAATGAAGTACTTTTACGTTCTTGAAAGTAATGAGTTTTAGCTGGCACCCCTAGCCTTTTTAAAAATACAGCAAACATACAGTGCAGTTTGTGGTAGATGGTAGATCCTTGTTGAGCATTGTGATAACAGACTTTGATATTTGATATTTATTTGCTACTTTAGTTCTAGGTTTTTGTATAAATATAAAAAGGTAAACAATTAGAACAAAATTAAAAACATTATTTATTGTAAACCACGGCTGTTTCACTCAATATAAAAGCGAGCCTGACGTCACGAGTTTATCAAAAAATAAGTATTTCCGCATAAAAAGTATAAAAATTCATTAACTTTAAAATAATAGTATTTTTTTTCTATAAATGCTTTCATCTTCAAATAAAAAAAATATAAAAGATCTATCTTTCCTTGTTAAATAAACATTTACATTAAACGGAATAAAAATGAAAGCTGTAAAAATATTGTTGATAATTTGGCATCACTTTTCTGATTTTTGCGATTTTTACGCAAAACCTGTCTTAGGCCAACTAAGATTTGATAACATAGCTACATGGTCGATGGTTGAAATTTAGAACAGTTATTAATGAATGTCTGTTCTATCTAGATTTCCACAGACTTTGCAAGTTTTTATATAGAAAGTTAGTTTTTAATGCATTTATATTTTTGTTTTTATTCGTTTTGAATAAAAAACATAACATTTTTGAAAAGTCTGTGGATTTAGTAATACTTCAACCTTATATGAATAAGAAAATCAAAAAATTATTTTCTGTACCTCTAGCTATGTTATCAAATATGTTTTCAAACTTGGCATGTTTAGCGACATTTTTTTTAGTTTTTTTTGCATAAATTCTTGTTTACATTTTAAAGCGGTGACGCAAACTCGGATCGTTACGTCCCCAACGATTATCGGATGCATTTTAAGAAAACAAACAAAACAAACGAGACACATTTTATAGAATAAATAACAAAGTTTCGCGGATTAATTTCTCTTGGATATTTGACTAATTTCAGATAAGTTGATTAATCCGATTTTATCTAGTGCATCTATTTGTCAATATTATTCTATTTAAGTTGTTTGTATTATAATTTTATTACTATATCAATAAAGATTATAAAGCAAAGTTTCGTGGATTATTTCCTCGTGGATATTCGACTAATCTCAGATAAGTTGCTTAATTCTTTTATTTTTAGTGTATTTATTTGTAAATATTATTTTATTTAATTTCTTTTATTATATTATTATTATAATATCATTATCATTATTTATGTGATGTATGCAACTGAGAGGGAAATTTTGAAACTGTACATCGGTTGGGAAGATGGTTGGGAAAATGAGTATAACTTTAATTTTGTAAAGCGAGTAATTGACACTAGTAAGATCACTAACAATGTGATTTCAATTTTATTAACAGTTTTTCATCCAAAAGCGTTGTTTACTTTTTTAAGTTTTCTTTTGCCAATTGAGTTTAATATGCCTAATATTGATGTGTTAAATAAAATGTGCCGAAAAATAAAACAAAGAAAAAAAGATTCTAAAAAGTATTTTGAAGCTTCAAAAAACGAAGCATTTTTTAAAATGCAACTGTCTCCAGCTCCACAAACAAAAAAACAAAAAAAATCAGCAGATGCAGATAATTTTTATATTTTAAATAGGAATAAGGAACTAAGTAGTCAAGTTGAACAATTAATTTCTAAAGAAAAAAATAATGTGGAGCAAATAGATAATTTAAAAATACAGGTATCAAAGTTGGAAACTGAAGTTATATATTTAAATTCTAAAAACAAGGCTCTCAACGCACATTGTAACTCATTAAGTTCTCAATTAGAGACTATGAGTATTAGGCTAAAACAGGAGGAGCAGTTCCAACTTTTAAAAAAAAAAAAATTAAAAACAGCACACCGTAAATTTGCATCTGCTCGTGCCAAAAATGTAAGATTGCTAAAAAAATTTAAATTTGAAAAAAAAAATGCAAAAATCAGTGATATAAACAAGAACAGTTGCCAAATTTGCAAATATTTTGCTAGCAGTGATAACGATTTAGTTGTCGTTGATTCTTATTTAGACTATGACAACATTGGTGCCTCTGAATTATTCTGTGGGTTTAAATTAAGTAATCCACAGACTATATCAGTTAAAAAGCCAATAGTTGGTAAGAAATATACTTACATTAAGTTAGGAGATGGTAAATCTTATTCTAAGTTAGGTAGGCATGCTGCAGCTAGACGATCTAAACTTGCTTTTATATTCCTTCGATTATTAGCTTGTTCAGATTTGGAAAGTGATTTGTCTATGTTGTTTTGTGATTCTGTGTCTTGTGAAAAGTCTATGTTTCATTGTGTTGCAAATAAGTTGGGTTTAGTTAGGCAGTTAAGTGTTTCTGATGCTGTAGAGCTGCAGAGCCAATTAAGGATGCCCACAGCTGAATTCCGTAGGCTAAGACGTATTCTGTGTAATCTTGGTGCAAGGATTCTTTCATCTGAGCCCAAGATAAGACAAGAACAAGAAATGCGGACAATGCATGTTAGTAAAGAACATGTTATTGTAAAGTCCATGTTGCTTTATCCATCTGCGAATGAAGCACCTTGTTTAGTACCTGTATTGATGGTCAAGAATTTGATAACTTATATTGAAGAGGTTTTCAATAGTCTGCACGTTCGTGACCACTTCAATTCTGATGTCGGTTTTTGCGAAGAGGTATGGCTCCTTTTTGCTGGGGATAAGGGTGGGAAGTATATGAAATTCCATTTTGAAGTTGTCAATTCTAAATCATCAGGGTCTGTATATGATGTTCATTTATTTTGTATGTATCAGGGTTCAGACTGTCGTGAGAATATTGCCTTAGTTCTCGGGCATTATGCCAACGACATTAAAAGAATTCAGTCGTCAGATTTTAAGCTAAAAGGCAAAATAGTCAGGTTGTTCTTAGGTGGAGATTTTCATTTTATCGATGATGTTCTGGGACACCAGGGTTCAGCTGCTAGCTTTCCTAGTTCTACAGACCTAGTTAAGTTGAATTCTCTAAGAAACCATGCTTCTATGCCTCACACACCTGCTAATTGTAACATCTTAAGGAGGACAATACAATCTCTGGAAAGTGCTTACAATGAGAACTTGTGTGAAGATAGACAAGGTGGAAACCTAAGAGCTCTAGGTAAGTTTCATAATTCAATTATTGCTCCTGTGATTTTCCCCATAATAACTTTAGATAATGTAGTGCCACCTGTTTTGCATATTATGTTAGGAGTTGTGTTAAAACTTTATAAGTTATTGTTGAAGGAGTGTAAGATTTTGGATTGTCAAGCTGTTTCGTCTTTGTCGCATAATGAGAATGTGAGAACGAATGAATTGTGGGCTGCTAAAAGCTTTGAATGTTCTAAAACAGCAGACTCTTTACGTTTATTAGGAAATCAATTTGTAGACGTTGCAAATCTACAGACTCGTTGGTTAGCTTTTGATAAAAATATTTCTGAATTGGAATGCATATCTCTAAACTCCTCCAATAAAAAAAAAACCTGTAAACAGCAAGAAAAGTGTGCTAGTATCAGGTGTTTAATTACTAAATATGATTGTAACATTGATTGGGTGCAGTGTGGTACGTGCCAAAAATTGTTCCATCAATTTTGTGAAATTATTGGTGGTTCGGAAAAGAATGTATTGTGTGATATAGAGAAGTATGAGTGTTTAGCATGTCAGGGTGAAGATTTAGAATGTCTTGACCTTTATATTTCTGAAAAAATTTCTTTTATACGCGCACAGCGCGAAGTTTTAGACGTTGAGTATATTCGATTGCAGATAGAGTGTGAAGACCTAGAAAAAATATCTATAAGTAGCATGGGGACTCATGAGAGGTCTCTTTATAAGGCCCTTGAAGATATGAAAGTTGAGCGACAAGCTTACCATGGTAATGTATTTGTAGGTAATCATTGTAAAATAGTATTAAGAAACCACTATAAACTTTGTAGTGTTATTGATGATGAAGCAATTAAAAATAGATTTGTACGTGTGTTTAGTGTTTTTAATAACTTGCAACCTATTCTTTTTAAGCGAAAATTTCTTTCTGATGCCGAAATTTCTGAGCTTCAT
The DNA here is from genome assembly GCF_022113875.1 of Hydra vulgaris. NCBI lineage: Eukaryota > Metazoa > Cnidaria > Hydrozoa > Anthoathecata > Hydridae > Hydra > Hydra vulgaris. The sequence goes on along the minus strand of NC_061158.1, from coordinate 17,150,501 downwards.
CAATATATAAATTTATTTGCTATTGAGTTTCATGCTTGCTTTCCAAAAGAAAGTATCACGCGAAAAATGCATGAACTCATTTTCAATGTGCCACTATTTGTAAAATTGCATAAAACTATTGGGTTGCTGAGTGAAGAGGAGGGAGAGTGTTTGCATAATAGCGTAAATAAGGAATTAAGGCAGTTGCATTCAGTTAGAAATCAGGAGCAAAAGCTGCATCTTGTTTTAAAACGCTTTGAATTGCACAGCAAAGCTGATAGGAAGCTTCAAGCCTCTAAGGTGAGAAAGTGTGTTGTGTGTTCAGAGCGTGGCGAAAATTCATTTTATAGACAAGGTCTTTGTCTTGTTTGTGGTCATCAAATTTAGTTTAAATGTTTGAAAAGTTAAAAAAAAAATTAAACTTTTTACATCTAAGATAAATTATATAAGATCCTTAATTTACAAATAAGAGAATTCTATTCTGTTTTAATGCCTGTAATGTTTGTTCAAAATAATAATAATTTTTTATTACAATGATTTTATATATTAGGTAGATGCCCATTCTGTTCCTATTTTCAAAAGTTTATTATATCTATGCAATGCCTTTGCTCAGGTTAAAGAATGGAATAAAAGTCTAGCATCAAATGTATAGCTAACTATTTTAATTTGTGATCAGAGCAACTGGTATGTTTGTTGGATATGATTTTGTATGTTTATGTAGTTAATTCAAAAAACGTTTTATCCTTTGTTATGTAATATGTAACATTTTTTATATATATTAGATCTCCGTTCAATTTTTATCATCAAAAGTTAGTTCTACCTTCGCAGGACCTCTGCTCTACATACCTCCTCTCTGGTTAAAGAATGGAATATAAGTCTCATTTATCAAGTTGGTGTAAAAATTTAGCTTGATAAATTAAGAAGTTGTAAACTTTATTATCACAATTGCCAAGTTGACCAAATGTTCTTCTGGTTTTAAATGAATTATGTATGAGTCTAGTATCATCTGGGTGTTCAAAGATAGTTTACTGCTTGAAGAACATATCAATGGACCAACTAATTATAAAACAGTTTTTAATGAAAATAAAAACGAATTATCAAAAGATTTAAATCAGCTATTTGTGTATATTTAAACACTTTATTTTTTGTGAGAAGAGATTATTGATACAAGTACCATAAAATAATTCTACTACCAAAAGCTAGGTTAATTCAAAACCTTTAACTCAATTTTGGTCATGAATTATTTTATTAGAATTGATGAGTTTTTATTTATTAACTACCTAACACCATATTATTAGAACTTTATTTTGTAATGTAATGATTTTATCAGCGTTCCAAAATAATTTTCTAAATCAAGAACTTCTATATTAAAAAAAGTACTCATTTAACAACTAATCCCCCCTTATAACGACGTTTTTCATAATTTTGCGAAAAATGTGGTTTGCTTTCACAATTCGATTAAGGCTGTTTTAGTTAACCTTAAATAATTAAGTAAGGTTTTTTTGTTTTCATTATTGTCAAACAATAAGTGTATTTGATAATAACTATTAGGAATATATTTTTCTATTTTTTTTTTGATAAAAAGTAACATCAAATTACAAAAATTTAGCCAAATTCAATATATGTCATATTTATTCTAAACTAAAAGAAGTTTTTCTACTAATGCATTAAATGTCATAAGGTAAAACATTTTATTGATGTCTTAATTGTTTTTACAAAACAAAATTACCTCTTATATTTCAAAAGTTATAAAAGTTTTAGTAACACCCCTTTAGTCAATATTTTCAAAAATTAACAAGAAGCCGTTAAGCTCGGTTTGAAACAGCCGTGAAACCAAGAAAACCAGTTTACATTAATTCTTTGAAAATACAGAGCCTATGTTTAAAAAACAAAAAAATTCTGTTGAAAATACAGAACCTGTGTTGTGAAAAACACAAGAGTTTTGTTGAAACTAAAATTTATTGTTTATAAATTGTATTAATAATTGTTAATAACCATTATTTTTATTGTTAGTTTAAATTTGATATATTTTATCGTAATTTTATCTTATTTTAGCACATGAAGCTATCAAGAGTTATTCGCCGATGCTTCAGATGAGACAGGTCATTAATGGAACAAGACAGTCAAAAATAAAAGCGAGAGAATTTAAAGGTTTTTTTTTTGGTTCAATATTTATTGATAATATATTTTATTTTTAATATTTTTAATGTAAATTTTTTTTTAAATATCTTTAAAATGGTATTTTACATTTTTTTATTTTATACTATAAGTTTATTTTTATATTGTTTTATATTCAGATGTACTTCTGCCTTATAAAAAACGCCCGCCGACAACTGGATCTGTAGCACGAAATTTGATTTCAGGAGCTTTAGGAATTAAAACAAACCTAACTAATGAACAAAAGATTAAAGACAGGAACGTTTTAAAAGAAGCTCGAGGTAAAAAAAAAAATTACTTTTTAAAACTTGAAGATTTAGTTTTTTTTTTCTTTATCTTGTGCGTTAGAACAATTACCTTTATCTTATGCGTTAGAACAAAAAAGACTCAAAGCCAAGCAGATACAAGACGTATGGGAAGGTAACTAAGGAAGCTTCCTCTTTTTCATTAAAAGGCGACCACCCGATGGAAAAGCAATCAATAATTCGCATTATTATATGGAGAGTAGACAAATAGACATTACGATGGTTATAGCTACGCAACGTTTACGACTCTATATTGAATGTATAATATACATAATATGCTTAATTTAAGTCGATCATAACAGTTTCAAAATAAAAGATCTTTGAGTAACATCTGAATTTGCTCGATTGTAGTTAACACCGAGTAACATCTAAATTTGTTCGATTGTAGTTTGTACCGAGTAACATCTAAATTTGCTCGATTGTAGTTTACACCGAGTAACATCTAAATTTGCTCGATTGTAGTTAGCGCCCTAAGGCTATAATCTCGTTTATCATATTTATGAAAACAGGTCAATGAGAATTTTTGTGTATAATAAATTTAAATGTAACAAATAATCAAAAATTGTAAGCTTGTATATATCGAGCAGTAAAAATGTAATTTAGTAATTTTAATTCTAATTAAAGATGTAATAAATGTTTACTTATGATTTATATAATTGTTTAAATAAAATTAAACTTATAAATAAATTTTTAAATAAATTTTTATGTTAATGTTCAAAATATTTACGTTTCAGTTTTATATTATTCTCATAGAACTTTCAAACATTAAAAATAATCAAATTAAGAATAATCGTCAAATAATGATTAACATTTGACACAAGATGACGACTTTTCTTCGTCACTATTAAAATACAGAAAACATTCTAAAATATTTTGTTAATATATCAGCAATATTTTTTTTATCGTATCTCAACAATATTTGTTTTAAGTTGTTAAATAATTTTAAGAAGTAATGCTATGTTTCAAATATTTTTAAATTAATTTATATTGCGTAGTAATTTATATTATTTAATATATATAATTTAAGCAACAGTCCTATAAACTTCGTGTTAACACAAAATGAAAATTTTATTTACTATATATTATTTATAAATTTTAAATTTGTTTCCTTTCAAAAATGTAAACTTATAAAATATTTTTATTTATTATTTTTTCAACAGATTTTTTTTTAATTATATTAGTTGTTTTTAAAAACAGTGTTATAAATATTGTATTGAAAGATCTTTTCTTAGCTTGTTTTAGAAGCTTTTTTAATTTTAAAAATTTTATGAAGTTTTTTTATATTTATTGTTTGTTTGTAAGATTATTAATCTAGTTTAGTTTAAGAAATTCTTTAAACTTCACAAGGAAGTAAAGTCTTTTAACTCCTTAAGGAAATAAAATCTTTTACATCCACAAGGAAACAAAACAGTTCTCAATGTTGTATCTATGAGACAATGCAATATCGCTTTTTTTGTAAATACTGTTAAATCTGAATTTTAAAATTTATTACAGAAAATTTTTTTAGGTAAAATTCTAAAAAATATTTCGTGTGTGTGCGTGCCTGTGTGTATAACTTTTTAAACAGTTTTTAATAGTGCGTAAAAAAAGCCTATTGATGGTAAAAATTTCGTAAAAAAATTTTACAATAAATTTTAATAATTTTGTTCTTTTAAGCTTTTAACTGACAAAAAAGCTTAAAAGGTTTTTTATGTCTGGAAAATATCAAATGTGAAACATTTTGTTTATAAATCGTTATTATTGCTATTATATAATGTAGTATCCATAACTAAAAAAAATGGTGGAGTTTCTAATTATAGGTAAATCTAAAATTAGAAACTCCACTATTTTTTATCTGGTTTAAGGTAGTGTTTTATAAGAAGATAGCACTTCGTTACATCTTTGTATATTGGAAACATTACTTCACTTAAGTCAATAAAACTAATTTTGATGACTTGTGTGAAATAATATTTCCAATATATAAAGATTTAATGAAGTGCTATCTTCTAATAAAACATAACCTCAAAACATATATCAGTAAAGGAGCCAACTGTAAGTGAAATATCTAATATTTTAGCTAAGAAATATGAAAATATTTGTGCATCTATTCCTGTAGTTTCTAATACAGGAATACTACTTGAATACCGATAATACCAGAGGTTTACATATTACCTTGATATGTAAGTCTCTGTTCACATTTAAAGACGTTAAATGTTAATTTGATATTACTGCCTAATAATGTGATTTTCAACAATGTATTGGAAAAAAGATATAAAAGTCCCTTTCTTAGAGCTGGATTTTTTTAAAAAGTCGTCCAGAAAAATGGTAAAGTTGATAGAAATATTACGAAAAGCTTTGTTATTGAAAGATGTCATAAAGAAATACAAAGGAATTTTAAATTTATTTAAGAAGATTCGCAAAATGAGAAAGGTGTTTACTATTGGTTGCAACAGCACTGAAGAACTAAAAGCCCACAGTTTAATAAAGCTGTGACTATTATTACCAAAGACATATAAATTACTAAATAGTAATTTATATATCTATGACTAATGTAGCAATACCGTATTCAAGATGTCAAGAGCAGCTGTAGCGCAGTGGTTAAAGCGCTTGTTTTAGAAGCAGATCCAGGATTCAAAGCGAGCTCTGGGTATATTTTGGGCCATTAGTTAGGAAGGAGGCGTAAACTTTCTGGATAAGTGCTTTTTTTTTTTTTTTTTTTTGTTCTTTTTATTTATTTAAAAAAACATTTTACGATATAAGAATGAATAAAATACATTTAGTAAGAAATACAAATTTGGTTAACGTTACAATAAAAACGCTTATTAAGAATAAGATCTTGTCATCGAGAACCGCCTAAACAGATTTTAAATTAAAAAAAAAAAACCTTTAAGATAAAAGATTTCGTATATATAAATTACGATAAAAGATTTCTTCAGAGTGTTTATAAAAACCAAAACAAACTTAAAAATATACAAGAATGTTTTTTAATTTCCTTTTAAATAAGAAAAAGCTTCATTTTTGAGAAAAATCAAAAAGTTTTAACACTACATTGTTCCATAAAAATGCTCCTCTAAATGAAGCATAAAAATGCTTCTCTAAATGAAACATAAAAATGCTTCTCTAAATGAAACATAAAAATGCTTCTCTAAATGAAACATAAAAATGCTTCTCTAAATGAAACATAAAAATGCTTCTCTAAATGAAACATAAAAATACTTCTCTAAATGAAACATAAAAATGCTCCTCTAAATTAAACATAAAAATGCTAATCTAAATGAAACATAAAAATGCTTCTCTAAATGAAACATAAAAATGCTTCTCTAAATGAAACATAAAAATGCTTCTCTAAATGAAACATAAAAATGCTTCTCTAAATGAAACATAAAAATGCTCCTCTAAATGAAACATAAAAATGCTTCTCTAAATGAAACATAAAAATGCTTCTCTAAATGAAACATAAAAATGCTTCTCTAAATGAAACATAAAAATGCTCCTCTAAATGAAACATAAAAATGCTTCTCTAAATGAAACATAAAAATGCTTCTCTAAATGAAACATAGAAATGCTTCTCTAAATGAAACATAAAAATGCTCCTCTAAATGAAACATAGAAATGCTTCTCTAAATGAAACATAAAAATGCTTCTCTAAATGAAACATAAAAATGCTTCTCTAAATAAAACATAAAAATGCTCCTCTAAATGAAACATAAAAATGCTTCTCTAAATAAAACATAAAAATGCTTCTCTAAATGAAACATAAAAATGCTTCTCTAAATGAAACATAAAAATGCTTCTCTAAATGAAACATAAAAATGCTCCTCTAAATGAAACATAAAAATGCTTCTCTAAATGAAACATAAAAATGCTTCTCTAAATGAAACATAAAAATGCTTCTCTAAATGAAACATAAAAATGCTCCTCTAAATGAAACATAAAAATGCTTCTCTAAATGAAACATAAAAATGCTTCTCTAAATGAAACATAGAAATGCTTCTCTAAATGAAACATAAAAGTGCTCCTCTAAATGAAACATAGAAATGCTTCTCTAAATGAAACATAAAAATGCTTCTCTAAATGAAACATAAAAATGCTCCTCTAAATGAAACATAAAAATGCTCCTCTAAATAAAATACAAAATGCTCTTCTAAATCGAAATCAAAATTTACCAAAATTAGTTTTGAAAACAGGTTGCAGAATAAAATTTTCATTACGCAAATTGTATTTATTTTTAACTTTTATAGAACTGTGAAAAGAAATTTGAGATGTGCGAGTTTTACATTTATACATAAAACACAATACATTTCATTTCGTTTAAAAGAGGCTTAGCATGATAAAAACGATGTTTAAAATTAATAAGTCGTGCAAAATGTTTCTGTTGGCAATAAAGTGGTTCTAATTTAGTTTTGCTTACATTAACCGAAGCCGCATTCGCATAGTTTCGATGGCAATGAATAAAAAAGAAGTATAGCTAAATTAAACTATGTTTATTTAGCATGCTTCGCATTTTGAAAAGTATTCCTATACTTTTCAAAGTACGAAGATATTTCAATGTGTTTTTTTCATGTCAGATTTTCATCAATAAAAACCCTTGAGAAATTTGTAGTCGTACTCTTTCAATTTGCATGTCATCTTTTTTTTTCAAGAAAAAAAAAAAAAAAAAAAAAGAAGATGACATTCAAATTAAAAGAGTAACTAAAAAATTTGTAGTCGTTACTCTTTTAATTTGCATGTCATCTATAAAAAGAGCAGGCGATTCACTTGGTAGAAGATGTTTTTTTTAGTATGGATGAAAGAGAGACCATTTTGTTTTTTCAATATTAAGAAAAAGCTTATTTAATTTAAACTATTCAGAAAATTTAATTAATTCTATGTTCATACTTTGAAATAGCGTCGTTATATTGCTATGAGATAAAAAATTCGTGTCTTCAGCAAACATAATTATCATTAAATTAGATGCTTCATAAAGATCGTTTATGTAAATAAGAAATAGTAGAGGTCCGCATACTCCGCATGTTACATCTAACAATTTAGACTTCGATAATACAATAATAGTGAATAAACTGCTTTCTATTACTTTTTACAAGCTTCAAACATTGCCAGAGATTCCATAATATTTATTTATTTTTAATAGAATTTTAAGATCAATTGTATTGAAGGCTTTAGACAAGTCAATAAAAATGCCTGAAGTAAATTTGGAATTTTTAAATGATTCAGTAATATATTGTGTTATTTGGAGTATAGTGTGTTCAGTGGAGTTTTTTTTTTAAAATCCATATTGATTTTTGGGTAGAATTTTATTTTGAGAAATATGATAAAAATTTTTATTATATAGAATTCTCACTATAATTTTTGAGAAAACAGAGAGAACAGATATCGGACGGTAATTACTAACAATAATTAAGTCTCCAACTTTAAACATTGGTAAAACTTTAGCTATTTTTAATTCATCAGGGAATCTTCCGCAGTGCTCTGTGATAAGACCATTAGGTCTTCTTGGGGCACTTAAAATAGAAGAATAATAATAAAAAAAAGATGTGAATGGACAAGTTTAGTATAAGTAATTAAAATATTTGTTTATATACACAACTCAAGGTACACTTTATCATACCAAGTACTCTATTGGCTTTAAACGGAGAGTTTATTGCTTATTGTTTCCACTTAAGATTGAATTAAAAATAAATAGATCTTTTTCAGATATGATTTTTTTTAATCTATATTTTATTAAATTAAATTTTTCAAACCTATTTTGTTCCATAAAAATGCTCCACGGAATGGAATGCAAGATTTGCTATTACCGGGTAGGCACAGAAAAATTCGATCAATTTAAATTGAGACTTCTATAAAACCGTAAACGCTTTTAATTTCCATTTCTTTTTAAATTATATGTGTTTACATCAAATAGGTTTTCAACTTGATTTTCAGGGGTTAGATGAGCTGTTTGGCAATAGATCAAATTTTATAGAGGCATAGCGAGTTGATGCCATTATTTCGTAGAGTTTTTTATTTTTTACCTTATTGATGATATTAATCCACTTTTTTTGGAAGTCCTTTTTATTTTTGTTATTACAACTGTCTTACGAAGAACTCCTATATCAAATGTCCAAAAATCTTCAATCTTGCGCTCTTCAGGACGATTTGGAGGATTCGCATCTTTAGAAACAATTTTCATATTATTATTTTTGCACCACTGTAGAACTTTTTTAGAATAGTGAAAAGCAGCAAGATCTAGCCAAAAGAGACATCAGTATTTGTGTTTTTTCATAAATGGCAAGTCTTTTTTGGAGGCATTCTTTGATGTAGAGATTGGCAATCAAGGTTTTTTTAGTGACAAAACAAGAGGATTGCATACCACAGCTACAAATTGCTTGCCACACAAGGAACTTGGATGCAAATTTTTCTTGTTGAATATATTTAAATTGATCATCGACAGGTTTATCTCATAGTAAAATTATTGACCAAGAAGTTGTGAAAAATCCGCATTACAATATGTTTCGTCGTCTTCAATTATGCACATACTTTTATCCGCCATTATTTTAACCAATTTCTTTGCGCATCGAATTTCTTTAACTTCACCATTTAGGCTTCTCTTAGGTGTATTTTTCTTATGAAATGCTTTAATTCCAACATTTTTAAGTACTTTTTTGATATAAAAACGCGAAATCTTGAATTTTCTTCCTAGATCTTGCTGTGACTAGTTTGGATTAATTGCTATTGATTTTACCTTTTTGGATTTATGGAAAGTTTTCTTTTTTCCACTTCCACTTCCAGGTTTTCTTTCGAAGCTTTGAGTAGTCTTGTACTTATTTATAATATATTAATGACTGTAAATTATATCTACTGTAGATTTTGGGACATTTTTACGTTTTGCAATCAAGCAATATGAAGTTGATGGGTGTTTGCAAAAAAAAAAATTCACAACTTTAACCCTAACGCTGACGAAGCTTTTAATTACAGTCATCATAAAATCATTTAAAATGATGCGATTATTTCAAAAGTCTTAAAAGTATAGGTAAAGACCGTAATTTATTAAAAACAGATTTTTTCCGTAACATAAAAACAGAAAAAGTCTGATAAATACGACGGAACTTTTTTACAGTGATATACATAATACATTATATAATATCTAGCAACATATTTTGTATTATTGTTATGTATTTATATGCATTATGTAAGCGATGTCTTTTAAAACTATTTTGTCATCTCCAGTGTTTTCTGTAGTCTATTTAACCTATGAGCAGCCGTGGCGCAGTGGTTAGAGTTCCGGCTCAGAACCCGGAGGTCCGGGGTTCGACGCCAGCTCTAGCCCAACAAGCGACATTGGTACGGAAGGAGGCGTGAACTTCCTGTTAAATGCTCTCCCGCGGTGCTCTATGATAAGACCGTAAGGACTTCTGGGAGCACCTAAATACAAACAAAATAAAAAAAAATACTTAGAAGTTTTACTTTTAAGTAAAGATAAAAAGATTTCTGTTTTTGAAATAAATAAATTCTAAACATGAACAAAGATCATAAGCTTATGTTGCATCTAACGTCAAGTTTATAAGTTTTAAATTACAGCTAACGTCAAGTTTATAAGTTTTAAATTACAGCTAACGTCAATTTTATAAGTTTTAAATTACAGCTAACGTCAAGTTTATAAGTTTTAAATTACAGCTAACGTCAAGTTTATGGGCCAGTAAAACCTATTAAGCCACAAAAAAAAGTCACCTAATGAAAACAGTGGTGATGATTGTGTAGAATGTAGGACAGATGACGTATTAATTTTAACTATATAAAGCTACTATTAATAATACTAGAGGCATAAACGTCTCACAGTTACACGATCTCAAAGTTCATTCATGTTTCTACCCCTAACGGCAACACATTGACACTAATTAATTTATTAGTAATATTGATGAATTTTGAGTGAGTCACTACATCCAGTCATCATTGCATTTTATTAATGACTGGATTTAGTGACTCACGCAAAATTAAATCACATCCAAAGAATTGCCTGTTTGCAAACCTTTACAAATAGTTGCAGAAAATGATTGACCTCTTTTTAAGGTGTCCATTCAAATTCTCTTCTCAAAGATTGATACTTAAAAATCTTTTTTGAATCTTTGCAACCACCTGTTATTCAGTTAATAGCACATCCCCCCCTTCCCTAGTAGAAAATCTTGCGGGCGTCTATTTTATATACTGGTTTTATCAAAAAAACTTTAGTTTATATGAAACATATTGATGTAAAACTTAAAATTAATTGTTTGAAAACCCAAAAATAGTCGAAAAATAGTTTAACACTAATTAAAAGAAAGTTCCCTTTTAAAGATAGTATCAGGAAATGCTTCGATTCAAAATGACAAAATGAACAAAGTTCTACATTGAATAGAAAATATAACAAATCGTATTTCAAAAGTAGAAAAAAATAAAACAATTCTTACAGCAATGTATTGAAGATTTACAAAAAAGTATCAAGTTTACTCAAAATACCTAAGTTGATGAAAAAAAAAAAAAAAAAAAAACCATCGAAAAAGAACTTAAGAAGTTTATGAATATGGAAATTACTACAGTTTTAAATCAGACAGTACAGTTAAAAACAATGCAGAAGAAGCAAGCAAATTAAATGATGCACATATTTGTTCAGCATTTGAAGTGAACGGACGCTATTTTAGGAGGTTTTTTATTATTAAAAAAGTTATGAAAATGTTAGGCTAAAATAACGCCGAGAGAAATCGGTGAGTTATTTTCATTTCTGCATAGTAAAAAGAAACTTGTTGAAAAATATGTAAATAATCTAATATTAGTTTGTTTTCATTCTATAGATTTAATCATTGAGGAATTTTCGAAAACCAAAGATGAAAATATATTGAATCTTTGATGTTATCTATTTTTTTTTAATATTTTGCCGTTTAATATTACAATAACTAAATATATTTTACAATTTTTACATTAGTAACGACAGGACTTCTAGAAGATCATGAGGATCTTGTCATGAAGCCTTTTACAATATATGGTTAATTTTTTAATAAAAATACAATGTCTGTAGTGAAATAATTATATTACACCTTTATGCAAAAATTTATAAAAACCAAGATATAATGTTAAAAAGCCAAGATAAAATGTTAAACCAATATACAAAATAAAACAACAACAACAACAAAAAAAGCAATTAAAAATAAATCAAGATTTTTCAATTAAAAATATAATTTTTTTAAGTTTCTGTTTGAATGAAGCAAAAGTCAGTTGGGTAGAAAAATCAAAATTTGATAAGAGTATTTTGTTCCAATAATAAGGACCTCGATAAGAAACAAAATACTGGTCTTTGCTTTTACAACAAAAAGGGCCAATAAGATTGTTACTATTTCGAAGATTACATTTGTTTTTAGGTTTCATACAATAAAAATTTTGTAATACATTTGGCGACAAATTTTTTCTACATTTAAACATCAAACATAAAATATTAAAGACATTTAGTTGATATACATTTAAAATATTAATTTCTTTAAAAAGTTGTTTCGTATGAAAAAACTGATTTTTAAAATTTATTGCGCGAGTTGCGTGTATATATATGAATTTTTGAAAATAAAATTCTTCAATATAGAATTTTATTTTCAAAAAGATAAGAGTAGATTCGGTTTGTACTAAGATCTTAGAGAGCTTCGAGCTTGAACAGTTTTCTTCTTTAAACATTAGTTTAGATGCTGACGACTCTTTTAAGAATTTTAGAAAAAGATACAAGGTCTCAACATGCGTGGATGGTATTTATTTAATGTCTATCTGTCTTTCTGAAAAAAAGTACATAAAGATTTCAACTAACTACTCACTAATTCAAAAACAATTTGTCAACAAAAAACTAGTAATGTAACAGATATAGATATTCTGTTGAATTTAAAAGAACTTAAAGACCATATAAATACACTGGAGTCGATGTATGACAAGATAAGATGCAGTTAGATAACTCTAGAACTCGAGTTGATATATGACAAACTGCAAGAATCAAATACCGAAATTATAAAAAATTAACAACAGCTGTTTTTAAACAGTGCTACTAACTCATCATCAGTAACTAATCATTACTTCGAAAATCTGTAAGTCGCACAGATACAGCAACCACATCCAAACACAACCACATCTACTTTTGGGCTAACAACTTGCTCTTTAAATAGCAACAAACTACTACAGCTCTAAGCTAGGATCAACATTCCCCCAAAAATAAACTAAAACCAAATGTTATCTTCATAGCTGAAACGTTATTTAATGAAACTTTTGACACCTCAGTTGATGACTACGACTTGCACAGAAAAGATAGAGGCAGCTCAGGAGGGTGCGTAGCGATGTATATTAAATTTACTATTCCTGCATTATTAACTAGTATAAAAAAACTAAACGACTCTAACATTGGGCAACTTTGGTGAGTTATCAAGTTCGGCAATGAAAAACTCCTCCTAGGATGTATCTATCAATCTCAAGATAATAACAATGATACCCTCATGAAAATAATTTCTTCAATCAAAGCCGTATAAAAACACTCAGGAGTAAGCATAAAACAGCTTGTAACCATGTTTTAGAGGTAATAAAAATAGTTACTCAAAGATAGGAACATCAGTTAGCTAGTGTTTTTAAAAATGATCCAAAGAAAATTTATGACCACATCAAACAAAAAGAAAAAACTAATAACTTACTTCAAGCTCTCGAAGATGACTATAAAAACATAGTAACCGATAGTGCTGTAATTTCAGATATTCTAAACGATTACTTTCATTCTGTGTGCACAACTTGCAATATAAACGTGAATCATCGGCGAATTCGGTTTAAGAAAAACTAAAAAGAAAAATTGAAACCAAATCAAAAGAATACGACGATACACATCCCCGAGTATTACGCAACTGCATCTCAGCATTCGTAATTCCATTATCTGTGATTTACAGAAAATGAATTTGCAACTCACTGGTTCCAGGGCTCTGGAAAAGATTAAATGTCACCCCACTTCATAAACTAGGCAACAAGCAGGATCGTGCCAATTACAGACCAGTCTCATTAACATCAATACCCATTTTGAAAAAACACAAATACCAATGTCTCTTTGGCCAGACCTTGCTGCTTCTCACTATTCTAAAAAAGTTTTACAGTGGTGCAAACATGATAATGTGAAAATATTTTCTGAAGATGCGAACCCTCCAAATCGTCCTGAAGAGCGCAAGATAGAAGATTTTTTGGCAATAGATAGAATAGTTCTTAAAACAGGTTTAGTAACAAAAAATAAAAAGGACTTCCAAAAAATGTGGATTAATGCCACCAACAAGGTGAAAAAAGAAAAACTCTGCAAAATGATGGCATTAACTCGCTATAAAATTTGATCTATTTCCAAACAGCTCATCAAGCCCCTTAAAGTTGAAACTCTAATTGATGTAAACACACTTAATAATAAAAAAATTTAAATAAAAAGCATCTATGGTTTTAGAGTAGTCTCAATTTAAAGTTGGCCGGATTTTTCCGTGTCCACCCGATAAAGTTCCACACGTCAGACTTATACATAAACTTAAAGCCTATGGTATAAACGGCTTGGTCTTGGACTGGATAGCAAACTGGCAAACAAATCGTTATCAACAAGTTGTAGTTGGCAAGCATAAATCTAAATGAAAATATGTAACAAGCCAAAAGCTATGTGCTTGGTCCTCTTCTTTTTATCATATGTATAAACGATCTGCCGGGCTATAAAGATTTATACCGACGATTGCAAAATACTCGTAGTTCAAAAATCTGAGGAGGACAAAAGAACCTTGAAAGTTGACATAGATAACTTAGTAAATTGGTAGCATAAATGGAATATGCCTATCAACTTTGATAAGTGTAAAGTTATGCACGTTGGGCATGGTAACTCCAAATCTATTCAAAGTTATTCGATGTTTGACTTGAGTGGAAACAGAATTCAATTGGACGTCACTAAACACAATCATGATGTAGAAGAACTTATATCTGACGATCTTAAAGTAAGCTATCAAGTCGAATAAGCAGCAGCAAGAGCCAACAGTAAACTTGGTAGACTAAAAAAAACATTTAGAAGTAGTGGACTCTTTTTGTGGAAAGTACTCTACAAAACCTATATAAGACCCCAGTTAAAATCACCTCAATCACACAAAAGGAAAAAGACATTGCTATTCTAGAGCAAGTGCAGCATAAAGCCACTAAAACAATCACGGAAATAAAGCCTTAGCATAAAGAAAGATCCGCAATCTTGGCTTAACCACACTTAAAAAATACGCAATCTTGGCTTAACCACAATTAAAGAAAACAGAGTTCGAGGTGATCTGATTCAATATTTTAAACTTTCAAAACGTATTGATCAAATCATTTTTGAGAACCATCAAGTCTAAGTTTTTTACCATTTGACTTGAACGTAAAATGGTAAAAAACTCGTTCAAAGATAGTTTTTACAAATTGATGTTCAATAAAGATCAGACACACGAGTGTCTTTTTTTTTCAGCATGGAAGTGCCTGGTGTAGCACTTTCTCATCAAAATATACAAATGTAATATATGCATATATAATTAGTATCTGAAATACGTAAACTCAAAAGAAAAAAAAGAGAAAACTAGAAGATAGGAATAGAAGAAACAATATTAGAATTGAAGCTGAGAAAATGAAAAAAAAAACATGGGATTAAACTGAAAAAAAAATTAAACAAATGATATTGCAACAGAAATTTTATTACTTTAGTTTTGAAAAAATATATATATTTAGAATATATATATTGAAATACAATATAATTAACCAAAAACGGAAAATTTTGTCATTTTTATTACTATAATTTAATAGATTTTTTTTTTTTAATTATTTTATTACTTTTTTTGTTTCTTAACATCTTAAAATTGTCTTTTTTTAAATACTGTTGTTTATATATATACGGATATACAAGCGTATATATAATCGTTGCTATTGGAGCTCGGTGATATAAGGCAAATTTAAGAGTTCTTCTTGCTCTAGCTAATTGTACTTTTTCATATTGTTGTACATTGTAAATATTTTTAACGGCGAAATAGACTAACTAAAGGTGCCCTTACAAATATATTGTTACCAAAATTAAAATTTGGATATTCCAAAATGTAAACAAGCCACATAACTTCTAAGCAGATATCTGGTTCAACGTCATTGCTAGTTTCTTTACTCCATGATTTGACAAGCCAGTATTGAGTTGAACTTTTACAAGATCATTTGTTGTAAGACTTGTATTACCAGACGAAGCAACTGAACTCACTTAACTTGGGCCTGTCAATAAAGAATAAATATTTAATTGGTTGAAAAGAAAGCGATGATAATTTAAATATTTCACTTTAGGTTTTATTACCTAGGGTGATAGGGTAAGGGCGACCCCCACCTGGTTGAGCTAGCCTAATGGTTGCTTTTGGAGAGACATCTTTGGAAGCAATTACATTCAAAGCAACCTGTTCAGAAGCGCTGAGATCAGCACTGGCCAACTATTTCAAGTTTTCGCGGAATGTGAACCTATTGCACTGGCAGTCCTTTTCCAATAGGACTAAGACATGTTGTACAACGCAGAGGAACTCTTGCTTGCGCTTCATGGTTGACCATAGGATTTGATTGTGCCTCAAACTTCCTATGTGACAAATTAGGCATGAGCATTCTTGACCAGCTGTTCTGGTTTCTGGTTTCATGTAGATTGTCAAGAAATCAAACAGGTCAGGAAGACTGACATCTTTTCCTTCATCTTTTCGTCTCAAGATTGAATGGTAAGCTTCACACAATCCTTGGGGAATACGTGGGTCTTGGTAGTTTATCTGATGTTGGTAAATCTGACAAATTCTTTCTTCTTGAAAGGTTGTAATTTGACGTGTTGCTTTTTGAAAACACAGCAAGCAAACAGTTTTTCGATTTGCATCATGATCTTTAGCTTGGTTAGGCATAGTTAATGTTCACTAAAATATCAGAAAGATATCATTTCAAATAGGAGTATTGTTTACTGAAAAGTAGCAAGTACACCATAAAATAAAGTTTGTTTTACATAAAAGTGCAGAGAATGTGAAAAAAACTTTAAAACAATATCAAATATTAATTACACAAATTTCTAATGACTATTTTTGGTATTTACTTTGAGTATTATTGATTTCAGATCATTAAATGATTATCTTGAAGTGATATATTATTCAGTTTATTGTTCATATGTTCAAAATTTGTGCAAATTTTTTTCAATGCATGGAAAAACAATTCAAATAAATCTTACCTTTGATCTTTTAAGGCAATAATACTTTGTTTTCTACTTATAAAGTCAAAGAATGATTTTTTCAACTTTTGAAGTCCTTGAATGATTTTTTCCGTTTTTTTAGTAAAACAAAACAAAAACAAACGTTTGTGGATGTCAAAATAGGGTTCTTCAGTTTTAATGATCATTAAGATGGTAGGCACAATCATTATAACAAGATGATGCTAAACATAACAAAAAGAATAAATATTGCTGGTTCTATGTTAATATATTTTTATAAACTTATAATTTACAAAATATAATTTGAAAAAATCTATCATCAATACCCGTTGTTTTCTGCTCAACTAATTTTGTATGCTGTAAAAATTCACAATTTTGTGAATGCTGTCTCTCATGAGCATGTGCAAAAACGGTAAAAAATTCAAAGTGATTTTTTTCGCTCGGACGTTGTAACTAGATTTCAATATTTATATCTTTTGAATCTGTGGACCATGTAGATTCACCCAGGACAGGTGGTATTCTCGGGTCAAACCGAAGTAATTATTTCCTATTTTGAACAACTGTGTAAAGGTCAGTGCCATTTACAAACAACGCTATCTTTAATATTTGGTATATTGCCTCTGGGTATAATTTCCAACTAAACTTTTATTTCTTCCTCCGCTTATTCATCCGCGCTTTCACAAGATCCATTTCACAAGATAACAAGATTAGATGATCCATTAGATCCAAAGATTTTCCACAAGATCATATTATGGCTTACTCATGGCGTACATTATACACGCTTATTCATCTGCATGGTGAATAAGCGTGTTATAAAGTACGCCATGAGTAAGCCATAATATGATCTTGTTTAGATTTTATACGTTATTATAAGTAATTTTTTAATATAGGGTAAATAGGGTTAAGCTTACTTTCTTTAGGTTGATTTTACTAAACCATGTAGAGATTAAGCCACCCAACATTGCGTATAGCTTAGGAATGGGTTTTTTTTTTTTAAACTAAGGCTTTCAAAATCTAAAAATTTTCTTTCTTTGCAGGTTAAACGCAAAAGGACAAAAGATTCAATTTTTAGGTTCATTTTTAAATACAATTGCTTTACGGAACTCTTTTTTCCCCAATTTTTATCTGAATTATTTAAACCTCAACTAAACAAAACTTATTAAGAAAAAAAATATTAGTTAACGTTTTACTTAAATATTTAAAAACTAAAACATTTTACAGATATATATACAAATAAAAAAAACCTTTTCGGAATTAAAAAATAAAAAAAAAGAGTTTATTTTCGTCATTGTTGTTTTTTAAATAACTTTTTGACGCTTGTTTATTTTACTTTTTGTGACAAACTTGGTGGACCGTTTTTCTCTCATTTGAGTATGTTGTCCGCTTGGATGATTGAAATATCCGCTTGGGGTGTATTCGTCATCAATTACTTTTTTACTTTTGCTGTTAGGTTCAATAGGCAACTTATTGACTTCCAGTGTAGGCTGCATATTTTTTCCAAAAACATCGCCATAAATAAATTTATTGTTTTTGTATTTGTTGTAAGGAAAGTAAGCGTCGGTTTCTAAAATTATATATAATGTTAAATAAAGAAGTTAACAAAAAAATGCTATTACAACACAAAGTGAAATCGTAGTAAAAACCATGGTAAAATTAAGGAGTTTACATATAAAATCACGCTTGCAAACGAAGTGTTGGTAAAGCACGTCTCTAACCAGTCCATTAACAGTGACTAACTAGTACTGCTCACAACTTATTTCTCAGCGCAAAAGCTTTTTATAAAGGTTTTAATTTTAGAAGTATTTAGTTGGAGTTAGTTGAGGAGGCAACTCATATAATCAAATAAATAATGAGTAACCCTCTCGATAGTTTTCTTCTCAATTGAAAGAGTAGCATCTTGATTAATGTTGTTATTCGATCTTGGGAAGGTAAGTATGTAAACAATTCCGAAGATAAAAATTTAGACGATTGAATTTTTTTAGAACAGCTGCCAAACAGTGAGTTTTTTTAAACTGAAAACAGACAGGTGCGAACACATTGTAAAAGTGTTTGTACCTACATCTTGCCTAGTACAATGCCTGCATGAACTTATAATGGTGCATTCGCGTTGAATGATTATCTTAACATAGAAAAAAAAACTTGCTGGAGCGAAAATCTGCATAAAAACGAACTAATAAAAAAGAACAGCTGATTCAAAAAGGAAAAAAAAAAAAGTTATAAAAAATAGAGACCGAAATCTACTAGTATAAGTATTTTTTCGTCTCTGTTTAAGTAGTTAAATTGAAGATAAACAATGTCTTGTTTTACTTTTTTTTGCCAGTTTTTTTATCTACGCAAGTTTTCTTGAACTTATGCAAAAAAAATTTTTTTCAGTTGCCCCTAGAAACAATAGCAATATATTTGGCAGTGTTCAAAAATAATTTAATAATACCTACCTTGATTAATACCAAGAGTTTCAAAAGAGGTTTCACTCAACTTAGGCTTAATATAAGTAACAGTATTTTCATTATAGTCTGACGTCATATACGATGGATTCCATAAATCTAAACATTAGTTGTAATGAAAGTATATAAAAATTATATACGAGTAATAATTATAAACTTCGGTTATAACTTAAATCAAAAATTGATGTGTAAAGATTAATTGTTTTTTTGAAGTTGTTTGTCTCGAAGAAGAAGAAGAAAAAGAAGAAGAAGCTAGGCTTTGGAAGCAAATTTTGAAAATCCTTGTATTACTTTTCACATTTTTAAAAAATAATTGTATAGCACCTATTTTGATTACCGCTATTTAATGCTTCCAATTTTGGAAGAACTTTTGTTTCACTCCACATAGGTTTGTCATTATTAATAGTTTTTTCACCGTCTGTTGGAGCCATGAAAACAGGACGCCAAAATCCTAAACAATAATAGTTATATAAATATATGAAAATAATATATTAGTAATAGAATTTGAACTGGGTCTTAATTAAAACAAGGAAAAAATTTGTATCAACTCAAAGCATTGTGCATTTTACAAAACGCGTATTTAAAAGTTAATTTTTATTCATTTTAGATTAAGAGTTGTTTGTCCATAAGTGTTTCCCTTAATGTTTTAAGCCATCTCTGGAAACCATAGAAACACTTATGACATCATCAAAAAATATTTGTAGACCTACTTTGATTATCACGATTTAATGGTTTCATAGTCGGAAAAAAATTTGTTTCACTACGTTTGTTATCATTCATAGTTTTTTCATCGTCTGTTGGTGTCATAAACGCTGGGCGCCAAAACTCTAAAAAGTCATAATAATAATAGCAATAATAATAGAAATAATAGCAATAATAATAATAATAATAATAACAATAATATATATATATATATATATATATATATATATATATATATATATATATATATATATATATATATATATATATATATATATATATATATATATATATATAATATTAACAATTATACTTAAACATCAATTTAAACAAGTGGAAATATTGATGTAAATGAAAAATATTATATTTTATAAAAACACGTGTTTAAAGATTGTTTGTCCGTTTAGAATTGTGTGTTTATAAAGATCGGCTTGAACAAAGCTTTTGTGGTTCCTTTGCAAATCATAAAAACACTTTTGGCATCCTCGAAAGATAATGTAATGTATATTACCTACTTTGATAGATAAGATAAATTATATACTTTGATTATTACGATTAAACGATTCCATTGTCGGAAGAATTTTTGTTTCACTCCATATAGGTTTGTTATTATTAATAGTTTTTTCACCGTCTGTTGGAATTATAAACGCTGGACGCCAAAACTCTAAAGTAAAATATGAAGATTGTTAACTAGTTTTAAGTTTAAAACTTAAAAGATATATAACTTTTACAGAAACACTTCGGGCATGACAATAATATAGACTATGTATTTCTTTTTTCCCCAGCTATTTTTTTAAATTATTTTATAATATTTAGAAAGAGCGAAAAAAAAAACTTTGAAATATTTAAATAATTATATTCAGATATTAGAAATATTTAAATTAGAAAATACACAATATATATTTTGCTTATTTTGAGTGAAGACTTTAAAATTTGAAAACCCGTTATAATAAAATTTGTGATGAATGTTTTATCTAATTACAATCATAGATTTTATTATAGTTATTGTTACTATTGTTATAATAGAGTTCTTATTCTGTTTGTTATTGTTTATAACAAATAAAATAAATGTATTTTTTGTACTTGTCTACTTTGATAAACGTCTTCCTTTTAAAAGCGGTTTAAATATTTGTTAGTTCTTTTTACTACCCCCGCACGCTTACAAATCAAAGATGCCTAATTTTTTAGTTTATACTTTAAAACTTACCTTGATTGTTATTATTTAAAGATTCCATTGTTGTGAAATCCTTTGTCATTGGCTTCTTATCATCCAGAGTTTCGTAAGAAGTTTCAAAGCCTAAGCTTCTTTTCGATCGATACTCTGTATTGTCTAAATTTTGATTTAAGCAAATTTATATACATATATAAATAAGTTTAACTTTGCTGTGAGGATATATTCAGCAAGAGTGCTCAATGAATGATATCAGAGCTATATAATTGATTTTTTGACGAGATTGAATAAAAACAACTACATAATTTTTATTACTAAAAGTTTCGTGCGTTTTGCAATCATCAAGTAAAAAATACATTGTTTTTTTTGTTAAAAAATACTCTTAATAAACATTGTGACGCTCAAACACAATTACAAAACTGTTACTATTTGTTTGGATCTCTATTTTAAAACCGATCCATAAATAAAAAAGACGTTGGACTATATCGTGACGATGGCCTGATGATACTTTGTAAAAAAAACTGGATCACAAATTGATAGCATACGAAAAACATAATTAGAGTTATAAAAATGATCGGTTTTAAAATAGAGGTCCAAACAAACCTACCCACAGTCAACTTCTTAGATGTATCCTTTAACTTAGAAAAAAACTCTTACCAACCTTTCAAAAAACCAAATGAATATCTACGTTACATTCACACTTATTCCAATATTTCTTCGCAAATAATAAAGCAAATCCCGATCTCTATTGAGGAATTTTGTGACAGACTATCACAAAATTCCTCAAATGAAAAAATATTTAATTTATCTATACCAGAACACGAAGATGAATTAAGATAATTTAATTTAAAGTATAAACCCTAAAAAAGAGAAAAAAAGAAAAGAAAAAGAAATATAGTATGGCTTAACCCCCCGTATAGTAAAAGCATTTTTTTTTTTTTACCAATGTCGGACATATCTTTCTAAACTTAATCAACATACATTTTTCAACATCCCACCCCCTAAGTAAACTATTCAATTGAAACACCATCAAAGTGAGTTACAGCTGCACCAAAAATATTGAAAGAATAATAAAAAGATACAACAAGAAAATCAGTTCAGAAAGACCAAAAGAATACCCACCCTGCAATTGCATAAATAAAGAAAACTGTCCTGTAATATAATATGCCCTATAATAGAAAATATGCCCACTAATAGGAAAATGTAGAGCTTCTAATGTTATTTATAAATGTATAGTATCCCCACTATCATTTCAGAAAAAAAATATATTGGCCTAGCAGAAGATGAATGGAAGAAAAGATGGGCTAACCACAAACACTCATTAAACAAACAAAGAGATGAAAAACTCAACCAACCTTATAAAGTATATATGGCAGATAAAAGAAAACTTAAAAATATCACCCAAATTAACCTGGTCAATAATCAAACAAGTCCCCACCTACAACAACGTAACAAAAAAATGCTTGTTTTGCCTTCATGAAAAACTTTGCATAATATCATACAAAGGTACACAAGAATTGTTAAAATAAGGAAACAGAAATAATATCTAAATGCCGTCACGAAAATAGGTTCTTGCTTGACAACCACGAGCTCAAAGGTTAAAAAACCAAACCAAAATTTAAAAGTTAAAATTGCACATTGCACATTTTTTTTTACCAATTTTTGTATATATATATATATATATATATATATATATATATATATATATATATATATATATATATATATATATATATATATATATATATATATATATATATATATATATATATATATATATATATATATATATATATATATATATATATATATATATATATACAAAAATGGGTAAAAAAAAATGTGCAATGTGCAATTTTAAAATGTGCAAATACCTCTCTGAAATGCGTGATTTGGATCCAGAGTTTTTTCGTACTCAAACAACATTTTGTTTATATCATCCATTTTTACTGCTGAGTTTTTCTTGCTTGCTGCTGTTTTTTTAAAATCGTCGGCAAAGCGAAAAACTGGTTGAATTCGAGTACTTTTATTCTTTGAATGAAAATTACAAAAAGAAATCAACAAATTTAAAGTATCATTATAAAATTATTCAATTAAATTCATATTAAAAATTAAGCAATCTTTCAAAAAAATTTTCAAATAACTTTACAATGTACTGTTTATACATTGTTTGGAAAATATCCCTCGATCAAATTTACGCTTCTTTTTTGTACTTTTTTTTGAGTTATATCTTAATATCACCTTTAAAGATTAATTTTAAAAGCCATTTTTAAACATTGTCATATTAATGAAAGGCTATGCAAAGTTAAACACGAGGTTGTATCAACACGTGGGTGTATCCGAGTGATGCGTTAAAACAAGACGAATTAGTCAAAAGATGCAAACGCCAACACAATTATATACCATTCAATAGAACACACTTTCTAATTTAACAGATGAATACAAAAATGCGGTGCATAAAATACAAAAATTCAATTTAATCTTTTACAACAAATTAAAAAAAAGTGATCAAACAGTATGATTCTTATGAACTAAGTTTTGCGGTCGTGGCGCAGTGGTTAGAGCGTTTATATGCAGGAGATCCAGGTTCGAAACGAGCTCTGGACATATTTTCGCGTCACGGTAAGGAATGAGGCGTTAACTTCCTGGTTAAATGCACTTCCATGGTGCTCTGTGACAAGACCGTTATGTCTTCTTGGGGCACCTAAAAATAATAACAAAAAAAAAAAAAAAAGGATGAGATGATTGTAAGACATATAAAGTATTCTGATCAATATCTAGTCTCTATTGCATAAAAGATTTGAACGTATTTTTTTAAATAAATTTATTAACTTTAAACTTAGAGGGAAACAGGGGAGGGAAGGGCAACTACAATCAAGAAAAAATAACTTTTTAATACAATTTTTTTTTAAATAATTTACTTTTATATATTTACCGAAAGCTTTAAAGAAAAGATAGGCTGCGTGTTTTTTAATTTTATT
This sequence comes from Hydra vulgaris, assembly GCF_022113875.1. Classification (NCBI taxonomy): domain Eukaryota; kingdom Metazoa; phylum Cnidaria; class Hydrozoa; order Anthoathecata; family Hydridae; genus Hydra; species Hydra vulgaris. The sequence goes on along the minus strand of NC_061158.1, from coordinate 17,126,583 downwards.
TTATTTAGGTGCCCCAAGAAGTGTGTTCGGTCTTATCACAGAGTATCGCGGATAAGAATTTAATTGAAAATTCACGCTCCTTTCTAATAGATGTTGCAAAACTTGCCCAGAGGTGGGGTTTGAACTACGGATACATTGATTCCGAGGCAAAAGCATTAAGCTACGCGGAGCCTAAGATTGTGCACAATAAAGAAGAGACGTGGAGGAGTTCAATCTTTGTACCTTGCGAATAACAAAACTCATTTAAAAAAAATTTTTGTATTAAAAATACATTCTCCTGAAAAAAATTAATAAAAAAAGCAAATAAACCTAGTTTCGTTAGACAATTGATGATGGTTCTATAAGATTTTTATTGAGGTTTGTTTTGCTGAATGCAAAACTTTTGGATCACTTTTTGTTTGATAATAAGAGACGTTTTATAATAATTAAGAACATCAATTAAAAATAATATTAATATTATTAAAAGTCAATTTGCTAGATTTTTATAGGATTACTTATGTAATTTGTTGGTAAACGGTATATAAATCCATTTTTACTGTGAAAAATAAAATAAGTATAATTTATAAGATATATGTGATGTATACAATATAATAATATTGTACACATGACATATATATTATATAATTATACTTTAAATATGCAATATTTCATATCCAACTTAAAAAATTTTTTTGGATGACAAAAAGGAATTATGTAAAATCCATTAATTAAATATAAAAAACTTATTTCAGGTTAAAATAATGATTAAAAATAAAATTTCAGAAAATATAATTCCGGAAGATGCTCATCAAATTCTGGTACAGGCAGATCAATGTTGGAATGCAAAGCAACAGCAAACAGTTTTCAAAAATACTCTTGAAAAAAACAAGTGATCATTTTATTTTTTCTTGGTATATATATATCAGTATCATATATATCATATATATATATATATATATATATATATATATATATATATATATATATATATATATATATATATATATATATATATATATATATATATATATATATATATATATATAATCAGTGCTGAATCAAGGGGGGGCAGCTAGGGGCTAGCTTTTTTTTTAGTCAGTTTTAGGCTCTGGCCCATAAAAAGACCTCCAAAAACAAAAATAGTCCCAGGCCCCAAGAATTCTTAATCCACCACTGATATATATATATATATATATATATATATATATATATATATATATATATATATATATATATATATATATATATATATATATAAATGTTTATATATATATATATATATATATACATATATATAAATAAATATATATATACATACATATGTATATATATATATATATACATATATATATATATATATATATATATATATATATATATATATATATATATATATATATATATATATATATATATTAAAACACTTTATTAATAACAAATTTATAACATAGGTTTTGATATAATAATCATTGCAATTTTTTTTTTAAGGTAACCAAACAAGTATATAGTACCTAAAGAAGAAAACCGCGAAGATTTAACACTTTTTGGTGTTGGTAAACTTACAAATTTGATATTGGTAAACTTAAAACTATTTTTTGTTTATATTACTACGATATATAAACAGCCATATAAAAAAAATATTGCAACGCCTTTTATATGACTCTTAAGTTATAACTTTTAGCTTCCAATTTTAGTCCCAAAGCAATCTTATCAACATTAAGATAATGAAATTTTATTTTAAACAGTTCATTCAAGTCTTTTACATTTTACTTATTATTAATATAAAGTCAATTACCAATATGCAATTCCAACTACGTCTTACTACACCAATAGGGTTATCTTTTTTAGATGGAATAGTTTCACCAGAAAAAAAATCATTTTTAAATATACAATGCACAAAAGCTAAAATATAGCCATCGGGGGCTAGATGTCTCTTCAATATAAATTACCTTTAGTCTCTCTAATATAAATTACCTTCAAACTCTTTAAATTAATGAACAAAGAATTTAGAAATATCTAACAGATAATCTAAAAGTAATGAATATATCTTAAGTAATGGTAAAACAAAATGAGTTTAACTTACTTACTAAAGCTGATTTAAAAAAAAATGTCTCAACCCATTATCAACCCATTATCAACCCATTATCAACCCATTATCAACCCATTATCAACTAAATTGAAATGAAAGGAGACTCCTTTACAAAATTGTTCAGGTAATTTCAGTTTCTAACAAAAAGAATCTTTCGATCTTTATTTGGATAACTTGTTTTTATTTTTACTTATTTTTGTAACTTTTTAAAATTATCATCTTTATTATTTTTTTAATGTAGTAATTAAAACAAACTTTGTGCATTTTTACGTTTTGAGAAGGATATTAAAATGATAAGTTTATTAAAATATTACATAACGAAAAAAAAATAAAACAAATACCTCATAATTAACTGGCAAGCAAAACTTTTCGTTAAAAAGTTGGCTGAGAAATACAAAAAGCAACATTTTTGTCAAGAAGTGCATTTTGTTTAATAAAAATTGTGATAGATTATCAGAAAAGTACAAACAAATATCTGAGATTATTTGACGTCATACAAAAATTATTCAAAATTTAAGATATAGTTGTTAGTAAGTGTTGCCAGGGATGCAAAACACATTCTGTAAAATACTATTTTGCAATGCACAGTTAAGTAAACAATTTTGGAATTAGTATTGGTATATTCTACCTTTGTTTGATGATCTCCAAAAAATTAAAAAAAAAAAAAAAAAAAATTAAAAATAAAAAGTTAATTACTGACAACTTAACTTGGTTGGCTTTATTTTTATTTATTTACTTATTTAAGTTCTCCAAAAGGTTGTTACAAACTTATTACAGAGCACCACCGCTATCATTATTAGGGGAGAGTTGCCTTAATTAAAACACTTAAGGAATAAATATTTATTAACCAAGGATGGCTTAACTATGAAAACATTCATGGTTTGAATAAAACATATAGACAACCCTACTATACTTTTAACCATAAATTCATAATTGATTGTACTATTATTGAAAATAAATCTGTTTTTGCAAAGATACCATTTTGTTCAAATCAAAGCAACTGGTTCCCTAAATTGGAACACATTGATTCCTTAATCAGAACAGGTTGTTTGCTTTAAAAAAAACCCGGTAAAATCATCAAAAACTGAATAAAAATAATTTTTATCTTTAATTTTACAATGAAAATTTAAAAAGTTCGTTAAAAACTTATAATAGGATTAAAATTATCCTGGCAAATTGAAATTCTACAGACAAAAAATTGTATAAAAGTTTCAACTGTTATGATGTTCTTTTAATTTATTGATTAAAAATCACTAAATAAAGTATTATATTTAAAGTTTATGGTTGTTACTAAGTATTTTTAAATTGCGCCTGAAATATTTCTACAACCCTTTAGTTTTATTACTGATTAAGTAAGAAAAACCTTGTAGTTCCAAGTAATGAAACTTCGGGCTATTTTGTTATATCACTGAAGTATCATGCTTCCAACAACTTACAAAATAAATTGATACTGTTATTTGCATTTTAAATCCCATCGCATTAAACACAAAAAACCGTACAACCTATAGCAGTATAGTTTACCCAGCGCAATCAATATAGTGTGAACACAAAATTAGATCACCAAAAAAAAAAGGCAAAAAGCTTCAAATCAATGGTGCACATGCATTATTTGAGGCATACCTTTCAATTTTTGTCAAAGCGTAGAAAAGAAGACGTTTTACTAGAAAAATGCAAAATGTAGCCATAACTCATTTTTTTTTTCAACAATAAATGCAAGTGTTCCAGTTAAAGTGCTTTTCCAATTAAGACAACTCTCACCTACTTTAATTATACTTGCTGTCGTTAATACTCATTGGTTATTCTTACAAAATCATATTGTATCGCTGAAAGATACAACCTTCAACCGTAATTACTATTATACAACCTGCAATATGCAATATATACAACCTGCAAATATATATGCAAGCTGCAATATATACAACTTGCAGCCGTATTCCCTTCTTTCCGTCTTGACGGAGCTTTTATCTGAAACCTCATAACAATATTTCTAAGTAAAAGGAATGAAAAAAAACTTTAAGTTTAATTAAATAAAACTAGTGCTAAAATAAAACTTTTATGTTTAAAAAATTTCTAAAGAATTTTTTTATTGATGTTGTTGACAAGAAATTTTCGACTTAGGCTCAAGTTAAGCTTAGCGGAGAGATAAGAATACGGCCTCAGGTTATATCTGAACAACCAATTAGGGTTAACTTTTGAAAAGTCATATTTTACAAATTTTATACACACTTATCGTGACCATAATTTTATCGTTTGTAAGATACAGTATAGACTATGAAATAAAAATACCAAACGAACCACTGAGCATAGTTGAGAACTATTTTTATTGAAAATAGTATCTATGAAATAAAATATTTAATTTAATTAGTTTATTTGTTAATTTTTATTTGTTAATTTTATTAATAAATATTTATTAGTTAATTTAACTGAAATAAAAATCTCAACATAAACTAAAAACGGTAATGAGTAAACGGTATGAAAAGTTTGTTCAATGATTTTCACCATTAATTGTGATTTTTTTTTTCAGAAGCGCTTTTTTTTACATTTAGTATATGTTGCGTTGGAACAGTATCAAAAACTTCAAAACAATCGAGCATATATAATTTACATAATAGATTATTTTTATATGACGTCAGATTTGTATTGCAGATTTAAATTATTTTATAAGACTAAATTATTTCGAAAATGATATTCTTAAGAATACAGTGCGTTTTTATTGTGTTTTTTTATGTATCAAGTTTGCCAATCGATTATAAGGTAAACCTCATTTTATAATTATAAAATACAACTATATATATATATATATATATATATATATATATATATATATATATATATATATATATATATATATATATATATATATATATATATATATATATATATATATATATATATATATATATATATATATATATATATATATATATATATATATATATATATATATATATATATATATATAGAGAGAGAGAGAGAGAGAGAGAGAGAGAGAGAGAGAGAGAGAGAGAGAGAGTCTTCGTTTAATAATTTTAAAATTTGCATTGTTTCATCTTTTATTCTCCTATAAATTAATCCAACAACAAAGTCTTTGAGATCTTTAACAATATTATCTAGTTAGTGTTGTATATTTGATTATAAATTTTACCTTATCATACATAGAATCCAGTTTTGCCTTACACGCATCTGTAAATAACTTCTAGCACATTTTACTTAATGTAATATATGGTATGGATTTGCAATATGGAAAGAATTAAAATGCATCCTCATTTTCTCCATTAATTATAGGGGGCGTAGTTTCAATACATTAAAGGATAAATTAATAGTAATTAAATTTTTACCAACCTTTTTTATTTACTGATAGATGCGAAATGACGAGAGCAAAGGAGTAATCTTTAATAACGGAAAAAAATCAATCTATGATGAAGGAAAACCTAATGATGAGGAAAAACCTAATGATGAGGGAACACCTGTCAATCAAATTCAACAAATTACGGAAAATACTGATCAAACTTTGAACCAAAAACAATCAATCCTGACAGGTAATTGTAAGTTTGTAAAAAATCTGTATTTAAAAAAAAATTATTTATTACTCAAATTTATCAAAAATGGTAACTGTATATTTAAAAACAATTTAAAACAAAAATTCCAGTTTGCTTAAAAATTTGAGAACCCCCGGTCAAAGAGCCTAGGTAACAACATCAACATTTTGAGAATGCTCAAGTAAAGGTTGAAAAATTATTGTAAGTGAGAAAAATAAAAATGCTTCATTTTGAAAGCTTGTCAGAAGTTTGAACTATGCACAATTATATGGTTAATTATCACCACCCAAGATGGTAAAGAAAAAAATTACTTAGATCTCTTCCCCGCAAAATAGATTATTATTTTCACAACTCATTCATACATCTAACTGGTTGTTTCTCTTATTCATACATCTCCTACATGTTCATTGATACATCTAACTCGTCGTTGTTTGTTTTAATGTTATTCAGATTCTTTGACCGCATACGTTGCGTAATATCAAAAATTGCTTCTTAAAATAATTATTATATTTGCAAAAAAGTTAATTACCTGTATAACTTTTTTTATTCAAATATGGCTGGCACTAAAAAAAGGTAAGCAACATGATTCTGCATATTTATGAAGCAGTGTTAAACTTGTAGCTCTTTATTGATTAACTTTTTGTTCCTATTTCATTTTCTAAATTTTTTCATTAATGGTTTCTTTCTTTAGAAACACCTTTTGTTTTGCAAGATCTTCTTATAATAAAAGATGATCGAGATGAAGAGTCAATGAAGAAAGTGTTTGACATTGTGGATGATCAAGTTAACGATGTTGAAGAAAAAAAAAATCTTTTAAAAAAAATAGAAGAACAAACATCGCCTCAGTTGAAGCAAAGAAAAGCTGAGATCCTAAAGTAACTTTAAAAAACTTTTTATTAAGTTTTTTCATTTAGACATATTTATTCACATTAGAAAGTCTTATTTTATTATGATCGTTTTCAAAGTTATCTATTTTTTCATCATTTAGAAATGTTGTACAAGAAGTTGCAAATAAAATGTTTCCGAAAAGTCCTCGAAATGCCTTTCAAATGGCAGAAAATTTAATAAGATTGCCATCAGAAAAAATTTTTAAAACTGCCCTTGATTGGGGAATTATTACTTCTACAAAAACTACGAATTTAGGTAAACTATTTTTGTTTTAACCATAACAATTTTTATTTTACTAAAAAAAACTTTTATTCTTAATGAAATAAAAGATAGTTGATATATATCGTATTAAGAAATAATTTCGTTTTTTTATATATGCAGCCCGATACGATAATTTATTTGAAACTTTTTCACCTATATACAAAACGATATGATAACTCATATGAAGATTCTATATGTGTGTATGGGTGTGTCTGTGTATATATACAGTTTCAATCTTTTTTATTTTAGCACCAGCGATGAAAGAATTATTAAACAACCAAGTTCAGGGTAAATTTTCATAATATTCTAAAATTTCGACAGTGTGACCATTTGTTATCGAGAAAATTGCTTTCTTAGTTAAACTTATTTAAGCAGAATTGTTCGTTGTTTATCTTTTTGAAATTTTGTTTAAATATTTTTAAAGTTAAAAACTTTTATTAATATTATTATTATTATTATTGCTATTATTATTATTGTTGTTATTATTGTTATTATTTTTATAACTAATATTATTTTAGTTATTACTATTATGATCGTTTATTACTTTAAAAAACTCAGTATTGTAGAAATAAAGTTCATTTTTTATGATGTCGGTTATGAAATGACCATGAACTGTTTCGGCAAAGCAACCTAATGAATTGTTTTGTGACCTTTAACAAATAAATAATAAAGTTATTTTGACCTCAAGATAAAAGAAACGTTTCATAACTTTATAGAAAATAAAAAGCAGAAAACTTTAAAAACTATAAAAAGCTTTATAACCCAGTGGGTATGCGTTGTCTAGAGGGCGTCCACCGGACATCTTACGGACGTTTGGACGTCTATGAGACGTCCAGCGGACGTCCACCGGACGACGCGTGCCCACTGGGAAATATAAATATATGCAAGCTGAAGAATCGATTCAAGTATAATTAAAAAAAACAAACTGATATGCAAATAGTTTTTTAAATTAATTTATCAATATCGTTTGTTGATACTCTTCATTTCATTTGACTTTATTGTAATGTTTTTTTTTATAGAACCCAAAGGTATTTCGCAAGATCTTTTTACAATAAAAGATGATCGAGATGAAGAATCCATGAGGAAGGTTTTTGACATTGTGGATGACCAAGTAAAAGACGTCAACGAAAGAAGAATTCTTCTTAAAAAAATAGAAGAACAAACACCACCTCAAATACAACAGAGAAAAAATGAGATCCGACAGTAATTTTTTTTCTTTTAAATTTTTTTGTTTCAATAAACATTAGAAAATCTTAATTTAGGATGAATTGTTTAATTTTTTATCATATAGAAAGGTTATACAAGAAGTCGCAAAAAAGGTTTTTCCATTAAGTCGTGAAAATGAGATACATTTGATTGAAAACTTAAACAAATTGTCACCTGAGCAAATATTCAAAACTGCTTTTCATTGGGGAATTATTACTTCTAAAAGAACCGAGGATTTAGGTAATTTTTTATCTTTTTAATTAGAGTTGTTTAAAGAGTAGGTGTGAGTCAGGAAAGGGGATTTTAAAAACAATTTAGGATACATTATTTAATTTTTTTTTGTAATTTTATGTTTGAGTGAAATCTTATGTTTGAGTCAAAATTATATAATTTATGCTTGAGTAAGGGATCGTCCATAAAGTAAGTACGCTCGGAGAGAAAGAGGAGGTCTGCAAATGGCGTTTCTGAGATAAGGGGGCAGCAGATCAATGTTAAAAGTATGAAGACACTAAATTAAAATATGAAGACACTAAATTAAAATCATAAAATGTTGGGTTAGTAGGTTAAAAGCGTTGCTAGTTTAGGGAGGTAGAGAGTACTCAAAAAAGCGTATGGCAAATTGCGGGATAAAGGGAGGGGGCTCAAAAAAAGCGCACGTACTTTATGGACGACCCCTAAACTATTCACATTATTGCATCGCTTTATTCACATCATCATATCGACTCACTAAGTATCATACTTAACATAGGTTTAATTATATTTCTATTTAATAGTATGTTTGTGCAAACTGGAAATGTAGAGAATTTTATTTTTTATTTATTCACATAATAACAAATCATTATTAACATCATTGGGTATTGTGTTTTATCCTCCTCCAGCCAATTGCCATATAGAGGCCACATACCCAGGCCTGCGAAGACGACTTTAGCTCCATAATGAGCATCATAACCCGCTTCGCAGACCAAGGGTAAGTGATTTTAAGAAGAGCAAAGGATATTAGAGTGAAAATCAAAAGAAGTCGAGTTTGAAAGATAGAACAGAGAAAGCGGTCAGATATTTCACTGATGTAAGAATATGCAATTAGTACTATTAATTAGATTACCTTATTAATGTACTACTCTGGAAGCAATTTGCGAGTGAGTTAACACCTCGCCAGAGGTTATTATTAACATCATTGAATTGTATCATTAATAACAATTAATTAAGACAAAATAACAATTAAGACAAAACATAGGTTTGATGATTTTGGTGTAATATCTTATGATGAGAAACTTAATTATAAATTTTGTTAATTATGGATTTTGTTATAAATATAATTTTTTAAATTACTCAATTATATATTATAAATGATACAATCGTTGCTTTTATTTTTTAGGAAATGTCAACAAAAATACTTATAACATTGAGAATCAAAATAATCTTCGACCAACAATGAGTGAATTATTAGCCACTCGGGATCAAAGTAAGGGTTAAATAACGTCATTATTAATTTATTGCATCGAATATATTTAATAAATCCCTAAATATTTCAAATAAATTTCCATATGAAAATTCTTTTTAGAATATAATATTATATAAAAATAAATAAAAAAATGTTGTTTTTTTATTATTAGAAATAGAAAATTAAAATAGAAAAACAAAAGCATAATAATAAATATTTAGAAATTTTAATAAATTTAATTTTTAAATTTAATATTTTTTTAGGGTCACAACGATCATTTTATACAACTTTATCAGGTAATTAAGAAAATGAATATTATTTTTAATTTGTTTACATAAAAAGGAAGAAATTAAATTTCTTTTCGTTTTCTAAATCAAATCATAAACAAATTTGTTATTTTAATGTTTTTAAAAAAAAATATACTAACTTTATAAATAAAATTAATGTTTATAAAACATAAAATGTTTTTTCAAAATTAAAATGTAAAATTTTAAGTAAAAAACCGAGGTTATCCTTGATCATTTTGATGAAATAGAAGACTTTATAACGTTTTAAAAATTTATAATAAAGGTATTACGTATGGTGGATATAATGAAGAGAATGTATTTAATGAGTACACAATTCCTGAACTGAAAACCCATAAAAAAGGTCTAACCGAAATCACTCAAGAGGACAAGACCTTGTCTCAAAAGGATTTCTACAACAGAAGCATTGAGTCAGTTACCGAAAAAGAGTTTCAAGAAAAATATGGCAATTTGAAATCTTACAATTCTAATGTTCCTTTAAACAAATCCAAGTCTGAAGAAAATATTTATGATGGCAGCGACGTTGATTATTCATGATACATCATGAATTGTCGTTTTCGGTATACATTTATATATTATATTGGTAATATTACATATAAATGTATACCGAAAACGGTAAGTTTTAATTCAAATGTAAATATGTAATTGTAATATGTATAATTAAAATAATGAAAAAAATAATTTTTGAATTGTTTGATTTTAAAAGGACTTTCATGAAAATATTGTGCTTCAAGTTAAAAATTTTAAATTGTAATAATTTAAAAACTCAAAAATGAACGATAATTTTTAAAACATTAACTGGGGCATACAAAAACAAATGATGACATTAAAAAAACTTACGATAATGAACGGAAAAAAACTTGCAACCTAAGTTGTTAATAATAGTGTTGTTAATAACAGCCGTAAGAGTGCGTTTAAACTAAAAAATTGAAACTGTATTTAATTTAAACTCTATAAAATAAAAAACTAATTGTCAGAATTTCATATATAAGACGTTGTTTTTTTTTATTGCTTGAGATATGGCTTGTTTTAAAAAAATCAATTATTATTTTCAACGTTCACGTGATAAAAATATGCCATGTTAAAATGACTATTTTAATATGGCATATTTTGGTCACTTGACTGTTGAAAATAAGGCTATTGTTGGTCAGTTACAAAACGATATTTTTTATAACAAACATGATATTTTTTTGTGTGGCCTGTCATTACTGTTTATTTTTTATTTTTTTGTGTGGCCACTAGGGTACGTCATACTTTTAAAAAATTTTAAATTAAAAAAAAACAATATGGGAGTGATTTTATTGTGTGGTATGTATTTTTAAGCAACATTGAAATAAAGTTTATCTTTATGCTTATGTCATCTTTATGCTTAAGTTTATCTTTATGCTTATGTCAATATGTTTTTATGGGAAATTAAATTTTCTTTAAAATCAAGCTTGAACATCAACTAAAAAATTTGATTAAATCTTTCTTGGATTTCAGATTTGGAACAACATCTCTGTGGTCTATTCTTGCTCTAATAAAACCATCACGACTCTGAAAACCACAAACAGCAGCTGCTGCTTGAGTCACTTGTTTAGCAACTCTTTCACAAGACTGGGTGTGGAAAGGATAGTAAGGTACTTCCATAGGAGAATCTATTTTTTTTGTAAATCTTTTTTTTGTCATATTAGATGTAAAATTTGGCTCCAAGATTTGTTCGTTACTCCAGTCAATAAGTTCAAGGAGAGTCACAGCATCAAAGTTCAGTGTAGATTTTTTTCGGTTTCTTACACTTACATTACGTTGCTCTAAATCTCCCCTAACTTTCATAATCATCTTGACTGCAAAAGCTCTTTTTTCAATTGATGAGCTTGCAAGAAGAGAAATAAAAAGAGACTCAGAATGAGCATGAAATGCCCCAATTTGAACAGACTTACTAACAGCATTCATAACTTCGACAGTTTGACTTCTTAATAGATAAAGAAGTTTGATTAGATGATGGGGCCCATCAACAATCAAGTGCTTTACCTTGATTCTAAATCACATATGAAAGTATACTTGAGCCACAAACTGAGAAAGAACTTTTAGATTTTTAAAGTATCACCTTCTAAGCCATGTTCACTAATGTAAAGCCAAAGAATTGCCTGACCAGTTGTGAGCCACCTGCTATGGCAAAGATTGCCACATTTTCTGTTGACAAGTGAAAGATTCAAGATACCTGATTCAAGACAAGAAACTAACTTGTAGCTTAGTGAAGCGTCGGTTGACATATTCTTTAAAATATCATCCGGAATTTTAATCTAAGGTTCAATTTGTCTAATTGGTTCAAACTTTTCTAGTTGTTTTAATTGATTTACTTTAGATAATAGTTTGCCTATAGGTCCTTTAAATCCATCCTTGGAGTTTGTAGGTCCATCAAGGTTTGCAATAAGGTGTATTAAAGGTAGCTCATTGGAATGTAACATGCAAATTGACAAAAACATTTTCTTCCAATAAGTTTCTCGAGGTGAGTTGATAATTCGCCATTGTTACCAGATTCAGTCATTGAATTTGTAAAATTTGATCCAATCACAACTATAGTTTGATTAATTCCTCTAGGAACCATCCAGTTATAAAGACCGATTGCAGCTTCTTTAGCTGGTTTGTTTGGACCCTTTGAAGGTGTGTAATGAGTCAAATAGCTTCCATCTGGTTCAGAAGTAACACTTATGTTTTCTTGCTTTTCTATTCTTCAACAAAACGTTTTAGTAATTGAATCTTCAATCAAAATTAGAGTAGGATCTTTTCTTCCATCTACAAATTTACCTTTGATAGGAGCTTCAATAATGAGTTTCTTCCATCTACAAATATACCTTTGATAGGAGCTTCAATAATGAGTTTCTTCCATCTACAAATATACCTTTGATAGGAGCTTCAATAATGAGTTTTTTTGACAAAACTCTAGTTTTGGCCATAACCTCTTGCTTGGCTCTTCAAATTTTTTTAGGATCACATGCTAAACTAGCCATTTTTGGAGTCAAGTAATTTGATTTGATCAAATCTTGAAGGAAAGCGGATACAATTGCAGATGTAGCAGCAAAAGATATGTCAAATCGAAAAGATGCTAGTGCTGTATTAGGGATCTTCATATAATTATGTTTAGTGTTAATAATTGGGGAAGTTTTTTGATTTATATTATTGGAGCTGTCTTCTGAGGATTCTTCATTTACATTTTTAATTTTTTCAGTGAGGTTTCTTGATTTAAGTCATGCCCCACTGATTCATAAACTTTGTCTTTGATGTTTTTAATTTGAACCTGTGTTTTAATATGAGGTTTTTTAATTAAATTTAGTCTTTTTTCTAAAGATGCAATATCTATTATTTTACGTTTCACTGCTTTAACCTGTCTTTCTGTTTCTTCTTTGTCTAGTTGATATATTTGGTAGCCTGATTTTTCACCAACCCTATCTCTTTGAGATCAAAGCCATAATAAATCAAGTTGTGGCAACTTGATAGCTTTAAAACAAATGCAAAAAATATGTACTCCTGCAGAACAAATTTTAACCTCCTTCAAGGAGAATATTCATCTGTACAAAGTAATATGTTACACCTACATTTCGTTATATCTAACAATTTGTCCAGCTTACCTTCCCACAATTTGTCAGTTTTTTCTTTTGTTTCTTTTTGATTAGAAATGTCTCTAAACTTATGCCAGGCAGTTAAAATTTTAACTGACAGCGTTTTTTGAGATATGACAACAGGGGTCTTAAACTAAGCTTGGATTGAGACCATTGTTTCAATACCAAGTCTGCCAATGCCACCGAGATTTCTTTTACAGGTAGGTGACATCTCCAACAAAAAATATAAAATTTAAACTGTTTTAACATTCTTTGAAATACTTAAACTTAAACTAATACTTGGACGTTCTTTAAATGTCCTAAGACGCCCAGATGGATATTTTATGAATGTTATTGGACGTCCTGTGCCTACTAAAAGTTTATTAGAAATTCACTTTTCAATATCATTTCAAAAAACTCACCTATCAAGATCATCAGAAAGAAGCAAACTTTTCTGAATAAGTAGACTTTTCCTTAGTACATCTCTCAGTGTAAGAACTTCAGTTTCCAACCAATCTTTTCCTACTCCAAGATACTTAGTTAAATCAGTTGTAGAAGAATGTCTAGTCAATTTTAAACTCTCTATAACACAATATTCTATTTTTTTTTTTTACTGTAAAACAGTTATAATAAAAAATCACAAGTAAAAAATTACAAAAACAGTTATAATAAAAAATCACAAGTAAAATGAACAAATATTGCGAATATTTAATATTGAAATCTACACAATTAAATTCACTACTAACGCAAAGCAAATAACAAGTACAAAGTAACTGTGTTCTATAATTTATAGATTACAACTACAAATGGACTTGTTAAAAATTGGATAATAAAAATTTTAATATACGTTAGTAAAGTTTTGTTAATTTTTTGTCGTAAAAATGCATTTTTTAGTGCTTTTTTACATTTTTCAAGTTAATTTTTACACAAAAAAAAAAAGTTTTTTTTGTTTGAATATTGCTTAGCTTACCCCAACCCATAATAAAATCACTCCACAAATGTAATTTTTAAAATATTTTTAGTATGACGTACTCTAGTGGCCATACCACGGTGGAAGTAGGTTCAAACCATAAAAAAAATCCTAGGGTCATGTGATACTTTTTTGGATCCGTAATGACATCTACTTTCTGAAAATAACACCTTTGAAATAAAATTTCAAGGTCCAAGAAAAAAAAGACATTATTGTAAACCAAAAAGCCAGTATTTTTCCTTGTATATCTATTAAGTAATTTATTCGATCATGAATTTATTGTTTTGTTTGTTGATAATTTACATGTTCTCATATAAATTATGGCAACTAACTTATTGTGCAAAGTCTTCTAAAAGTAAAAAAATCTCCTTTAAATTTAAATCTTGAAATGTGTTTTTCTACTATTATAAACAATAACCGATCTCAGCAGTTATGATTGGTACAATATGTGACTGCTTGGAACTTTGTATCCTTGCTCATAAAACTGTTTGAAGTCATAATGAACAGTTTTAGAAACCTGTTCTGACCAAAAACAAAGACCTTTTCCATTTTATTTATCAGCCATTGATTCTAAAAAAGCTGGTATATGAATGACTAGAGCATGTACTTTTGGGGATACTTTTTCGTTCAATGCCATATATGCTTCCTTGTAGGAATTAATGTGATTCTTGTAAGAAATGTCCGAACTTAGACCGAATCAAATTTTCTTTACACATTATTTAGTGCTTTTATTGCACTCATAAGTTTTATCAATTCATCTGGTACAACTTCAAAATTGGATTTGAGAATATTGTCTAATGTTTCAATGTTATCCAATAGCTTTGAACACTGTCCTTCCTTGAACTGGCCGCTGTGTTATCTCGGCCTAATAAATCCAATTGATTTAATATACAAATCTATGGACATTTTTGGTTCCATTTTTTAAAAGTATTTTATCGCCTATATTATACAAACAGTTTGTGTTTCCAAAGAAAAACTATCTACCCAAAAGGATCAGGAAAATGAAGCTCCATTGAAGGAAGGATTTCTGCAACAGATGTATCATCTGGTAGGTTTATCAAAGGAGACACAATTTTTAAATGGTGCAGCCGGGAGTTTTTAAATGGTGCAGCCGAGACTTTTTTTCTGTGATTCTCACAAGCTTTTTTGTACTTCTTTGCATTAACTCTAATCATACCAACTGTTCTGGAAAAAAAGTAGATTAAAATCCGAAATTAAAAAAAAAATCCAGAACAATGTTTTGACTGTAAAAAAATAATTTATAATGCCATACTAATTCCAAATTACCTTTTGCGGCCACAGGTTGTGAAATCCTGCATGTCTTGCTTCGACAATTCTCACCAACTGCAGATGTTAGTAGAAGAAGCAGCTTTAATTCCGAAATAAATATTTGCAATCTTTAAGTCAAATGCTAAAAAATACTTCTTAGTCGCATTTCACAATATTTCTATGATTTGCTTAATGTTTTGGTAATTCTCTTTAAGATCTTCAACAATGGCCAGAATAATAAGCTTCTTAACTCCTCCGTCCTTGAACTTTTCCTGCATTATTCCTTCTCTGTATAAGAACTTGGTTTTAGGTTCATTCACTTTACAATCAATAATATTTAAACAAACCTTTAGAAATCCTCCTCCCCCATCTATTCCAATTTTTACAATAAAACCTGGTGATATATCTCTTTTTTCCACTAATTGATTTATTAGCTCAGGCATATTTGTACAGAAGACTAAATATTTTGTTTGCTTATTGATTTGAAGTTCTGCAACATTAAAAAAATGATCTAAAACACAGTCTTGAAATACAAGTTTTTCTGTTAGATTTGCATCAAAAAATCTTTTCCTATCCAGTTCCTAAGAGCACTACAAACAGTTTCTGTTTAAGAATTACTTAACCCTAGTACATTTTTGAATCTTGTGTCTTCACTAGCTGGCACCTAGTTTTCAGAAAAAAGGGCTTTCAACTCTGTTTTCTTTGGAATTTTGATATTAAAAATTTTAGACCTTTTGTTAGCAACCTTTATTGAATCACCTGCATTCACTTCAGATAGTTTTCGCTTTAGGATTTTAGTAAAAAAAAGCTCTGTACCTCTCTCATCTGAAATATATTAATATATTTAATACAATAATCTCATCTGAAATATATTAATATATTTAATATCTTAATATATTACACCTTTAACATCAAAAATTGTATGAACCTACATAATACTATATTTTATTGGTTTTAACGTAAATTATTATTGTACAAGTGGTTTTAGGTTAAATAGTTATTATATATATACATACTGACATAACTCTAGACAGAGCCGCCTCAAGATTATCCCTACGAATTGAAATATTGCAAGAGTGAGGTAAACCGCTTTCTAATGTACATAGACATCTTTGGCATACAGATATGGGTAGGGGAGATGGCAGAACTGATTCAGTGGATACTCATCTTCCTTTTTTTTAATTTTTTTCCTGATCCTGGATTCCTGGATAGATAGTTTTCCTTGCAACAACACAAACTGCACACTCACATGTAGTCTGATTTCTTGTAATAATGGAAGTTCTTATTCCAGAAAAATCATATGGTGCTAGAAGCGCTTTATACCTTTTTCAATGAGTTCCAGAACTTTATGTGGCGCGAAAAGATACCAGAAGGATAATGTTCCTTAACCAAGTCTAAATTTAGAATAAAATGATTTTGAAGTCTTTTTTGAACTTTTTTTTGGCAATCTTCGTGGTTTAACGCCTGATTAGGCATCATTGAAGTACTGGTGGTAAAAAAATGTAGACTTTGTCGAATATATTAAAGGAAATATCGAGTTTAATGGTTAACTTTGATTTGCATAGATTTCCTTTTATTGATTTCGATAGATTTCTTTAAATTTATTGTAAAGATTGTTAAGAAATTAATTCCCTCTGGGCAATTATTTCTAACACTCGTTTAGAATAATGATTAACGATTGCAACACTAGCAATTTCCTTTGGAGACCTATATAAAAAACTTTCTATAGCGATTGCTAAACTATTCCCTCAGAGAATAGTTTTGCACAATTGGAATAACGTTAATTGGAATAATTGGAATAATGTTACCAGAAAACTTGTATTGTATTAGTTTAATACATATATAAAAATAAATGTTGAAGAAAAACCAACATTAATTCTCTTTCCTATAAACAAGATTACAAAACATCATATATTTGTTCTTAATAAATTTTGACACATAAAGACCTATATTTAAACGTTTCCCTGTCTATTGTGAACATTTTAAAGCTTTTAAAATATGTAATAGTCATTGAACAATTCATGACCAAATAAAATACTTAATGGATATACAAGGAAAAATACTGGCTTTTTCGGTTTACAAAAATGTCTTTTTTTTTCTTGGACCTCGAAATTTTATTTCAAAGGTGTTATTTTCTGAAAGTAGAGGTCAGTACAGATCACATGAATCTGGGACATTTTTTTTGGATTGAACCTACTTCTACAAGGGTGTGTGGCATGTCTTATTTTTTTGTGTGGCGTGTCTTGCTTAGTGGTAACTTTGCAGCAAAGTCTATAACAGCAACATTGGATTGCTTATTCCCGGCACTATCAGCCTAACATAGCAAAAAATCTTAGTATGAATCTTTTGTAAATTTTATGAGACTGAAGATTTAGACAAAGAAGATTACTTCTTATATGAATTCCAAAAGGCTTGAATTAAATGTAATTGCTGATTACTGATTAATTCGATAAACACTATATGCATGTTGTATGTATAATTATTGATCTCAATTCAGATCATTTCAATCATGATTGGGGTCATAATTGTTTCACAGATGAAGAAACTTGTGAATAACTTTATATTGGTATTGAGTGGCCTATTTTGAAAAAAATCCATTATTGCAACTACAAAAAACAAGCTTTTATTTTAATCACTGCAATAGCATTTTAATTCCATAGGCAGAAATTATTGGCTTTTTTTGGGTGATTGCTTAAAAACTTTTCGCAAAATCTGTTATTTTTGTTAGTAAATATAGTTACTATCAGTAACAATAAGCTCTAAAATAGTATTAGTTGATTAATTTCATAATCTTCCTTTTCATTATCAGTTTTCAATTTTATGTAACTTGATTTACAAAATGAAAATATAAAACTATTTGATGAAAGTATTCTTAAAAAATCTTTTTAATGAAAAAAAAAAAAAAAAAAAAAAAAAAAAACAGTTTCACATTATGCTTTTCTACCAGCTTTGGAGATATGACTAACTCATTTTGACGAGATAATATGATAAGTGAACTTTACTCTAACAATCTCAATTTCTTAAAATCTTTCAAATCAGCAACTTGCTCTTCTAAATATCTATCTTCATCGAATTGAAATTTGATCTATGAGTTTAATCTACATAGTCTTGAAATTTCATCTATTGAATCTTCTCAGTAAGCTATTTGCTACGTATACTTTTCCAAAAGTGGACAAATGATTTAAAAAGTTACTTTTCATTGCAATTGTAGAGTTTTATAGTTATTAAAGTTCTTCGATTAGTAATAGAATTCTATGAACATAGCTAGAATTTTAAATTAAGCAAAAGTTTTATTACAAAAAGAAATTTGTTTTTCATCAATTTTCACATTAACTTCTATTGAATTGGTCAAATTGTTCGCAAAGTATGATTCATGCATAGAAGGTTATTTACCGCGCAAAAAAACAAACAAACAAGGAAATTCATAATCATTACTGAGTAAAACAATTAGAAATGAGCTAATTATTCTGTTCGGTGATGCTGCTTTAAAGTCTTTTTAATAATATTCAAAATTTGAAATTTTAATCTTCTAATATTTAATATTCTACTATTTTGGACAACACACCTGATGCTGGTCAACAAGAGCAAATGACTATGATTTTGCGAATATGCATCATTGGGAGTAGACCAATAAAAATCAATGAATATATTTTGGGATTCTTACCTGTCACTGACAGCACTGGTTCAGGTCTCGCAGAAGCATTCTTACATAAGCTTGAAGATCTGAATTTAAATTTGCAAAATTGAAGAGAAAAAGATTATAATAACGGAGCATATATTAAAGGTTGCAGTCGTGATGTACAAAAACCTTTATTTGAACTCAATCTGAAATCACTTTATGTAACATCCACATTGCTCAACTATGCAAGTTCAATTGAAAATTTTCTGACGCACCTTTTTTCTTTTATCCCGTAGTTTTTTCCTAAATTCAATTTTTTTGTTGTTGTTGCAAAGTCTTGCAAAGATTTTTCTGTATCTCATTTATACATATTATAATATACAATATAGTATTAAACAAATTACTATTTCTTTCCAACTTTAAAGTAATGTTAAACAAAAGCTTAAGAATCTTTCTGTAAAAGGTCTTATTTCAATAGACACGTTTCTAAACATTTGAGTACAAATGCTCAGAAACATATTTATTGAAATGAGACTTTATTTTCTCGTCAAATTTTATACACTATTCTTGCTTTAATAAGATGCTTGATAAAAGAGTTTTTAACTTATTGTAAAAACTTTTCCTATTAGGTATCCATTACTCCACTATTATTTGGGGTAGAAAATAGCCAACATCCTTTAAAGTAAGCTGCATCCGGCATTTTAGTGTAAAAGACACTTTCTACCTTTGGATATGCAAAAATTAACAACTTTGTTTATAAAAGAGTCGTGATCTTACAATTGATTTAACATGTTTTAAATTAAGTTTAAGATCACAAGTTCTTTTATAATTAAAGTTCTTAATTTTTGCATATTCAAAGAAAGAAAGTGTCTTTTGCAAGAAACTGTTTGGACTGTTGAATATATTGTCTGGCGAGTAACACTTAACAATTATTTTCTATATTTTCAGGATATTTAATATAATATTTAACAAGTAATAAAGCCAAAAAACTTTTAATTATTATAATTCCATTCCAATTTAAAAAGCAACATCATCATCCACCATCAGTGTAAAAATTTACAAGCTCTCTTAGTAAATATACCCATAATATATCTGCAATTGTGCCAGCTTTATAATTTTACGTAGCTATTTTATTCTTGATAAGGAATAATTATTTTTTTTTTGCTCAAGAGACATGCTAATTTAACTATAGAAATTTTAGTAATTTTTACCCGACTATCAGAGATACTAAGATATATTTTGTGCCGTTATAAATACAATTAAACCATCTCATCTATAACTGTGACATAATCAAAGAACAATCTTATAGTTCCATTTATCTTAACTTATCTTAACTTGTTTAAAAGTTAACCTTAAGCCTTATTTTAACGCAAAAAAGTAAATTTTATCCCTTATCTTAACTAGTCTAAAAGTTTAAAAGCTTGATTAAAATGTATTTTATTTTGAATAAATACTTTTTTCCGAAGAAATTGTTATCTTTATTTATTTATATATTATTCAGATGTTCTCATGTATTAGCCATCGTATAACAATTTGTGTTTTGACATTCTAAACTTTTTTTTTCGGAAACTGTCAAAGTGTTGTAAGAAGTTTCGTAACCTATACTTCTTCTGCTTCGTTGTTGAGTAAAACTGTCTAAAAAAAACAACGACATATAATTTTCTTGGAATAAAAACTTTCTGTTTAAATTTTGTTATTATACAAACATTACACAAGTTAATGTTACTGGTATACAAACTGCAAATATCTTACCATTATTGGTTGTTTTACAGGCAGTTATCACTCCCCAATGCCGAGCCGTATTATATAATTGTTCAGGTGTCAAATTAGTTAATGTTTTCACTACAAGTATTTCATTTTGTGAATTATTCGGATACATTTTTTTAGCAATTTCCTGGACAACTTTTCTAAATAGAATAATTTTGTACAAATGACCAAAATACAAATGACCAAAGTATATACCTGTATTTTAAACAAAACGTATTTACTTGCGTATTTCAATTTTTTTCTGTTTCAAATCAAGAGGTGTTTCTTTTTCAATTTTTTTTAACAGTAAATTCTTTTCAGCAACGTCAGTCACGTGTTCATCTATGATATCAAAAACTTTCTTCATTGACTCTTCATCTCTTTCGTCTTTTATTTCAAATAAATCATGCAAAATAACTAAAGCTGTAAAAATAATAATAATAATAAAAAAGTTAAAGTAAAATTTAAATATAAAATAGATAAAACATGCTGTAATAGTCTTTAAATTAAAATAAAATCTTACTGTTTACAATCATTTTTTGTTGGAGTAACAGTAAATGATTTTAAATTTGTTTATAATGGTAAATCGTCGGGTTAAATAAGCGTTGTAGTAGTTCAAATAGTTTGAAATTACGTTAGCCTGCTAGTTTTAAATGAAAAAAAGTTGATCATGAAAATCAAGTCTAAAAACTAATATTGCACAAAGCCGTTAACTACCCAGCAAACATTCTATAGCGGAATTTCAGTGGACCTTTATAGACATTTTAAACAGGCTGCTGTAGTTTGCTAATCGGTTATTTAGTAGACCATTTGTCGCAGCCACTAAATATAGCTAGCCGATGAATAACCACTATTAAAATGTGGTAAAATTATCGGCTTGCCATTGATAGCGGCTGCTGCAAATGGTCCACTAAGTAACCGACAAGTAAAACTTCAACAAAACGCAAAAAAATGTCTATATATGTCCTCTGCAAATCCACTAAAACAATTTTTGCTGGGTAGGGAAGAACGATGGAGAATTTTTTTAAAAGACACAATGTAGGAATCATTTACCAGATGGTTTTTGTAAAAATGACTATAAAAAATATAGAGTATATAGAATATATTGAAAGCATTAATTATATTCCTAACAAAAATGTAATATTGAAAAGAAAATGCATCCTATCGACTTTAGATTATTTAAGAGTCAATTTTAACAACAGAAAAATCTGTGATTTTATTTACGATTGCCAAAACGGCAGAGACATAAGACAAAATTTATTTACTTAGTTTGTTGAAAAGGTTTGTAGAACTTTCTACTAAAGTAAAAATAAAAGAGTTTTTAAATTTTATTTATTTAAATGTTCAAAATAATGCCCATGATTATCTAAACAAAGTTGCGCTATTTCAAGTTATTTTTCAAACGTTTTTTTTTATACTCTCTTTGGTTAAAAGTAGGGTACACTTTGAAACAGTTTGCTTATGTAGTTTTATTGACTTTTAACGTCAATGCTAGGGTTTCTCATTTCCCGTAAATTTAGCATCCCGGGATTACCGGCATAGTTTTTAACATAATAACAATTAGTTTCTGACACAAATTTATCTTAACACGCTAATCTATATTACTATTTAAAATAAAATATTGTTTTAAATATTTTATTTTAAATAGTAAAATAGATTTTTCCTATAAATAGACCCGCGGCAGAAAAAGCTCTTTCTGATTCAATTGATGTGGGCTTGATGGTCATTAATGTTGAGTATATTCTTTCTAAACTTTCGCTACGCTTTCCAGTTGCCACAAAAAATTTGATTTTTTTTTTGAGGTTTTTTAAACTGCTAATGTTTTCTAGAGCTGCTTTTTCTACTTGTTTGACATTACAAATAGTCGCATTCAATTTTTATGGACGGTAAGAGTAGTTTGGAGTTGATGTTTGATTCCTGATTAGAACTAATTGGGTAGTTTAAAAATTTTAGTAGTCCAATTAAATTGGCATTTCTGCGTTCTTCAATTCTCTGGTGCACAGATTGAAAGTTTATTAACTATAAAATTATTTTTCTCCGCCAAATCGTCTTAAAATGAATATCATTACACCTTCTACGTCAAGTAGAGAAGCATTACTTCTACCAAGTCTTTCTACTCCAACTTTTATCTTTTTTTTTAACTTTTTTATTTTTTAAATTGTTATGTCGTTCATAATCGCATATTCATCTTGTATATATATATATATATATATATATATATATATATATATATATATATATATATATATATATATATATATATATATATATATATATATATATATATATATATATATATATATATATATATATATATATATATATATATATATAAACTTCGATAGCTCAGTGGTTTAGAGCACTGTTGTTTCTTGCAAATTTTTATAATTCAGGGGATATTGAGCAAATTTATTAACCTAAAACCTTTTATTCAAGATGATCCGTTCAGGAGCTTGTTTTTAAGAAAAAAAAAATAGTTTTGATCATAATTCCGTAAATACTCTATGTTTTGTTAATAACATGCATGGTTTTAACAAAACATGGAGTATTTAACAGAACATAGAATATAAAAAAACATTTTTTCTCAATATAATAAAACAATTTGACAATATATCAAAAGTTTTTTTTTAATTATTTTTACTTTTTTTTAATTAACTGTATTGAAAAAAAGGAGTTTAAGTATTACTGGTATTATGAAAAAAACGTCATTTTGTTTAACATAGAATATAAATTGTTAAAGGGTATTCAACAGTTCAAAAAGATATTCCGTATTCAAGTAAACTTATCTTTTGTATTTACAATTTTTTGTGTGTGTTTTTATCTGAGAGCTGACAATATTAAGATCTATTTCCTTATTTTTTGATTCAAATGTTTAGTTTGTGTTATTGAGTGAGAGTTCGTATGGTTTAAAACAATTTTTGTTTCAAATAACTAATTTAAAATAAGTAGAAATGAAAAAGAAGTTAGCAACTACCTTTTTCAGATTTCTGATACATAATATGTGCATATTCAGCAAGCATTTCTTTTATCTGATCTTTGCTGACAGGTAGTTTCTGCCTTTCAATATCTTTTCTAATTCTTGAAGAGTGAATGTCTTCTGCATAAAGGAAAGTATGAAATCGGCTCTTATCATCCTATAAAAAATAAATTATTTTAATAACCTTACATCGTAATAGCAAAAAAATGTATTATTTAAATATACAATAAACGAAAATCAAGTCTACCTTTTCAATTTCTAAACATGATGCATAAAATAAATAAACAAACAGTCTGATTGACAAGAACATTTTGTGCAAATATAAACCTATAATTTAAAAAAGAAGAGTGCACAGCATCATAAATTCACATATTAAGCAAAATTGATAATTTTTTGTTTTACTAGTTGATTAAAATGTTGCCGTTCCGAATCTGTGGTAATAAAAAATTCCGACGCGGGGTTTGATTTATAAAGGGTCAAAAAGTGAACCCGTTAAAAATCTTTTTTTTTCAGAAAAAACATACCGTAAACCGGGGTTACTTTGAATAGCGGGGTAACTTTGGATAGCGGGGTAACCGGGGTTTACTTTGAATAGCGGGGTAACTTTGAATACAAATCTATTTTTTTTTTCAAGTTATAATTATGGCAAGAATTTATATGAAATTGTTTAAATCTCAAACATTAAAGTTTGAAAAATAGTTTATATTTTGATTATTTAAAGTTTTACTTTGTTTATTGGTTGTTATTGTTCCCCCAAAAAAATGAATTAAATAATTCGGATATTTTTCTCAAAAAAATTAGTCAGAATACTTCGTACACTGCCTCAGCTAGCGTAGCAGCTTGTTGTCTAAGTTGCATAATTTTTGTTTATAAATTTATTAAGCATGTAAAATCTAAAGAACTTTGTTTGCCTACTATAATTATATTCAATTGCTGTAGCGTAACATACTTTGTTGTATACATTTTTTCGCATACGGGTTTTGAATAACGTTCAATAAAGTAACTCCACTACATGAATAGTCAGAAACATGAAACAATTTAAAATTTACTTTGTCATACATGTATTGTATATAATATATTAAGTATCGTACATAATATTATTGTGATTAAAAATTAAAATATCATGTGTATAAACAGTACGTCACACATACACACGTAGTTTGTGTGTATGTGTGTATATGTGTGTGTGTCTTCGTGTGTATGTGTGTGTGTCTTTGTGTGTATGTGTATATATGTGTGTATACATTGTTTATATATATATATATATATATGTGTGTGTGAGTGTTTCTGATCAAGTTGCCTGTAGTTATGTTTATAAAGCTGACCATTTATGCACAACAAGAACCGAAGTTGACCACCTAATGTATATACAATCAAAAATGCAATCAAAGCCAGGACGGTTCGATTCTATTCACTTTTTTGACTGGTTTGTTATTGTTCTTTGTCAAATTGTTGGAGCATTCCTATTAGTTAAATCAAAGTAATTTTTACAGTGAAAAACTTGAATTTACAAAAGAAAATTTCTTGTTGAGAAAGAAACAGTATCTTGTTCTATAACTAGTAACTCTACCCATTTATTGCAATCTCTTAATGTTGCATTTTATTGATCTCTTAAAAAATATTGTAAGAAAATACTTGATCAATTGGAAACCTTTTGTTTAAAAAATGCACAGACTATTACAAAAAAAAAATCTTCTTTGTTCTTTATTTACTTATAATCATTATATTTGTTAAATCAAAAGGTAATCAACAACTTAGTTGCTTAGTGGTTTTGAAAAAAATATAAGAGTTACCCATTAGATATAAGTATCTTCTTCAATCGTTGGCCAGATAGTTATAACTTTAGTTTGCCGAGCAGTAATTAATGTACTTTAACAATTTTTTCATGTTGATGTAAAGGAAAAAGCAGACTCAAAGGGAAAAAAAAAAATTACTTTTGATCTTGTTAAAAATATTTCTTTTGAGGATTTTTTGGAAAAATGTAAAGATGTTCCACTTGCAAAGTCTAGAAGTGAAACTGATGTAAATGAGACTTTTTTTATGCTGGTCCACTTAAAAAATACCCATACAAACAAAATAAAACACTAAATGGGTGTTTGTTATGAAAAAATGGGTGTTTGTTATGAAAAAATGTTATATTATTTTAGCAATAATAAATTACTGTGAAACTAGAATGTTGTTTTTATTAAATTTTAAAACAAAACAAGGCGTTTTTGAATAGGTTTTGCTTTTACAAAAAACGCATTCAAAGTTACCCCATTTGCGGGGTAACTTTGAATGACTATTTAAATT
The DNA here is from genome assembly GCF_022113875.1 of Hydra vulgaris. Lineage (NCBI taxonomy): Eukaryota > Metazoa > Cnidaria > Hydrozoa > Anthoathecata > Hydridae > Hydra > Hydra vulgaris. The sequence continues at coordinate 17,100,424 of NC_061158.1, read as the reverse complement.
AATATTATACAAAATATTTTTATTTAAATATTATTTTGATTTTAATTATGTAAGAGTCAATCTTAGCCCCTATATTCACTTTGTTAGAATTCAAATATTGTCAATAGTGAAGGAAGAGCAAGTAAAAATATCTCAAAAACGTTCAAAGTAACCTCGTTTAACGGTATCACTTATTAAATTTTTTTGTCTTTTATTTGTTCTTTAGGAGTTGGGTTCAAAGAAAAACAAAACAAAACAAAAAAAAACAATGCGTTTTTTGAATAACTATAAAGAAAAGCAATTTTGAGGCAGTGTCACCTTTTGTCTATCCGGGACCGCTGGATATTTATGAAAAATTCCAAAAATAAGTTTAAAATGACTTCAATAGTACTAGCAAAAATGTTATGAAGCGGTTTTTACATAACAAAATTTATTTCTTATTTTATGACTAAAAACCTGTAAAATTGAATTAATAATAATAATAGTAATAAAAATTACCCCACCAAAAATATTTTTTAAATTTTTATACATTTTTGGAAGAAATAGAAGAAAAAGTAATTATTTGATAAAGTTTGCCTCGTTGCTATTAGGGACCGCTAGTAATATCCAAAAATATTTAAAATATGTTTAAAACGAGGATAATGTTTCCAGTAAAAATGATATGAAGCAATTCTTTAATAAAATATCATAGTTTTTATTTTATGGCCAAAAAACTGTAAAACATCATTAGTAATATTTAAAAAAAAAAAATCTTCGAACAGTTTTAAAAGCGAATTTTAAAATAGGAATAATAATTTACAGTTTTTCGATCTTAAAATAAAAACTAAATATTTTATTAAAAAATTGTTCTATATCTTTTTTACTGGTACTATTATCCTCATTTTAAACCTATTTTAGATATTTTTAGAAATTCCTAGCAGTCCTTGCCACCAGGCAAACTTTATCAAGTTTTTTTTTTTTTAACGCAAATCCTAAAGAACAAATAGAAAACAAAATAAAAACAAAAAAATTTTAATAAGTGATGATTTTTCAGGAAAAAAAAAATTTTATGGGTTCCCTTCTGTGCCCTTTATAAATAAAACTACGCTTCAGAACTATTTATTACCTGCAGATTCGGAATGGCGACATTTTAATTAACTAAACAAACAAAAATGATCAATTTCGCTCAATATGTGAATTTATGATGCTGTGCACACTACATTAAACTTAATTCTTAACTTGACAACCTAAAGTCTTAGCTTTAAAAGGAAGTCGTAGGTTCTTAAAAGAAACAGCGTGAACTTTTTTTTAAGTTTGTGTTTTTATAACACTAAGCTTTTGTCCAAAATTCTAACTGTAATGCCTGTTCAGGAGTGGGGATCAGTTTTATAAAAAATCGATGAGAAAGTAATTCTTATATACAAAATTTTCTAAAAGTACCGTAGTTAAAAAAAACAACTAAAAAACATTCGAGGTGATCTGATTCAACAGTTTAAACTTTCAAAATGTATTGATCAAATTATTTTTGAGAACCCTCAAGTCTGTGTACCATCGATTTCCAAATACAATTTGCCTGAACATTATCTTCAACTTAAACAAAAAAAGAAATTGTATATATATGTTAAAAACGTGCTTGAATTAACTTTTTTATAAATAGAAATTTAAATCCTCTTGTAATAAAAGTTTCTTTGGAAGTAACTACATTTTTGTTGCAGGTTTTTGCATTTGTGTTAAAATTATTTACACCTTTTTGGTACTCAACAAGGCCGTGGGGTGAGGAGGAGCAAGATCCAGACGTTTTTACAGAGAATAATCCTATTTTACCCAATTTGTTTTTGTAAATAGTTTTATTAAAATACACGTTAATTTTGTAATGCGAAGTTAGTTTATATAAAAATAGAAACTCTAGTATAGAAGCCGTAAAATCTTAAGAAACGTTTAAAATTAGGTTACTAAACGAAACGTTTAGAAATTATGTTAGAAACGTTTAAAATTATGTTACTATGCAATAATAAACTTATTTCGTTAAAAATTCAAAGTATATTTTTCACCTATCGCATTCTCGTTTTCACCTATCGCAACACGAAAAAAAGGATCTAACAACAGAGACAAACAGTTTAAATGAGTGCTTAAATTGATGAAATTCTATTCAATTCATGGCTCACTATATTAGAGGCCTAGCCAACGCTCGACTTAAATGATAGTTGCTACATTTTTAATTTGAAGCAAGTTTAAAAGCGTAAAATTGTAGAAAGTTACATCTTTTTAAAGTGATTCTCCCCCAAATATGTGTTATCATTACTTAATTATTCCTAAAATATTTAATATTTATTTAATTATTCCAAAATTTCGATTTAATTATTCTTAAAGTTCGTAAATTCGGTAGTTCAAAATCTAGTGTGATGCGGTTATGGGATAAAGCTGATGTTTTTAACTGATTTATTTTTTGTAAGTTTTTTTTTTCATATAGATAAAATAAAGAAACTTGTAAGTTGATTTCTTTACTTTGATTTTTAACGTTATCTATAAAAATTATTAAAGGAAATATAGTTTAATTTTACGTAAAAAATAAACAAAGCCAAAGAACTGATGAAAAAAAAGCAGATAGAAATTTTCATTTGCATTTCCAAAAAAAGTTTAAGTTGTGAACTACTGTTTTGCTTAAAAAAATACAGATAGATAAAACAAAATTTTTTTTTATAACCACGTTATCGATACTGTGCAAAAGTTTGAAAAATTGAAAAAAATTTTTTACACTTGTCAACACTGATGACCTCTAGGTCAGAGGATCCATGCATCACCCTTACTCTTTATTATATCAATAACCAGTTTGAACTGAAGAAACATTCTTCAACTTTGAAGATTTTGTGGGAAGATACACTGGTTATCACATTAGCAAAGTAATTCTTTTTTTTAGTGTAAAAATTTTTTTAATAATTAATTTGTGCTCGTAAAAAATTAATTTTTTAACGTAAAAAAAAGTTTAACCAAAAATTAAATTACTCCACTCAGATAGCAACTGACTTTGATAAAAGTCAATGATGATTTTGTCCATCCTCTCATGACCTTAAAAATTATAAATGATGCTGAAAAAGCCCTCGATCCCCCGACATTAACTTCAGTCAGAACACCTCCTAAGAATCTTAAACCCAACGAGATTCTTCAAAAAATTAATTTTTCAAAACAAAGCATGTTTCATCAGCGCCATAGCGCTCTTCTTCGTTACCTTTAACGCCAACACCTTCAAAAATTAAAAGAAAAACAAAGAAAACATTTGGATATTTCAGGAAGAAATATCCAAAGTGACACTCAGCTCTTGCTAACACCAGAATCGTCAGAATCGTTAATCGTATTATAATAAAAAAAGGAAAATTTTCTAAGAGTAAAGTTAGAAATTCCCCATTTCAGACAACTGACATTGGTTCCGATAGTCTTAATGTACTACACATGTACTGTACAGATTTGATAACTTACAGATAACAGACAAATACAGATATATTACTGCGATACTACTTGATAAAAACTAACTGCGATACTATTTAATGACAAAGAATAATAGCGTGGTTATAATAATGGAAGGTTATAAAATAATAATTTTCAGTGAGCAAAATTAATGGGTTGATGAACAATGTTTCATCGTTGAATTACTGCCATTTAAAAATACAACTGTGTAAAAGATTAAAAAAACTGCATTGCTTAATAGTAAAAAGCACTACAAGCTTCTATTTGATTAATGGGGGAGCATTCGCTAAGCCTGAAGAACTGAGATTTCTGTTAGTTAACAATGGTTAACTGAAAAAACCAGAGAATAGCAGTCAAAGTTTTTTTTTAACTAATTGCATTTGTTCGCAATTAGATAAACCTACGGTATAATATAAATTTTAATTTCTCTTAAAAATCGAAAATGTCTGTAAACTGGTACAATATAAAATTAAATTACTTTACTATTTTATGTTAACCTATTTGTCGTAAAAATATTAACATTTCTCGTAAAACTTAGAAATTTCTTGTTTGTCTCGTTTCTTACCGTTTTATTTCTGAAAAAGTTTAACCTTATTTTGTTTTGTACCGGTTTTTACAAAACAAGAAATTATTGTTTTGTTTTGTACCGTTCTTTGCGAAATTATATAAAAATTGTTTTGCTTTGCACCAGTTTTATCAAAACAATATTTTTTTATCGTTTTGTCTCGTTTCGTTTTTTACCGTTTTGAGACGCAGATGCTTAGCAGTAACCTATTTATTATATAAACAGATTCACCTACAATTAGGCGTGTATTTTTGTTCCCAGACTTAAATCAGTGCAGTTTTTGGAAAAAATATCTTTACATGATATAGACAAAAATAAAGAAAAGTTTAAAATTTAATCTTACCTGAAAGTTAATTAACATAAATATCAAAAAATCTTGGATTTGCTTCCTGTAACGTATCACAATAATCCTCTGATTTTTTACGATTTTTGTTTTTTTAAAGTTTTTTTTTATAAGATTATCATATAAAGTATTTATAAATTAAAAAAAAAAAAAAAAAGACAATAGTAAGTGATCTAGATCCAACAAATTATAGACCCGTTTCACTAACATCTAACGTTGGTAAAATTATGGAGCGAATTATTAGAAATTGTATGATGGCGTTTCATTGAAAACAATTTAATTTCTAAAGAGCAACATGGTTTTGTTAATAACAAAAGTTGTATAACCAACCTGTTGGAAATATTAGATTTAATCACGTAAGCGTATGAAGAGGACATTTCACTTGATGTTTTGTTTTTGGATTTCAAAAAAGTATTTGATTCAGTCTCTCACAGTAAATTACTGGAGAAATTATTTAAACTGGGATTTGGGTCATCGTTGTTTAATTGGTTTAAATCATTTTTGTCAGATCAAACTCAGAGGGTGGTTATAGGTGAATATGTTTCAAGTTAGAAGATGGTTACTTGTGAAGTACCGCAAGGTTCAGTATTCGGACCTCTTTTATTTGTTATCTTCATTAATGACTTATGTAGAGGGATTATTAAAGTCATTAAATTATATGCAGACGATACCAAAATATTTCAATCAATCATTGTTATGATGATAATAAATTATTACAAGAGGACATTAACATGTTAGTAAAATGGTCTGAAGATTGATTAATTAAATATAATGAATCAAAATGTAAAGTAATGTATATTGGTAAAAAGAATCCTAGATATGGATATAAATTGAACAACTCTGTTTTAACAGAAACAACAATAGAAAAAGATCTTAGGATTTTCAGTTCAAATAATCTAGAGTGGAAACATCATATTAATTCAGCTATAGACAAAGGAAACAGAAAATTAGGCATGATCAAAAACTCTTTTGAGTGTTTAGATGAATTTTCATTAAATTTAATATACAAATTGTTAGTAAGTCCTCATTTGGAATATGGAGCAGCAGTTTGAAGTCCATTTTGGAAGAAGGACATTGACAATCTTGAACTTGAGCAACAAAGGGCTACTAGAATCAAATCTTAAGGGGGAAATCGTATGATAAAAGATTAAAGATACTTGAATTGACTATTTTTGCATAATAGAAGAAGAAGAGGTGATCTCATTCAAATGTATAAGATCTCAAAAGGAAAAGATATGGTTAATTTTCACCACTCTTCATTTAATTTTGAGCTGGAACGATCAAGTAGAAGTAACAATCGTAAAATACGCAGACAATTTACCAATTCGAGAATTCGTCACCATTTCTTCACAAACAAAGTTACAAACGCTTGGAATTCTCTTCCTCAATGGATAATAGATAAAGATAACTTGAACCTTTTTAAAAATAGCATTGATAAATATTTTGGTTTTTGAACACAATATTTTTTACTCGGCTGTTATAGTCTTAACTCTACGTAATTAAGACTCAACATACCTCAAGTGTGTACAGCATCTTTTCTATTCTACTCTATTCTAAGTGTAAATTTTATTTTATAACTCACTGAACACTATGTAAACATAATAGTTAATATATGTAAACATAATACTTCATATATGAAAACATAATACTATCAATGTTATTATAAATTAGCATTCGTACTGTTTATATATTACAACTTATTTTCAACTGCTCATTTACATTTTTATGACTGTCGTTATTACTTATTATATTGTTTAATATTTATCGATGATATTTGTCAATACTATTATTATTATTGTTAATATTTTTATTATTATTGTTGTTATTATTGTTGTTATAATATAATCATTATTATTGTCATTACTATATCTAATAGTTATTATTATAATTATTATTCTTATTGTATATAGTAATTATTATAATAATAATTATTATTGTATAAGTATTATTCTATTGTATTGTCATTACTATATCTAATAGGTATTATTATAATTGTTATTATTGCATAAGTATTATTGTTGTTATAATAATTATATTGTTAAATTTACTTTAATATTATTATATGATTGCTATTATTATTTAATTGGTATTTAATTTAGATTAGTACTTGTACTATTATTAAATAAACATGAAATCTAAAAACTTTTATTTTAGAATATATATTGTTATTATTGTTCGAACTAAAAGATAACTCACAGTTTAGCGCTATGGGAATTCTTCAGACTCGAAAAAAAAAAGTTTTTTTTAAGAAAAGGATTTTAAAAGCTTTGCAGTGTCCTCTAGAATTACTTTTAAGTCGTTCTTATTAAGCGCGAAAAACTTAACAAAACATGTTTAAAGTACGTCTACGAGTTGCTATTTTTTTTTAAAAAAAAAAAAAATAATAATAAATAAACACTTTTTGGTTTCATCAAGAAGTTTTATTACGGTCTAAGTGGTTTGAGACTTAAATATCTATTTTTAGAAATACCTAAATAAGATAAGACAATGAGAAACGCAGTTTATAGTAAGATTATTTTTCAGAAACACTTGTAAAAAAAAAAAAAAAAAAGAAAAAAAAAGGATTTTGGGAATCAGAGGTTTGAGCTAATGTGAAAATTATTAAATGAATCTTAATAGTTTTCACGTTACCCGAGGAGCAGTGACGGATCCAGGATTTTTGGGTGATTGAGGTAACTAACTTCCAGACATGGAGCAAACTCCAAACATTTGTATGTTTATACATATGTCAAATAATGAGGCTGTACAAAAATTGCAGTGATTGGAGGCTAGGAACAACTCTTTGACTTCATTCCCTCAAACTCAAAGTTTAAACCCCCCTCAATTTGAGGGAGTTACAAATTTTATATGGTCATAATTTTTGAACGCTGAAAGATAATACTATGAAACTTAAAATTTATTTATGAGTTCAAGTCTGAGAAAAGTAACAAAAAAAAATTTATCAACTTGTTGAAACTATGTTTGGTGCGGTGATGGTGGTAGGGGAAGGGATGAAGTCAAAGGGTGATGGGATGAAGTCAAAGGTTTGATCTCAATCACCAAAATCCTGGATCTATCACTGCTGAGGAGCTGAAATTTTCTAAAAAGCATACCATATTAACTTCCGAAGCAAGTTCTTTTGATGTAATGATGATAATGATGATCTTCTTAACTTCTGAAACAAGTGCTAACTACATATGTCTTCAATTAAGTTTCTTCACAAAATGCATGGATTTGTGAAACTGAAATTTCTTTATCTACCTATTTGTATTTAGTAAAGTTTTATCTCAACTAAATAAATAAAAGCTCTTTATTTTGCCGTTTTCACCAATCACCAATCTAGTTAGTAAAACTACATAATGTCCTTATAAAAATAACATCAAAATCCAAGCAATCCGTTACACTTTTAGAACTAAATTTTAATAAATTTTTTTTAATGGAAACCTTATAAACTCTAGGGGAGAACCTTAATGAATGGGACAATTATTGAATGGGACAAAATCAAATTTGCATAGAAGCATCTACGGTTGGCTATCCAAACTCCTGTGGTAATAAGTGTTTGACACAACCATTCAACAGACCAAATCTTTATTTCTATTATGGTCTAAACGTAATGGCATTGGATGTTATTGTGTTTTGAAGAACAATAAGTAATTTTTAAAAACAATTTTCTGTGTCTGATTTTGCAGCGATTACTAAAGTTAAGGAAAATGAAACTCCAATTTTCAACACCCAATTGTCTCTACTTTTTAAATTTGTAAAGTGTTTTTGTTTAGGTATTACTGTTTTTAACCTGTCCTGTCATTTTGTGGATATAGTGGGAAGCCTATTGAATGGGACAAAGTATTGATTATTGAATGGGACTTGTCCAAACAGCCTGATATGAAAAAAGTAGAAAAATATATTTCGGCAACTTAGTTATGGTCACACATAATTTTATTTTTAATAAAATTTTTTGTTTTACTAAAAAGAATTATTTGTGTTTTTAATTTAATTTTAATATACATATATTTTTTAATAAAACTATTTTAAGTTTGTCAATATATGCAGACATTCGGCCATATTTATAGCTTTTTCGGGTTCCCTAATGGTAGAAACTACCCTTACTGCTTGACTGGCTTGAAAGTTACTTAGGACCTCTTTTCTTTTATTAATTTTTTAGATTTGTCCCATTCAATAATTTTATTTGTCCCATTCAATGAGTAGTTCTTAATGAATGGGACAAATGCCATGGTCTAATTAAACTCTCTTTTTACCAATACCCATATGCGGAATCAATTTTTTTGTTTTTGTTTATCATAGTACGAGAGTTAACAGTTATCAAACTATTTTCAAAGTTATTTTTAAACAAATTTATCAACCTCAAAAAATGCATTTTACGAAAACTGTCCCATTCATTAAGGTTCTCCCCTACAGCAAAATAAATCTCAAAAAACAGTCAACCATTTTGTTGTACAAAACTTTCATTCAAAACAGACTTATTCAATTTAGAATTACGGAAGCGATTTGCTTTCCAAATAATGTTTCCGAAAAAAAGATATCTCAGTTCAAAGTTGAATATTGAGTAAACATCATTTATCACATATAGATTTAGATTCATTTTTTATGTTTCATTTATGTTTCATTTAAAAAAGATCAATCAAAAAAAAAAAAAAAAAAAAAGTCAATTAAAACTAAAAAAACAATGCAGCTTTAATTTAATTTACCCTAAATTTATTTTTAAATAAAATTTAACAAAAATAAAAATTAATGACAATGATCATTTTTAAAAATCACATTTTCTGATATTCAATTCGAAAAAGAACCCGCCCAAATATGAAAACAGTATTTTATACAAGATAGGAAAGGTATTCCATACAAGGTAGGAAAAATAAAAAAAAGTCAATGGCGACCGCGATAAAGAGAAGCGACCTTAGCATATGTTAACTTTGGAATGGGTTATATAATATGATATATTATATAAATTAGATGTCTAACTTGCACGATTTTATTAGACAGAAAATGAAGCCACTTTTTTTTGTTTATAAAAATAGTCAGTCATTTGTAAAAAAGGCAAAAGCCAAAGTGTGGAATAAAAATAAAAAATGCAAATCAAAAGTTACTAATAAGTTAAAGATAATTCAAAAACAAGTTTGGTAATTATAAAATACTTATGAAAGTTTTTTTATGAGTTTTTTTGAAGTATTTTAATTTTTTTTTTTTAATTTTATTTGCATTCACTCCCAACAAAGCTGCAAGCAACCACTATTAAGTTGGGAGTTACTAGGAAAAAAAAGAACAGAGTTATAGAGCAAGGAAACGGTTGACAGAAGACTTGAAAAGTTAAAGGTTGTAGGAGTCAAGAAAACATAAAGATGGGAGAGAGTTCCAAAGGATTGAAGTGCGGGGAAAAAAGCTAGATGAATAAAAGTTTTTAGAGCATGCTGGGACAGATACAGTAAACGAATGAGACTTAGCTGAATGACGAGTAAAACGAGAATGAATTTTAGTTGATGGAACTAGAAATGATAACTCCTTTGAGCAGTGACCATGATAGTATCTGTAGAAAAGAGAAAGAGATGCAACTTTACGACGATGGGAAAGAGGTTCAAGCTTAGCAAATAGTCCAGGTCCAATAACATTTACAATGCGTTTTTGGACCTTGTCAAGAAGAGAAAGTGAATCGTTAGAAGAACCAGCCCAAATATGACAACAGTATTCCATACAGGGACGAATAAGAGATTTGTAGAGGTAGAGAATGGAATCAGAAGTAAGGAAATGGCGAGCACGATAAAGAGAAGCAACCTTAGCAGAAGCTAATTTAGCAATCGATTGTATATATGGTTTCCATGAAAGGTCAGTAGTAAGCGATAATCCAAGAAGACGTAAAGAGGACGACTCAGTAAGAGGATTGCCATTCATTAATATAGGAATGTTGACCATACTACGGTAGTTGTTTGCAGTAAGCAATTGGGTTTTTTTAGGGCTGAAATTCACAAGCCACTGTGAACCCCAATCTATTACTGAAGTGAGATCAGATTCAAGTTCAGCTGCTTGTTCTAGGCGATCGAAAAGAGAAGACTTTTTGTCAAGACAGGAGTATAAAGTTGAGTCATCAGCAAAAAGAGCTACTTTAGATGAAAGGTTGTCAGGAAGATCGTTTATGTAGATAAGAAACAAAACAGGGCCCAGGATGAAACCTTGGGGAACCCCAGAAGTTACTGGAAATAAAGAAGAGTGTTGGCCTTCAAGGATGACTTTAATAAACCGGTCAGAAAGAAATGATTTGATAATCTCAAAAACTTTCCCAGAAACACCATATGAAGCAAGCTTATGGAGAAGACCAGTATGCCAAACTTTGTCGAAAGCTTTAGATATGTCGAGAGCAATAGCCCTAGCCTCACCGCCTCCATCTAATGCACGATAAAATCTTTCAGTTACAGCAGTTAGCAAGTCGGCCGTAGAGCGAGAGGATCGAAAACCGTATTGATTGTCTGACAGCAGTTTATTTGACTCAAGATGAGATGTGAGGAATATGTTGATCAAAGACTCAAAGACCTTGCTAATAACAGAAAGAAGACTGATCGGACGATAATTGGAGGGGTCAGAATTTTCTCTAGATTTTTTGAATATTGGAACCACAGATGCCATTTTCCAACAAGCAGGAAAACAAGACTCAGTCAAACACTTGTTAAATAGTTTAGAGAGAATTGAAGAAAGTTCTGGAGAACAATTCTGCAAGACTGTGACAGGAATGTTGTCTGGACCACAAGCTGTAGACGAGTTTAATTGAGATTTGACTTTAGCAACAGAAGCCGGAGTGATTTGAATGTCTAACAATGGGTCAACCTGTTTGACTGGAATGGAAGGAAGAGAATGTCCATAAGATTCAAGAGTGGAATTAGAAGAAAAGTTCTTTGCAAACAGTTCTGCCTTATCCCTGGGAGAGGTAACAAGATCAGTCCCATAAATGAGAGATGGAATGTTAGATCTACCCTTGTTAACAATGTTGTTGAAGATTTTCCAAAAGTCTTTAGAGCCTAACTTCTGCGATAAGATGCGAGATTTAGTGAACTGAGAATAATGGAGTTTAGCATCAGAAAGCACCTTTTTGCATCGATTTCTTGCAATAATAAATAGCCGTTTGTTCTCAAGAGAGTTGTTCTTTTGAAAAAGAGGAAAAAAATGGCTACGATTGGATATAGCAGCCGCACAAGAAGGAGAAAACCATGGAGTAGAATGAGGCTTGACTTGAAACCGACGAGAAGGAATAAAAGCTTCCATTCCAGCCTGAATCCAGGAGGTTACGTAGAAGGCGCATTTGTCAGCTGAGAGAGAAAAAACATCAGCCCAAGGACCATCACGAAGAAAATCACGAAAGGAATCCCAGTCAGTTTTAGGGTAGTAGTAGGTGGTGCGATGATAAGGTGAGCCCAAAAAAGAAGAACGAGAAGAAAGATTTACAGAGATCATTGCGTGGTCAGAACCGCCTAAGGGAGAAAAGGGAGAAACTGAACATAAGCTAGGGTCAGAGACAAGACATAAGTCAAGGAGTGAAGGTAAATGATTAGGGTTGTCAGGAAAACGAGTCACAAAGTTAACTATCTGAGTAAGAGATTGAGAAACGCAGAAGTTAAAGACTTTAGTGCCAGCAGGATCAGTGGTGTTAGAGCCAAGCCATTCAGTGTGATGGGCATTAAAATCACCACCAACAACAATATTGGCAGAGGGGTAAAGAGAGAGGGCATGGTCAATTTGATCAGAGATAACATCTAAAAGAGTGCAATCATGGGAAGAAGGAGAACGATAAAAAACAAAGAGAAAGGTGATAGAGTGAAGAGGTGCTAGGCGAAAGCACATAAAAGAATGGTCAAAGGATTCGAACCTGATTTCACGACAAATAGGGGAATTAATGCGTATGTAAACCCCTAGCATGTGACTATTGGAGTCTTTACGAATTAAAGGATAGTACCCATCAACACTGACATCTGAAGAAGGAATTGCAGAACTTAAATTTGTTTCACTGAGTGCAATTCATAAAAATGCTTCAAAAGCGTCTGTCGTTTTACTTTTCTATTCAAAACTTTAATCCCTTCTTAATTAAAAATAAATAAGGAAATAATAAATTATTATTTTACAAGTAGGGGAAAGGCGCCTATGATGGCGTAGCGGTCATATTTTCATAATTATTGGTTATGACAAAAAAGTGATTAGATCTACATGTCTACACTGACTTTACATTAGTTTCAGTAAAAATACTCTATGCTTAACTATTGCTTTTATAATCAACAAAAATCAATTTTTGGGATGTGCTATTGTATTTTTAATTCTTTTATATATTTAAGATTGTGATTTTATTATTAATTGTGCAGAAATGAAATTCTCATGCATTTTATTTCCAAGTTTTTTGCATTAAGTAAAACACTTATTTTAATTTTATCGTTTGAACATGGCAGGCAAGGTTTAAATGAAAATGATGGCTTTTTCCTATGATGACATATTGACGAATTAGGTGTTTTGCAATATTAAGGAGTTTTTTTCTCTTCATTAAAACAACATATTTATTAGTGAAGTAAAAAGAAATTTATACTTCACTAAAAATATTTCGGTTCAAAAAAACACATAAAACGCGTTATCTCTTATGCGTAAAATTCTACACTGCTGCTATGTAGCACAAAAGGGTTAATTAGGATGATTACACGAAATTTCTGGCAATTCTGAGGAAGACTTTAAGGTCAAATGAAATCTTGAGGTTACTTTTGATGCTAACCAGCCCCATCCTCTCCATTGCCATCATAGGAGTATTAGTTGCCTGTGATGGCATACTTGTACTTTTTTTTTTTTTTTAATAACTAACAGAAAATAAAATTAATAAAAACTCCTAGGATTATTATTTTTCTACATGTAACAAAGAATTTATCCATATCAAAACTTTTGTTCTTGGTCTTAAGGAAACTGAATAATGAAGCTTCAATGTTAAGTATGCCATCATAGGCACCATTTCCCTATTCTAATTTCCGCTTAACACTTTTACATAAATAGTATTTAGATTTAAAATATTCATTTAAGAAAAAAAAAGTTAAAAATATTTATTTACAAATTTAATCTGCCATTTGTAAAAAGGGCAAGAAGCGGCTTCACTTTTCGGATCAAAGTTGTTTATATAGTATATCATTGGTTATATATAAATCGGTATTTTTTGGGCGGATTTGCTCAAAAACCCATTTTTGAGGAAGCTTAAAAAAACTCTTTATATCTTTCTCTAATAAATATACATACTTTTTAAATATATTTCTAAAATACGCAGTTTAAACCCCCCTCAATTTGAGGGAGTTACAAATTTTATATGGTCATAATTTTTGAATTTTTAACATCATAGAGCACTTTGATAATTTATATAAATTTTTGTTTGTTAAAAATTAATGTTTGAAATTTCAAAAAAATCGCCCTCAAAAAAAATCGAATTTTTTAGGAAGGAGAATAAATTAAAACTCTTATAAAACAACAACTTTAAAAACTTTGAAACAATGTTTTAATATGTAAGAGAGCAATATAATAAATAAATATAGGGCAACAATTCAAATTTCTATCAGTAAGGCCTTTTATTCCGATTTTTCCTCAGTCACTATCAGGGAAATCTTTACATTTAGTAGTTGGCCAGGAATACAGCTTATACTCCTGAACAACAAATAAAACTCATTGAATTCTTCAAAAATAAATTCTTTTAATTTGGTAAGGTCTTTCACCTCGCCATTTTCCCATCACCTTTTAAGTGTAACCTTGCCACTTATACACTGGGTATGCCAAACTAGTCATATGTGGTACAGTACCAGTATGTTTAGCCATAAAAAAAGTATGACCGAAAAATTTGTGAATGCCTTGATAAGAGCTTTTTTATCATTGCCATATACAAAATAAAATAGATTCCTTATAAAAAAGTGAACCTTTCTTTCTTTCTTTTGGTGTATTTTACCCTTAGTTTCTGCAGAAGCACAAGACATTTTGTAATGTTTGGTGCTACAATTCAGTTACATCTACTGTTTCTTTCATAGTAAACTTATTTGAGCTGGAACAAATTCTAAGACTAACATAGTAGTAGTATTTGCTTATATTTAGGGTTACAACTGGCAAACCACCAGCTACGTTATTATTCAATAGAAATATCAAAAATAAGTTTCCTTCATAATAATTGAAAAATCACCCTATGACAAAGAAATGAGAGAACGTCAAGATAAAAAGTATAAAAAAGTACAAAAATATTTTGATATGAAACATCATGCAAAGAAGAGAGATGACGTTAAAGTAGGAGATCAGGTTCTCGTTAAACGCCATAAACCGGGAGGAAAATTAGACTCAAAATATTTAAACAAGAAATATATAGTTAAAGAAAGAAAGCAAAATTTAATCATTGTAGTCGATCAAGAAGTAAACGAGTTGGCGCGTAATATACAATTTATAAAAAAACTCTTAAAACCTGAAGCCGAAAGTATACCACGTGAAACACCAGTAAATGATATTGAAAGAAAAATAGTTAAAAGAAAATCATATCCAAAGCGAATTAATAGACCTATAAAGTTTTACTATTAAAATTTTCTAAACACGATTTATTTATTTGTGTAATAATAGAAGCTTTCCCAATCAGGGGAAACTGTTGAGAGTTGGTAACGAAATACATAACATTATGATTGATAAGAGTTAGTAGTTATATTTTAAAATTATTTTAAACAGCTTGCGCTGGCAGGAGTAAAGTCATTATTTTAATTGTGATGTAAGCAATACTGATAAAATAAGAATACAAATATCGATAAAGCTGCATTGCTTAACTTATTGATGGTCTCGTATGGAAATTCGCATCCCGATAAAATGAAGGCTAATACTTAGAAAGAATTCGATAGTCTATGAAATTCAAGCATGAGGATCTTGAATTAAGGTATATATAATCAATATACATATAATCAATTCATTCAATAAAAAGGCAATGAAGTTCAAGAGCAAGCAATTGTCATTTTAGGCCAATAGTCTAAAACAATCAACCCCTACGTATCTTCTTCTTTAATTTGACAAGTTTGTAGAAGCCACCAATGAGCGATCTGTTATTAATAACCAACAAAAACCATTAACTTCCAATTTGTCAACCACTAAAAATAAAACAGATGCTCAAGATCGCATTAGTTCTGAGATTGAAGCTTTAAATTGTGAAGCTGATGGACTGAAGACTAGGAAGAGAAGCAGATTCATTGCTGAAGCTGAAAAGGATTATTTGAAAAAGAAAAAGAGGAAACTAGCTTATCTAACTAAAGAGCTGGACAAGAAAAAGTATGATCAAGCTAAATAGAAGAAAACTAGAGAACTGAAAAAAGCTAGAATGGAGAAAATCTGCTTGAGATATCCAGAAGTCAAAAAGAAACTGAAAATAAGAATGAAACCTGGTCGACCGTCATTAGAAGTAGATCAACCTCTTTTTTTGAAGGTGGTTATTGATATTGCTTCCATGGTTCGTCCGCTGATGAAAGATGTCGGTCAGAGGTTCTTCGGGTAATATAATTTACAACTAAAGTAGTTTAAAGTAGTTCATTATATCCAAGTATATCCCTTTATATTTAAAGCATTGCAATCAGCAAGAGCACCCTCTATACTCCTATACTACCGAGAAGTTATGGAACATTAGAAGGTAAAAAATACGTCAAAATAGTCTCTATTAGTTAGTTGTCTCTGATCAGAGCTCAGAATAAATTTAATTCAAAACATGTTGATGGAATCTTCTGCAATTCAACTATAAAATATTTTGAAGAAGTTGTTCTATTTCGGGACTAGGTGAAGTACGTTTCATTAGCCAAGACTACAAGGCCAGAGTGCCAATTTGAATCACAGCAGTCAAAAAAAAGACGCCACTGTTGATGAATTTGGAGTACCGGTTAACTGTCTTGGACCACAATTGGGTCGTGGCTGCTAAATACAAGCTAATACCATCTGTATACGCAGGAATTACTATGAAAAGAGATGGTCTCTGAAAAACAGATGCTGTTACTTATATTGGATTTACCTACATTGCTGTTCGATTAGAAAAACACTCACCCTCAATCACTTTTGCTCATGAATTAGACTTTCAGCGGCTCTTGTGTATCAAAAAATTCAACTGTATTACCAGAGATTCTCAAACTAATATGATTAAGCCAATCGTTGTGTTTAGTGTTGATGAGGAACCTGAAAAAAATCCCAGATACCAGAAAGTTATTGAAATTGGAGTTCACCATTTCTTGAAGAATATTCTCGCCGCTCTCGTATTTTCATTACGAAAAACACTCCGAGGCGCAGTACATTCAACAGAGCTGAGCAACGAATGGCACCCCTAAGTAGAGAATTATCTGGAGTGACTCTTCTACTTGAGTATTACGTAACCTATCTTGATTCTCAAAGTAATTACAAATATTTATTGACAAAAGTTTATTCATAATATGTAAAATAATTTTCATCTATAAGAACAAATATATTTTTTTTAATCAGGCAGGACAATATATGAAAATTCGGGAAAAAAAGAACTTTTGCTTTTCCAGACACTTCTTTAGCAGATATTTGGTCTGACCTAAAAATTGACGGTTATCCAACCATTGTATAGTATTCATTCAGAGCAATCAGAGCTAGAGTCAAGGAACCCGGTATTTTAGCCCGGTAAAATACCGGGTTAAAATACCGGGTATTAGCCCCCCCTCCTCCTTGATCCGACAGTGCCGGATCAAGGAGGAGGGGAGGCTAGGGGGGACTATAGCCCCGGGCCCCGCAAATTGAGAGACCCCCAAAAATTTTAAAGGACTTTTTTTTTAAGTCATTTTTAGGCTCTGGCCTATAAAAGGCCTCCAAAAACAAAAATAGCCCCGGGCCCCAAGAAGTCTTAATCCGCCACTGAATATAGATTAGAAACATTACAAGACCAAGGCTTAAAATTTTGAGGTACCCCATAATTAGAGATGGAATGTTCAGCTTTCCTTTGTTAAGATTTTCTAACAGTATGTACAACCTAACATCTGAGATAAGATATGAAACTTAATAAACTGAGAATATTAATTTTAATAAGTTTTCCTAACAAAAATTAACTAACAATATCATATTATTGTTATTATCAATGTGCTTCTTAACAAGATTTTGTATTATTCTTAACAAGTATTTGCATTAAAAACTAATTTCTTATTATATCCAAATTTTATAACATAGTTTAGGTCTTAAAACAAAATAACTCATCTTAAAATGACATTAGAATTCTGCCCTAATAAGAAAGAACACAGCATATGTTAAATATCCATTTTTTTTTTACTAATTAAACAAAAAACAAAATATTTATCTATTATAATATTAAAACTCGTACGTTTTTTAAACGTTATTTGGACGTTTTAATCAGGTTTAGACCTAATAAAAACTTCCAATAAACGTTTTGAAAACGTACCGTGCTCACTGGGTCATTAATAAATACAACCTGAAAACTTAAAAAATTTATATGGTTTCATATGGTTCGTATATGAAAATTAAGTATATTGCAAATTGTGCAAGATAAATATTTTACAGATACTGTGTTCTTTCTTATAGGGGCAAAATACACTTTAAACAAAAAATTAGAAGGAAACTTTATTTTTGAACTTGTATTAAACATTTTTTATTTACTGCTTTTATTGCAGTTAAAATCTAGCTTTTTCACTGCCTATAATTTTTTATAACATTTTTCCTATATTAATTATTATTTTAACTATTTAGAATATTTAGTAAAATAATAATGAAACATTTTGCTTTATATGATTATAATGAAACACACACAAATTGTCTAAACGACAGTAGTTGTCACTAACAGCGGAACTAATGACCTTAAAATCAATGCGTCTTTATTTTTTTTTTTTTTTTTCGCTAACTATATTTTTTAACTCTTCAATGTTCGGAAAAATGTTAGTTTATCTTTTTCCTTTTTTTGGGGTTTTCAAAAATGTTTAATATTTTACGATAAAATTATCTATAGTAATTACCTAAATAAGAGTTTTACCCACTATTTATAGAAAAGATTTTTTTTTAAACTTCCAAAATTTCCGAACATTTTTATGTATATATATATATATATATATATATATATATATATATATATATATATATATATATATATATATATATATATATATATATATATATTAGAGTATGTGTATATATATAGAGTAAATGTGTATATATATATATATATATATATATATATATATATATATATATATATATATATATATATATATATATATATATATATATATATATATATATATATATATATATATATATATATATATATATATATATATATATATATATATTTATATTAGAGTAAGCCGAAAGTTTTTTTCTGATTTTTGACTCGCTATACTGCAAAAAACTTGTCTGTAGGCTACCTAAGGATAATGAAAAAAAAAACATTGATATTTTACGTCTGGAGCTAGCGCGTCGCATTCGAATAGTCGAAGAAAGTTTCCCTTTCTATAATTTTTTAACAAATGAAAAGAAATTAAATAAATTATTTAAAAAATATCTAGAGACAATTCAAGTAAAAAAAGTATTGGAATGGTAAATAAAAAATCGTTTTTTCGGCTAAAACTTTTTTGAAGAAATATATTCTTTTACTTTTCGCTAATTTCTGTCGCTAATTTAAAATATGATTTGATTAAAAAATTAGGCATTGAGGATCTGAAGTTATGTGTAGTTCTTATAAAACCATCTATGGAGTTGAAGCCAGCTATTTTTTGTGAAGCCTCTGTTACAAGCTTTACACATCGTTCTACTGCTTGGGTGTGACATGGAATTTTTTCAAAGTTCCACTCAGACGCTGTTTCACCTGATTCTTCGCAGCAAATGCGAAGGTGGTGGCAAAAGTGTAGTAGTGTTCCAGTCAATCATCTCTGTATAGTCGGTAGCAAGGAAATTAATTTTGGGTGGTTGAAAACTCCTTATAAAAGAAAGTTTTCTGAATGTGCAAAAAAAAATTTCTGAATGTGCAAAAAAAATTTCTCTCAATCAATGGGTCTATTACTTTTAGCAAATCATTGGGTAAGAATCTTGACATCTTTATCATTTCAAATACTTGTTCTGCTCCATTTGTGAAGTATTTAATTTATTTTATATAAAACAATCTACGGACATATGACTTTAAAAGAAAAGAAACTATAATTTTGTGCTCCTCTGTTGATGTTTCAAGGCTGAAATACAATCGTAAAACTCTGTTTGAAGTCGTTAACCACCTTGAAATTGTTCCAAGTTCACGAACCGATAAATCTTCAGAACAACTGTCTGTTTTAATAGCAAAACTTATATCCAACAAGAACTGCTGATCTTTGTTTAAAATTTTGCGATCAATTTCTAGAATTTCACAATTGACATTGACAAATTTTACCTCTGGTAATTTCTTTCAGTTATTAAGCTGTGCGCCAATCGAACCGCTAAACGATTTTGGGCCTGTCATTTCTCCGTTAAACGTTTGAAATAAATGCCGGAACGCAATTCGTTGAAGTGTAAGAGGCAAATCCTACACTGCAGTGATCTTTTTACATATTTTTCAATTGTGGAAATAACACCGGATTTCCATCCCGTGTTAGTAACAGTGCCATTGCATCTGATTTTGTCCAATTTGAAGAGGAACTCACCAACTGCTTCAGTGCAAATAAATGAAATAATCTGTGCTCTTGGTTACGCTAGATACTTAGTTGATACAAAAGTATATAATGGCTTAATTGTGACAGGAGACTTTAACTTTCCAGGCATCAAAAAATACTGCCAAAAAAAAACAACCCTGGGTCACAAACAAGTTAATGAAGCTAATTAGACTAAACAAAGAGCTCTGGTACAAAAATGCAGCGCACATCACAGAGTATACAGGTGTCAAAAAGGAGGTCAAAAAGAATAGCAAACGAGAATTACGTGTCTATGAGTCAGAGCTAGCTAACGACAAGCACAATCCAAAAAGACTATTTGCATATATTAATAGTAAACGGATAGTGAGCAATCAAATATCAGCCTTAATCTCAGATTCAAACCAAATGAGCAGTGATGCAATAACAAAAGCAAACATTCTCAAAAACCAATTTCAATCAGTTTTTACAAAGGAACCACTGACCCAGCCACTAAAACCTTTTGCATCCAAAAACAATGTTTTAACTTCGGATATAACAATTGACCAAAACATTGTTCTCAAACATCTAAATATGCTTGATGGAAATAAGTCAATGGGTGATGATAGCATTAGTCTGTTTGTTTTAAAAGCATGTGCCACATTAATGGCAGTTCCGCTAACTTTGATTTTTCAACTTTCAATAAAATCTAGAAAGGTTCCACTATCTTGGCTCAGAGCTAATGTTACACCTATTTATAAAAATGTTAGCAGAACAGATCTAGCCAATTACAGGCCCATATCGCTCACTTCTGTTCCATGCAAACTTATGGAAAAAAGTAATAATCAACCATTGTCCTAGTTGGACAAGTAATAATCAACCATTTGGTAAATAACAAATTGCTTTCCAAAACTCAACATGGTTTCGTTTCAAAAAAGACTTGCATCACAAATATTTTAGAAACAATGGACTTTTTGACTTTTAGCAAATCAAAGAAAAAACCAGTCGACCTAATTTTTCTTGAGTTTGCAAAGACATTTGATAAAGTTTCGCATGTAAGATTGCTGCAAAAGCTTGAAATGTATGGTATAAATGGCAATCTTCTAAACTGGATAAAAGCCTTCTTAACAAACCGCAAGCAGCGTATTATAGTTGGAGAATCAAAATCTGACTGGATTGATGTAACTAGCGGGATTCCCCAAGGTTCTGTGTTAGGACCAATGCTCTTTGTCATATTTGTTAATGACCTGCCAATTCATGTCAAATCAGCCATTTGAAAAATGTATTCAGATGACACAAAGCTCATAAAAGTTGTTGAAAATGATGAAGACCGAGCAGGTTTACAATCTGATCTAGACGAGATTGTTAAATGGACGCAAACCTGGCTAATGGAGTTAAATGTACAACCAATATAGTAGTTTTAGAAGTCACAAATTCTGAAAAAGATATAGCTGCAAACAAAGCAAATAATATGCTTGGAATTCTTAAACACACGTTTGTATCAAGAGACATTGACATTTGGAAAAAAATTTATACTGCATATATTAGACCACATCTGGAGTTTGCCATACAAGCCTGGAACCCTTACCTTGATAGTGACATAAAAAAAATTGAAAAGGTACAACGCAAAGCCACGAAAGTTCCTCATGCTTTGAAAAATAAAGACTACAAAACTCGATGTAAAATCATGAAATTAACTACTCTTGGAGTAGGCGATCTTATTCAAAAACATAAGCTTCTCAACAATTTAAACCTAATTGATTGGCACGTAATGCCTGGCAGCATAGCACCCAGAGCTCAACATCGAATCAGATTTCATTGCGAGATTGTCAGGAACTGCGAAATCAGACATAAGTTTTTTAACAACCGTGTAGTCAATAACTGGAATGCTTTGCCAGATAATGTCATCGAGGCAACATCACTTGATAAATTTAAACAACTACTAGACAGTTTTCAGTCATCATAGTTGCAACAACTCATCATTGACCGTAAATGCTACACAAAAGTGGCCGAAATACGAGTTGGGTATAGATGCGTATACTCAGCTGATGATGAGTTTAACAAGGCTGTGGCTTTGTGTAACTTAAATTAACTAACAAACTAAAGAATATAAATGTTATTACTAATCGTTGTGAAACGTTATAAATTTAAATTGTTCCAGAGTTAATTTTTAAATTTACAAAAGTAAGGTTATTTTAAATCAAGAGCAGTTTTAATTAATTTTTTAGTTTTAATTTGATCAGAAGAATAATTTAAGGTACCCTAATATAACCTTAAGGTACTTGAGAACCGAAATTTTGATCTTTATACTTGTATTTACTTAAAATAGTGTAACGATTTTAATAATTTTTCTTCTATGTATTTAAAAAGATTAAAGTAATTGATAAAGGTTTACCATCAATCATCGAATTTGGATACAAAATTTTTTTATTTTTTCCCAAAGTGAATTAATGATGCGCCCTCATAGAGCTCGTATGTCAGATTCTTTGCTTGAAACATTAATGTTTCTTAAATGCAATAAAGACTTTTAGACTATAATAGTTCATTTGACAACTTATATTTAATGCTAAAAAATAATATTAACATTTTTTATTTTTAAATTTTTATGTATTTTTGTTTTTGGCTTTACTATATTTCTATTTTCTAATATATTTTCTTATTGACAATATATACGCATAACCTTGATTTAATATTGAAACATGCAAATTTGTTGTTTGCAGCTCGAAATTTAAGTCTTACCCCGTGAAATATTTGGATGTGTCCAATTCTTGCCCTTGGCCTTGACCTTGGCCTTGGAACTTGTGGCCTTGGCCTTGGACCATTTGGCTTTGTGCTTGGAACATGTGGCCTTGGAACATTTGGCCTTGACCTTGGCCTTGGAAAATTTGTCTTTGGGCTTGGTCTTGGCCTTAAAGCATGTGGCCTTGGCTTTGCTATATTTGGCCTTAATAACAACTCTGCTTTTTCGACATAAAATAGATAAAATCTGCTGTGGCGACGAAGAATCTATTCAAATGGTTGCGTATGAGGACGTATGGCGTTTGAGGAGTCTAATATTGCAAACTTTTATTTTCAGTGACAGCGACGTTCAGATTTGTAACCAAATCAATATTGAAATTAATAAGAATGCCTTTCTGCGAAAGATCCATTTGCTTTAGTTGTGAAAAATGTGATAAAAAAATGCAACATTTTACGCAAGTGTTCTTTTAAAACGCAGTGCACATTTTGACATCGTTTATCAACATTAAGAATTTAAATTACTGAAATCGGTAGACCAATCCAAAAGTTGTTGACGAAATCTTAAGGATGAAAAATAGGCAGCTAAGTGTATTTAATATTATGGGTATGAATTTAGTAAAAAGGTGCAATAGATTTAAAACGTCTACAATATAATTTTTGGGTAAGAATTGTCTCCCTGCAACATAAAATACTATATTGGAAGAAGCAATACTTATTTTAATAGTAAAAAAAGGTTATAAGTAAAAGCAGAATCAATATGAAAAGCAATTCAGACAATATCAACATTGTTGATATTGACTGTTTTGCTGTTTATGTTTATGAACACGAATTTTAATAACTGAAAACCCATGTGCACAAGCGTCGTTAGCTTTACCAAACTGTTATTTATAAAATCAAAGGTATGCACATACACGCTAAAGCCATTGCCCTGAATCCAGCCAGGTGCAATTTTAGAAATAAAATGATGGGGGAGGGAGGGGATGCAAGCCTTTGAAAAGTGCCAACTGCTTTCTAAATAAAACTGAAAATCATCCGACTAAGCAGAGTTTTAAAGATATTTAGTAAACTACAAATGTATTGCAGGTGAAATAATAAAAGTACCAACAAAATGGATCTAAAATAAGGTAGCAATCCAAAAAAAAATACAATTTTTGTGTCAAAAATTCAACGGATTTATTCAATAACACACCTGGAAGTTTTAATTTTGACTATGTAAGCATGTCAGGGGCAGGTTCAGCATTTTTTGATGTTTGCAAAGCTTCAAACATTTATATGTTATACTCTCTCTCTCAAAAAAGGATTCTTTCTAAAAAATGAAATGATTAAAGCCTGGAAACAAAAAAGACCTAAAAAATAAATAGAAACCCTAATACAAATAAAAATTCAAAATAAATATATTAAACATGTAATAAAAAAAAATGATAAAAATAATAACAAAACTAATTGATGGTTATAAAAATAAAGATAACAAGAAAAATCAAAACGATATTATTATTAAAAAAGTAGTAATAAGGTAGTAACAACATCAAAAAAGGTAATAACAACATTAAGAGGTAGTAACAAAGTAAAAAGACAGTCACATAGTAATAAAACACACTCTAGTGTGTTTTATTACTAGCATGCAAAGAAATTTTATTGATATAATAAAATAAAATTAATTTTTTCATATTATCTTAAAATAAATAAAAATTAATCGAGAGTTTAAAATTTCATCGATCAATCATTTGCTGTTAAAAAGTTTTAGGCATTTTAAATTGTGCATTATTTGCACATTTCAACAAATAACTTTAAACGCTCTCAACATTTTAACAAAAACTTTTTTTTCGAACGAAATTTGGAACCGGGCGATTAATTTTAATTTTTGTTAGTTTAAAATTAGAGGGAAAAAATTATAAAGGGTGTTCCACCTTAACTAAATTCAAAGTAGGGTATCTCCAACAACTCTTGTACCCTAATAAAAAAAAAAAAAACTACAGTATTTTTGATAAAGTTTTTTTTTTAACATTTTTTAGTTTGAGTAAGATTGGCTTCGATAATTCGCATTAAAAAAATATATATATCTTTTTTTGAGGATTTTAATGATACTTACTAACCTTTCACAATATATAAATGATAAATACTAACCTTTCACAATATATAAATTCAATAGATAAATACAATAAAATTAATGATGTAGTTTTTTCATTGGAAATAAAACTTCTTTTTTTTGCAAAGGAATAATTTTTTTTCTAAATTCCACTCATCCTTACAAAAGTTTTATATAAATTTATATAAAATAACTACCTACAAAAACTGACATAAAAAAAAACCACTTTATAGATAATCACAATTAAAATAATTAAAAACTATTTATAATAAAACCACTTAATTGCCAAAAAATATTCTTGAACCTTATACACCGAATTTACATTCCTCCTTGATTCTTAAGGATTGTACAAATAGTAATCGTCGTACTTTTGGGGCATGCGCCGTTCTCGAGTACTTCGTAGTAGAGACACTTCTGTTTCTTAGAACTCATTACGGTTTCAACGTTTGTTTCTAGAATGTAATCTTTACTTGTTTAAAACACATCTTTACTTTTCTCAACATGGTTTTCCGCGTTATTACGACCCTTTTTTCGACTTTAGGAATATCGCATAAACTTTGGATGTCATTTCAAGATTGAATACGTTTTACGTGACGCGGAACGTCATTAACTTGAACAACTTGTTTCGAAATGTTTTGAGTTAGTTTTGCTGGCTGTCGCTTAGTATGGCATTTTGCATTTGATGGTTTTAACCATACGTTATCGCCATTTTTAAATATTTCGTTAATGTCAGTTTTTGCCGGAAGGTTATCATATCTCAATTC
Source organism: Hydra vulgaris (assembly GCF_022113875.1). Taxonomy (NCBI): domain Eukaryota; kingdom Metazoa; phylum Cnidaria; class Hydrozoa; order Anthoathecata; family Hydridae; genus Hydra; species Hydra vulgaris. The sequence goes on along the minus strand of NC_061158.1, from coordinate 17,074,926 downwards.
TTTCTCGTCAATTTGATAACTGTATATTTTGTTTATTGGGCTTTTATTGTTTTTGTTGGCTGAATGGTACCAATATATTGCTTCCAGTATTAACGTTTTTAATTTTTCTGCAATTTTTTTAACTGTACGATGGTTTCTTTCCACAATTCCATTTCTTTTGGGATAATAAGCAGGTTTAAACCTAATGTACAATTTACTCTTGTTTGTATTAGAAATAAATTTAGCATGTGCAACTACTACTCCAAGTTTTACATTGACTTTAGAACCATATTCTTCAATAAGTTGTTGCAAAACGTTTATTCTTCTTCAAATTAATTTTTTATCCATTGCTTTTGATTTTAACTTTGATTTACTATCTTTAGCACCAGAGACTCAGTCACAGAATCTGTAAAAATAATCGCTTTTTTTAGTTTCTATGTTAAAGCCATATTCATTCTTTGCATTACAGCATTTAGTTCAAAAGCCTGATGTTCATGTTTATGTGAACATCAGAAATATACTATGGTCACGGAAAAACTGCCCGTAACTAACAACAGAATAGCAAATAACCTACCAACTGTTCACAAACAACTACTATTCTGTTTAGCTTTTTCAGAATCACATCAACTCGATTCCCTCTGGACCATATCATCTTGCCACCAACCTTGTGCACACACAATCCCAATACACAAACCCCTCAACATCCAATCTGTTCACCTTCTTTAATCTCCGAACTATATTTTTCAAAATGTCTTCTAACATAATCAAAACTTATTATTTCCTCATTGACAAAAATGTTGCTTGTGTAAGCGGATATTCTCCTCTTTACCAATTCGTCTTGAATAATAATGGCACTCACGGCGGATTTAATAATCATTTGCGCAACATTTAGTCCAAAACCAATTGTCGTACCAAACAATACTATTTGTTTCAAATTACCACTGTTCTGAATAATCAGAGAAATTCCTCTGTATTTAATTAAAGATAAGCCTTGCATAAATCAAAGATTGCTGGTTTGTTTTCCATTCTTCTCCATTCCCTCAGCTTCTCAACAAACACAACTGCATTTCATGTATACGTGTCTTGATAAAACTTTTAACATTTTTCCAGTCCAGTCTAATTCTGTTCTTGCATGTTTTGGTATGATGTAATGGTCAACTTTGTTAAATAATTGGTTGAGGCCATCTCCATCTTTCCAATTCAACACCATCAAATATTGCTTTATGATTTTTTTTTTTTTAATGTCAATTTTATTGACTTTGTTTAATATATTGGTAAACTCTTGGTATCTGTTAAGAACGTTCTCTTTGATGTTATAAAAGTCAAATGGTTTGCACAAAACTATGCTGGTATTACCTTTTTTCAGTTTTAATAAATTATTTCTACATTTTCCGTAAAATTATTTTAACGGCTATGGTTTCAAAAATGTAATCAGTTTCTAGTGTAATTTTTTTTTTTGCATGCAATATTTCTACTAGGGTGTGAAAATAAGGATTTTATCATGTTAACTTTTTAAGTATACACAACCTTTCGCTTATATACATCGTTTCAAACTGGCTCCAAGTTTATTGCATATTCTGTCCGTCCATAAAGTACATACGCTTTTATCTCGACTCTCCCCCTTCCTTCCCGACATTTTACTGTACTTTTTTTTGAGTACCCTCTACCTCCCTAAAAGTACCTACGCTTTTGACCTACCTATCTAATATTTTATGATATTTTTTTAACTTTACTTTTTTTTTTATATATATTACCCACCGCCCCCTCTCCCCTATCCGAGCATACATACTTTATGGACGATCCCTTAGATGTCTCTGTCCGTTGTCAGTTTATGTTATAAGTCGCTACTTTAATATTTTATTTTGAACATTTGTTTTGATTTTTTATCCCTGATTTTTTATTCTATGATTTTTGTCCGGTCGTGGCGCAGTGGTTTGAGCGCTTGCTATATAAGATCCAAGTTCGAAACGAGCTATAGATATATTTTCGCGTCAGGGTAAAGAAGGAGGCGTGAACTTTCTGGTTAAATGAACTTCCCGGTGCTCTGTGACAAGACCGTAGGTCTTATTGGGGCACCTAAATAACAAAAAAAAAAAAAAAAAAAAAATTTTATTCCACTTAATTTTATTCTAGCGAATCAGATTGCGCCTTTCTATGCTTGTTATGAACCAGAATAAACTTCAAATTATGCATGCGGAAACAACGTGCCGCGGTTATAATAAAAACAAATATTTTGATTTTTAGTTGTTATTTGTTTCTAAACCTTAACAGACAAAATCAGAGAAACCTAGATTGATGTTATTATTTGAGTATGCAAGTATAATATTAATAAATAAATTAGTTGCTGAGCACAACAATTACTTGATATTTTAGTCAAACTTAAGTAATTGTTATGCTCAGCAACTGACTTAATAATATCATACTTGTATACTATGATAATATAATAAGTTGTCATCTTATAAGTATTTTAATTAAATATTAGTTAATTATCAAGTTTTAAATATGCTCAGTAACGTGCATTAATTATTTATAAAGTACTGAACAATGTTGAGTACCTTATTAATTTATGAAGTAGATTTTTAGATTAATTTTGATTAGTACAATTAAGAGATTTTTTAAAAATTAAAAAAAGAGTTTTAAAATTTAGTTCTTTCGCTGCATCAAAATAAAAAATTAATTTATGAAGTAATGAATTACTGTAATGAAGTAACCTAATTCAATACCTAATTCATTAATTAATTTTTTATTTTGATGCAGCGAAAGTACTAAATTTTATAAATGTTTTTTTTAATTTTTAAAAAACCTCTCAATTGTACTAATCAAAATTAATCTAAAAATCGTTAAAAAAAACTCCAATTGTGCTATTAACAGGTTGTAACAATGTGTACATTGTTACAATCTGTTAATAGTACAGTTAGAGTTTTTTTGTGTAGTATGAAAGTGCAAAAAATTTTTCTCAAGCCCATGCAACTTTGTATTATATTATAAATTAATGTAAAAATTCTAAAAGAAAATCTGTAGTTGTAGTATAAAAATTATTTTTGCATAAAATTTTTACAATTCAAACTAATTAATAAGTTGAAAGAGTTCCTTGTTTCCAATATCCCAGTATTTTTTAATTTTTGAGCTACTCAATCAAAAAGTATTTTACAAATTAATTTTAGGAAACAGTTTCTCCAACAAATTAAATAGTCAAAAATTACTCAAAAAGTTCTAAGTTTCAATTTGCATTAAAACTTTACTTATCTTTGGTGTCTTTTTTAGCTTGGTTATTCTATAAAAATTCCTGAGTGTGGTCAATTTAATTTTTATTTTAGAACAGTACGTCTTTAATAATGCCTGCCTTTTCGCTTCGAATTATTGATGCAAGTTATTATATGGAGAAACCTATACAAGGGTTAGATTTCTGTTTTTCAGAATTTCGGCAAACTGCAATTTACCATGTTCCTGTGATACGCATTTTTGGTACAACACCTCTTGGACAAAAATCTTGTCTTCATATTCATCAAATCTTTCCATACTTATATGTTCCTCTACCCGCTGGTGTTGATAATGGTTTAAGATTTTGTAAAGAGTTTGCAATGAGTTTAGATTCTGCACTAACAATTTCTTTTGGGAAAAGTGTATCACAACAACGTCAACATGTTTTCAAAGTTGAGATAGTAAAAAAAATGTAAGTTAATTTATAAAATCTTATGCTTTTTTGATTTTATTAAAACAAATAATTCATTATACCATATTTAATTTAACAGATACATTCTTATATAAAAATATAAATGAATGTGTTTGTAATCAATGCAGTTATTACTAATAATGTAGCAGTGAGGTAGGAAGTAGTAGCAGAAACTTACAAGTTACATTCTTATATACAAATAGCAAATACTTTGCAGAAAGCATAGCAGCTATGTTGGATGTTTAGTTGAAAACCTATTACCATCAAACAGAGTGGTTTTAATAGAATTTAAACATATTTGCAAAATAATGTTTTGGTATAGTATTTTTTTTCTGATTTTTTATTTTTCTGATATTATAAATCTGATAAATTTATACCATCAGCTTATTGCTTTGTCTAGAGCGATTTTTTTTTCTCAACCTTTCATGCTGCATCATAGCCACAGTGCTTCTTGAGATGAGCTACTGCATCTTAAGGCCTTGTGAAATAAAAAATGCTTAACACATTAGCCTAATATAAATTTGATATCATAAAACTCTCCTTATTTTTTTATTTTTTAAAGACGTAGGCTTTTTTAAACTACAACAATATAATTTAAAACAAAAAGAGATCAATTAAAAAATTAGCTCAAAAATAATGCAGAAATGTTATAATGGAATGTTTACTTTCTATAAATTTTTTTAAATACTAAGTAATTAAACTCAATATTATATTTTTAAAAATGTTTAATATAAACTAATTTTTTTTTCTTTTCTCAACATTAATATAAATTAAATCAAATATTAATTTATTATTTAAAATATTAATTTTTTGTTATTGTTATATCTTAAATTTTTAATATCATTTAATTTTTTTTTTTTTACTTGCAAAGACATTTTTTCATGAGACAAAAAAAAAGGCGGGAAGCTAATCTTTTCATTTTGATAAAATGCTGTTTTCTATTTTACTGGAAATATTTTTTGAGCTCTTATTTCATAACCACGAATAATAAATATAACAATAACATAATTACTAGTTGTGTTTTTGGAAAGAATATAAATTAAAAACCACCCCAAACTTGTTTAACAGCAAAAAGTTAAAAGTTGATGTTGCTACAAATAAAAACAAAAATGCTTTTTACAATATTCTTCTCAGGTTAATGGAATGAGCCTTTTACTAACAGTATAGATGCTTGTAGTTTTTAAGGGGTACTAAGGTTAACTCAAACATTGAAACACAAAGTCTAAATTTTATGTTAGAATTTTAAGTTACATGTCAAAACAACATTTAGCTTTTTCCTAATCGTTTTTATTAAACCTGGTATATCTTCTAAATTTAAACTTTTCTCATAACTTTTTTTCATAATTATTTATGAATGTGTGCATGTTTTCTTTGGTGTTCTTGCAACAAGACTGCCAGAAGACTCTTGCTCCATTTTTGAGCCATACAGTTAGCAGTCTATTGAAATTTATCTTGCTGTATGTTGTTAACATTTAAACCCTCTTTAGATATCTCAACTCTCTTTGCAGCATTAGTTATGTTATCCTTTGAAGCTTATTTGTTCCTAAAATTGTCATGAAGCCTTCTTGGTTTATTGTTTGGAAAGTTGTAAAAAATTTGTATCTTTTTTTTTTTTTGTCATATTCATGATGGGTGTTCTTGTTAGGACTTTGATCTAACAGTTTAGTCACCCCAGTTTTATCAGGAGGACTTATAAACAAGTTAGTTTTCTTTTCATGGAGGAAATGTAGAACATTGTTGTCAAATCTTGAACTGTGTCCATCTGTTAGTATTACAATAGTTCGTTGGAGATTCTCTTCTGACAAATATATATCAAACTTTTTTGTATAAGTTCAATAAGATATGTTTATCCTGGCTTCCTTTTTCAGTAGATATAATTAAATTTTTTGTATTTTTGACAGCTGTTTTTGGGGCCATATGTTTAATGATACCTTTACCAGCATAAATAACTTGTGAAACAACAAACTCTCCTGAAATGTAAAGGTATATATTAAAAGTTAAAATCTAATAATATTAATTATGAATAAACTAATACCTTCTTTTCATGGTGATAAAATTATTATTCACTAACACTAACGTTGTTAACTAAGACTTCCACAGTGATAAAAACATGTGAATTGCTTTTTTTTTTTAAATAAATATTAATTTAAATAGTTTAAATTACTGAATTGGTATTATTATTTATACAAATTTTTTTTGCTATTACTACCTGCCAATGAAACAACTGGACATATAAAATTCTTATTGTTTTAATATCACAATTCCAAACACCAGGTTCAAGGTTTTGGAGTTTGTGGAAAACTCCACAAACTTCAAAACCATATTTAATGAGTACTTCAGCCGATTAATCTAAAAGATAGATTCAAAATGTTTTTGCTAGTACAATCCAGCCTAAGGCTAATCTAAGACATTTATCTATTTGCTTTTATTATAGAGCATATCAGCAACTAAAGTACAAAAAGATACATAAGTTCTTCCAGTATGAGACATAATGAGACAATATTCATTATATTCTTACCTAAATGTGACTTTATCATCCCTCTTGTAAAATGCAATGCGTTTTTAATTAGTATATTTTCTTGTCTTTTCAGAACTAAGTCATAGTGCTCTGCTTCCCATCTCTGCCAAAACTACTGACCAAGCCTATAATAAGTTTTAAAAGTTATGGTTAGAAAATGGTTATATTGGAGTTATATAGAATAGTGTTAAAAAAGAAATAACTAGTGTGCAACATTTCATAAACTAACTTTTTTTTCATTATAACTTACTTTGTATCTAAACTGTAACACTATGCATAATTTCTAACTTATCTTTACAGCATATTTTGCATTATCAGATAATTTGACAAATTTGTAACCACTTCTATCCTTTTTAAAAATAGATTGGTGACTTGCTTTCTTGATATTCCTTGATGACACCTGTTTTTATTTTCAATGAATTCTACAATAGAATGTTCTTCTTCTGCTGTCAAAATTATCAATAACGTTGGTACATACTAATGCCCAAAAATTAAATATTTACAAAATTTTTAGTGAATCTCAAAATTTAGCTAAATTTAATATTTTATATTATAAAACTTTGCTGAAAACCTCCTTGCTGTATTTAAGGATTAACAACAAAAAAACAACAACTTTCCTTTGAATCCCAAATTTGTCTAAAAACCATAGATGGAAAAATATAAGCAGGGAAGACAATATTTAGTAGTTTTTAAGTACAGAAAGTTTCAGCACTTCAGAAGTTTCCAATATTACATATACCTTTAACACATTAAAAATTAAAAGATTAATTTAAATAACTTTTTGATCAAAATTTTTTTTTAAATCTTGAATTAGTAAGTGTTGAATATAAAGTATGATATTAAAAAAACTTTTTTTATCAGGTCTTGTTTTAAAGCGTTAAGCTGCCAGCAATTTACATACGCGTTAAGCAATTTTATGTACGCCTAGAGTGATTTCTATTAAGCGATTTTTTATCATTTTTTAAGTTTTAAATTATTCTACAAGCAGTATAATAAAAGAATATATTTTATAAAAAACCACATTAACTCTTAAATGATGATTATGTAATGACAATTTGAATGACAATTATGTTATATATTACTATATTTGATTGATATTTATTAATGAAAAAAACGCAATAAAGATTAAAAACAACGAAAACTTAGTCTCTATTAAACTAATTGTTTAATAATATTTAGTAATAGAAAACAAAATTGTTTATAGTTAATGAGAATTTTTTTTTGTGCAGAAATAAAGTTAGATCTTTGGAAAAATAATCTTTGGTTTTTTATTAGTGATTTTGGTCAACAAAATCACTAATAAATTTTTTATAAATTAAGTAAATAAATAATATAATTTTTCATTTGTTACTTGCTAATTTTTTTTAAATAAAAAATCATTTTTAGTTGCAAAGCCGCAATTAGAATTTTAAGAAATAATCATTTTATTAATGTTGATATCGGGTGGACACAGAAAAATCCGGTCAACTTTAAATTGAGATTTCTCTAAAACCATAAATGTTTTTTATTTCAATTTTTTTATTATTAAACGTGTTTACGTAAATTAGAGTTTCAACTTAATTTTAAGGGGCTTGATAGGTTGTTTGGCATCGAACTTTATAGCAAGTTGATGCCATCATCTCGCAGATTTTTTCTTTTTTCACCTTATTAGTGGCATTAATCCACTTTTTTTAAAAGTCCTTTTTACTATTTGTTACTCCACCTGTCTTATGAAGAACTCCTTTAATTAATGCCCAAAAATCTTCAATCTTTTCAGAATGATTTGGAGGATTCGCATCTTTAGGAACAATTTTCACAATATTATCCTTGCACCACTGTAGAACTTTTTTAGAATAGTGTAATACATCGGTATTTGTGTTTTTTTATAAAAGGCAAAAGTCTTTTTTGGAGGAATTCTTTGATGTAGAGATTGGCAGTCAAGGTCTTCTTAGTGACAAAACAAAAGAACTGCATACCACAGCTACAAATTGCTTGCCACACAAGGAACTTGGATGCAAATTTTTCTCGTTGAATATATTTAAATTGATTATCGACAGGTTTATCTTTGTTCTCATAGTAAAATTGTTGACCAGGAAGTTGTGAAAAATCCGCCTTGCAATTTGTTTCGTTGTCTTCAATTATGCACATATTTTTATCCGCCATTATTTTAACCAATTTCTTTGCGCATTGAATTTTTAAGTACTTTTTTTGATATAAGAACGAAAAGTCTTAAATTTTCTTGCTAGATCTCATTGTGACTGGTTTGGATTTCTTGCTATTGAACGTAAAATCAACTTTACCTTTTTGGATTTATGGAAAGTTTTTTTTCTTCCACTTCCAAGTTTTCTTTCGAAGCTTTGAATAGTCTTGAACTTGTTTATAATATCTATGACTGTAGATTTTGGGACATTTGTGTGTTTAGCAATCAAACGATATCAAGTCGATGGTTTTTTGCAAAAAAAATTCACAACTTTTTTACGCACCTCAATTTGTTTCCAAAACATTTAGCAAATCATTAATTTGTAAACAAAAATTTATCAACACCATTTAAGATAAAGAAGTAACATTAAATTAAAAAAAGTTTAAATGAAAATGTATTTGTGGTTTTAGAGAAATCTCAATTTAAAGTTGACCGGATTTTTTGGTGTCCACCCGATAAAGAAATAAATTTGTTTATAACAAACTATCAAACGTCTTTAAAAATGCAATATTAAATTTAATTGTTTAATATAAAAAAATTGAAAGAAAATAAGCATTCCTTAGTAGTAATAATTAAAAAAATTAACTTGTTTTATGGTAATTAATATTATTGCAGTAATTAAAAAAAGTTAATGTCTTTAAAAAATAGAAAAATAAAAAATTTCATGACGTCAAATTCATGTAAGGCTAATGCGTTGAGCATTTTTTATTTAAAACAAGACCTGTTTTATTATATATTTTTTTATTGGTTTGCTTCAAGCTTGTTTGCATCCAATATTTGTGTTTTTTAACTGGAAAAATCAATCATTACTATAAAACACAATAAAAATAAAATAATATAAACAGCTATTATATACAATAGCACTTTTTTGTTATTAAATTATTTTTATTATTAAATAGAAATTTAAGAAAATTTTTTTAATGCTATAAAAAAAAACTAAACTGTTTTCTTTATTTTCTGTTTCTATACATTTTAATAGAAAACTTTTGATTATAAAGCTTAAGTTTTTTTTGTTTTTAATTTTATCTGAGTTTTTTTTATTTGTGAATAGTGCTTATATCCAACATAATTGTCATTCAAACTTTTGTAAAAATCTTTTTTATATAATTGTCGAAGTGGTTCTTTATAAACTTTTTATTTATCTTACTGCTTATAGACCAATTTGAAAGTTAAAAAATGATAAAAAAGTTTCTTAACGGAACTTAAGAAGCTCTTTATCATTTAGATGTACGTAAAATTTATCATATTGGTGTATGTAAAATAGCTTAACAGGTATGTAAATTGCCTGCAGCGTAACTCTTTAAAACAAGGCCTGATCTTCATTGAATTTTTCCTTTATGGTCTCGCTGCCATGACCTTTATTGACATTTTGAGGTCTTTTTAATACTTATTCTTGATTCAATGGATTTATGTCTGAAGATTCCCATCTAGCTGTTAGGTTCTCTGTATTCAGAGTATTCTGCAACTTTGTCAAGAATGTTAAAAAATGTTTCAGTAATTAAACATTGGTTCTTGATTCACTTTACTGCGTTTCTAAAACCTTTTTTCACTCCACTTTTAAGGATTTGAAGACAGCAACAGTATTTGGTTTAACGTGTGTCATTCAAAATTAAACATGTAAAGGAAATATAATTTTCCAGCACACTTTGATGACATAAGATGAAAAATGTGAAGCTAAATTTTTTCCAATACTGACCTTTGTATCTGTAAGAGATCTCCATTTTTTTAAGGAGAAAAATTTTTGAATGTTCCAACCAACCAGGTTATGAACTGTCAATAATGCTTCTAGGAAAACCACCGTGTGTCCATTCTATGTAGCAGTTTGCTGCTTTGTAAACAACCATGGTAAAAAATAACTGATCAGCTGCATTCCCACAGTACACAATACTAACAGCCCCAGCATTTTTTTTTAACAAATTTACGACTTCATTTACAAATTACTATTTTAAAGTCTGGGTTATTGCTCAAATTTATCTCATTATAATTAAATATATTAGTTGTGGTAATGTTTTGTATTGTGATGGATAATGCTTCATAATAAAAACAAACTGACTTTAATCAAGTTAGGTTTTTGCCAGTTTTACTTTATCAGCAAATCAGGCATTTCAGTTGATACAAATAATGAAGGATTTCATCCAATCAGGGCCAGATTAAAAATACTTTTTTTATTTTGTATCAGTGACACCTATCCATTAGCAGGCGTATATTCTTCATATCCAAAGGTATTTTCCAGTTGTTTACAATGTCAAGATATATTTGAAATGCATTTAGCCTAATGCTGTTGAATGCAATCCATATGAGCAACCACCCAATGTAAATTTTTATAATAATTTATAAATAAATTAAATAATTTATGATAAATTATTATATTTATGAAAATTTAAAAAAATACAAACATTGTTTATTTAGAGGATAGAAATTAAAGTTTAATTGTAACTTTTCTTTAAATAAATGAGAATTGGAAGAGAAAATTGCTTGAAAACTTGAATTTGTCAATTTTGTTAGTTGTTTAATTTTACTTGTTAATAGGCAAAGGCCAAATACGACACATAAATTAGGAAATACCAAATATAATATGTTTTTTAATGCGCGTAACAGTATTTTGACAATTTAAATTTCCATCTATCTTGAATTATTGCCATTAATTAATGTTAATTATTAATTAATAATAATTTGTCTGTATTTTTGTGAAATATTAGTTGCATAAAACGGGCGAAAATATACGTACTTCATGTTTATAATTTGATGGTTAAAAAATATTGAACAATAAACTTATACTGTCAACTTTACTTCGTTTTTAATCGTTATTTTACTGCAGTTAAATTTAGGCATGATGAAAAATTTGTTTAATGAATTAAATGGATTTTTTCAAGTTCTAAAATGTTGTCATAACTGGTTTATGAAGAAAATAATTTTTTTTTTTAAATTCAATATGTTTTGATTGAGGTTTTTAACTTGGTGCAAAGTAGCTCCAATGAGAGGGTTTCTTTGCACCACATAATGAAAATATGTTTTCAATGTTAAAAACAAAAAAAAAATTTTGCCCAAAAAGGTTACTTCAGTAAAGAGAATTCCACAAAACACTATTTTAAATAAGTACAATACTTTATGTAGCTTAAAAAATGGTTTTAAAACTGAAAACATAAAAAGTATAAGATTTTTTTCAGGAATTTCACAAAACACTACTTTAAATAAGTAAAATACTTTTAAATAAACAAATATTAACCTTATAAATAAAGTTTTAATTTAAAAATAAAAGATATATAAATCTAAAAATAATTAAGATATCAGTAAAAAATAAGCTTCTATGAAATAAAAATAGTTTATTATTTTTACTTTTTACAAAATTTTTTTGCGATGTTTGGAAAAATAATAAAAATAAATTTGTTTTGCTGTATATTGAAAAAAATACTACATCATACTTTTTGAATTAAAATGAAAAAATGCAGCTTTGTTTAATTACACTTTTCATTTGTTAAAAGTTTACCGTGACGTCAAATACTAAAACTTTTATGAATTAAACGCGCTTCAAAAGAATCGTCAAAGTCTGTAGATTGCAACAAATAATTTAAAGACTCCGTGTTTTTGAATAAAATGGAGAAGGCGAGCTTCGGCTAAACATTAGTTTTTCTCGGTATGCATTCATTATTTATTTTTAATCAAAAAAACTTGGTTCAAACCTTTTTTTTTTAACAATATCTTTAATATGAACCCAACATGAGTTTGGGATCCCTTTATATTTTTAAACATTAAAACATAAAAGTTAAAAATAACATTTTCATTTAATCTGAGTTTTCTGGGTTTTAATATTTAATAAAAATATTTTTTTTATTATTCTTCTCTTTAAAATATATTATTCACATAAGTTTCTATTGTGCATTTTCAAAAAATAAAATCATCTGATAAAGTTAAGTAACTCTATTAAAGAAAGTAAGTAATTGTCACCATGTTTAGAAAAAAATGACAAAAAATATAGTAGATTACATATAATGAAAATATATAATAAAATTGTACCAACCCTACCAGTACAAACTTGTAGTTCAAATAATTTTATTGATTATATAAATCTTGTTTTCTTTTTTTTTTTTCTTTCATTTAGACCGTTTTATGGGTATTACAAGAATGAGAAGGATTTTCTTCAAGTTTATTTATATAATCCCAATCATGTTTCAGTGTATGTATTTATATATATATATATTTTATTTAGTTTTACTTTTTAAAATAATATCCTGTCTCTGGGTAAAATCAATCATTTAAAAAAACTACAATGTTATTATAATATTTATATATTTGTTTGCCATAAGTAAGTACTTATGACTTTCTTTTGAGGTAGAGAGGTAGGGATTGCTTGTTTGGGTTGGGGAGGAAGAAAGTTCACTTTTACAGACATCTCAGTAATTTTCCATTTTTTAATCTATATTTTTATAAATAACTTATGTGAACATTTCATGATTATTTTAATACTGATCAACCTTTCAAAGTGAAATTTCTCTGTAGTTAAATTTATGTTTAGAGCTGGAGATTTGCTCATAAATGGCTCAGTAATGAATCAGTTCTTTCAACCTTTTGAAACACATATACCATTTATTCTTCAGGTTAGTTAACTATTTTTTCATTCCGTTATTTTTTATAAGTGTCTTTTTGCCTAAATGAAATAATGTGTTTTATCACAACAACTAATTATAGATTATGATAGTTATTATAAATTCTAAATTATAAAAGCATAAACAATGTGTTTAGGGATTTAGCTTCTTTTAAGTTCACATTGAATTTATAAAATATGATAATTATTATAAATTATAAATTATGAAAGCATAAACATTATTTATGTGTTTAGGAATTTAGTTAAATTTTCTTTTAAGTTCACATTGAAATAAAGTTTTTAGTTAAAGTTGAAGAAGTGGAGTTTTTAGATTCTTTAAAAGTTTCTTGCAACTCTAATATTTTTCAAAAATGAAAAAACTAAAGACATCTTTAAACAAACATAGAAAAAAAATGTTGATTTGTATTTTCTATATCATAGTGAAACAGTTGTTTACATCTTTTTAATATCTTTAAAACTAATCCATTCTAATTAAACTGCCTAAACTAAAAATATCAAACTAAATTTCACTGTTTTATTAAAACAATAAAACATTAAAATAATAGTTTTAAGTAATAATATATACTGTAACTTAGCAACTCAAAAAATAAAATAATAGCAAAAATATTATTTTATAAATATAATTTTATTCCAACTTTCAATATTAGTGTGGCTGAGTGGATTCCGCTTCAAGCTAGTAAACCAAGATTTCCAGGTTCGCCTCTCAGTATCAAAGTTGTTTTTTTTTTTTTTTTAGTTAGTGCACAAAGGTTATTTTTTTTGTTATTGCACACTTTTATGCACCAGCTGAATAAAGTTCTGCACATGGACCATATAATGTCAAAGTGCAGAAAGTGCACTGCACATAGACTGTTACAGCCGTAACAGTTTGTTAACAGGCTACAATTACTTATTTACGTTAACCGAGTGTACACATTGACTAATAAGATTTAAGCTTAGTTGATTTTACAATCAACATGTCGATACATCAACTGAGGGTTTTGGTTTGGTCAGAAACTCTTTTAATTAAAAAAAAGTCTTTTCTAGATTTAAATCTAAAAAAAAATAAAATGTTGCGTCACAAAATTGAGACCCACCCCCCTCCCTCTCATAACAAATTGTCACAAAATCAGTTTTATTACCGTATTATTCCAAAATGACCTTCGTCCCAAAAAACAAGTTAATTCTCTAAAACCAGTTGATGAAGGTGACAAGTTTTTAATTGCAAAGGCAATAAAATTGAATTAGCTGATGTTAACGAAGAGATTTCTAACAAAGGAATTTCTGTAGAAGAACAAAATACTGTTGAAAGTGATACCAATCTAGCTGGGAGCAAAATATTGGGAATACTGAACAAGCATCAAAGCAGTTTCAATCACAGATTGAGGTAGCACAATGTCAAAACAAGGAGTTGAGGATGGCGCAAAATTTCTTGACAAGCTTAGTTTACTGTTGCAGACAGGAGAAACTTCAACTAGGCACCTTTTGTCACCATTATCAAAAAGCATTATAATATTGCATGCCACAATAAGAAAAGAACAGAGAAAAATTCAAAACATGTACAGTTTTAGGGTTTTTTTTAATTAAAAAAAAAATTAAATTGTTTTTCTGAGTTATTGATTTTCTTCTAGTGTTTTCAGAATTTTTTTAGCTTTTTTTAAAATTCCAATTCTCCTTTTTATTAACCCTTTCCCCCCCCCCTCCCCTTCTGTTTGTTTGATTTAAGAAATATTCAAGACACTTTTGGTTTATTAAGACCCCCCCCCCTTCCTCCTCTCCGTATACTCGACAGGCAAGAGTAAAAAAAACAAATTAAAAAGTAAAAGTAAGTAAAAAAAAGTAAAAATAAGTAAAAAAAAAAAAAAAATTAGAAGTCATGGTATTTAATTTTTCTTTATGTAAAACTTCTTATTTATTATATAAATATAAGAAAATTATAATATAATTATATTTAAAATAATATAATTACGTTGTATATAGTTATATATTTTCTATAATAACTTGGATGTATCTTAATAAATTCAAATCAATAAATTCAAATAAATTTAAATTTTTACAATAAAGTTTGTAAACAATAATAAAGCAATATTTTAAATATATCAAAGGTTTTATTTATTTATAAATTAAAATTTAAAGTTTTTGACACATTTCAAAAATTTTATTTATGTTTTTTTTTTAAATTAAATTTATGCATTATTAATACACAGTTTAAAACCAAAAATATTTCTTTAACCATATTTTTCAGACAAATAAAAGTTTGTTACTTTTGGTTGCATTGTTTGAGTTTTGTTTAACATCGTTTTTAAAATTTTTTAATTGTAATTGTTATTTATTATTAACTATATTGTTGTAATATAGTTTGTTATTAAATGATTTTATTTACTGTTTAGTTTTATTTACTGTTTAGTTTTATTACTGTTTAGTTTTTTATTGACTACAATTTGCATGGAATGAATTTTATTAATCTTTCGAGCGTTTTGTTTCGAACACCACTACCAAAAAAAGGTTGTTTTTTTTTTTTAATTTTCTTGTTATTATATAATTCTTTTTAAAGTTGAGATTTTTTTATTATTGAAATTTTGACTCAACAATTGAAACTCTAAAATTTAAATTTTTTGATTTTATTAAAAAATAATTTTTTTGTTTTGTTTTTCAAAAACATAGTTTTTATGTTTTTGTGTTGAAATTTTAATTGCAACTGTTAAGCTTCCTATGATTTTTTCTGTTGAAGTTAAGAATCAACTCAAATTAGGTTAAAAATCAGTTCTCTGGCACACGCTTTAAAATTAGTGCATGTTCTTTCTTGTGTCTGAGTTTAGCCAATAATTAGTTCTCTAGCATGGGCTCCAAAGTTTGTGTTAATACTTCTAAATACAGATTTTGAAGCCCCCTTGCCTTTTTTCCCATTTCCTCATTTATCAATTTTGAAGGAATGTAAAACAGTTTAGAATTTTTTTTACTTTAGAAATAGTTCTTTTCTTTTCTTGAAAGTGTTTAATGCCAACTAATTCATTACATAAAATAATTAAAACATAAGTTTTTCCATCGTAGATGAAAATGTATGGAAGCAATCAAGAAATTGCTTTTTTTGTCAAGGAAGCAGAAGAATTTACAAGAATTCTTTTTACAAAATAAATTTCTTTTTGTTAATTAAATGGGAGTTATGTTTCTAAAATGTTCTTGATTTAATTATTGTTCTTACTTTTAGTTTATTTGTTAAAGCCATTCAAGATATTGAAAAAATTTGTTTGAGGAAAATTTGTTGTTTTTGTTTTTCACTTTTTTTTTTAATTCTCAATAACTAAAGTATAGTGTTTTAAATAATTTTTTTTTAGTAGAATAAATTTTTTTTTTTAATTTAATTCATTTCTCAAGATTCCAGAAAAGATTAATATACTCGAAGAGACTTTTTTTTGTTTGTTTAAGTTTAATTAAAACTTTCAACCCAAAAAACTGCAAAACAAAAACCTTGTTAAGTCGCCATGTTAAAAAAACAAAAACCTTGTTAAGACGCCATGTTAAAACAGTTTGAACACAGTAGTAAGTTGAAATGAAAGTATTGCACACTTGATTGTAAGCCAAAAGTTCTATTACGAGTCTAGTACCATATGCTAATATATTATTAGTTATTTATTATAGAAAATATATTATAAGTATTATATATTACAGATACATATAGAAAGACTTTGAATTATTATAATTTTTTTTCCCTATTAAATAGGAATTCAGCATTGTTTAACACAAATGAAATTTATTTAATTTAAAATTTCCCATATTTTAAAATCAATAAATATTTTAAATCAATGTTTAACTATTTTAAACAAATGTATAAATTTGTTTAATATACAGTAGATAAACTAAATACAATATTTATTGTAACAGTTAAAAAAAAGAAAACATTTTTGTTAAATATAATTACTTTTACTAATTACTACTTTTTTTGCAATTTGTTTAACTTGCCTCAGCAGTTTTTTCTTCGATAAAAAATGTAAAAATTATTTTGGTAATGTTTTATTATTTTATAGATACAGTTTCTAATTTAACTTTTTCAAGTCCACAAACTTCTGACTTGTTTCAGTCTCCTTCAATTAAAAAGTCAAACTTTGAAGTGTTTACTGAAGAAACTATCCATGAGTAACAATTATTTGATTTATTATATATCATTTGTTATATATAATTTATTAAATATTATTTATTTAACTATATATCATTGGCAGAATTATTGATAAGCTTTTGATTACTGATTTTTTTAGTATAAAAGCAGTTTTTTTCATTTATTTACTGGTATATTTATTTAAGTTGTAATTTAGTTAACTTGAAATAAAAATTAAAAAAACAAAATAATAATTCTTTTTAAAGGTCACATTTGCTGTATGTAAAAAAGCAAAGTACTTGTGCAGTGGAGGTAGATGCAATTGAATCAGCCATTTTAAATAAAAATAGTATCATGGGTAAGCTATGTTTTCAGATACTAATTTGAATAAATTTTTGTTGTACCTATCATAATGCTATTAATGTAGATTTATATTTTTGTATAGAAAATATTGGAACTAATCCTGGTTTAAATGAGTTATGGGAAGACGAAAAGCAACGACTAAGAGACAACCATGAAAATTCTATAATTAAGATTAGTGAATCTCAAGGTATTAAAAAAAGAATAGTTTTAAAAATTAAAATTTTTTTATTATTTAGTTTACCATATTTATGAATTAAAATAAAAAAATTAAAATTTCTACAACTTGTAACAACTTCTACTATTTTGTAAACTCAATAATTAAAAAATTTTAACTTTTAAAACTATTCTTTTTTTAAAAAGAATAAAATTATTTCTGTAATTGAGAAAAATTTTTTCCTTTTTTAAAAAGATAAAATTATTTCTATAATTTAAAAAAAAAAAACACAGTTCTCAAGAAACATTGATAAAATTCTTAAAGAAGAGGCTACTTAATAGTGGTTATAACCCTCTCTCAACTCTGTAAATCTGAAACACGAACCTTGACGAACAAGGCCGCTGCATGGAGAAACAAGTTGAGCGCGGTACTACCAGGGACATGGTGGGGATCGAACTCGGAACCTCTCGCTTATGAAGCAAGTGTTTTACCACTACACCACTACCACATTTGTTTCATTAAAAAAATATTGACTAGATTAGTTAAAATTTGGATTCTAAACTGTTATTTGTAAAAAATTTGGATAATATGTAGTCCTAATTTGCAAAAACTGAAACCTTTTCCATAACTGTCGCCTTGCCATATGTAATATAGTTACGTGCATTGATAGCATATTCTTATTTTAAATGTTATACCATTATGTTTACAGTATAAAATGATTTTTTCAGGCAAAACAATGTATAACTAAATTATGCAGTATTAAATAATTCTAAACTAAACTTTGTAAACAAAAAGTATCAAACTTATGATAAAAGCCCAGCCCAGATTGTACATACATTTTTTTATTGGCCATTGTTTAAAATATGAAGAGTTAAACAACTATACTATCTATTGTGTAGGGCAAATTGTCGACGAGACAAGTTGTCCATCATAATAGGAAATTTTTGAATAAATTGACCGTGTGAGTGTCAATTGCTTCTTGTGGTCGCATATTCCAGGACGGTGTGACACAATTAGTAAAAAAGATATGTCGCTCTTTGCAGTCGTTATAGAACCTTTGAGGAATAAAAAAATTAACATCATCAATTTTATTCACAATTTTAAACTGTTCAATAAGATCTCCTCTGGCTCTTCTCTTTTCCAGTGTTGTCAATCTGAATATTTTTAAACGTTACTCATATGGGAGATGTTTGGTAGAGGAAACTTTTGTTGCTCTGCGCTGAACTCTTTCAAGAATATTTATATCTTTTTTTAGGTGAGGAGACCATGCTTGAATATCAAATTCCAAGTGTGGGCGCACATTTGTGATGTAAAGTGTTCGCCGGAGACAAATGCTTCTGCTTCGGTGTGCTTCTTTGAGTAGGCCCAATTTGTAATTGGCAACTGAGACTTCAGACTCCACTTGGGCATGGACTTTGAGATCATTTAATATCAGAACACCTAGATCTTGTTCAGTTTCAGTTTCTTCCAAGTTTCAATGAGCGCCTTCTGTGTTTGTCATTGAGTAGACTTGATAAGATTTTCTGTTACCTCGCCTGACATGCATTGTTTTGCATTTTTCCACATTAAAGAACATCATATAATTTAGATTTTTTTTTAATGTTTGTAATACTAGGCTATGGTTTACATATTTTATGATAGCCGACTCAACAGAATTCTGTGCATTGCAAGGAGAAGGCCGATGCATCACACTACTGTTTATAAAAGATAATGCAACGTTTGTGAAATACAAGTTAAAAGTGTATGACAGTTAAACGTTATCTGATATAGTTTCCCTATGTTCAATCAATATTATACGCTTGTTTGAATTTCCTGATTTATTTGAGAGAAAAGATTTGCATATCTTCCACAAAGATATGCAGGAAGACTTGGATAAAGTTGCATCATCAAAATTCATTTTCTTTGCTTTTTTATTCAAGTTCACTACATAGTTCCTTTGTTTCCTGTAGAGAGACAAAGAAATATCTGATTTTTCAATGTGAAGTTTTTTTTTTAATTTTGAGCTAAGCATAATCCCTCTTCTAAAATCCTTATCAAAAATGGTTTATCGTTAGCTCTTAAAGTTTAAGTTTTTTTGGGACATATAGATTTAAAGATTTGCAAAAGATGTTTAATTCTCTTATGTCATTACAAAATCTCAACTTTTACTTTTTTTATTTTTATTTTTTTTCAGAAAAAACATCACAACAAAATTCTCAAGATACCTGTAAATTATTTTTTTTGATGATAACTTGCAGAAGGTAGACCTGAGCATTGCAAAAATAAGCTCATGATGATTAATAATACTTGTACAGATATTCTTAGAATGTTGTAAATAGATAATAGTAAATAGACAAGTTTTAACACAGTTTAGTTTATTTTACTATAAAAAGATAAATGCAATTTCAATCATTATTAGTCATGCTTGTAGCATCAACTAGTTATGTTTATAACATTAAGTTGCTATGATTGTTGCATCAATACTCTTCTCATAAACTACTCATTTGACTTAAGTAAGTTTTTTTTAGAGCTTTTGTCTTTGAGTAAAATATAATGCAAAATTGTAAATGGTATTACTGCATATCCATGTCTGTGACAAAATCTATTCACAACATCAAAGAATAAATAGTGAGATGTATTCACAACATCAAAGAATGAATGAAAGAATGAATGAAAGAATGAATAGCTTCTTAGAATAATATATTCACAACTCATAACAGTTGCCTTATTGCGCTCTTTAAGTTGGTGAATAATTTAATCTACAGAGATAAAAATAAATCTTTAACTTTTACATTCCTTCTCCAGAAATCTCTTAGTTGTCCCTTTTTAGCTAGCACAAAATATAGATTAGAATGATAAAGATTTTGCAAGATAAAATTAGAATCAACTTCTTTCCTTTTTTATTATAATTGAAATATAAATATAATTAAACTCTCCCTGGTCTTTGCTTGGGCTATCATCGGTGCCATGACCTACCCATATGCAAATGGCATTTGTAAAGCCAAATGTTGCTCATCATTTAATGCATGGTCCATGCATGGCAGCTATTTTTTGACCTCATTTTGTTTCTTTTTTACATTATTATTATTTAGAATGACCAATACTGAAGCGAATGCGAGTATTTAACTTAAATTAAGACTTAATAAATGTTTCTTATAACATATTAAATGAAAAAAAAAACTGTTTAATGTTAATGTGAAACAAAGATCACATGTTTTGATGTCTTGACATTCAGACAAAGGCGTTCGATAACCAAAGACTTTAAATTTTTTTTACAAGATCATTGTTATGATCATTCCTCTGACCATCAGGTTAACACTACAGTTCACCACTTGCAGCATCAGGTTCATCACTTGCAGCATCACTTGCAGCATCACTTGCAGCATCAGTTCACCACTTGCATCATCAGGTTCATCACTTGCAGCATCACTTGCAGCATCACTTGCAGCATCAGTTCACCACTTGCAGCATCAGGTTCATCACTTGCAGCATCACTTGCAGCATCACTTGCAGCATCAGTTCACCACTTGCAGCATCTGACCATCAGGTTATACAGTTCACCACTTGCAGCATCAGGTTCATCACTTGCAGCATCACTTGCAGCATCACTTGCAGCATCAGTTCACCACTTGCAGCATCTGACCATCAGGTTATACAGTTCACCACTTGCAGCAGCACCTGCAAATTCCAAGTCATAATATATTGGGTATAGGGATCAATTATTTTGTGATGTGTATTGTTCTACCTATAAAATTTTATTTGTAGAAATATGAACATCAGGCTATTATTATATTTTAAATTCTTTACTACAATTCCACTAGACAAAGACAAATACTAACTTGAATATTTACTTCCAAACAATAAATATTTCTAAAAGATAAATGCTAAATTTTAAATAATAAATAACTTCTTTTAAACAAATTTACAGTAAAGCAAACTGTTTCCTCCTCTAGTATAGCATTATTTTTCTTATCACTACCATTATTATTGTCATCAACATGAAGTCTTTTTGATGCCATGCTATTGGTTCTTATAAAAGGTAAAACGTTTTTAATGCACATCAAAATCACTTTTTTTAATAAAAATTAAAGGTTCTCCATTTTTTTAAAAAAAAAACTTCTTTGAATCTCTTGAATCACATTGAACTTTTTTCAGATAAAAGGCTTGAAAGAAATATGCCATTTTTTGAAAACATTTTAAAAACAAAAAACAACAAAATAGTTCTTTTTTTCATGTTTCAAGGAATTAAGTAAAGTTTTTCTTATTTGAAGAAAGTTATAGTTTATTATAGAAAATTCTATAGTTGCTTATAGAAAAACCAATTTCTTAAAATAAGTTAATTCTTTCATTTAATTATGAAAGAATTTTTTTTTTCGCTGTATATAATGTAAATAACATTTGCGCTTGATACAAACAAATAATGAGAAAATTTTTTACAGTTTTATAAGAAATATCTAAATATCTAACACATGACAAAAATATGAAAAGAAACTCTTATGTAAAAGGCAATAATCACTTTTTGGCAAATGTTTATATGTTACATAACTTATTGGCTATTGATAATCAATTACTTTTTAGATAGAGAAGAATTTATAACCAACGATGAAAAGCTGAGTCTTAAAAAACTAAAAGGCATCATTGATGAAAGAAGATTAAAGTTGTAAGTCATTTATTTACAATAATCTCTAAAATATTTAACAAGTGTGTTACTAAATCTTGTTTTTGTGCCTGCTGAAAAATGGCATCTGTGGTTCCAGTTTTCAAAAACTCTGGTCTAACTATTGTCCAGTCTTACTATTGTAAACAAGATTTTTGAGTCTTTAATTAACAAACTTTATATATCTTTTTTTTATGTTTCCCTCCCCAAGGCCA
This sequence comes from Hydra vulgaris, assembly GCF_022113875.1. Taxonomy (NCBI): domain Eukaryota; kingdom Metazoa; phylum Cnidaria; class Hydrozoa; order Anthoathecata; family Hydridae; genus Hydra; species Hydra vulgaris. The sequence goes on along the minus strand of NC_061158.1, from coordinate 17,052,534 downwards.
AAAAGACCACTACAATCAAGGAGGCTACTTTATTGTGGTTACAACCTTTTTTTAACTCTGAAGCACAAACCTTGACAAAAAAGTCTGCTGCAGAGAGAAACAAGTTAAGCAAGGTACTACCAGGGGCCTTGTGACAATCAACCTCAGCTTCTTGCTTAGATAAATATTAAACATTCCATTATTCTAACATTCTATCTACATTAAGTCATTAAATCTAATAATTTATTCTACTACATTAAGTTATTAGATCAACTAACAATTAACTCTCTAATTTGCTAATTGTAATAACAGAATTCTATTGTACAATAGGTGGTTAAGGTGAGGCAAGAACTACTTAACTGATGACATTATAATTTTTAGTCTTGACAAAATGTAATTACATGATCAGCTTAAAGCTGATCATGTAATTTCCCATCTGAATAAAAAATATTTTTAGTTGTAACTCAAGACCATTGAACATTTAATGGGCCCCTAATATTATTAAAAAAAAAGAAATTTTTTTAAAAGTATGTTTTGTTGGGTCTGAAAAGAAGCAAAATTATATAAAAACTTTAAAAATGATAATTATTTAAAAAAAAAACATTTTATAACTAGTATATATATATATATATATATATATATATATATATATATATATATATATATATATATATATATATATATATATATATATATATATATATATATATATATATATATATATACATATATATATATATATATATATATATATATATATATATATATGTATATATATACATATATATATATATATATATATATATATATATATATATATATATATATATATATATATATATATATATACATATATATATATATATATATATATATATATATATATATATATATATATATATATATATATATATATGTATATATATATATATATATATATATATATATATATATATATATAATATACATATATATATATATATATATATATATATATATATATATATATATATATATATATATATATATATATATATATATATATATAATTGTTTTTTTTTGACAAGGTTAAATAAAAAATAACTACATTATGTATCTTACACATTTCTACATTCTATATAAAGCTTTTTCACATAGAAAATCCAGAAATATCTAGAAATTCCAAGTTACTAGCTAACTCATAGTAATTTTGCACCAATCAAGTAATTTTAGTTACAGCATTATTAAAAATAGGTGAACAAAGAAGATTTTAAAATGCCAAATCAAGCTAGGTCTCATGATGATAACAAGAATATTGCCAAATATTCCTTTTTGACTGATTTTCCTCAAAGCATTTTTGAGGCCTGTCTATTGATCGTTTGCAAAAAACACAAGGAAAGAAGTGTTGATTTGTTTTTCTTTTCCTTCTAGAAGTGAAGATCTATTAAATTTATCAACAACTTCAGATCAAGGTTCTTGTTTTAACAGTTTATTAGCTACAACTTTAGAACAAGATTCATTAGGTTAGTTTGTATTTTTATTATACTATAAATATAAATTCATTGTTATAATTATCTGTTAGATGGCACTATAGGGTACCACATATTATATGTCATAAAAGTAAATAAACTATATACATTATATATGTGTATATATATATATATATATATATATATATATATATATATATATATATATATATATATATATATATATATATATATATATATATATATATATATATATATATATATATATATACATACAGTTGCGAAAAATAAAATAGCACCACTAAGGGTATTTTCCTTTTTGTTAAGAAAACACCATGCAAAATAAATTTTTTTTATAGCTTTGCTGTTTAAAATATTAACATGTTTATTTTCTAAAACAAATCATTTTGGGAAAAAACTGCTTGGTGTTGCTCGATTTTAATAAAAATTCTGATCGAAAAATAAAATAGCACCACAAACTCTTTTGTTGTAAAATACTCTGATAACGGTAAAAATAATTGTGAAAATAGCAAGCGTTGGTTTTTTTGTTTTTGCTGTTTTACTCGATTTATGTTAGTGAGTATTAGTAGGAGACATTTACATATAAAAATGGAAAAGCAGAAAGCATGGCAGTGCCCAAAAAAGAGAACTGATCCAAAAATTGATATCAGCAGGGAAATCTTATAGAGAAGTTGGTCATTTAGTTGAGTATTTCAATAAAATGATAAGAAATGCCATAAAATTTCAAGAAAAGCCTGAAATGCGTGGTCGAAAACGTTTTATTTCAACATTGTTGGCCAATCGCTTAGTCTGACAGGCTAAAAACAAACCTTTTAAAACAGCCACCGAGCTGAAAAAGGACTTTAACATCGATGCAACAGTACAAGCAGTTCGGAGTTGTCTGCAAGTTAGCCTGTAGCACCAGAAAAGTTCCACTTCTATGTGCCAGACATGTTGTAAAGCAGTTGCCAGATCTTAAACCAATCAAGAATTTGAGGGCTGACGTAAAGGAGGTGGTTGCTGCTTCCAAACCCACCACAAAGGAGTCACTTAAAAACGTAGTTGAAGAGACATGGAGCGAAATTCCGCTAAAACGATGTCAGGACTTGGTTAACTCGATGCCAAGACTATGTGTAGCCGTTATTGCCAATAAAGGTCACGCTACAAAATACTAATATGTTAAGAAATAAACTAATATTTATTGTAAAATGTTTAAAACGATTGATCTCATAATATTTCCTTATTTTAAAGTACACATTAAAGCTGTGGTGCTATTTTTTTTTTTGCGTTTTATTTGATTTTTTTTGAATTTTTGTTTAATAAATGAATAATATATATTAAAACTTGTATATTTTGTTTTTTATAAAAATTATAAGCCATTTTACTTTTAAATATGTATTTAAAAGATTTTCAAACCATCAAAAATAGTAAAATTTTTAATTTTAACCAATTTTTGATGATAGTGCTATTTTATTTTTCGCAGCTGTATATAGTGCAAGAGCGGTGAAAAGCTCTCCTAAAACAAACATGGCGAGCTATGCGAGCTGCTTCTCTAAATTCTTTAGACAACTGTTGTTTTTAATGCTTATAAAAAAAGTTTTATATTTTCTTATTGTAATAGAATGCAGGGATTTTAGGAATTGTTAAAGATAATTTTTAAAATGACTGCGTTTTTTTATTTTAGTTACAATGATAATTAAACTTTTGCGAGAAAAAATTATTATTTTGCGAGAGCCGTAAATTGCTCCTGTAAACCGTTTTAGGGGAGTGTGGGCAAGAGCAAGAGCTAAAGCTCTCGCTACCTGCCGAGGTATATATATATATATATATATATATATATATATATATATATATATATATATATATATATATATATATATATATATATGTATTCCTTGAATATATATTTATACAAGGAAGTGCTGTATTTCTAAACTAAAACTTAATGTACTGCCGCATTATTTAAATTATTTTAACTATTAGATGACATCAACATTAAACTTAACTTAACTTAGCTTAACTGTTGAAGTCACTTGAATGTTGTTGAAAAAGACTTTTTACCATAAAAATCTCTTTCAACTACGGTATAAGGAAATATATATATTTTTATAAATAATTATGTCTTTGTATTCACTAAATAAAGGAAAATATTTAAAAAAAATCTTAATAATAGTTCAAAATAATTATAATAATAGTTAGAGCTTCAGGTCACATTTATGGTTTAGTGACTTTGCCAAATTTCTTGAGCACAGGAATACTTACTGCATTACTAAAATAATAATAAAAAATAATTAACCCATGGTCCATAATTTATTGTATTATATGAAAAAAATAAAAAATGTTTATTGATTTTTGTTTCCATCGTTTTTCGATGACTTAGTTCCATCGATTAACAAAGATTTCTGTGGTGGGGGGTGGGGGGACTTTGTCCTGTGGCCAGAGATTATTGTCAGACCTGCAGCAAAAATTGCTTTTGTTCTTTGTTTTTAGTCATTGAGCAGTTAAAATCCTGAATTAATTTTACTTTTATGCCTTTCAACGTAAAATTTCTAGTTAAGCAAAGTTTTTTTGTCAAATGGACCCTAAAAAACTATACAAGTTAGCGAATGGTTCGACTTAACCAGGGTATGATAATATGATAAAGTTCAACTGGAATTTTATAAAAAAAACACTGGATTTAGCTTTTAAATGGAAGAAATAAATCATTTTTAATATTATCGCATAAAATAAATTTGAAGTACATCATGCATAAATTATGCGTGATGTACTTTATTACAAATATAATTTCTTTATTTAACATTATGCAAACTTTACTGTTTAAACATATTTTGACTTCAGCAAAAAAAAATTTTAATAAAAATATTTTCTATAAAATCAACTTTTTTCTAAATAAATAATTTTCTTCCTCGCAGGTTGTTCAGGTGAGCACAATTATTTATTCTTATAATGAAACTAGCTAGCACTATTAGTCGCACCCGGAAGGTCATTTACGGGTGTGTTTCACATGCGAGGAACAATCGCTCCTGCTTCATCACAAGGCCTGGAAACATATTTTATCATGAAATTTTTTTTCAATAGATAAAAGATTTTGTTTTTTATAATAATATGTAAAAAAAAAAAAAAAAAAAAAAGAGTTTTTATATAATATTTATTTCATAAAATTAATTTCATTTATAATCAATGAGAAAACAATGTGTGCATTCATATAAAACTTTTAATAAACTTGGAAATTTTGCTTTATCAACATTTTTGCATTTCGATTGTTCAAAATATGATTTTAATACGTTTTTCTGGGTAAATTTATATTGACAAAAATTCCAATTTCTAGTGGCTGCAAAATATGGCTTGAATGAGCTGGTAGGCAGACCAATTGAATGTTATTTTCATTACAAATTTTAATAACTTATGACATGAGTGTTGTGACCACTTAATAAAAAAAAGTATTTCTCCACCAATCGCCTAAACTGCTGGTATGAATAGTCGTTCCAACCGCTCAATAAATTGACATTTTTCGATCCATACTGAATCTGATCTTGTATACACTGTGCCAATTGGACTATTTTTACAACATGTAGATATAATATAAATATAAATATACATTACAAATACAAGCATCTTTTTGATTTATATATGATGAAAGGAGGTAAGTAGAAGCCTGATGCATTGACACAGTTGTTTAGGGTATAATTTATTTTTTCATTGTTTCCTGTAATTTTAAATTTTTTAATAATTTTTGTACCTTTTCCATATAAAATTAAAAATTTTTTTTGGTTACTAAAACCAAAAAAAAATTTCAAACACTATTAAAACCACCTTCGTTATAGTGAAGTTTTTCTGTTATTAATTTTCATCGTGTTGTTTCTTGTAGTTGTTAAAATATTTTTCCCTCATATTAAAAGTACAAGATTACGCTCTGCTTAATACATTGTTTTCTGCTCTGCATAGTGCTACATCATGCCTCCACCTCTCATTAAAATCATTATACCACTATAATGAACTATTTTCAAATAAATGCTCTTGTTTGTATTTTTCAAATAGTGTTGAATAATAGAAATTATATCGGCTTGTGTCAAATCATAACTCCAATTGCTAAAACATTGAATTTAAATAAATCAATATCTTTTCAGTCTCAACTGATAAAGCTGTTGGCCTTTTGCTTCCATGTTGATCTGTGTTTTTACTTTTATTTCTGTCAATCAATGTCAATATTTGTACATTGAACTAAAATTCACATTTTATAAAATTCCTCAATTATGTTTTAAAGTATTTTCAACATCTTCTTTACAAGTAATTAGTAAACACTTAATGATTACTTATTGCCACAAATAATTGAATATTATTTATTAATTGTTGACTGACTTTAGAAGAGTATTACCTTTTTTAGTTTTTATTAAATAACTTCCTTATTTTATGACATAGTAAAATAAAAATACTAGATTAAATTCTGAATAAAAAACTCTTTTGAAGCGAATTTTTAAAAATTTTAAAACTTGTTTATTATTCAAAATTTAGCAAGTTTTAAATAAGTAAATATGGTTTTTTCGAATTGATTCACCAAAAAACCTTTCCGCTATTCCAAAAATGTCATCCAAGTAATTTTTTACATGTTCTAATAGATGTAGCCCTACTCTGTTAATTTTTGTTATGCTTTTAAATGTTATATATAGGGTTGATAATGTTATGTATAGGGTTGACATATTGAAATTCAGTAATAAGTCTGTAGGATCTTCAGAAATTAGCTTTTAAACAAATTTGTAAAAGTTTTAAAACTTGTTTATTATTTAAAATTTAGCAAGCTTTATATTAGTAAATATGGTTTTTCAAATTGATGCACTAAAAAACCCTTTTACCCTCACAAAAACGTCATTTGTAGTACATTTTTAGTATTGTTGCTCTAAAAAAATTTTATTAAAAAAGAACAAAACTCTCTAGTTAATTTGCCTCCTTAAGTATGGTTATTTATTTTTTGACTTATACCTATGTCTTTGTTTCCAAAGATCATAAACTAACTAGTTTTTATGTCTTTCAGTAATTTAATATCAACAAAATACTTTATTTTTTGGATTGATAAATTTATTAAAAAATCTTTAAGAATATTAGTATTCTTTAAGATTTTTTAAATAAATTTGTCAATCCAAAAAATCTTCTTAATACCCTTTATAATTCTTTCTTGGATATTTTTGCTGAGCCCTTACTCTTCTTTAATCTCTCTCAACTATTAATTAGACAAGTGATGTTTTTCTTACAAAAGTTATATGATAAAAACTATAAACTAATTGAAATAAAATAGTAATAATGGCATCTTCACAACAATACACACTAACATTTAATCCAGCAAGAAAGCTCAAAAATTTATAAAAATTTTTTAGTGCAGAAATTATAATTCCCACCATATAGATTTGTTAGTAATCAAAGCCATCTTTGTAGTCTCTATTTAACCAAGATTTTTTAACTGCAAAAAAAAAAAAATGCAATTGTTAGGGTAATTTTTAAGACCAGAGTATTTTGCAATTTTATTGTGTACAAGAGTACATTAGTAGAAACAATTTTTTTGGATGAATCTGTAGATTTTTTAAAGTAAAAGTTAAAAATTAGTAATTTGTTAGTAATTTGGCCATTTACAGTACTAACAATATAAATCTATTAGAAGGCTTTTATTAGTAACACTAATGAAGTTTTAGTTTTTAATGAAATTTTTAAATGAAGTTTTGAGCTTCATTTAAAAATTTAATAATTTAATAATATAACTACTTGGAAAGTAGTTATTTTTAACAGATTGTTAAAGTAGTTATTATTTTAGCATACACATGCCGATATATATATATATCATTTGATAGAATAAAAAAAGTTATAGAATTAGTTTTAAGGCTAGGCACTTGAAGTAAGAATTGAATACTCCAGTACATTAGAGTCAAGTATTACTAGAAACCAGCGTAAAATTTTTTATCCCTTAACCATATTTGGACCTAAGTAAAGTCATTAAAAAAAAAAATTGTATTTTTGTTTGTATGTTGAAATAATTTTTTAAATGATCAAATTTTTTAATGCAAATTTTATTTTAGTAATTTCTAATTTTCAGCACTTGACTCTACTGCTGACCAAAGTTTGGTTAATATACTTTTAAATATGGCAGAAGAAGAAGAGCTCCATAACAGCTTAGAACCCCTTTCTGCTCTATCTGAAACAAGTTTAATAAATAATGGTATGTGTATGTTTTACTGTTTTTTACTTTTGCTAAATATATACTAATCATATAACATTTGTTTTAATATTTTGAAACAAAAGATTGTTAATTAAAGCTAATTAAAGCAAAACTCTAGCCAGAAATTATGTTTTTAAAAACAAATAGAGCAAAGGTAAATAATTGTTCAATGTTATTTGACTAATCATCTATTATTAATTATTGTTTTAAAAGTGTGTAATTTGACATCAGTTGTTTCAAAAGATAAAGCACTAAATAACTTATAATAGTAAATGCAGTTTTAAAATGCAGAAAAAATTTGAAAAAGAAAATTATTTTTATTAGTATCTTCTGTTTAATAAAAACATTACTTTCAAGTATGAATGTTGAAAAAAAGTGGCAGTCAGTTTAGTAAAACTTCAGTAAGCCAACAAGTAAAAAACAACTTAATTTGTTTATATACTAATGATATGTAATAATAATATGGAAGAATTTAAATCTTTATTTTCATTTATATAATCTAACTTTGAACCAAGGTTTGGTGATGACATCACCAAAACTTGGTTCAAAGAGCATTCAAATGCAGAAGTAGAAGGATTTCATTTATGCTGGTTGTAGTTGTGATTTATTTGGTTTTAAGGCAAAATAATTTCAAAAATATAGATGGCTTGAGAAATGTTTTACAGTTGCAAGTTCATTTTTTAATAAAAAAATTATGATGATTTGTTTATTACGAGAGACTTTTTTTAATTTTTAGAATATGCAAGGGTCTGATTGGTCATGAAAACTAATGATATAAGTAAAGAATCAATAACATGAATTTTAAAATAAATTAAAAAATATTTCCATGTCTACTCTGACTCGTGTCTACTCTGACCTTTCAATTAACTGAAGAAGTAGTTGTTAATATTTTAGATTAATTTTTTACAATAAATAATAAATTTGAAATTAGTTATTTATGAATCCTTTCAATTAAATGAAAATATATTTTTCATTATAGTGTATGAGATAATTCAATATTAACTATAATAAATAAAAGTTGAAGTTATTGCTTTGAAAGTTCCTTCATTCATAAAAATATACTTTTGATCTATTTTTTTGAAGCATGCAATATATTTATTCCTTAGGTTGAATTAAAGGTTGATTTATATTGAAGAAAGAGAAAAATAGAATTACAGAATGAACTATATCAAAGGTATCAAACGATATCAAAGAACTAGAAAAAGTAATAATAAGGATAAATTGTGTTTCAAATGAATTTTTTTTTTTTATAAATGAGTGACAAAAATGTTTAAGTTGTGTAGAAGAAACTTTGTAAACAAGTAAATTATTAAGTTTTTAAGAAAGCAAAACAAAATAAATTTATGAGTTAAAGTAAACAACTTCTTTTTATTAAAAATCAAAAAGTTGAATTCTATGAAGGTTGTTAAGGAAAACAATTTTGCATATCTGATGGTCCAATAATTATTGTTGATAGACTGAGCAACTAATTTTAAATTAAAATTAATAATTTTCAGAATCTTTGTAAATTATAGACAAATTTCTTTGATCTCCATTTTATGTAATTTTTTAGAAATTTTTGATTATTTGATCCCGCTTAATGTACATATGTTTATATTATTGAAGTTGTGCCCAACAAATCACTTTAAAATTTTGACTTTACTTCACACCTTTTAGCCAGTAAAAGAACAGTTGATGTCATTCACCCTAATATTACTAACCCTTTTAATAAAGTCTCTTGAATGTTTTTACAACTTAAAGCTTGAAGGATAAGGTGTAAATAAAAATTGGAAATTAAAAGCGGAGTACCACACAACTTGTTACTATGGTTGCTTTTATTATAAGTGTACATTAAGGATATTTGATTATAACAAAAATTTATGGCAATGATTCAAAGATATTATCCTTAGTAGAAATTACAAATATAAAAGAAAAGGTTCAGACTGACTGAAAGATTTAGATCTTGGGACTGACTTGGATAAAGCTGTCATTTCCTCAGGAAATTATAAATTTTTGTTTAATTGAAAAATGTCTAGTAATGCATTACATTCTAAATGATCAGATGAAAGAGAACTTGAGGACGCTGTATAAAAATTATTTAGGTGTAAAATTTTTGAATGTTCAAAAGTTAAAGCAATAAATCGTGACATCTTGAATTAGGTATTTTTTAATTTATACATTTGTTGTTCACACGACTATTAGTGTAAATAATACTTATATTTAAATAATAATATTGTAATTTAAACGTCTCTAAGTATTATAAACTAAGCTAATGAGGCAATTAGTTTTGTAAATAGATTATAAAAGTTTAAAAATACTTATAATATCTCTGTGGGGAAATGTTATATGGTATATATAATCATGTAAATTTTATATAAATGTAGTGTTTTAATTAAATTTAAATATATAATGTTAAAAGATTCACCAATTATTATAATTGAGTTTTAATATGCCCTCACTTTCTCACGAACATTTGGTAGCAGAGGGTTTTTTCAAGCAATTGAATACGAAGATGAACAGTAGAGAAAGTGTGTTAGATGACATTCATCATAATCAGATGGATCAACATAAACGAGCTTAAGAAAAGTCAAAAGTGGCATTTGCAAGAACGAGAAGAATGCTGATGGAATTACTTAATTCCAACTTTCCGAGCAGAAAAAATGTTCGCAAATGTTGGGAGAAGATTGAGGAAGCACATTTGGCTGCAGCGAAGGTAATGGATGAACTTTCAATTGAGTATCAGAAAAAGAAAGAATTTAAAATGGTGACAAAAATCACAAAAGAAATAAAAGCAATTACATGCTTTTTGTCTGCCTACATGGAAGCAGACAAAATGACACATGAATATCTTCACTTGCGAAAAGATGATATCAAGCATTGTCACAATAGGAGATTGCGGTGAACGTAATGGAACTTGAACTGATCTATCAAAAAATTAAATTAAAAAGTGGCATTGAACAAGGTGATGGTTGTTATGAACAACATGGTATGAAAAAAGTGATTATTGGATTAATGGATAATGGATTAATGGGTGATGGATTATATAGAAAGTTTATGGAGTAAAATCAGCTAATGGAATTAAATGAGTTAAAAAATGACTAACTGGATGCTTAAGTTAAATGGCATGTAAAGAAGAGCTATCAAGTATGCCCTGTTGGAACTGGTTGGCAAGGAGAACCAGCAAAATAAACAAAGTACAATGAAAAAGGTAATAAACTTCAACTGGCGAATGTCTTGAGTACAAAAAAAGAAATTGGACGATATTTATGGATAGTAAGTGACCAGGGTTGATATTTGACTGGGGCTGAGGCCATGTTTGGTAAAATATAGCTGGGGCAGGGGTTGGGTTTGTGACTGAGGCTGCATAACCATTTACACATCCTAAAGTATATTTTTTTTATTCAAAATTCACGTTATATTTTGTATATACATGCATATATAAACATTATGATCAACATGATCATCATAATCATCATCACCATCATCATCATCATCATCATCATCTGCAAAGTCTGTTATGAAAGTGCAACAAATGCAACAGTCTGTTATGAAATTCATAACAAACTGTTGCATTTGAAGAGACGATCAAAAGAAAAAAAGGAAGAAGAAACAACTCAAGTTAAATGTAGCTATAAGAATTTTGTCTTTCTTTTTAACCAATTGACAGCAATCGACACAAGTTAACGCTCTAATGGATGATTCCAGTACCCAAGCATATATAAACAGTGATGTAGCTGCAGAACTTGGATTAAAAGGAGTGATGAAAGAAATTAAGGTACTTAAGAAAGAATGAATGAATAAGAAAGAATGTACTCAATGGTAGAGTAGACACCTTTCAAACAATGCCTGTTGAAATCCAGTTGGAAAGTATTGATGGTAAATTGAAAAAGAAGATAAATGCCTTAACAGTTGATAGTTTTGAGTAACATGCAAGTAGTGGACTGGAATAAATTAAAAAAATATTGAAGTTACCTAAGAACCATACCATTTTGCAGATTGGGACAGCAACCAATTGTATTCTTATTGGATTAGGTGGCGCAAAACTTCATTTGTCCAAAACAGAAGTTAAAGGATGCATTGGGATGGACACTTGGGCACAAAATTATTGCCACACCAGAACATTTAACACAAGCATTTCTGAAGTTGATAAAATTAATGAAATACTAAAAACATTTTGGGAAATCTAAAATGTTTATCTGTCATCGAATACGCAAGCTAGAAGTGTTGAAGATAAAATGACCCTAAATCAAGCGCAAATTTCAATAAATTATGTGGATGGGCGATATCAAATTAAAGTTCCTTTGAAAGAGGATCCAAAATTGTTACCAAACAACTATGAAATGGTAGTAAATTGATTTATAAGTATGGAAAAGCGACTTTTTGCTGAAATTTACAAAAAAATAGTACGTAACTACGTAAAAAAACAGTACGTAACTAAGGTTATATAAAAGTAAGATTATTTAAAAAGGTTATATAAAAGTAATCACAAATAAATACAAAAATCAATGGATTCTTTTACACTTCAATGTTGTAAAATTTGTAAAGGAGAGCACAAAAGTCAGAATTGTTTTTGCTGCAACATCCCATGGCGTTTTGCTGAAGATGTTATGTATCGAGCTCTCTGTGTTGTGCTGTTGCGTTCCAATTAAATGCAGTTGCTTTGCTAAGTAATATTGCAGAAATGTACTTGCAAATTGAGCTAAATCAAAAAGATCGAAGATATCACAGATTTTTTTGGCAGGATCTAAAAAATAAAAATAAACAGCCTGAGTTATTTGAATTTACGAGAGTTGTATCTTGCATCATTTCCAGTCCTTTTCTAGCACAGTTTGTTATACAAAAACATGCTGAGAAATAAAAAAAGCAATTTCAACTTTCTGCAAGTCTACATATATGGATGACAGTATGGATTCAGTTGAAACTGCAGAAAAAGCAGTTGAACTGTATAATCAATTTAAACAATAAAAGGAATGACTGCAAGAAAGTGGATTTCCATATCGATGAAGCTAATGAAATAATTCCTTAAGAGCAGAAAAAATAAATATAAACATTACCTACAGTCAAAACATTGGGCGTATCTTTGAAAGCAGCTGAAGATATTTTTACATTTAATTACATTCTACCACCCAAACCAGTAATAAGTAAAGAACTGCTGTTAAAATACATATCAAAACTCTTCGATCCACCTGGGTTTTTATCTCCTTTTGTTATATAAGCAAAAAAAATATTTCAAGGACTATTGACTTCAGGAAAAGATTGTGATGAAATACTACCAGAAAAAATAAAGCAAAAGTGGAATATCTGGTTTAGCAATCTAAAAAACAAACAACAATGCAAAATACCTCTTTGTTTACATTTTAAAAACCCTAATAAAATTATTTATTTAATCTATCACTTGTTTGTTGACACTTCTCGAAAGGCTATTGGAACAGTTTTTTACTTACTTAATTGTTATGAAATTAGTAGAATGTTAAGTTCATTTGTTTTGTTGAAAACTTGTGTTGTCTCCAAAATTAGAGTTAATGAGTGCGGTGTTAGGATTGAAACTTGCGTTTTTTGTCATAAAAGTTTTGCCTTGCACAATAAAAATGGAGTATGTTATATTTTGGACTGACAGTGTAAATATATTATCCTATATTATAGATTAAAAGCCCAAGTAGAAGATTCAAAATTTTTGTTGCAAAGTCATTCAAATCTGAGACAAGAGCATTATGTACCAGCATAAAAAATCCTGCAGATTTGTCATCTAGAGGAGTAAAAATAAGCGATTTACAAAACAGTAACTTGTGGTGGAGTGGACCTGATTTCATGCAATAAAAGGAATTCCAATGGCCAACCAATGAATTTAAAGAGATTGAAAATAAAATAATAATAGAAGTAATAGGTACTTATACTTTGATGGCTATTAAATCCAAAGTTAATACCGATGAATGGCGTTTAAACCAACCTGCTACTCCATTTAGAACCAAACCGCTACTAATAACTAACCGCTAAGTTGGAGACAGTTAACACGAATCCTAGCCTGGGTATGAAGGTTCCTAAACAACTGTAATGAAAAATGTTCATCTTCAGGAACACTCTCAACAGAGGAAACTAATAATGCGGTGATAGAATTAATTATAAATGCTCAAAAGAAATCATATGGGCAAGAGTACAATCGACTAAAAAGTAACAAAGGAATATCTAAGACTAGTTGTTTATTAAAATTATCGCCTAAAATAGATAAAAATAATTTGTTAAGATGCGACAGTCGATTAAAAAGTGCTGAATATCTCTAAATAAACACATAATTAAGTTGATTGTAAAAGATTGCCACGAAGCAGGACAGCAAATATATGATGTCAATTATATTCTGGTAGAGTTGTCTACCAAGTTATAAGTAGTTTCTGGAAGAGAAGAGATAAAACAATGGGAAGCAGAGTTATGACACCATTACCAACAAAAAGTTTGCAGATGACAAAGAGTTACAAAAGTTCATGAATTGTGAAAGGGAAAAAATAAATGAGGCAACAAGTCATGTTGGTATTAAATGGTATTTTAACCCACCAGTAGTCCCTCATTTTAGAGGAGTTCGCGAAATCTTGATAAAAGTAGAAAAACAAGCATTTAATTCCCAACTGGGAAACAGGGATATCACTGACTAAGAATTTATCGCAGCGTTTACCAGAGTAGAAAGACTTATAAATTCAAGACTTACCAATCGAATGATCCCAAAGATTGCACACCTCTTACACCTAATCATTTTTTATTTGGACAATTAGGTGATGAGTTTGCTGCAGGCGCAGTGGATACCACTTCATTTTATCCAAGAAAGTGATGTCGGTTTCGATAATTAATAAAGCATTTTTGGTATCGTTGGGTGAGAGAATGGTAACATGCTTGGATCACAAAAAAAATGGCATAGCATAATGTGTAAATTATCAATAGGCAATCTAGTATTAGTTATATTCGAAAGTACTTCAAGAGGCAATTGTCCACTTGGTCGAGAAATAGAGGTTTTTCCTGAAAACGATGGGTTAGTATGTGCTGCTAATCTTCAAGTGCTGTTAATCTTCTAGAGGTTACCTAAGCTAATGAGGCAATTAGTCAGTTTTGTAAATAGATAAATAAAAAAAGTTTACGAATACCTATATTATCTATCTGAGTAAATATTAAATGGCATATATAATTATGTAAAATTTATATAAAAGTAATTTTTTAGTATAATATTGATTAGTGTTAAATGAAAATATATAATCCTAAAATCATGTATTATTGAGTTTTAATACTTTAATTTTTTTTTTACTTTTTAATCATTAACTAGAAAAACAGCCTGATAAAACCATGGTACTATTATATACTTGTTATTAACTTATTATCTACTGCATCCTTGAAACTATTCTTTACTAAAATAAAACAAAAAGTAAAAATATATTTAAAACTCATTATTTAGGTTTTATTATTTTTATTATAGCTAGATTGTTATTGATCTTAAGATACTAGTCTATTTATCTGTTAACTATATGTTAATATAACTAATCCAACTTAACATGATATATAACAATCTATTAACTGTTAAATCTACGAACAACTACAACCATAATAACTATATAACAAATAACATAAATTTAAACTTTATTTAAATAAAAAAGACTCATGCTATTGTTTAACTTGTTATTATAAATTATCCAAAAAACGTAACTTGAATGTAACTTTTAAATTTTACTATTTAATATTAGTTTGTATATCATGAACATGTATGGTGTACATCATTTGTATATCATGATAGTTTTGTATATGAACATTCAGTTTCTAAGTTTAGATTCTTGTTGCTGATAATCTTATCATCTTTATAGTTGCTTGATATTTCAGTTTATATCCTTGTTTTTTTTTGTATGAAAACATTTTATATTTAAAATTTTATTTAAAGATAGTTTACATTTACTTCAGGCTTAGGTCACGAAGAAGATGATGAACATGATGATGATGAAAATGAAAGCATTTTGATGTCGCAAACAGTTAATGACATCATAAATTATCCTGATAATTCGTAAGTATTTTTGTGTGTTGATATCATAAACTATAAGTTTTTAAATTTTTTATTTTATATTTGGTTTTCTTTACTCTGTTTTATGTTTGTTTGTTTAAACTTTAGAGTTCCTTTAAGAACTTAGGGTTCTCTTCAAACCAGTTTAAAATTTATTAAAAACTTAATATGGGTTAGTTTAGAAAACTAATGAAGTATCAGGATTTTTTTCGCACACTCCTAGAGTTTTTTAGATGATTTTTTTAAATTGCTTTATTATTGTTTAACGATGGTAATAAATTTTTTATTATAGATTTTTGTTAACTCAGCCTTGAACAATCGATTATACTTTTTTGTTTTAGATTTTTGTCTTCTCAGTCTTACATATGGAGCAATCCTTTACTTGATGATCAAGAAAACCAATGCGTAGAAATGTTAAGTAATTCACCAATAGAAAGCATTAAATGTGACAATAGTAAAGATTCAACTGTTTTCAATGAATCAAGAGTAAATAAAGAAAAAAATTTTATTCCTCAGTTAGATGGAAATTCCGATTTATGCAGAGATTCGTCAAGTGAGGATTTTCAATCATATTCAAGGAAAAGAAAACGAAAAAAATTAAAAAGTAAATCAAAGAAAAAATCTTCTAGCTTTGAAATTAATACAAGCTTAGATAGTTCTACTATCTCCTCTCTTACTTTAGAAAATATCTCCAACAAAAGTTCTCTAGAATGTAGAAAAAATTGTGTTGATAATAATTTAAAATATAATTTAAAAGATAACTTTGTTTATCCAAAAGTTTATCCTAGTCGAGTTAAAAATAAAAATTCTCTCGAAATTTCCGCTATGCCTGTGTTATGTTCAAAAGATTGTTTGCTAAAATCTAGTCCAAATATGAAACAGGAGAAAAAAAAGCGTACTCTAAAAACTACTTTAAAATCAGAGAAATCAGAGTTCTTTTTAAAAAATAAAGAATACTTGCAAAAAAAGTACAACTTGAAAAATTGTCAGGTTGTTTTATGCAACAACAAATCTATAACACAACAACATTGCTCTTCTTCAAAACTTCAAGACTCCAAAAATAAATTGAAATATAATTTAACGTCGACCACTAACAAACATTTCTCCAGCAAAAAATATAAAACTCAATCAGATGTGAATCAGATTAAAACAAGTCTTGAGTATAACACAGATCAAGAAGAGTGTCTTATTTCAGAAAGCCCTGGAGAAATTGATTGTTCAAGAAACTTGATAATGCTGACAGGTGTAACAAGTGTAACTTCGTTTAAAGAAAATCATTCTCCTACTTTAATTTCTTCTTCACAGTTTATTGAAGAACAAGTTTTGAATACCAACCAAACATGTTCAAATGATAAAGGATCAGAGCGAACTTGCTCAAAGGATGAAGTATTTGAGCAAATCTGCTTGAATGATGTAGTATCAAAGCAATCCTTCTTGAATGATGTAGTATTGAAACAAATTTTTTCTAATGATGAAAGTTCAGAGCAAACCTGCTTGAATGATGTAGTGTCAGAACAAATCTTTTCTACTGATGATAGTTCAGAGCAAACCTGCTTGAATGATGTAGTATTGGAACAAATCTTTTCTAATAATGAAAGTTCAGAGCAAACCTGCTCAAATGATTTAATATTGGAACAAATCTTTTCTAATAATGACAGTTCAGAGCAAACCTGCTTGAATGATGTAGTATTGGAACAAATCTTTTCTAATGATGAAAGTTCAGAGCAAACCTGCTCAAATAATTTAGTATTGGAACAAATCTTTTCTAATGATGAAAGTTCAGAGCAAACCTGTTTTAATGATAAAAATTTAAAACCAACCTGGTCTTATGATGAAAAATCGGAACAAACCTGCTCTAATAATAAAATATCTGAGCCAACCTGCTCAAATGATGCAGAAATAATGCAAACCAGTTTAAATGAAGAAATAAGGAACAATACTTTAAATAGTAATTTAAAAGTTTTATCTTATTGTAATAAAGAACCTGAAACATTAACACTGAGAGAGACACTTTTTTATAAGGAAGACAACACAAGTTACAATGAAACGGCACTACCATTTACAAAAGTTGGGGTTTTAGAAATTAATGATTCTGCAGATAAAGCTTCAACAAAAAGTAGTCAACAAAACTATTTAGAAAATAAAAAAAAAACTTGTCACAAAAGACTTAAGTATCCAGTTTCCTCTGTTCAAAATTGCTCATCAAGTTTTACCTTTTCAATGAATAACTATATATATACTCCCCTTGAGAAGCCACCTTCATATAACAAAGTTTTAAGTACGCTAGGTAAAAATAATCTCCAGGAAATAACTTATGAGGTGCCGTTTTATAGTGACAAAACGGATGTAGCTGGGTGAGGTTTACTTTGTTATTTTTTTTAAGTTTATATAAAATATAAAGAACTTCTATAAGTTTCACTTCTTTAATATCGGAAATTATTTTTTTCTGCAAAGTTTTTTTTTTTTTTTTTACTTTTAGAACACTAACTGAAAAGAACAATCCAAGTTGTAGAACAAAAGTATTAATTGAACATTTATAAATACATATTTGTGTAATTTTTATTTTAATGAATCTTTATTTTTTATTTTAATGAGTCTGTAATTTGATTTTAATGAGTCTGTAAATTCTACAATGTTTATTTTTTTATATTACTGTTAGTTTGTCATTGAACCTTTTATTGCTTTTTATTGCTATCTGCTTTGTCTTACAAAAGTTGAGCTCTGTTGCAGTATTACAAAGGTTGAGTTCTGCTGCTTTGCCTTACAAAGGTTGAGTTCTGCTGCAGTATTTTAAAGGTGTTCTTCAGAACTCTTTTCAATAATTACTAAACAAATTAACATCAAAAGCTTATCTAAATCTTACTTGGTCTCACAATTAGTTTTTCTACTTCTTTTTTCGAAAA
This sequence comes from Hydra vulgaris, assembly GCF_022113875.1. Taxonomy (NCBI): domain Eukaryota; kingdom Metazoa; phylum Cnidaria; class Hydrozoa; order Anthoathecata; family Hydridae; genus Hydra; species Hydra vulgaris. The sequence continues at coordinate 17,033,976 of NC_061158.1, read as the reverse complement.
CAATTTGTAAGTATTAATGGTTTCAATTCTAGTAATAAATCAGTTTTGTGTGGTGTTCCTCAAAGTTCTGTTCTAGGTCCTCTTTTGTTTTTAATCTACGTTAATGACCTAATCAACTCTGTTTACTTCTCTTCAGTTCATTTGTTTGCTGATGATACAAATCTCTTGCACATCAACAAATTGTATCCTTTATGTAAGAATGTTAATTGGGATCTAAAAGGTATAGTTCACTGGTTAAATCTTGGATAATGTTACACTTAAGAATATTTACTATGCATTATTCTCATCTCATCTTAGCTATTGTTGTCAAGTTTGGGGTCAAGTTGGAAACTATTGCATTAACAAGTTGCTATTGTCTCAGCATCAATCCATCAGATTAATAAACTTCCAACCAATCAAATCAGATGCATCGGAGTCCTTCAAAAAACTTTTCATTCCAACATTTCTAGCGCTAGTAAAGTATGTTAATCTTCTTTTTGTTTTTGAATCTTTAAATAAAAACATACCATCTTCTATCACAAAAATGTTCACAGAAAGTAGACTTTTACATTCCTACTCGACTAGAAATATACACAATGGAAAACTAAATGTACCATCTTTTAAAACCCAGAAGTATGCTAAA
>NC_061158.1:16965854-17028354 GCF_022113875.1 Hydra vulgaris | reverse complement strand
AAATAATCTAGAAATTTTGTATAAGAATACAATAATCTTTCTTATGATAAAAAGCCATCACTTTATGATTACACAATAATCTTTCTTAGGATAAAAAGCCATCACTTTATGATTGCACAATAATCTTTCTTATGATAAAAAGCCATCACTTTATGATTACACAATAATCTTTCTTATGATAAAAAGCCATCACTTTATGATTACACAATAATCTTTCTTATGATAAAAAGCCATCACTTTATGATTACATAATCAGATAGTGATCTCTTGTTCTACAAACTTAGATCTATTCTTAGTCTATTATTTTACCAAATTTATGTTTAACCACATGTATGGGCTAGATGAATATGAGTTAACTGACCATGACCTGACTAAGTTATCATTCTTTTTTCAATTTTTTTACTATTTCTACATCCTTTTAATCTTGTAAAGCAGCCTTGCTGAATGTTAGTACAAAAATAAAGTATAAAAGTTCTAAAACTTTAAAAAAAATTTTATACTTGACATTAGAACTAAACTTCAGATTTACATATATTTTATTCTTTCTTTTAAAGGTGGCTATGATCAAGCACATCCATTACTAGCTGATATATTGAACTCAAGCAAAATAGTAGTAATAACACCGTGTTTGCAACCACCTAAATATTCTGCAGTGCTTCATTGGTTACACAATCAAAAAGAATGCAAGAGTCCAATAAAAAAATCTCATATTCATGAAAAATATTTAAAACCAGATGGTGATATTGCTTTACAGAAAGAATCACTTCAGGTTAATCCTGATATAGAGAATGCATGTTTGTTTCCAGCTTTAGCAACATCTCCTTCTTTGCAGAACTCAAATGAACCTGAAATATCTACTCCATGTGGTTTTTTTAGTGATAAAGATCCAATAGTTGCTTTTGAAGTTGGTGAAATTCAGGCATGACAGTAAATTTTTATCATGGCAGTTTTATAACCATCTTTTTATATGGTACCTAAAAAGTACCAAGTTTGCTATATGACAGAATAATAATATTTTAATTTTATTGAAAGGATGCTGTTGAACTCATTAAAACCATATGTAGATTTTAACTCCCTCCATACTAACATTCAATGTATGTGCACATGTCCCCCATATATCCATATTTTGGTATAATGTTATCAGTATTTAAGTAAAGTAATTAGCTACATAAGTTGTTTTTTACTCTGGATTTATTTTTGCCTTTGTGTCAATTTTTAGGTTTTTAAATGCAGATATAATTTTTTTATAAAAAAATAAAAAAGAAAATCAAAAAATAACTTTTTGCTTTAATCCAACTCATCAGTTAAAGTAAATTTAAAATTCCAAACTCATTGTTGATATATGTACTATCATGCTCTATTTTAATATGGCATTATTGTAATGATCATCATTATTAGTGATGTACTAAATAGTAATTTGTATAAAGACATCATGGCTTACTATATTCATGGGCAACATTATTTTATTTTATTGAAAGCATTCTTTTTTTTTGTTTTTAACAAATAATGAGTTAGTTACATATTAGTTTATGTTTTTGAAATAAATAAATTAATAAAACCTCAAAAATAAAAAACGTGTATATAAAATTGAAGCCAAGCACATTTTTTTAAAAAAATTGAAAACTCATTTTTTATGTTTCTAAAAGCTATAAAAAAATTTTATAAAAAAAAAATTCAAAATAAAATTACAATTAATTAAAAAAAAAATATTGAATTTTAAATTGTCAGTTATTATTATAAAAAATTAGGCAAAGTGATATTTTCTTGAAACAGTAAAATCATAAAATAATAATAATAATAATAAGGTATAACTGTAACAACTGTTTTAAACAGTTGCGAAGTGCAATAACATAAGATATTGCACTGTAACAGCTCATTTTGTCTTTTGTTTGTGTTTTAACAAATAGTTTCTGCAAAATCCAGCTCTGTCTAGTTTGTTTTTGAAGTTATTTATTGAAGTAGCTTCTATTATTTCAGATGGTAAGCTGTTCCACGCATTTACAACTCGATTTTGGAAAAAATGATACCTGAAGGTATTTCTGCTAAAAGGCTTCCTCATTTTGAATTTGTGTTGTCGCAGACATGGACCCTCCTCCAATGCATTTCCACAATCGTTAGCAACCCAATTTATTTTATCGAGGCCATGCTGAATTTTATATTGTTGAATCAGATCTCCACGTAGTCTACATTCTTCCAGTGACGTTAATTGCATAATATTCAACCTAGCCTCATATGATAATTTCCTAATTGTAGGTGCTAGTTTGGTTGCTCTTTTTTGGATTTTCTCAATCTTGTCTATGTCTTGTTTTAAAAATGGAGACCATGCCTGGACCGAAACTCAAGATGTGGACGTATGAACGTTGTATAGAGCATTTTTACCATGTTTACATCTAAATATTTAAAGCTTCTCTTTATGGTACCTAACATTCTGTTTGCTTTGCTGGTTGCTGAATCAACTTGTGAGTGCCATTTTAAATCGGATTGAACCATTATACCCAAATCACGTTCAGCTTTTGTGTTACACAATGTATAATTGTAATTGCAATCAATATTAGTCATTATAAATGTAGCATTTGGATTTTTTTTCCCAATATGCATAACTTTGCATTTTTCATAATTAAATTTTGTGAGCCAAATAGATGACCATGCCATTATGTTATTTATATCATTTTGAAGGCTTATTGAATCATTAGGATTTTTTATTATATTTATTATTTTACTATCATCAGCGTAAAGTTTAATAGGGTTTTTGACTTGATCTGGCAAATCATTAATAAAAATCAAAAACAGCAGTGGTCCTAAAACTGACCCCTGTGGTACACCACTAATAACTGGTAGCCAATCTGAGACTGTGTCGCCAAGGACCACTCTCTGTTTTCTGTTAGTTAAAAAGTTCTCTATCCATCCCAGATAATTTCTCACAATACCATATGATTGAAGTTTAGTGATCAAACGCGAGTGTGGTACTTTATCGAAAGCCTTTTCAAAGTCTAGATACAACATATCAACTGAGTGGCCATTTTCTAGTGCATCTGTTATGATATCAAGAGTTTCCAATAGGTTTTATTGTGCAGCTTTTATTTTTTCTGAACCCATGCTGATTTTCATTTAATAAGCTGTTATTTATTAGATAATCCATAATTTCATCTCTAATGAGTGATTCCAAAACTTTACATGGGATAGAAGTCAATGAGATTGGCCTGTAATTAGATGCAATGTTCGTATTACCTTTTTTAAAAATTGGTGTTATATTTGCTAATTTCCAGAGTTCAGGTAATTTTTTCTCAGTCAACGATTTTATATATATTAAATGTAATGGTTCACAGAGAGTACTATGACATTTATTTAAAACATATGGGCTTATCCCATCTACTCCGATAGCTTTGTAAACATCTAATTTTTTTAATTTTTTTTCAATAGTATGGCAAGTTATTTTATTATTTATATCTTCTTCTAGAATAATTTCAGTCTTCTGCGGTATATTTGGTATGTTATGTTTATCTTCGTTAACACAAACTGAATTGAAACTATTGTTTAAAATATTTGCTATAAATTCTCTATTTGTTACAATGTTATTATATTCATTAGACATTGAAGCTATTCCTCCTTTAATTTTTTTGTTAGAATTTACATAACTATAAAATAACTTGGGATTTATTTTTGATGTTTTACTGATTTTTTTTTCATATTTAATACGTTTTAACCTCACCATGTTTTTAACTAATTTACTTTGTATTTTGTATTGCTGAACCAAAATGGGTGATTTGGATTTATTTGATATTAATTTGTTCCATAAGGTTGTTTTATGTCTGATTTCAGTCTTAATTTGTTTGTCAATATATGGTATTAAAGCTATGTGTTTATGCACTTTTTTAGGTATATAACAGTCACATAATTCTTGATATTTATTTACAAAAATTTTGTAGCATTCATCAACATTTTTATTAGAAAAAATATGTGACCATCTTATACTATGGAATGAATTGTTCATTTCTTGATAATTTCCGGCTTTGTAGTTAAACTTTGATTTCCCATAGGAAGATTTTGATGTTGTTGGTTTTTTTAAGATGTAATTCCAATACAATATCTGATGTGCATTATTTAAATTGCTTAACGGAGGATTATAGCCTATGATCGAAATACGCTCTGGTGCATCGGTTAAAATCAAATCTAAGGTATTGCCTTCTGACAGTGTCCCTGAATTAAAGGTTGGTTTTGTGACGTTTTGAGTCAAAAAGTTATCATTTAAATTGTCTAAAAAAATTTGTGCTTGTCTATCATTTTTTAACACTGTTTGGATATTCTCATTATTCTCATTCCATTTTATATTTGGGTAATTTAGGTCTCCGGCTAAGAGTAGACCTGAATATTTGTTGCAATCAACACTTTTTTTAGCTTTATTTATTATTTTATTTATTTTTTGATTTGTCAATTCTGTAGCATCTGGTGGACGATATATGCTACCAATTAAGATATTCTCATTTTCTGTTTTAATGACACACCAGACTTGTTTAACTGTTATTTCTTTAGATGCTAGGTCATATGGAGTATAGGCAATGTATTTATTTTTAACATAAATAGCTACACCTCCGCCATGAGATTTAGTTGAATTAGATTTAGATCGATTGTTGTAAAAAACATTATACCCGCCTACATTTATGGCACTTGATGAGTTAAACCAAGTTTCAGTTACAATAAATATGTCAGGATTATACACTGCTATTTCTAACAAAAACAAAACGAACTTATTGTTAAGTGAAGTCGCATTTGTATATCTACAACATAGATGGTATTTGGGTATTGATTTGCATAATAATACTTCTGATTTAACATAATTAGATACAGGATTATGTGTAGAAAGGACAGCCATTACTGCAGGTTGATGCAAATTAATTGAGGATTGCTATTGCTTTGGTTTTTTTATGAGTTTCACAACTTTAAAATTTCTTATAGTGTAGTAGTATTCATCTTTTTGATTTAGGCTAGCATTTAACAATTTAACTTCACTACGTAGCTGTTTAATAAGATCTCTTTCGGATTCTGTCATATCTGAGTTAAAATAGATTTCATTTATCTTGTTTCTGTTAATGTATGCAGCTTTTAATACACTTATTTTGTCTGACGCATTGTCTAACTCAATGATAACTGGTGGTATTTTTGATGTGTCTCTTGTTTTGAGTCGAATGACCTTTTTTATTTTATCCTTGTCTGCATTTATTGAGTCAAAAATATTGTTTACCATATCTTCATCACATTTTTTCATGTCAATGTTATCATGATTTGCTAACTTAACACCAAAAATAATAATATTATTTTTTCTTTTATTACGTTCTTTTTCCTCATGTAGAACCGTGTTTATAATATCATTTTGGCCTTGATTTGTTTTAACTTTTCTTTTTACGACTTCACTCCAATTATTTAAATCTTTTGATTTATCTTGGTCTAATTTATTTTCTAATTCATTTACCCTTCCTTCAAGATTTTTTATCAAAACATCTTTCTCGTCTAGTTTTTTTTCCAATTGCTTTATTTTTTCTTGCATTTCTTGTAGTAACATATTTATGTCTGAATTTTTTGGTGGCATTTTAAGAGTGAAACCAAACCAAATCAACTCTTGTCAATACCAACTTCAATTTCTCTGATAAGAGGGCTACCACCCTAAAACAGTGGGTTACCTCTGGGTTGTGAACTTGTAAACCTTATTACACAGGAACTAAAAAGTTGCAGTATGTGTTTTTTTCCGTTTGATATAAAAACAGTTAGATAAGATAACACAACAAACTGAAGTGTAAAGATGGTAAAATAAAAAGATGGTAAAATAAAAAGTTGGAATGAAATATTCAATGAAAGATGTTATTACTAGGCTTAAGACTTAACCTATCATGATCTCTCTGACATATTTGTGGGTAAAAATAAAATGATGTATCTTCAACTCAAAGATCTTAACTGACATAGCCATCAATATAAACCAAAGATGTTTTAATTTCTTTAGATAAATCACTTTCAATAACAGGAAGATTGTAAAAAAATATTTAACAAAGTATCATCTTGCATTACATAATTACATCTGTCGTATAAATGATTGGTACAAATGGGTTGTAGAAACTCAGCAATGATATCAATAAATTCATATCAATAAAATATTGATATCAATAAAAAAAATTTTTTTTTAATGTCAACTTATTGCAGTATTTGCTGAACATTAATAAAATAGGTACCACCTGATCCTTGTCGAAGTTTTCCAAATGCTTTCTAAATAGGATCTCAAGTTAAATATCAAACATTTTTATGACAAGTGAAAAAATAGATTTCTAACTTTAGTACAAATATCTTTATAAAGTCCTTTAACATTACCAATTTTAAAAAAGTTGATAAAAATACGTTTAAAAAACTGTAGTATCATCAGCATTTTGAATTAATGGATAAGCTTAAAGTAGCAGTTTGTAAAGCAAACGTCTCATCAGAAAATACTCATAAACAAATTGATATATTTTGATAAAAATTTAGGAAAAAATTTCAAGTAACATCTTTTTCAAATTGAAAAAGTTGTTCTAAAATCCAACCATTTTTCAGTTTTTGAATTACATTCTTAAGTAAAATATAGTTGTTAACATTTTTCTGTGATCCAGCTATTGCAAACATTTTTTATTAGATGAATAAAGTCATGTATGAGAAAAATGTTATCAATACAACAAATATTATGGGGATAAAACATTCCAAAAAGCATTTGATTTACTTTATTGTTGTAAAAAATATTATATTTATTTAATGTTGTAAAAAACAGCAACAACAGAACTACTACAATTTATTATTTTAAATTTATTTTTATTGTTTGACTGGTATTGCTATGAACAAAATCTGTTTTCCACCAAATAATGAACAAGTTCAATCCCCACCACCTCCCTGGTAGTGCAGCGCTCAACTCGTTTCTCCTCGCAGCGGCCTTGTTCGTCAAGGTTCGTGTTTCGGAGTTATAGAGTTGAGAGAGGGTTATAACCACAAATAAGTAGCCTCCTCGTCTGTAGTGGCCTTCTTGGCCTTGAGGAGGTGAATTAAAATGAAAAAATTAAAAAATAATAATCATTGATAAACCCAAATCTGTTTTTGTTGATTCATTTGGGGAGTTAACTGATTTACCAAAAATAGTATTTCTTTGAGATGTTAACTGTGTTTTAACATAAATTTCATTGTAAAATAACTTATCTTTGAGAAATAAAATATTTGTCACAATTCAACTTTCATCTTTAACATTTCTAACTTTTAATGTCAATTTTTTTCATCAGTGATATATTTGGTTGTTCATAGCCATTGTTTAACTAAGAGTAAAAAATTCTTTTCAATGAAATGTGCTTAAATGCTATGGTAACCATATCAGGAGAGTATATTATTTCTGCCCAAAAAATATATAAAATATAATACAAACTATAATTTTTACCAAAAAACTTGTAGCAGAATTTGTATTTTGTTACTTGACTGTTGATTGTGGTAACACGTGAAACTCTGTGTAGCAATATTCTTCTTTAAATATTAGTAACTTAGTTAATTCCTGTTAATAGTGATATATATATATATATATATATATATATATATATATATATATATATATATATATATATATATATATATTAAAATATAAATTTTTTTATGGATTTATTTCTATTGCTAAAAATATATTTTTAAGATATTTTGAGGGAATTTGATACCCACAAGAGCACTCTAATTTGTAAACAAATTAGAGTGCTCTTGTGACAAATGTTATGTTGGTGAAACTGGATTAAAGATATTGTCTCAGATATGCCAGCATCAAACAAATGCACAACAAGGTAAAGAGAAAAATTCAGCTGTAGCTGAACATTCGAAAATTTGCCAAGGAAATTTCTACTGGGATGGTCGCAATACCTTAAAAACAGAAATAAATAATTTTAATAGGAAAGTTAACGAAACTCTGGAAACACAACACAATGATAGTACCTTTTGCAACAATGGTCTTAACTAGGATGATGGTAATTATGTAAGGACATCATTTTGGAAACCCATGCTCAAATTCTTACGTCACAAAAAGCTCTCTTAAAACACTCTTAAAAACTTATACAAAAAACATTGTTTTGTAAATTTAAATGGTTTTTGTATAATATAGTGGTTTTATTTTTTATAACAGTTTTTATTATATTTGAAAATGAGGGTATCAATATTCCCTCGAAATTTTGTAAAAATAAATATATTTTTAGCAAATAGAAATAAATCTATAAAAAGAAGTTTTTTTTTTAAATATTTATACTATTAAAATTTAAATGAGGCAAAATAATTTTTGTTAAATGCATATTTCATAAATAATTTTATATTTTTAAGAAAAAAATAAAATAATAAAAAAATGAAAAAAAAAATAGTGAATGTTATTAGCTATTAGGTTTGTAGCTAGCAATATTAAATGTTTGTTTTCATGATGGCACTTTGATATAAATTTAGATTGTTTATTAAGTAGTTCATCAGGTTTATATATATATATATATATATATATATATATATATATATATATATATATATATATATATATATATATATATATATATATATATATATATATATATATATTTATATATATATATATATATATATATATATATTTATATATATATATATATATATATATTATTGTTGTTATTATTATTATTATTAATATTGTTGTTATTGCTAATGCTATTATTATTTACTTACCTATAACTTTTTTTAAATGTTTTATAGAGTCATAAGAAAACCACCTTTAAAGGCATCAATTCTTCTGATATTGAAGGATTTACACCTAATAATACATATGCATTCAAGACAACCCAGCAAAACATTTCCAATGCTAAAGCTATTCATTTTGTAGGCTTTTTTATTAAACTTTTTGTTATTTATTTTGGAGGCTGTTTTAATAAACATTTTGTTAATATTTCTTTGAAAACCTTAAATTTAACAAGAGTTATAACTTCAATTTACTTATTATTTGCTATTATGTGTTTTTAGAATCAATCTCTTACAATTGTTAGCATTGAGCTTCATATTCAAACAAGAAGAAATCTTAGACCTGATCCAACTATTGATCCTATAAATTCAATATTCTACACTATGCATCAAGAATTGTTAAACATTGATGTTTCTGGAGTGTTTATTACTGATACCTGTATGATTTCCCAAAATAGTACTCAATTGTTGAAGAAAGCTGGTATTGCTATATCATCAACTCACTGTTTTAGTGATGAGCTGCTTATGCTGAAAGGGTTTAGCTCTTTTATACAAGAGCATGATCCTGACATTCTTGTTGGTTATGAGGTTCAAATGCTTTCAATTGGTTATTTAATTGAAAGAGCAGCAGCTCTAAATTATAACATGTGTCATGCTATGTCTCGTATTAGTAGTACTGAAGTTTACTCCAAAAAGATTCAAAAAGATCAGGAAGACAACTGGTTTGGCCAGCTCGTTTCCATGGAAATTACTGGAAGAATAATTTTAAACCTGTGGAGAATAATGAGAAGCGAGGTTTTTAGTTTCGGTCAAATTTTATAAAGTTTACAACAAATGTATATTTTAAGTTTTTATTAGAATTGGTTAATAAAAAGTTTATTTTAATAATATTTTAATTTTTTTTTAAGATTGCATTGCAAATATACACTTTTGAAAATGTGTTTTATCATATTTGTCATCAAAGAGTTGCTGCTTATTCATTTTGCAGTTTATCTGAATGGTGGCTTACAAATAGCTCACGTTGGAGAGTTATTGATTATTATTTAAAACGGTGTCAAGGAAACATTAGGTTATTGGACCAAATTGATTTTATAAATAGAACAAGCGAACTGGCAAGAATATTTGGAATTTTATTCTACTCAGTTATTTCTCGTGGTTCGCAGGTTATATAACTTTTTAATCAGAATTTTTTATTTATTTCAATAGTAATAATATATTAATTTTAGTTTATGTATTATTAATGAAAATTATAAAATTTATAATTGCATTTTAATATTCATATATAATAAAAATATTTGCTATATATATTAAAAATACTGTTATAAATATGAAAAACATAATTTAAAAATTTTAATAGTCAGTTGAGTTTCATATTTTCATCAAAATTTATCACTTTTTATTAATGAAATTCACCAGTAGAAATCAATGAATATTTAGATTTAAAAATTACATTTATTTTGTTCAATTCAAAAAAGTAGTTCTGCATGACAATGTTCTGAAACATTTATACATTTAAAGTGCTGAATCATCAGAATGATATTTTCTAAAAAAAAGTTTGTAAATTTGTAAGAACAACTGGGATTCATAAATCATGAATTAGTAAGCAGCTCATAATACATTTTTCACACATGGCTGTAATCGGCTATGGTACCAAGAGATACATAAGAGCTTAGTAATGATAGAGTGTTTCAATAATGCTCCCCCTCTATTAATAATGCTCCCCTCCCCTCCCCTCTATTAATAAACCTTCATTAAAGCGAGACAGAAAGTTTTTCAAGTGTTAAAAAGTTATTATTGTTAATGGCAATGACGAAAACAATATAGTAGCACAAAATATATATAGCCTAATGAACAATTAAAATTGGCTTTTTAATGTTACTAGTAAACTAAATTAATTTTACATGAATGATTTAGAATTCCAGTTCCTTCATAACTGTTGACTATTGATTAACACAGTAAATTTCACATACCTATAAAATTTTACAAAATTAAAACCATGTTTCAACATAACGCAAACTAATAAAATATTGACAACTAAAAAAAAAAGAATACAATTAATTTTGAATTTATAAAAAATTATAAAATGATTTAATTTTAAAGTAGTTAAAATCACTTACATGAAAATTTATTAAAATTTGATTTGTGAAAATAATGAAGTGACTATTAAAACTAAAAACAAATCTGATAATTTAAAAAAATGCAGAAATATGCATCAAAGGACTAGACCGAGCTGTCAAAGTCAAGTGAAATTAGGAAAAATTTAGGAAAAGAGAAAGAATAAAATAATTAAAAATATATATTGAATAATATATATGTTCAGAAAAATATAAAAATATATATGTTCATAACAAAGACACTATAGTAAAGCGTGTAGTAAAAAATGTTAATATTAATTTTCTGGATTTTTAAAATATGACCTGGATGATCTATGGAAATAGTTTCTTTCCATAAAATATTGTGCAGGAGTTGTACCTTACGGAAAGTCAATAATTGTTAAAATGAGATAATTTAACATGATTTCTAACCAGTGTTGCATGCTACAACATTGTTGCATGTTTCAACATGTTCTAACCAGTGTTGCATGTTCCATTTCTAACCAGTATTGCATGTTCCTGGTGTGCCACCAGGGTTTTACATCAATTGATTATGCCAAACAGCATACCTTTTGGAAAAAAAGTGAATAAACTATAGGATCTAAGTTAGCTGACATACTCAATATAACTTATAGATGACGTCTTGAGTAAATAATCTGGTTAATTTCTCTTTAATAATTATAATCTGGGATAGTATTACTTCGTGCTAATATAATGCATTCCTAGTTGTTTAGCAGCATTTGGTACATTTTGTAGATGATTAATATCTTATCTTTTATTTCTATTACAATTATTTTCAACTCCTCCACATTGTCCCATATAGGTTTAAATTAATTCTTTTTTTAAATTATTAATTATTTTTAATTAATAATTTAATTTTGACGAACATTAGTTTCAACTTTGTTCTTTCTAGTTGATAACTTTTATTTGAAAGTCATCTATTAGTATTTCTACTAATAACTTTTTCAAATTTAATATCGTACGTTTGAATAATATCGTAATAATTTTTAATATCGTACGTTTTTTAATTTTTAATATCGTACAAATTTAATATCGTACGTTTGAATAATATCGTAATAACTTTTTCAAATTTAATATCGTACGTTTGAAAACATTTCAACTTTACTATTATCATTAAACACATTAACAGTAGTATTACTATTGTAGTAACAAATAAACATAAAAGAATTTTTAAAATTTCAATCTTTTCTATACAATTATTTACTACTTTTAAATGCTTACTATAGCGTTCATAACGTAGTGTTTGTGTATATTATTTACTCTAAGTGAACAAAAGAATAAAATAAGTAACTTTCTTAAATTGTAAATATTTAAAAAAATAAAACTAAATTAAACAATTAGAAGCAAAATTAATATATAAAAATAATATTCTAAAGTTGCAAAAACATTTTTTAGATCTCTTAAGAGATCCTTAGAAATCTGTAAAGAGATAAATAACAAATGATAATATTTAAATGAAAATAAACAAAAACTTGCATAATAAAGATAGTATTAGGACATTATTAACAAAGGTATTATTTACTTAAAACAAAAACACAATTTTAAGTTTTATTATATTTTTTTTAGCTATAAAACTTTTATAAAACTGTTTAAAAAAGCAATGCAAAGTATCTTTTGTAAAGTGATATATTAAAAACAAAATCAAATGCAATTTCTTTAGAAAATATATAATATAAACATAGATATATAAACCTCAACAGTTGAACTCGTTTAACAACTGGTTTAAATTTAAGGTCAATACAAAGAAATAATCTTATTAAAACTTTCAAGAAAACGAAAAAAAAAAAATTATTTCATTTTGATTTAAGATTCATTAATAAATCCATATTTCTTTATAAGTTTATATAGATAACTGTATAATATACTTATAAATTATATAAGTTACAAATTACTACAACAAAAAAATGAATAAAAAACTGATTGTGAAATGAACTTAGATATTTATCAGAAATAAATAGCAATATTAATAACATCAATTATTTTTAGTTTAACAAATAATGCAAACTAAATAATGCAATCCACAACCGTGTTAAAAATATGAGGCAATGTCAGTCTGTATATTATAATCTAAGGTAATAAAAAAGATGAGTTAAAAACAAATTTAACAAATTTTAACAATATAAAATATAAATAAAAAATAAAAGCATAACATTTTAAACAATGAAACTTGGAGAGGCATTCTCAATTTTTTTCAAGTACTTTCTGTAAAAAAATTTTATTTTTATATTCCTTGCTACTTTTTTGAAAGAAAATATACATAGAGATACAGAGAAATATAAATTATAGTGAAATATAGACACATTTATGTATATAAACATTTCAACAAATAATATTTGTTATTTGTTTACAAGTTTATCAGTCTTAATTTATTTCGTGTTAAAAACTTAAACAAATTCCAACTTAAAATAAAACTGAATAGTAAACTTACTCATATCAGAATCAGTTTGACTGTTTGAAATTTTATTTTTGTTGAGACTTCTAATGACTAATATATATTAAAAAAAAAAAAAAGTTATAACATTATATATATATATCTTTAATTTAAATAATCTTACTAATTTTTATGAATTTAGTTTCGAGTCGAATCAATGATGTTAAGAATTGCAAAGCCAATGAACTTCATTCCTATGTCACCTAGTCCTCATCAAAGAGCAAGGTTTTGTAATTGTGGAAAACTGTTTAATTAGATATAATTCAAGTTTAGATTTTTTTTTTTTTTTAATCATAATTTTATCTAATGTTTATGCGTCATAATTTATAAATAAATTTATAGTTTTATAATTTATAAATATTTTTATAAATATGATCATAGAAGTTTGGAAGCCTCCTCAAAACTTTAATGTTTAACTAGTCTTAAAACATTCAGATATTTGGCAAATAAATTTTTGAAAAAAAATGGATATCTATTCCAAAGTGTTTTATAAGATGCTTTTTTTTTTTTTAGAATGTCTGCTCCCGAGTGTATTCCACTAGTTATGGAGCCAGAATCACGTTTTTATGTTGATCCTGTAATTGTATTAGATTTTCAATCATTGTATCCATCTATTATAATTGCATACAACTACTGTTTTTCGACTTGCATTGGAAGAGTTAAACTTTGTGCAGAGTAAGCTGAATTGCTAAAAAACATTCTTTTTAATTAATTTTTTAAACTCAAAAATTTTCTAAACTTAACTGTTTTTTAAATTTATATGCAAATTTTATTTTTTTAAATCTAACTATTAAAATAACGAAAAACTAACATTTAATTTTAAGTTGATACACATGAAACTTTTTGCATATTGTAAGTAGGAAAAAAAAAAAAAAAGAGAAATGAAGGGAAATGAAAATACAAGAAAACAAGTTTTCTGCTTGGTTTAGGATCTTTTACTTCAAACTTATGTTTAACGATTGTTCAGGACAATATCGACAATCTTTGTAGACCTAAAGAACCACTGAAGATTTGTGCATAAAATGAAATCAATCATTTTAAATTATTATCACCAAAAAGATTGTGCCTGTTGTTAAAGTGAGCAAGGTTTAGCTTTTAACTCAAAAATAAAGCTACTTTAAATGCAAGATGTCCATCTCTTGAAGAAATCTTTGAATATGGAAATTAGGAATTCAATCCTAAAAAGTGGAAGGCAAAAAAATTCATTTTTTTGCCTTCCACTTTTTAGGATTGCAAAAAAATTCATTTTTTGTCATTTTCTATGACAAAAGCATAGGTGAAAAATATTCTGAAGTTTAACAAATTAATTTACTTTTAACTCGCTAAATAAAAATATTAAAGGTAGATTTATTTATTATGATTTTGATAAAAACTATTTTGTTTAAAAGAATTTGATTTAAAAACATTACAAACAACAAAAGTTTTCAATATAATCATTTTAAAGTGTTTTGAGCCTCTAGAATGTGAAGTGTTTAGTTTTAAGTAATTATTTAAAATTTATTTTGACAAGGTGTTGTACCTTTTTATATAAGACATATTATTCTTTAAAATAAAAGTTGTCTATTGATTAAAAAAAGTAAGATTGGGAACGTGAACACACTGGCTAAGTCAGAACCAGTGCAATAAAAAGTAAATTAACATAAATTGTCAGTTGGCTTTGTCGAACCATCTCTGTAAGAACCATACTTATTACGATATATGTATCAGTTTTAAGATTATCATTACAATACTTTAATTTAATATAACCAACATGTATATTAAAGTCATTTTAACATAACAACACATAACAGCATAAATTAGATTCAAGAATAAAATACTTTACCTTTTGCATTATTTATCTCTGACAACAGTCAGTATTTTAGTTCTTCTTTTTTTTTTGACAATAGTAATTCATTATTTTATTGATGTTGCAGACAAAGATCTGTTGATTTTTGTATGCAAACACTGACAGAACCCAATGGGTCTTTTACTATCTCTAAGTTTGTAAACAATTACAAACTTAGTGATGGTAACATTTTACCATCACTAAGTTTATAAACAATTTCTATGCATCAATCCTTTAAGATTGATTTAGTCAATTTTAGGATGTGTTAATGCAGAAAGAGATTCTGGTTGACTAAAAATGTTTTTTTTAGTAAACCAGAGATGGTTTTTCCTCAGCAGTTTAATAGAGAGACAAACACTTTATTTTTAACTTTTATTATTGTCACATAAAACCATAAACACGTTAGTTTTCATTCGCAGTTGAATTCATCCAAGTAGAATTTTAATTACTTCGTATAGTTTGAATCATAACAACATACTAGAATCATGTAAACTAAAATCAAAGAAAAAGAATTTAATCATAATGCTAGTATTTGTCTGGTTGATTAACAGATTTCCAAAAAAGTTCTTTACCATGGTGAGTTATATCGAAGTTATATCGCTTCATTTGCTATTACAAAGACACTTCCCGTTGTCAATCAGCATGTTTGCTAAAAACACATAGAATAAAATCTTAATTTAGATAATTTATGATGTCAATTTTTGTAGATTAGAAATACTGGGAAGCTGGTAATTGTTTATATCGTTTGTAAAGTGTTTTCAAAATAGCAAAATATTTTAAATAATGAATATTAATGTCTGAAAATTACAATTTGTCAACAATACTGAATACTTTCGTAGAAGATACATTTTTTATAAACAATTTTTTCATATAAATTTTTTTTTTTTTTTTGATAGTTTAATATTAGTCAATTATCTAATATAGCTTAAACTAAATTAAGCATTTCTTTAAAATAGTTATGGTTTTTATAAATTTTTTACATAGCATAAGCATCAACAATGATTTGTCTCTATGTTAAACTTTATATTAAAAGAGAGATTTAGTATACGCTTATAAAAAATGCATATAAAAAAAAATTAACAAAGTTTTTTAAGATAATAATTTAAAGAAAACTAGTCTTACTTTTTTAGACCACAATAAAATTTGGTCTAAAAAAGAAATTTGGTCAATTCAAAACAAGTTTCTATTAATCTCATTTATAGACAACTTTTAACCAGTAAATTGTTTAGTTCTGGGTTTTTTTTGAGATAAAACTAACTACATTGTTTAAATGCAAAGAGTCATTGGCAATAAATGTTTCAAGTTAAACGGCTTGCAAATTTCTTGCACTGGACTGGTAAATACTGATTTTGGTAGTGGTGCAGTGGGTACTAGGTTGAAACTAACACATTTAAAAACAGAAAATGGAAAAATAGTTCTTTTTTTTACCATAAACATTTTTTTTTTGAAATTTAAAGTTCAAGTTTGAGAACATACATATATATTTGATATCAGGAATGTTACTTCTTAAAAAAGCAAACAGCCATATCTTTTTTTAATTTTTTTGTAATCTGTAAACATCAAACTTTTTTGTTCTACAAATAGTTAGCAGAACAATTAGTAACACTTAAATTAAAGTAATAATCAGTTCCATATCAATAAATATTTTCTTTTCTAATTTTAAGCTAATGTATATGAACTGTATTAACAATCATCTGCAAAACTTTCTACTACTAATTGGTCTCTACTACTCTACTACTAATTGGTCTCTGCTATTAATTGGTCTCTACTACCCTTCTACTACAAACCATTCTGCAAACCGTCCTGCTACTAATTGGCTTCTAATTTCTAATTCTTATGAATCAAATTTACTAAAGTTTATACTTTTTATTTGAAAAAAATTAATTTTGATAAAATTTATTTATTTTGAATAAATAAAATCTCTGCCATTTTTTATTTGAATGTGGAAAAAAAACTTTTCCTGGCAATAAACTGTTTTGTAGATTAAAACTATAACTAATTATAATTATAATTAATTAGAATTAATTAGAAAATTATAATAAAAATAAATCAAAATAAAAAAATTTTATTTATAAAATTAAAAAAATGGTCTAGACAAATTAAGATTAAAAACTTTTCTTATTGTTTTTCAGAAATGAGCTGTTCAACTTCGGTGCAGCATCTTTAAATCTTCCATTTCATGTGTTACAAGTATGAACTGTTTTTTTTTTTAGTTTTTGAGTTTTGTATTTGGTCATTTGAATTGTTTTTTCTTAGAAGACATACCTAAAATATCGAAATGGTTTTTTTAGGAACTTTTAAATGATTCGAATGTTCATATTTCTCCAAATGGTGTAGGTTTTGTCAAGAAAGATGTCAGAACCGGAATTATACCAAGGTTTATTGAATTAGCATTTTTTAGTGTATTAGTTTTATTGATTATATTTTAGTTGGATTTTAGTTGGACCCAAGTACACACTTAATTGCACCTAAAATATAATTAAAAAATAATAATAATAATATATATATATATATATATATATATATATATATATATATATATATATATATATATATATATATATATATATTTATATATATATATATAATATTATATATATTATATATATATATATATATATATATATATTATATATATAATATATATTATATATATATATTATATATATATATAGAAATATATATATACATATATATTCATACATACATATATATATATATATATATATATATATATATATATATATATATATATATATATATATATATATATAAACATATATATAAACAAATATACATATATATGTTTATATATATTATATATATATATATATATATATATATATATATATATATATATATATATATATATATATATATATATATATATATATATATATATATATATATATATAATATATATATATATATATGTATAATATATATATATATGTAATATATGTATAATATATATTATATATATATATATAATATATATATATATATAATATATATATATATATATATATATATAATGTATATATATATATATATATATATATATATATATATATATATATATATATATATATATATATATATATATATATAATATATATAATATATGTAATATTATATATATATATAAATATATATATATATAATATATATATATATATATATATATATATATATATATATATATAAACATATATATATATATAAACATATATATGTGTATATAAACATATATATGTATATATAAACATATATATGTATATATAAACATATATATGTATATATAAACACAACCCTCGGAATTAGGGTCGGCACTCAGCAATGCTGACCTTAAAAATTGCCAACCCAAATTTTTATAATTTCGAGGGTTGTAAACATATATGTGTATATATATATAAACAAATATATGTGTTTATATGTGTATATATGTATATATATAAATATATAAATATATAGAATGTTAGACGAAATTTTATTGACTCGTGTAATGGTGAAATCATCAATGAAAAAAGCTAAAGCTAATAAGGTTGTTTATTTGTTTGTTTTTAATGATTTTTAATTTTGTGAATTCATAAACATAGATTTATTTCAATTTATTTCAGAATTTATAGTTTGAAATTCTAATACTTCGATAAACAAAATTAAAATTTTTTTGCTTCAGGTGCTTTATAAACTATTGGACTCTCGGCAGTTAGGCTTAAAATTAATTGCTAATGTAACATACGGCTATACAGCAGCTAATTTTTCTGGCCGAATGCCATGCATTGAGGTGCGTTTGTTATGTTTTTATTGTTGTGGTGGTTAAATTTTAATTTTTTTCATAAACATTTTTAGTAAAGAATTATTAGTAAACATCCTCTGCTACTTTTTGAAAGTTTTTTGTGAATTGTATCATGAAGGTTGGAGATAGTGTTGTAAGAAAAGGAAGGGAAACATTAGAGCGAGCAATACATTTAGTTAACTCTACAGAAAAATGGAATGCTAAAGTTGTTTATGGTGATACTGACAGGTTGTTTTTTTTTTATAACAATCATTTTAAAGAAATGGCTTACATGAAGAAACTTATAACGCCTTGTTAAGTTTAACTTTATACCAATGTTTTTTAAATCTAACAAAAATAATAAATTTTTAGCTTGTTTGTTTTGCTAAAAGGTGCTTCAAAAGAAACTGCTTTTGCTGTTTCAGCAGAAATAGTAGATGCGGTTACAGCACTAAACCCAAAGCCAATAAAATTAAAGTTTGAAAAGGTGAGGTTGATGATAAAATTTACATTTAAAAAGATTGATGATAAAGTTTACATTAGTTAAATCTCATTTTTATTATTTTTATTATTTTTTTACCTGCATCAGGTTTATCAGCCTTGTTTTTTGATTACAAAAAAGCGCTATGTGGGTTACATGTATGAAAGTCTTGACCAGAAGGTACCTATATTTGATGCCAAAGGTATTGAAACAGTTCGAAGAGATAATTGCCCTGCGGTTGGTAAGGTATAATTTAGTAAATATAATTTTATATATATATACATGTATATGTGCTTGCATGTATGTATGCATACATATGTTTGTGTGTGTTTGTTTACTTAAAGTATGTGAATCCTTTAAATTTATATGAAATCAAAAGTAGTACTTGTTTTATGCTCACATTATTTTGTTTTGGGTTAATGGTTATTTTATTTTAGATTGATTGATGAATAATTATTGTAGTTAAAACTCCTCAAAGTTTTTGTGCATAAAAAATAAAAAATGGAAAAAATACATAAAAAAATAAGAAATGGATTTTATTTTTTATTAGTTAATATATAATAAATGACACATAAATTATTAAAAGCACCTGTTTCATTCGTTATATACCTTTTTTTTAACATTTATGAGTGAGCAAACAATAAAGTTTTTGGTTTTACCAAGTGCACATCCAAAGTCAAATTGACGTTGTTTTATTTTACAACCATATATAGTCTGTTTTGATCAATTTGATATCAAAAAAAAATTAATTTGATGTCAGGTTTCAATTGGGGAGGTGTACGCCTTTTAAAATAAACACAAAATAGATTAAAATGTTGAAAATCGGACAATATAGGGTTTTTTCAAGTTTCTTAAACTTGTTTCTGAAATTTTTTTTTAAGTTTTAAAATTTTTTTAGTGTCTCAGTGTCTACACACAACTAGGGAATGTTGTTTATGAAATTCATAAATTTGGCATTCCTAATATGAATGCCAAATTTTTTTGTTTCAACGCGCAACTATAAAATGTTGCTATGAGTACCAAATTTTTCATAAATAAAAACTGATAGAAAATTTTTATTTCCAAATTATAAAACCTATAAAAAATCTAAATAACTAACCAAACAAGTGCTTTTTATTTTTAATGCGTCATTTGTTAAATATTATAAAGTTAAGTTATAAGTTTTAAAAATTTTTCACCAACCAATTTAAAACATAATAATCTTGTATTTTTACTAAGTTTGATGTAAGATGATCTAAACGATAACATTAATTACCTACTGTAGAACTGTATTTTTGAAATTCGTTTGTAGAGCTATTGCTAACTCACTTTTCTTTTAAGTTTGGTTTTTTCAGATTGGTCTTTATGTTGTTGCGTGGAGAGCCCTTAGTAATTAGAGAGATATTAGTAAATTATTAGTAATGGAGAACCTTTTAGGTTTTAGAGAAATCTTTACGTATACTCTTTGAAAAAAATGACTTGAGTTTGGTAAAAAAATACGTACAAAATCAATTCGTTAAAATTATGGAAGGAAATGTCATTTTGCGTGACTTCATTATTGCTAAAGAATACCGTGGTTTGAACAATTATAAACCCGGGGCTTGTGTACCTGCACTAGCGCTGACAAGGTTATTTTAGCTACTTCGTATTTTACTTTATTTTTTAATTTCATAAATAGTGAATTTAAATGTAGTACCTAATGTTTCAATTGTTTTAAAAAATTTAATATTTTATCCAAATAAAGGAAACAGTTAAAACTAGATCGTCGTGCAGAGCCTCGTATTGGCGAGCGAGTACCATATGTAATTTCTCACGGAAGTCCTGGATTAACATTGATTCAATTAGTTCGAAGGTATCAAGTATCTTGACTAAAAACTAGTTACCCTTAAGGTCAAAACTTCTTACCGATTGATTTTTTTTTACATGCTAAATTATTATACTCATATTTATATTTAGTCCCATGGAATTGATTCATAATAACAATTTACGTTTGAATGAAGCGTACTACATTACTAAGCAGCTATGCCCATCATTAGATAGAATATTCTCATTGATTGGGGTGAATGTAGCAAAATGGTGTGTGTGTGTTTTTTTAATCTTGTTAAGTTATTCACTTTAATTTTTTATTTCAACTGTAAATTTAAATGAAAAATTCATTAAAAATTTTTTTTAATTTTAAAGTTTCAAATTTCTCGGTCAATTCAGGTTTGTTGATTTACCTCGAATAACGCGTGTCAATGATCGTGAATTCGAATGTGATGACAACAAAAAAGTTTTAATTTTTTTAAATTTATTACTATTACCTGATGTTTTTTTTTTTAATTTTTGTATTTTTATTACACCTTATCATTCTTGTTTAAATGTTTTTCTTATTTTGTTTTAAGGGTATGATTTCGCATTACTTTTCCAGTAACCACTGTTTAATTTGTTCACAATTAACCAACCATAAAGTATGTATTGATTGTCGAAATGATTCTCAACGTACCGTCTTTTTTCTTAACTCTAAGTGTAGAGCAATTGAGCGTCGTTACATACATTTTACTACGGTAACTTTTTTATTACTCAAAACATTTAAAATTTATATTAAAATGTAGTTGTATTCACTCTTAATTGGTCAACAAAAATGCTGATCAAATTTATTTTAGAATATGTGTGCAAGTCAAAAAAACGCCAATAAATTAATAAGAATAAAGAAAAAGAATTTTGAAAAATATATTTAATTTGATTAATTTTATTTACTTTGTTACTGTTTTACTTAAAAACACTTGACGTTTTTATTACTTTTTATCTAAGAAAGTAGTTAGAGTCTTTGATTTATTTTCTCTAAAGATTAGACTTTTATAACAAAATTTATCTATAATTTATAATATTTTTTAAATTCAATTTAATAAAATTTTCTTTTATGTAACTTAATAATTAAACTCTGAATCTTATTACTGCTTTTATTTTAGCTGTGTCAGCATTGCACAAGTACTCGTTTTCTCCAATCAAACTGTGTATCTTTAGACTGTCCAATTTTCTTCAAACTTTCAAATATATCCAGAGATCTTCAAAGAACTAAAGAAGTTCGCCATATTATTTCAGAATTTTAAAAAATATTTAATTTGATGCTTGTAATTATTCTCACATACATAAAAATGTTAGCAACTTTATATTATTATAGATTCATCCGTGCGTGTTATACCTTATGAAATAAGTTAAAGATTTAAACGCCCCCATTAAAATGTTATATTAAAGATGACATTTGTAAAAAATAACGCATTCAGTTTTTTGGCGTGTGGGTCTCAATTATTTACAAAAGGTTTTTATCTCCGAGTGTGCGAGTTAGACTTATATTAAAAACCCTGCAACCGAAAGACTCGTATAATGCATTTAGTGTGTTAGGATTTTAAGGCCTTGCATTACTCGCGTTATTTAAACTTTACTCGAATCCTCAATGCAAAAAAAAAATTAAGCATGGTGTGGGGTTACATGTCGGGTATCGGTTTTGGTTGTCTGTATAGGTGTGTGGAGACAAGATCTGCATATTCAGATCTTACAACTTCACATGTTACCTTCCTCTGTAGATCTTTTTTTGCAGAGGTGGTCAGTTTACTTTCATGTATGATAATGCTCACAAGGCAAAGAAAGTCAAAAAGAGGTTTTTGTACTGGACTGGCCACCAGTGTCCCAATATGAATCCAATCGAGAATCTGTGGGAAGAGTTTTTTAGGAAAGTCACGAAAGCACTCTAAGAACACTTGATGAGCTCAAAGCTTAAAACAGAAGGCTCTTTCTCAGATTACGATTGACCGACCGATTCTCAGATTGACCGATCAGATCAGACGATTGACCGACCGATTCTCAGATTGACCGATCAGATCAGACGATTGACCGACCGATTTCTACCATGTCTAAGTTAATGCATTCAGAGATTAAACCCGGTGGATGAAATATATATTAATCAGGTATTCATATTTTTATGCATTTTACTTCTTGTTTATGTGTATAATAAATTTAAAAAGAATTTACAGCAATCTAATATGAACTTGTTCGCGTTTTGTACCATAAACAACAAAAAATTTTAAATTTACTTGTTGTTTGCTTACTTATTGGAAGGTACTGTATATGCGCATGGATAATCTGAATGTTCTCTTTCTTTTAACAAATGTCAAAAAAAACTTTTCTCAGTACAAATAATAAACTTAATGGTTTTTTGATTGCAATTGATTGCTTGTTCTGCATATTGATTTGTTCTGGGAATTTCCAGTCTCGTCGGTTCCTAATTCCAAATCTTTTTCACTAAGTTTAACGCTTTTTCGTGACCGTGCGAGCTACTACATAGCTTCCTGCATTGTATCTGGTCAGTAATCGTTTGCGTTATACATTTGGTCAGTAAAATAATGGTCCACCCATCTGTAAGAGATAAATCTAGAAATGTTCAGTAGAGCGTCCTTCTCTCAAGTAGAAGAATAAATACTGAAAGAGCTAGTATTGCTCGAGAATTTCATTTTGCATTATTTAATTTAGGCATTTTCTAAAACTTTACTTTAGAAATACTTTAGGTTCTTAAAAAATCATCCTGAAAATAAAAAAGAAATACTTTAGGTTCTTAAAAAATCATCCTGCTGTTTCTATAATCACTTCTTTATTATTCCTGAAATCCTTCCTGAGCTACTCGTAGTTCTTTACAAGTTTCGGAATAAACTGACTTTCAATGTTTAGCAACATGTTTTTTACTCCAAGTTCTTCATCTATTACTGCGCGAAGGACTCGGTCAAGAATATGATTTTGACAACCAATTAACTGTGGTTCTTCCAGTTTTTTTTGTAAGAAAATCATATCTTCTTATAGTGTTTACATTCGTAGTGTCCGCTACAATCATTTTTATACTATCTATAAATTATATTCATTGAAAATAGCTGTTAACAACAGTATCTGCTTTCCGTCTGGTAAATATAGTGACTTCTCTTTGTATATTTTTTATTACTAATATTTGGTATACTTAGTGACTAATACGTTTAGCATTAAAGTGCAGAAAACAGCATTCTAAATGTATCATTTTCTTCTTTAAGTTTAACAGCTACTTTAATAGTTGATCTAAATATACTAGACTGTAAAGGTGTCTAAATGTCGATCCCATCTTGAGATAACTGTTGAGAAGCGGTTGCTGCTTTGCTGGTTGATAACTTTGAAGATGTTACTAATTTAGTTGTAGTTTTGGTTTTGCTGTAGTTCTTGCTGATACATGTTGACTGTTTTTCTGATGTTAAAATAGGCTTCAACGGCATTTTTTTCTTTTGGATGAATTGTTTTTAAAGTAGCAGCCTTCCCATTTGTATACCCTACCTATCCTTTGTTTTCAATCTGAAGGTGATATCTAAAGATGAATCTTTTATCCTCACTGCATAGCTATTTGCCATCTTTTTTTTTGTGATGATAAAAACTTAATTTAATTGATCGTATTTTCTTTGTTTTACACTTATCAGTTAAAATATGCTATCAATGTGCGTTCTGTAATGCCAGGAAAAAAATTTAAACGTAAAAGATAATCACAGAGTTTCAAAAATTTACGTCTAATGAAAAATATTTTCATTAAAATGTTATAAGACAATGATATAAGACAATAATAAACAAAGTATTTAGAAACATATAAGTCTACATCTATGTTTTTGCAGAAAAAAATAGTGTTTTATGTTAAATGAGAAAATTCTGTTTTATGTACTATCAAACAGAGGCGGTTGCAGCTTTTTTTGGTGCTTGTTAACATCCAGACATTAGTTAAACTACAAACATTTATGTTTGGATGTTTAGTTAGTAATTTTTTATTTAAATATACTTAAATTTATTTCTAAAACTTCACTTATGTCAAAAAGGATACTGAAAAAACTGCGATATTTGGATCCTGGAAACAAAAAACTCAAAAATTTTCTCCGTCCCAAACGTTAGCGCAAAAACGTTGATAAAATATTGTTTTTACTATTCTAAACTAAATTTATACTCATTGATAAGTTTTAAGTTTTATAGTATAAACTCTGAGCGTTCTGAAATTATGACCATATTTAAACCCCCTAAATATGAGGGGGTTACAATGATCGCAATTTTTGGAAAGCATCCTTATTTTGTTATGGAGTTTGCTCCATTTTTGAATGTTAGCTATCTCTAACACCAAAAAAATACTGGAGCCGCCTATGCTGTTCCATGAAATATTTGAACAGTTAATGAAACAATGTATTATGCCAAAATATATTTCAAACTTTGGGAAGTGAGAAACCGTGTGATAAGTTTTCATTTACAAAAATTTTTTATGAATTTAATGTACAACTGCAACCAATATGCTCACAATAAAAATGGTTAACATAAAGGATTGAAGTAGAAGAAAAAACTTGCGTTTTGATAGTTCAACTGAGAGTAAGATGAAAAAGAATTGGGAAAACAAAGAAAAAAGAAAGAAACACTAAACATTAAAAAAGAAATCAAAATCAAACGAGCGCTTAGAGTTAAATTCATAGTGAAAATAAGTTTTTTCCTTCACGACTATGTGGACAAAAAATCAAATTAATAATGATTTTAAGTAGTAATCACTGATTACTAGTTAAAATCAGCATTAAAGGTGGTTATTAAAATGATTATTGTAAAATTGAAGTGAAAGTTCGTAGACTAAATGTTTTTATACTGAAGTTATGTACAATAAACTAATTTCCCACGAATTCTAACAAACTAAAAAAAAAAAATTGAAAGTACGCAATAGGGATCGAGATTTTTATTTCATTGAATAAGGAAAAAACTTTTTTTAAATACTTTTTATTTATTTAAAATCGAAAACAAAAAGATATAAGTAAAACACAAAACTGTTAAATTTATTTATAGACTTATTACTTGTTCATAAAAAGTAAATGCAAGGTATCATCCTGTAACCAGTTTCTTTTTCTATGCGAAAACAATCCGAGGCTAGAGAGCCCTTTCACAAGATCATACCATTTGAAAATCATATATTTTAGTAAAACATTTTCGGTT
Organism: Hydra vulgaris; assembly: GCF_022113875.1. NCBI lineage: Eukaryota > Metazoa > Cnidaria > Hydrozoa > Anthoathecata > Hydridae > Hydra > Hydra vulgaris. The sequence continues at coordinate 17,002,026 of NC_061158.1, read as the reverse complement.
CTTTAGCTAGAGTCAATTCTTTGTTATAATTTCTAATATCGTTGCCATTTTTGGCTTTTTTGTTAATACCGAGTCCATCTCTTTAAGATGGAATAATCTTTGAATAAAATTAATTTGCAATATTATCTATATTAATTCTTTTTTTGTTTGTTTTCAAACTGATTACCTTGATTTAACAAATATACAACTGGATTTAACAAATATTTCATTTTTATGTACTAAGTTTCATTTTTTTTTTTCATTAATTTAATTTTTATTGATGTTATTACATTTAAGAACATATATTTTGTGTTTATTTTCAAGTGTCTTGTAATAGTGCGTGTTGAATCACATTTTGCTCGTTGCAGCTTTTGGCAACAAATGAAAATACTCCTTAACTTTAGATCTTATAGATGTGCTAACGCTGAGTAGCCATTTTTTGTTTGAACTTAAAACTCTTTATAATTTTAATTTCAAACAAATAAAAAGTGGTCAAATGGGGAAAAAAGTACCAGCCACTGTTTAACTACTTTTTAACAGGAAAAAAAACCGATCCTACTTTAAATGTGATGGCGCTACAGGTAAGGCTGTCAACTGGTACCTGGTTGCCCGGTTACCCGCCCGTTGGTTGCTGCCTGGGCAGCACTTTCAAATGACGGGTAACCGTTGTCCATGCAAAAAAACAAAATATTTCAATTTACAAATTAACAATTCTATTTATTTTTTTTAAGATTTCAATCATTAATTGAAATAAAACAATTTAACAATATGAAATTGATATGTAAAATAAGATCTTGAGGAAATAGTTCTGATTTCTTTATCACCGTTAGATTCTCTAAAAAGTTGAACAAAAACGTTCGGAAAGTAATTTAAGTTTCTGATTCGGAAACCCACCTTTTGTTCTTAACTTTATATACAATGTTTTCTTTTACGTAAATCAGAACTCCTATAACTTGTTTATTGTATGTCTTAATGACAAAATTTTATAAAAACCAAGAAGATGGAGAGTAGAATTATCTCAAAGATCTTTCAAAGAAACCCAAGTTTCAGTTTAAGCTAATTATATATTAAGTGTTTACAGTTTCTTATTAAAAAGGTACCGTAACACGGGTTACTTTGGCCAGCAGGGTTACTTTGAGCATTTTTAAAAATTTTAATTAAACATCTGTAACTTTTAAACAATTAAGTAACGTTTTACTATTTAAAATAGTAAAACGTTACTTAAATGTTTAAGAATTACAGATATTTAAAATTTAAAAAAATGGCCAAAGTAACCCCGCTGGCCAATGTTACGCTATACAGTTTTTCGAAAAAAAAATTTTGTAAAAAGGGGTCGTCCATAAAGGACGTTATTTATAATTTAATTACTAACCAGAAGAAGAAGTTGATTGGCTCCCTTGCGCGGGTATTTTTATTGAACATAAGACGCAATATTACTCGTAAAGTCTCTGCGCACAAGAGTCAACATTCTCCTACTTCTTGCCATTAGTTAATATTAAAGTGACGTCCTTTATGGATGACCCCAAAGAAGTTTTTTTAAGTGTGCGTATTAAGTTTAGTGTAAATAAATAAAATTAATATAATAAAATTTCATCAATTTGTAACCAATTAAAGTTTTGTAAAAGCCAGTTGTTGTTCTTTCATCTTTATGCCTTTAAAAAATATATATTGCTTTTTAACGGGTATCCGCCCGTTCGTTCAACGGGTACCCGGGCAAGAATTTTTGCGATTTTTCACAGCTACAGGTGATGTAATTTTGATTATACTTTTAGAGTTTCCAGACAAACACAAAACAAAAAAAAAGCAAAAATATTCAAATTTATAAGTTTTACTTATATTTCAGCTTGTTTTACAAAAATTAATGAAAAGACATGATTTTTTAAATTTAAAAGTTCGAAATATTAGGAGAAAATTTTTTGCTAAAAAGTTCGAACGTTCGAACTTGAACATGTTCGAACTAGCACCCCAACGTCGATCACACAAAAAGCCCAACCAAAGCAGCAATTGTTTAAAAAAAATTTAAACAAAAACTAGAAATAAAAATCAATGATTTTCATTACTTTACAAATATTTTAAATTTAAATATATGCAAATTTCATCGCTCTTGTCACAAAAATTTCTTTTATAAAAGCAAATTTCTAATAAAACCAAATATACTAATTTTTGTAATAAAAGTTACACTCTAGCAAAATAACTTGATTACTAAAATTGTTTTAACACAATAGTAAAAACTAATTTTAAATTTATAATACTTCAATGAAAACGTTTCAGTTGAAAAAAATTATAAGATTTTATTATTCATCTATATATTTTTTTAATAGTTATTTCTAACTGTTATAGCTTAAAATAACAAATTAGGGCAAAAATCAATGAGGTAAAGATGTCAAAGGCTATAAAGTTATATATATTGTAAATTGTCCTCCAGTTTTTATTCCAGTCGCGCATTAGCAAGGCCTGTTGTATAGTAATCTTTTCTTTAACCCAAAATAAATGAAAATTATAGAGAGGAGATTAAGAAACAAAAAAGGTACCCCCTCTCACTGCACACCACTCCAAAAGATTTACACGGGTGTTAATGCTGTCTAGTAATGTATATCTAATTGTTATTTGTAAACTTTAATTTTAGTTAGAGTTAGTTAAATTTCAATTGATTTTATCTTAAATACTTTTAAAACACAATGAACTGATTTTATTTACTTTATAAAAGCTTTTTTTTAAATTTGAAATATAATCTTATAAAACTATTAAATAACATATTTACAAAAACACAAAATTACTGTATAATATTTTGATACTGTTCTATATACAAAAACGCAAAAGCGTTTTTTCTGTAATTTACATAATTTACATTCGATTTTTGTAGATTTTTTTATGTAACTTTTTTGGCTTTTATAAATCATTAAAGAAATTATCAAATGCTATGTTCGAATAGGTGACTTCATCTTTTGACCAAGCAATGCCCTGTAAATAAAAAAGTTGAAAACATATTTTTTTTAAAAAGATGAAAATATGTGTAAGTTAAATTTTAAAAAATCACTAGTTTTAAAAAAATATATAATTATATTATTTTAATTTTTAGAACTAAAAAAAATATTTTTTGTATACTTTAACTATTTTTTAGGCGGTTAATAATATCAACTTTTCTTTTTAACACAATTTTTTTGCAGCTGAACCTTACTCTTGCATCAATAAACTAAGCATCATAGAAGCAGTACAATGTTCTATCACAGGACTATGATAGTTCCGGCATCTACCAAGTAATCTACACTAACAATGCCTCTTTTTAAAAACTTTTTCTCGTTATATTCCTTTTATGGCATTCTTCAAGTTATCAAAAACATTTTTTTAATACCAAGTTTGGCACACACACGCACAAAAAAGAAATTGTCAAAATAATTTTTTAAGCTTTTATTTTTTCAAGTGTCCTTGTTAGCCTATGCACGACATTACTGCCTATCAATAGTCCATCATTATCTTCTGCCCTTCAATAGTCCAATATTATCAGGTACCTACTTAAATAATTTTTCTAGATACATTTAAAAATCATGAATAATTCCAGATACGCCACACCTTGCCCAAACCTCGATTCTCCATTTATTAGGTATTTAAGGGAGACGTGTATGTGTAAGACATAAATTAACGTCACAAACTTTTATTCGTTTTCTTCAAAAAAATTATGTTTTTTTACCTTTTTCTGACAATTAAAGGTCAACATATAAAATTGTCAAAAGCACTCTAGAATACCAAACTTAACCTGTTACCTCACCAAACTGCTGCAAGCCTTGACCACATCCCTGGAAGTCCTCAGCATATTTCTCCAAGTATTGTTTGTCAAGATCAATGTGAAACTCATTATGAAAAATTGAGAAAAATTAGCAGCTTTTTTGACTTAAGTTCTTAGGCCTTAAGAATGCAAATTTATAATAGTTTATTCAATTTTTAGTCATGTTTACTTAGGTACATACATTAACTTAGAGGTCGGGTTAGACAGTATTTACTTAGGTACATACATTAACTTAGAGGTCGGGTTAGACAGTATTTACTCAAGTACATACATTTACTGAGAGGTCGGGTTAGGCAATATTTACACATGAAGGACATCTGTTATAACAAAAAAAAAATCATTTTTCTTCTTTTTGTGGAAAAAAGTGTGAAAATGTTATGTCTTACAAGTGAGTTTAAAAGTTCTTGAGAGTACTTCATTACCAATCAAATATCTTAAGAAACATAAACTTTATATAATAAGCTATTTGGTTTTTGGAAATCCAGAAAAACAGCAGTAAAATTATTTACAAAAAACTAACATAGCTTATTATAACTTACGTAAATTAATCAATAACTGTAATTTTGTTGGGGCATGTTAAATTGGAAAATTGACAAAATTGACCATTCTGCTCTTTTAAATAATGTACCTAACTACTATGTTAAAAATCCTTAAAAAATCCCTTCCTGAAATACAAAAAGCTTAAACCACACTGTTAATGTTATTAAACACACAGGTGTTGTAATATAATTAGGTGACAACTACACAAGCATTAATCAACAACACTGATGTTATCAAATTGGTTTTGAAATAACAAGTTGGTAATAAACATAAAAAAAGGTAAAATTAAGGCCCAAATAAATCAACTGAATTTTCAAAATTATAACAAAGGTATACAATCCAATAGACACAGTTGTTAAATACAGTTTGATAAAAAACTAAATCAAACCCTAAGTTTTATTTAAAAAGCAAAGTTTTTTAAAAAGCAAAGTTTTAGTTAAAAAGCAAAGTTACTTATTTTTGCAAAAATTTAATTCATTCAAGGGTATGAGACAACTAGAGACTGGAATTACCGAAAAACGGTTCCTTTGGTAAATTTCGGTTCCTAATTTGAAAAAAAACTGATAACTTCGGTTCTTTTCGATTCCTTATTTTAGGCAAGAATCGTTATTACGGTAAATTTCGATTCCTTATTTTAAGAAAGAATCGTTATTACGGTAAATTTCGATTCCGATTCTGATAATATACGATAACTTCGGTTCTTTTCGATTTCTAATTTTAGGCAATAATCGAAATTACCGTAAATTTTGGTTCCAATTTCGGTTCTTAGCGGGAAATATCGCAAAAAATCGAAAATGCTACAAAGAATCGAAATTGTTACTAAGAATTGAAAAACTTGAATTTTCTTAATTTTTATTTTCAAAAATACAGTTGAACTACAGTTGAAAAATACAGTTATTCTAAATCACTATCAGTGAGATCAGTGACACTGTCCTTGCTGCCATTGCGACTACTACTAGCACTGCTATAAGCTACGCTAGTAGAACTATCACTAGCTTCAGTATTAAATAAATCTTTAGATGCATCATATATAGGGTTTTTTTTCATTGGTGATTTTTTCATTGGTGATTCAAGTACAAGTTTCCTTTTTTTAGCTCTTTGTAGTAGACTTTGAGACTGTGATTCATTTGGTTTCAAAAAACTTTTCATTTTTTTCTGTTTGGTTGATTGGGTTAGTGTAGATGGAGATGGTTGAGGTTGAGTCTGAGAAGGTGATGGTAGAGGTTGAGTCTGTGAAGTTGATGATAGAGGTTGATCTTGAGAGGTGGATGGTAGAGGTTGATCTTGAGAGGTGGATGGTAGAGGTTGAGACTGATAGCCTGGTTCACCAGGGCATTTTTTGTCTCAGGACCTTATTTTTGATTTGACTAGTGGAAAGTTTTCTTTTATGAACATTATTTTTGAAGGGTCTCTGGCTTCATATTGTGTCTTTTATCACTAATAATATTTCCTCCTAATGAAAATAGCCTTTCTGAAGAGCATGAAGTCACTGGTGGACACAAGTACTTCCTTGCCATAGCAGCTAGTAATGGCAGTTCCTTTTGATTGACCTTCCACCATTCCAAAACCTTCACATCCTTAGCTGGCTTTTGCATAGACAAGTACCTCTTAAATTCCATCTAAAAAAAAATATTTGAATTTGAATTTACCGCAAAGAATCTAAAATGTGTATAAGAATCAAAAATGTGTATAGGAATCGATATTTATAAGTATCGGAAATATTTATAAGAATCGAAATTATTATTAATAAAAATGAATATCTACCTTCAGAGGAGGCTCTGATGGTCCTGCCAAAGTTGGTGCATCATTTCCATCATTTTCCATGGCCATTCTCTCAAAATCATCCATATCTTCATCTAAGTTTGGCATTGCAGAAGGTAATGAAGCCTCATAAGCCTCATTGTATTCTCTGGTAGTTGGATGATTATCTACCAGTTGGTCTATTATTCCATCTAAATGATCTTTGTTGCCCTTGATTAATGTGATAGAATAACCTCTATAAAATGGATCAAACACACTTGCAAGATTAAAGTCATTAACTTCAGTGCCTTTATCTGGAATCCTAGTTTTCAAGTATTCTATAAACCTGGTCATTGCATCTTTAGCAATTCTTGAACCTGGAAAAGAGAAAAATGAATAAATAATCAAAACTGCATAATTTGTTGATAATCATCGAAATTATTAGTAAGAATCGAAAGAATCACAAAAAAATATTTTTTACCTGAAGAATTTTGTGTAACTGTCCTATGGCACATAGTAATCAATGAAAAGAGGTGTTGCTGGATCTTGTGAACTGTAGGTGTTTTATCTGAGGACCAAATCTCTGAGTATTCTTGACATTTTGCCAAGAAAGGATGAAGTTCTGCAATTACTTGAAAATCTTCATCACTTGGTATAAGTATTGTCAAGTTTGCATTCAGGCTGTTATCTCTGACAGACTTCAAACCTTGCTCATTTCTTAACACTGACTTGAACAGCATTGCATTTGAATTCCATCTTGTTTGCACTGGTTGGATTAGCTTGATTGGATTACACCCTAGAGATTCACATTCTTGTTTGATTTCATACCAATCCTTAGTGCTTTGATGTGTCCTTTGAGCAAGTCTCTTGCACTTATCAACAATTACCTTAACCTCACCATTTCCTAATGTGTCTTTAAAACAATTGTTCAACATGTGATCAACACACACCAATTGCTTGTCCAATAAAGTTGCTAAACTGACAGCTGCCTTCATGTTAGCTGCACCATCAGTCACACATGTTCTTTCTAGGTCAGGCCTTGCCAAGACTTTATATTTTGAAATCATAGTGTCTAATCCTTCGGCAAGTAAAGGACCTGTTTTCCTATTTAAATGAGCTTGGCAGTCCAAACTGTACTTTTTCAACTCAAAATCACTGTTGATGTAATGGAGTGTGAGAGATTCAAAAGGATCACCATTTTTTGCAGTCCAACCATCTGATGTAAAAGCTACACTTTCACATTCTGGTACTTCTTCCTCAAGTTGATTGGTTATTGCCTTTTCAACATTACGATGAATCATGTCAAGCTTTGTTGTAGTAAGTGTTTTTGGTGTTTTTATGATTGCTTTTGGTGCCAAATAGTTCAAGAGCAACTTCATTCCTGGAGTTTCCACAATATTGAAAGGAAGATTTGACATGATGCAGGCCAGAGTGAGAACTGTATCAAAATCAAGCTGACAGCTGCTTTGTGAATCCCATTTAGTTATCTGAAATAATAAAAAAAATGTTAAATATCGAAAGGAATCGAAATTATTGAAATTACTGCAAGGAATCGAAATTACGTTAAACAAGACCTGACAACCTAATATATATGGGTAAGTTGTTGCAGTTTCTAGAGACAGTGCTAATCACTCTATCTATTAAAACAAAGAAGTTTAAAGTTAAAAGCCTTTAAAGTTTTGAAATGTTTGAAAAACACGTGTTTACTAAATCTACATGCACGTGTTAGGTGACAGGTCAAATCAAAAACTTTAAACCTCAATAACTTTGTTAATATTGAGTTTAGAGCAAAAAGGACATTAACTTGGAATCATTAAATTGTTGTCTAGTGTGGAAATTTAAATTTTTTATTAATTTACAGAGTTATTAAACTTTAAAGTATATTATAAATTTGGAAAAGGGCACAAAAGTTTCTAATTTAATATAAAAATAGATTTCTAACATTAGTTTCATCAAAATCAAGCCCGAATTGGTAAATTGAGAAAAAAAATATTTTCTGCATGGCCCAAACGGCGCCTAAAAGATCCAAGTTTTTTTTGAAGAAATATTTTTTCTCAATTTACCAATTTGGGCTTGATTTTGATTCGAATATTTACAAATAAAAACAGTAAAATGTTATAAAAACGATTATTTAAGCTACTAAAAAATTTCAATATTTTTCTCACCTTAACATACTCATCCAGAGTTACTTGAAGTTTTTCATGATCACCTTGCTGACTGGATGGTGGAGACTTTTTACTAAGGTTATCCAGCCTTTTTTTACTAGTGGTTGTGGCTGGAAAGAAACCTCTCAAACTTGAAGATCTATCAAGCTCCTTTTCAACTTCCTCCCTGTCAGCAGCCAGTTGCACTACCTTGTCATTCTTTGCCTTAATATAAGCTTTGGCTTGAATGGGATGCTGAGATCTGTATAAAAAAAGATTTAAATTAAATAATTATAGGGATAGGAATCGAAATTACCGAAATAATTGAAAATATTGAAAAGAATTGAAAAAATTGAAATAACTCCTATAGATGGCGCTATATTAAATTAAATGTAACAAACAGTATTACTGTTAGCTGTTACTGTATAATAAATAATAATCAGTGCTTATGTTTATTTAATTATTCAGAACTATTGTTATATTTTTATTTTTTTATAAAGTAAATCTTTACTTAATATTAACTTAAATTGCAAAAATTCTGAAAATATTGAAAAGAATCGAAATTACCGAAAAAATTGAAAAAACATTACTTACCTTAAATGTTACTCATTCCTGATGTACTTCCATGGCAGCAAGTTAACACTGCTTGACATTGATTACAACTTGATTTATAAGTTTTCTTTTTGGTGTCAGAATTCACTGTCACTTCTGGTAGTTTGGTAAAGTAATTCCAAATTGCATTATTAACTTGAGACATTATTGTAAATTGTTGTAAAGAGTTGTTTGTGAAACAATAAATTGTAACTGATTAGATTTTCACAAAACCCCACTATCTATACTGGTAAAGGGGAATCCCTTAGGGGAGGGAAATTAAATTTGAATGAATTTGAATTTAATTTTGCACGCCATTATTAAAACGTATTTGTAATAAAAACGATTCTTTACAATAAAAAGGATTTTTTAATTAATAATTGAAATTTACCGTTTTTATTACAAAGAATCGAAATTACCGAAAATATTGAAAATATTGAAAAGAATCAAAAATATTGATTATAACGGAAGTATATTATTAAAAAAAAGGTTAGTAATCAATTTACGGTTCTTTTCAATTCCTATTCTGATAAAGAACCGATAACTTAGATTCTTTTCGATTCATATTTTGATAAGGAACCGATAACTTCGGTTCTTTTCGATTCCTTTTTTATAAGGAACCAATAACTTCGGCTCTTTTCGATTCCTATTCTGATAAGGAACCGAAACCTTCGATTCCTTTCGATTCCCGAAAAATACCGAAGAACCGAAGAACCGTTTTTCGGGAACTTCAGTCCTTAGAGACAACCAAACAGAAATTTAAAAAATCTGATGGTTGTCTCAGCTGTTACATTATTTAACAGGAGTTTTAATATTTAAACATTTTTTAATAAATTTATATCAAAGAGAAAACCAATCCAAAGTCTAAAAACTATATCTAAGCAGCCAACTTTTTATCATAACAAATATTATATATATATATATATATATATATATATATATATATATATAAATATATATATAAATATATATATATATATATATATATATATATATATATATATATATATATATATATATATATATATATATATATATATATATATATATATATATATATATATATATATATATATATATATATATATAAACAGAATGTTTAATCGCATTTAACTCACATGGAAGAATTTGTGATTAGGTATGACACAACATTTTGTATTTTTGCTTTAATGAAAACAATTTGTTTTAAACTATGTTTAATATGCATTTCATTTCATGTGTCAACAATAACATTACTAAAACACTTTCTTATATTTAAACTTTCTTGCATTTATTTTTCTTTGGTTTTAACTTTTAACCTTAAATTTTTTAATGCTAAATCACCTCCTTGAGGCAGAGAAGGCCACTACAGAAAAGGTTACTTAATTGTGGTTATAACCCCCTCTCAACTCCATAACTCTGAAACACGAACCTTGACGAGCAAGGCCCCTGCGCAGAGAAACAAGTTGAATGAATGTAAAAATGTAAATAAATGGTTTTAAGAAATAAAAATATTTCAAAACAAAGATTATAATAATTGGGTTGGTAATCTTGAGGATAAAAAATAAGACAATTCAAAAAGCTTAATAAACTTTTGAGTTAACCTTGCTACTATGACTATTAAAAAAACTTAATAACATGAAATAAAATAATTTGTTTACCCTAGAGCAAAAGCTATAGTGTGTGTTATAAATAAAGTTGAGATATAAAATGTGTTCGAAGTAAGAATGCAAATGCCCCTAAAACCAAATAAAAATATAGCATTAAACTAAAAACAAAAAAGCATGAAAAAATAAATAACACAACAAAATTTACAAACCGTTTCACAACCTTAGAACCTCTTAAACTGCAATATTTTCTAAAATCAAATTAAATAAAAGTTAAAAGTAAGTCAAGTATTAAGTATGTTAAAAAAATTAAAAAAAAAAAATAGAATGAAAATAGTTACTTGTGTTTATTTCTTTCACTATTTGAATTTTCACATTTGGACATCCATTCTGAAACACTCTCTCTCTAAAATAAAAAAACAACAATTTTAAAATTGAAACAAAAAAAAGAGGATTGCCATTCATTAAAATAGGAATGTTGACCATATTACGGTAGTTGTTTGCAGTAAACAACTGGGTTTTTTTAGAGTTGAAATTCACAAGCCACTGTGAACCCCAATCTATTATTGAAGTGAGATTGGATTCAAGATCAGCTGCTTGTTCTAGGCGATCAAAAAGAGAAGACTTTTTGTCAAGACAAGAGTATAAAGTTGAGTCATCAGCAAAAAGAGCTACTTTAGATGAAAGGTTGTCAGGAAGATCGTTTATGTATATAAGAAACAAAACAGAGCCCAGGATGGAACCTTGGGGAACCCCAGAAGTTACTGGAAATAAAGAAGAGTGTTGGCCTTCAAGGATGACTTTAATAAACCGGTTAGAAAGAAATGATTTGATAATCTCAAAAACTTTCCCAGAATTACCATATGAAGCAAGCTTATGGAGAAGACCAGCATGCCAAACTTTGTCGAAAGCTTTAGATATGTCGAGAGCAATAGCCCTAGCCTCACCGCCTCCATCTGATGCACGATAAAATCTTTCAGTTACAGCACTTAGCAAGTCGGCCATAGAGCGAGAGGATCGAAAACCGTATTGATTGTCTGACAAAAGTTTATTTGACTCAAGATGAGATGTGAGGAATTTGTTGATTAAAGACTCAAAGACCTTGCTAATAACAGAAAGAAGACTGATCGGACGATAATTGGAGGGGTCAGAATTTTCTCCAGAGTTTTTGAATATTGGAACCACAGATGCCATTTTCCAACAAGCAGGAAAACAAGACTCAGTCAAACACTTGTTAAATAGTTTAGAGAGAATTGAAGAAAGTTCTGGAGAACAATTCTGCAAGACTGTGACAGGAATGTTGTCAGGACCACAAGCTGTAGACGAGTTTAATTGAGATATGACTTTAGCAACAGAAGTCAGAGTGATTTGAATGTCGAACAATGGGTCAACCTGTTTGACTGGAATGGAAGGAAGAGAATGTCCATAAGATTCAAGAGTGGAATTAGAAGAAAAGTTCTTTGCAAATAGTTCTGCCTTATCTTTGGGAGAGGTAATAAGATCAGTCCCATGAATGAGAGATGGAATGTTAGATCTACCCTTGTTAATAATGCTGTTGAAGATTTTCCAAAAGTCTTTAGAGCCTAACTTCTGTGATAAGATGCGAGATTTAATGAACTGAGAATAATGGAGTTTAGCATCAGAAAGCACCTTTTTACATCGATTTCTTGCAATAATAAATAGCCGTTTGTTTTCAAGAGAGTTGTTCTTTTGAAAAAGATGAAAAAAATGATTACAATTGGATATAGCAGCCGCACAAGAAGGAGAAAACCATGGAGTAGAATGAGGCTTGACTTGAAACCGACGAGAAGGAATAAAAGCTTCCATTCCAGCCTGAATCCAGGTTACGTAGGAGGCGCATTTATCAGCTGAGAAAGAAAAACACAGCCCAAGGACCATCACAAAGAAAATCACGAAAAGAATCCCAGTCAGCTTTAGGGTAGTAGTAGGTGGTGCGATGATAAGGTGAGCCCAAAAAAGAAGTACGAAAAGAAAGATTTATAGAGATCATTGCATGGTCAGAACCACCTAAGGGAGAAAAGGGAGAAACTGAACATAAGCTAGGGTCAGAGACAAGACATAAGTCAAGGAGTGAAGGTAAATGATTAGGGTTGTCAGGAAAACGAGTCACAAAGTTAACTATCTGAGTAAGAGATTGAGAAACGCAGAAGTTAAAGGCTTTAGTGCCAGCAGGATCAGTGGTGTTAGAGCCAAGCCATTCAGTGTGATGGGCATTGAAATCACCACCAACAACAATATTGACAGAGGGGTAAAGAGAGAGGGCATGGTCAATTTGATCAGAGATAACATCTAAAAGAGTGCAATCATGGGAAGAAAGAGAACGATAAAGAACAAAGAGAAAGGTGATAGAGTGAAGAGGTGCTAGGCGAAAGCACATAAAAAAATGGTCAAAGGATTCGAACCTGATTTCACGACAAATAGGGGAATTAGTGCATATGTATACCCCTAAACCTAGCATGTGACTATTGGAGTCTTTACAAATCAAAGGATAGTACCCATCAACACTGACATCTGAAGAAGGAATTGCAGAATTTAAATTTGTTTCACTGAGTGCAAGCAAGTCTGATGAATTTTGCAGGAGGTAACATATGTTGATTTTGCAGGAGGTAATGCCTGCAAACTCAACATATGTTTAAGACATTTAAACTTACAGACATTTGTAGGTAACGCTATAAAAATGGAACCTCGAAAATCTTTGACTATTTAAACATCGTCATTAAAAAAAATTTATTCTTATGATTATGATTACAAACTAAAAAATAATATTAAACGCTTATCTAAAAGTTGAGCCAAAAATTTTTATGTATTGACGTCAGTTTGTGACAAAATAAACTTTTATCGTCAAATTTTCTTTTGCATTTATCTTACATTTTAATAATTTCAATTATGTTGCATACAATTGCACAAAAAGATATAAAACGGGTACAGATAAATCATTTAATGGATATGAATTTGTACTTATTACAATAGTAATAAATAAATAGTTTTTTTTATTTATATTGTTTATATAGGGATGGTTAAGCGCCAAACGTACCTATACAATAAAGTTTAAAAATAATTAGTTTCTATTAAAAAATGATTTATATGTTTCTTTACAAACACCAATATACTGTAACTAAAATTTTTAAGTTTTACTGAACTAAATTTAACTAATGAATTTTAATTTTCACTGAACTGCAATTACTTTTAATTTTATTGGTTTAGTGGCTTTTGATAAAAGCTTTTAAATTTTGTGTCTAACTATCTCATTTATCAATAAATGTCAATCAATTATCAATAAAATTGAATTTAAAATCTCATTTCATTAAAATTGTTGTATCAACTATATAATCATAGTAAAAAGATATAGCAAAAAAAACTTTCAATTGTCAAAAGAAAGTTTTATAGCTTTTTCTAGCTAGGGGCTTCTTTTTTTTTTGCCTCCACAGCAACACCTTTTGGAGTAACAGAACTGTATTATTAAATTTTTTCTTTATTAAGTTTCAGACAACATTTTTTTCAGACCATCTGCAGCTTATTAGTACTAATTATGTGAGCACATTAATAACATAAGTATCTCAATCATGACACATATGCAACAAATTTTTTTACAGATGTTTTAATGTTTTGAAAATTTTTAAAACTATATAGTGACTTTTTTTAACGTAAATGAATGCTATAGATCTAAATTAAGAAGATGTTGCCGCAAAGCAATTTTTAAGTGAAAGTCAAACTGTAAAATTTGATAAATGTTTCAGTATGTTTTATCATTACTTAATTTGAAGTTTACGTACATTAGATATTTGCATACACGCTTGTTCACGTATAATTGAAGTATATAAATTGAAGTTACAAAAAAAGCTATAAAACACAATATTGTCAATAACAAATAAATCATCTAATACTGTTACAGCAAAATGGTGAAGTTGATAAATTAAACCTAGTTAAAAAGGAATTTTAACAATTGGATTTATTTGAAAAAAAACTGCTTCAATTGACATTCTTTTTAATGCGCTTCTGATGATCAAACCAATGTCAGCATCCACAGGACTTGTTTTCTGACGCTGGATCAATTAAGAGAATAAAAATAAACAAGTTTGAATTTTTACAAATTTTAATTCAATACTTTTCCTAAAATGCAATTTTTTAAATATAAATAACTTATTATTGTTTTTAAAACATTTTATATTTAAACCCTTAAAAAAAAATAAAGTTTGTTAAATTTTTAGTGCATTTTTTAATTTTTACATCAAATATATTTGAATCATCGTGTATTTCATAATTTCACATCGAAAACCAAGTAATAAAAGTCAAGTATTTGGATGCTCTAATATATATATATATATATATATATATATATATATATATATATATATATATATATATATATATATATATATATATATATATATATATATATATATATACATATATATATATATATATATATATATATATATATATATATATATATATATATATATATATATATATATATATATATATATATATATAAAGTAAGTCAAATTTTATCCTCTTTTTTGTTTATCCTCCTCTTTAATGTTTCAACTTTGTCAAGCAAATGAATATTGATGTAGACATATGAGAGTTAATTTTAAATTTTAGAACTAAAATTAATTTATTTAAGTTATTTTTATGTTTCTGAAAGTTAAGGTCTTTCCGATTGTCACATGATAAAAAAGGTTTCATTGCAAAATGATATTTTATATGATAGTTTATATTTTAATTTTTAATTTGTGTAACCTAAGTTAAAACTACATGTATTTATCAAAGTTCTGGCGTAAAGTTTTTGTTGCTTACAAAATGAACACTTATTTTTTTCATCGCAACTCCCAAGAGGTTTAAAATAACTTAAATTTATGTTTTTTAAATAATGAATGTTTAATAAGGAACAATTCCATGTGAAAACTTATATCTCAGATTTTGCTGATTTTTACACCACTCAAAGATTTTAATAAGATATGAACATTCCCAAAATTTTATTATCTAAAATCAAACTCAAACAACTAAGATTCTGAGCTAACAACACGTGTTCTTTTACAAAAAAGACAAAGATACAATCAAAATACAAAACAATACAAAAGAAGCTCCTGACCTACAATTTTATGCAGAAACTTAGTTCACTAAAATATGATACGCAACTCCCTGGTTACCAACTACACTGCATATTGTATATCTCAAAAAGGTGGAGGTGTAGCCATATATATAAAAAATGGTATTGCCACAACTGAAACTAATATCAAACAAATTAAATTGAGGAAGTATGGCATGATAGAATGTGTCAAACTGTGCTGAACGATTCCATTAATTTGCAAAACATGTCATAAATAGTTGAAATTCTTTACCATCCGAAACTGTAAATGCATTGTCAACAAACACTTAATTAGTCAACCGGATACACAGTATCTTCAGTATAGAAGTGCCTAGTGTCAAATTTTTGTCAAATTTCAAGACAAAAACATTTTTTTTTCAAAAATTTAATTCTTGAAAACATTACGTCTTTGACATAATGCAGTTAGAGAAATTAATTACTGAATATTAATGATAGTCATATCTTTGAATAACTTTGAATAAGTTATTCAAAGATATGACTATTCAAACTTGAACTAACAAAAATCCATGATCTTTGTTTCTGTGTGCAATGGAAAGCTGAAAATGTGTACACATATTTTGAAGCAAGGAATCCAATAAAATCACTTCAAATATTTAAAAATAAACATAACACATTAACCTTAATTGAAATTTTAATGGGGTGAGTTTAATTACAAAAATGCCTATGTAGCTCGATTATATTTTTTTAGATGTCGTCCTGAATAATTTAGTTAGAGTTGTTACAAAAAACTGGAGAGTGGTCTTTTCTAAACAGAAAAAAAAAAACATAGTCAAATTTGCTTAAATTTATTAGTTATAAAGCAGGTATTATGAAAAATTGAAGAAAAAAAAAGATGGTACTCTAAATTAAAGGAAAAAAAAAGATGGTACTCTTAAGTGGTTAATACACAGAAGTTGATGTTTAATAATTTTTGGAAAATAAAATCTGTATCTCAAAACTAAAAAATTATTTTTAGCTATTATTTTCTAATTTTTGAGACTGGTTTAGGTCTTAAAAATCAGAAAATAATTATAGAATTAAAAAATAAAAAATTCCTACCCTCCTGTTTATTGCTAACCGCTTTCTCTCACTTCATTTATTCCACCTCATTTATTTCACCTGGACAAAAACTTGATTTATCTATTGATTAAAAGAGTTTAACAAGTTTATTAGGCTAAATTTTGAGTGGAAGTGACCATTATGTTTTATAATCATTTCTCTTTCTTTAAATACAACTTCCTCCACAACTCTAATTGAAAAAGAAACATCACCTCCTGAATTAGCAATAACACTTACTACTATTGCAGTATGCCTAACTGTAAGTCTATTGCTATAAGAACCATTTCTTTAAAATATCTAGGTAAAAAAATAAACAATGGTAGATTGTTTATATGTTATGGCATTGTAATGATTATTGTTATTCTGACTAAAAATTATTTTGGCTCAATTTTATAAACTATTAAAAGCCAAATTAAATTAAATATGCTCCATCATATAAAACATATATTGAATATATAATGAATATATATGATGTATATAATATATGATGCACATATAATGAATGAAACAATGAAATGGAGAGAGTAATGGTAAACAACTTTATTAAATATTGTTTTTTACCAATAATTGTTTCAACCAATTCTTGGCCACTAGTCAATAAAAAAAAAATGTTATTTACTCACGAAAATTAGTTTAGTTTTAATTAGTCAAATTAATTTAGTCAAAACTTGTTTAGTATAGTAATACAAATTTAATAAAATATAAGAAACATTAAATAAAAAAGTCAGATTATGATTCTGAACTTCCTCATTAAATTTATCTACTAATGATGTACATTTGACAATGTCTTTTATTTCTGTTTTAGGAAAGACCACAATCCAAATCACTGTGATAACTCTAATTAAATTATTCAAGACAATTTAAAAAAAAAATTGGGCCAATACATCTGAATTTTTATTTAACTCTTCACTTAATTTAAAATTTTAATAAATTTTTGAAATTTAGGAACAAATTTTATAAAATTATCAAGAAAACAGAAAAAGCAAGTAAGCAACAACTAAAGGAATAATTTGATATGGTCAAAGCTGTTTCAGTTTCATTACTGTCAAGTTACTACAAGGTGCTTAACAAAATGTAGGGTGGGAATAAAAGGATGGGAGCGAATATTTATTTAGACATAATAAATGGGGGGAGATGGGAAAGAAAGAATAGGGGGGAGAGGTGGGGAAGAAGATAGTCTTAACAAACAGGTAAGTAGGAATTTTTTTTTCCAGATGCAAACCAATTAAAATTAAGTTGTTGTTTTTGCATTTATGGCTTCATCCTGAACCATTGTACAATATCTTAATTCTTATATAGTAATAAAATACATACAAAAAAACAAGTGTTCCTAAAACTCCAATAAAAAAATTACCCTTAACACCATTTATAGCTATTTTGCAAAGAATCATGTGTAATAAAAGAACTATAAATTTTCAAATTATCATACCTTTAGTTCAGAAATATCAATTTTATCTTTTATGGTAAAATCACTAAAATACAAAAAATTTTCATATATAATAAGAATTATAAATTTTGTATTTTATATATATATATATATATATATATATATATATATATATATATATATATATATATATATATATATATATATATATATATATATATATATATATATATATTTTAAGTACAGTGCAGCTAATTTGACTTTTGCTCAGAATCTTAGTTGTTTGAGTTTGGTATTAGATGATAAAATTTTGGGAATGTTCATTACTTATTAATACAATCTTTGAGTGGTGTAAAAATCTGCACAAAAAAAAAGTGAAATTAGCTGCACTGAGATTTAATCTGAGATTTAAGTTTGCATTTTATAAAAACTAATTTGACTTTTTTTTTTCTTCAATATTACAATCTGATATTCGTTTTCATTAAGAAGCTTTCCATCAAAATGTAGAGAAATGTAATCAAGTGCCAATTGCATACAAATTCTGGCAGCTTTTCTTGTTGATACTGTTGTTGATGTCGCTAAGTTCATGGCAACTTTACTCTTGTTATTTTTTTTGTCATGTCATTATTGGTGAGCAAGTATATTCATCATCATTTTCATATTCACTTTCTATAACTTCAGACTTATCTGAATCATTATTATTAGATGAGAGATCGTAGGAAACTGGTAAGATAATTTTCTTCTTTTGGAAGGATGAATTGTTTTCTTGCCTGCTTCTATACAGGTGGAATAACTCTTCTTGGACTTCAAGAGAATAGTGTATAATATCTTCAGCTAACAACCATACTTTAGTGATATTAAACAGTTCGTATAATGTGCCATATTTAACACACATAAAAGTTTTGCTTGTATTACTTGATTGGATACATAAGGAAAATTTATTTATTCTTCCATAAACTTTAAACTTCTTTGAAAATGTTTGCTATTCTTTCCTTTCGTCCTTTAATTTCAGCTCCAAGGAACTGGTATTGCCAACTACTTGCTTTTTGAGTGGTATTCTGCAGCATTTGAGTAGTAACCTTACCATGACTACAATTTCTAAGCAGCGGTGGCACAGTGTAGCGCGCTTGCCTCAGGAACAAAGGATCCATAGTTCAAACCCCACCTCTAGGCAAGTTTTGCAGCATTGGTTAGGAAGGAGGCATGAACTTCCTATTAAATTTTTTAAAATTGTTTTTAGGTAAAAATTCATAGATTTATGATACAGGAAATGTAATATTTTTAAAAAATGTATGTACATTCATTAACAAACTTAAATATTGAAAACATGTTTAGAGTGTAAATAGATCAATTAAGGACATTGGTTAAGCTGGGCAATCTTAATGCTAAAATATTAATTATAAAAATTAGAAAATTATGAATCATTCAAAAAACATAAAACTATAAAAATTATGTTCTATATTCATCAGCTAAGAGATGTTGATATCAAGAAGCACCTAATTTACCTAATGCTAATTATATTCTTTCAATATTTGTAGACAGAAATATAATTTTTATGATTAATTACTTTATAAATACTATGCAGTAAGAATTTAAAACAAAGCTTTTTGAATAAATAGAAAATATCTTTTTTAATTAATCCCACTCTTGCAATATTCTATATTAGTAAGTAAGAATCAGATTATAAATATAACTTCAAATAACACACCTAATAATTGTTTATATATTTGTCATGCAATCCAACAATTGTTTTGAAACAAATGTCATTGAAAACATATATGACACCTGCAACTCCAGAGAAAGAATTTGATGCTGGAGAAATTATTGTTTCATAAGAGGTTTGAATAAATCTCTTAGAAGCAGTGAGAGTGTAATCCAAGTTTTTAATACAAGTTAAAATTTACATTAAACAGGAAATTTGAATATCTAAAAGATACCACCAAAAATAAATTAAAGCCCAAGAATGTTCACTTCAAAAGCATATTAAAGAAAAAGATTGAAGAAGCTGCAGCTACTGGAGAAGAGGAAGTATTTATAGGCTTTTTATAAAATTGTTAATGAAAAAAATAGCCCTCTCCCTGATAAAACTATTTCCACTCAGACAGTATATAAACAATGATTCTATGGGAAAGTTATTTATCTCATTAATAGACCATACTAAGTATACCACAAAGTTTATAATGAATATATTTAAGCATACCAAACATCATATTGAAATAGCAAAAATGAATGATATGCATCTTAAAAAAAGTTTGCAATTCTAGAGAAGAAAGTTTGTTCTAGACTTCATCAATGAAAGTGTGAACATACCTTTATTTTATATTTACAAGTAATTTGTTATATATTACTCAAGGAATAAACAAATTGAATTAGGCAAGATTTAGGTAGCTAATGCAAATTTAATAACAAAATATAGCCAAACTATCATGTTCTTTCAAAAAAGTTGCACTGAAAGCAACCATGTACTGATTCAAGTTTGTGAAAAGTCTTAGATGCAATAAAAATGTCAAGTCGAAAATCCTTAGCTGAGTTAGATTATTATTACTGTATTAGATCATAGTCACAGCTTTAGAAATGAATTTTCAAACTACAAAAATTAGCTTGAAGATTTAATTATAAATCTTTTGAAATCTTTAGAATTTTAATTTAGAGTTAAAAAAAAAATGAAAAAAAGTATCCGAAAACAAGTTATCAAACCAATTATAGTGTCAATGACTCAAACATTATACCTCCAAGATCATGCTTTATTGAATCCAACTGAAAATGTTTTCAACCCAATTCAATCAGAAGTAGTATGTATTGATTGTTATGAAATGCTTAAATGTATTGAGATGATCAAAGAATACAATTCAAAGTTCTAAAGATTATAATCTTTGATTTGGAAATTGTTGTAAAAGATGTATTTAACTATGCAAAACATCTGATGAGAGATTTTAAACAGAAAAAATATCAAAGTTTTTAAGCAATTAAAGAATGAAACTTATCAAACTTGAAATGAATAAAAACTTGTCAAAAAAATTCTTCCAGTTTGATACCTAGAGAGTAAATTAGCAAGAAAGAAATAATTTTAAATTTAGGAAAGTTATTCATATATGTGATCAGGAAATAGGTGACAATTTGTTAGCCACTGAAGTTTTGAAACAATTTAGAATTGATCAACTGCATATCCAGACGATGTTTATCAAATCTGATGTTAAATATCAGGGAAATTTTTCAGATTGGTGGTAATAATCATTTGACTGCTGAAAATATATTCAAGACTATCCATTATATTTTTGACACAAAATATGTAAAAGTAGTAGTTGCTCAATTTAGCAATAATGAATTACTGAATAAAAGATTAAAAAACATTAGCAACTATCACTTATTTGAATTTGATCAGAAAAGTATGAAGATGTGGCGTTATTTTGATACCGGTGAGGGAATTGAACAAGAGTATGCAAGGCTTAATTTACGGTTTTTTTACAATTTATGGAACAGAGTTATGCAATCAAAATTTTTGTCATGTTATTCTGTTTATTTATAGTTATAAAAACTATAACTTCACCATGATTATAGTGAAGTTGTAGTTTCTTTCATAATTATTTAGAATAATTTATCGTAGCACTTTGTTTTTTAATAAAATAGTTTCAATTTAATATTGTACATGTTTTTAGAGAGATTTAATATTTTATGTTGTTAATTTTTTTTTTTTCTTTACTATTTGACAACGTCTATTTTGATGTATTAACATTTTATATGCAATTTAAAAAATTGTTATGTTACTAATAACTTTTTATCGTTGAACTTTTTAAAAGTTTTTATTTTAAAAGGATTTAAATGAAATTAAATCAAAAATTAATTTAATAAAAAAAAAATAATGATCGTTTAGAAAATAAATGCATTATGTCTAATTTAAATGTTATATTTAAATTCTTTTTTATTAGGTATGTATTTTTTATGATTAATTTAAGTGTTTAAAACTATTTTTTCATGTCATTCAAAAAATCTTTTAAAATATTATTTTTTTAAGTTGTATTGTTGTTATATATTGTGTTTTTTAAGTCATGGTATTGAAAAAACAACATTTTTTTTAATATAACTTTTTTTGCAACTTTTCGAAAAAAATGTTTCTACAAATTAAAAATGATAATTTTATTTCTTTTCAATAATAAAATTGCTCATTTATTAAAAAATCATTAAAAGTAATTTGCATAATCATTTTGCGTAACTTTTCTAGATCAGTTTTAAAAGATCAGTTTAAAAGTAAACTTTTTCAAATGCAAATAAAAAAGTAACAAAAAATAATTTCTACTTCGAGTTTTTTTAATTTTATTCTAAAGCTTATTTATTTTTGGAAGGAATTGTTTTGCTTATTTTTTAGTTTTTTAAATTTTTTTTTCCTAGTTTAAGTTAAGGTTAACGCTTCTTTTTTCAGGACATTTCTGAAACGTTTAAATCATCAAAACATCTAAACAGTCGTGGTCAATTTATAAACAATAAAAATTATTTGCGTAGTCCGCAAAAGCATTCAATCACACACCATTTCTGTCCAAACTTTATTTTGTAGAATAAAATTCCCTTTGGTCAAAATCTTCAATTACTTTGTAAATTGAGCAGACAATCTGAGGCTTTAGCCAGACAATGGCCGATGTCTAATCGTTAAATTCAGCTCTGAGTATGGAAATCCTAATATTTAGCTCTCTATTAACTTGTTCCTTCTATATAGCAAAACAGATAATTCAATTCAAAGAAACAAGTCACTAAAGGAAAAACAACCGACAATTATTTTGTTTACGATTCTGCACTATAAATGCAGAAAAGTTAAAAGAACATATGTTACAAGAACATATGTTATCTGGTCTCATACGATTCCAAAATCACTAACATCATTAGATAGAGTTTTAACTTGTTTGTTCAGAAGATTAAAACTACTTCACAACAAAAAATCCTAATATCTTCACTTTCTAACAAATTCTGTAAAAGATAAACTACCACATTGCATGAACATTTTTGCATCGTAAGGTTGGGCATTACCAGGTCGAAGTTCTTTTAGATTTTCAAATCAACAGAAAGTTCTATACTGTTGTATAGAAATATGATAAGCTCTAAGCAAGTTCACATGCAGCTTAAAAAGCAACTTCCTTTAAATATGTAACTAATAGGATAAGATCTTTATTTTAAAAGTAAGAAAAATTAAATAGATTAAAAAATAAAATAAAAATAGATTAAAAAAATTAAATAAATTAATAGAAAAAATTGTTTCTATTAAACAATTTTATAAGTAAATTTGATAAAGTTGCTTAATCTTAAATAGTTCTTTTGCAAATTTGTAACTAAGTAAACTTCAGTTAAAACTTTATGTGTTTGTATACAAAAGTATGTTTACATATACTTTTGTATACAAACACAATATTAATGAATTTAATACTTCACAGAAAAATTTTATAAAGTTTTACCTTTCAATTATTTTTGCTTGGACATCAGTGAGATTATTAACCACATAATCTTCATCATCTGAAAACTTGGGAGAAACTTGTGAACTGCTAATGCTCTTTATGTCAAGTCGCACCCACGAACCTATGATAATCTTTTAGAATTAATTTTCAAATAAATTATCAATATCAATTCAAGTTGAAAAATAGAAACAATAAACAATGAATAATATAGAAACAATTTATATAATAATGATTAATTCATGTTGACATTTTTAAAGTGTTAGTCAGGGTCCTTTAAAATTTGTTTTATATTTTAGCAGGCCCACTAAATATGTTCTGTACCATAAAATAACACTAATTTAAAAAAATTACAAATAAAAAAATACTTAAAGTATAAAAAAAACTTATAAAATAAAAAATACTTATAAAAAAAAAAAGTCAATCAAGACTTTGAATATTTAACAAGATAAGTATTCAAGTTAGTCTATTTTTAGTTTTTATCTTAAATCTTTTTTTACTTAAACTTCAATTGAGAAATTCTCAAAATGTAAAAGCAAGAAATAGACAAGAATTTATTTTATCAAGACATGAAATACTTTTGTTTAATGACATCTTTATAATGGTAAAGACCTTTTAATATACACTATTTTGAAAAAAAATTAATTTATTAATTTAAAACTTTTTAAATTTTAAATAAAAAACTCATTTTGAATGTTTTTAAATTGTGATCTAAGAAAAGTTTTATATTTCAATCTGATGGTATTGTTTTTATGGCATTATGGCTACAAGGTTTTATTTTACTTATATCAGTCATTTATAAAATAATTATAAATTATTTATCAGTTTATTTACTCATTCCAATATTATATAATAGATAAATGCATTCTTCTTTTTAATAGTTTTTCATATAAATTAATTTTCTCCTGTTTTTTTATTTTTTTGTTTTTTTTTTGTTCATCTAACAAGAAAAAAATTTTTATGATGAAGACTTCTATTATGTGATAGCCATGTATCGTTATGGTACTTATAATACTTAAGTGGTATAAGTATTATATTCACATGTGGTCTATATGTGGCTTTATAATAAATTCATAAACTCACTTCTATTTTTGGTTTGCATTTATCAAAATGTATTTCAATGGATTCTCACATTTTTCTGCTACTATTTTTTTTTAAGTCTTTCAACTTGGTCACATACATTTAATAAAAAACTGTTTAAGTGCCACAGAGAAGTCTGGTCATGTATTTCCTCTTGTACATATTTTTGACTATTAAAATTTGTTTGGTCTTTTTATTTTTGTCTAGCAAATTTATTTTTATATACATTCCTATTTATTAGATTTTTCACTGTCTTTTACATAAAAAAAATAGTATGATGGTCATGTTACATAATGTCATATACCTGACATTGATTCATCATTAGAGATAGCCATTTATCGATTTTTTCATTGAAAATTTTTTAGTAAGTCAGAAAGCTAGAATAAAAAAATTTTTTCTGCGTTAATTATGTTCAAAATTGAAAATCCTATAAAAATTAATACAACACAATTAAAATACAAATTTATTATTTAAATGTTTAAATGTTTTCATTTAAAAATGTTAAATTAAATTTAATTGGAATCATGATCTTAACTCTCATTTTTTAAATTAAGATTATAAAACGATGTATTAAAACAAAATTACATTTCAAATTTATGAATTTTTTCTGGGGTTGCTTGAGCTCCAAGGTTACTTAAACTCAAAAAAAAAAAAGTATTTATTTATTTATTATTTTTTTTTTTTATGTTTTATGAGTTATTTGGTGTGAAATTTATTGATTTCTCACTCAAATCACTCACTCAAATCAAGTTAAAAAAGAATGGTTCTTAAAAGTTTTATCAGTAGCTGAAAAAAGTAGCTTTTCGTTATGTTTTTTAGCAAAATAAGTGTCAGATATAGTAAATGACATATTAAAGTAAAGGATATGACATAGTAAAGGTCATACAGTTGTGATCAAATTGACAACTTTGGTTTTAAGAATGAATGTAGTTAACCAATTAAAAAATAACTTAATAGCAGGGCATGATGGACTTATAGCTCATGTAACCAAAAATATTGGTTACTTCACTACCACTAAATTACCAAAATACCAAAAAACATTTATACTCAATAAATCTATAGATAGTGTCTTTTCTGACATGGAAAAAAGCAAATATAACAGCAATATGAAAGGAAAAAAAGAGAAAATATGATTGAGAAAAGTTGCCCTATCTCTGTAAAAACATCTGTAATAACTTTCTAGATTATATGAAAAAATAATATGCAGACAACTATCAGAAAAAGGTGAAGAACTAATACCAATCTAACAACTTTAATTTAGGAAGAATCCCAATTGTAAAACTGCTTTGAAGACTGCAACCTTTCCTTGTATAACTCACTTTATTAAAAAAAACGTCATTAAGTGAGTTACACTGAGTTATATTTTAAAGGTGTCAAGCTTTAGTATGTTTAAAAGACGAGCTATTCCTAGGTTTGAGACAAATACTTCACACACACACACACACTCTGCTTTGCATAAATTAAAGTCTCTCTGAATGTGCTTTAGAACATTTTAGCATTAATAATGGTTGTATCAATTTGTTATTATATTAGAATTGTTGATCTAAAGTAATCCCTAATATTTTAACATGAGTTACTAGTTACGTTTCTCTAATTTCAATTTTAATATGGAAGTTAGCAAGAGGTTGTTTTTAAGGTGGTTTGATTGTGAAACTATGATTGACACAAAACTTATTAGTTTCTTCAAATGCTTTGCTTTGATGAGTTTCTCAGTGACAATTTGCAGTGAGCTGTCTGCAGCTGATAGGTTAATGCCATGTGCACACAAATAAGTTTCAGTTGCTGATGCTTGTAGAAGATTTCTTTTATAGGTGTCTCACATTTCTACTGGGTAAACTTATTCCCATTTTTTAACTCTGTGAACCCATTCTTCTAGATAATTTTTAGAAATAGTTTTCAAGCATTTTATCTTCATCCTATTTTGGCAAGCCTATTTAGTAAGTTTTCATTTCGGACACTATCTAGCGTTTTTGTCAACCCTATCAATAGAAAATAAATTGATGCAACCATTAAAAAATGCCACTCTGGTATAAAAATACCAGCACAAGATTGTCACCTTTCCAAGGAAACTTCTAAAAGTAGCGTATAAAAGACTTATACTGAACCAATTGTTTATCATTTAGCTATAAATTATAAAGCAAAATATACAGGTTAAAATAAAGACTAATTAAATCAAAAAATATGATAAAATTATTATACAAACTGCAATTAATTTTTAAAGCAGTAAAACCAAAAAAACTGTAAAAACGTAATAAAAGTTGTACTTTAAGAGACTGAACAAAAGTATTTTAAATACTGTAAAAAGTATAGCATAGCACTTGTAACTTATAAAGAATAACTTGAAACTCGTTAATTATTAAAGAAAGTTCTTTAATTTAACTATTTAACTTTTTAATTTAACCATTAAATAAATATAAGCTAATTTAAAAATACCGCGAATTAGTCTTTTAAAAAGTACGAATGTATTTTCGGTTTTAAAAAACTCGAACGTGAACGTACTTATAACGCTTTAGTACCGTAAGTTACGGCAGACAATTTATCAATTAAAAAAAAACTAATTGATAAATTTAAATTTTTTAGAAAATTTAGTTTAAAATAGTTGCACTTTTCAAACTTACTTTTCTAGAAGATTATTAACTACTAAAATTTAATTTTTATCATATTTATTCTTTTATATTTTATCATATTCCGTTCTTTTCAGTTGTTTTATTATCCCAAATATTTCTAATAATTGAATATTTCAACATGGCAAAGAAACACAATGATTTTATATAGCCTAATAATTTTAAATATCATCTTAAACTGATTTGCTTTAAAGTTATATATATATATATATATATATATATATATATATATATATATATATATATATATATATATATATATATATATATATATACATATATATATATATATATATATATATATATATATATATATATATATATATATATATATATATATATATATATATATATATATATATATATATATATATATATATACATATATATATATATATATATATATATATATATATATATATATATATATATATATATATATATATATATATATATATATATATATATATATATATATATATATATATATATATATATATATATATATATATATATATAGTATATATATATATATATATATATATATATATATATATATATATATAGAGGGTGAGCGTTATTTGGTTATATTTGGTTATATTCTTAGAGGGTGAGCGTTATTTGGTTATATTTGGTTATATTCTTAGAGGGTGAGCGTTATTTGGTTATATTTGCCGTTTGCTAAGTTGTGTTCAAAACTCTAATTGCAATGCAGGAAGCTTTTTCAACGAGGTTTTAAGTTAGGTTATACTTTTTGACAAGAGGGACGATACGCCATTTGCTGTTGCGGTTGAGGTACCAAAGTTTTGATTAGTAAGAGAAGTTAGCTGGTTAAGCAAGGTTGCCTGCGTTTGATCGGCTTGAAGGTGGGACACGAGATGAACTCGTCACAGCATTTGATATAGTTGTCGCAGAAGTTTTGATAGCATTCGTTGCCATATTGGTCTTTAAATAGACTAACCTAACTGACTTTGGAGAGTTTTTCATTTAGATTATCGTAACTACCTTTCCTATATATAAATTTTGAGCTGTTAAAACGGGGAGAGTTGTAGACGTTTTTGGCTCGTTGGTGTTGCCATGTCAGAGTGCAGTGGCTTTGTGAGGCGCTACGAAGAGGATACCGGTTGTAATGTGGCTTGTTTGATCGATTGCTATGGTGATTATGAGGTCTAGTGCATTTTTGAACAGACCGTTAGCTTGGATGAAGCTGGGATTAATTACGTGCTGGTGTAGATGTAGGTTGAAAATGAATTTGATAAATTTAGTGTCAAAACAAGTTTAGGTGCTAGTGATGTTGGTCCAGTCGTCATGCCAAATAACGTCGGGAAAGTTCTTGACCTGTTCTTTTTTAATTTATATTATTAATAAAAATTTATAAATTTCAGAGACTTAAATATAAAAATAATTAAAAAAATTAGTTAAAAACTATAAAGTATTATATAACATATCTTGTTTTGAAGATGTTTTTTTAGCTACAATTTATGTATTTTTATATACTATACTTATTTCTGAATTTATTGTTTCTTATCTCTCGTGTTAGAAACATAATAAGTGTCTTAGCCTTTTACGCTGAGTTAAATATATAGATTTTGAAAAAACAATAGTAGTTTATATTTAGTATATTTAGATTATACATAGGTTAACATTTTTTAATAGGCATTTAAGGAATTCTTTGATTTAATAAAGTTCTTTTATGCATGCAATCAAAATTTTTAAGAAAGGTTAAGATGGACCCAATAATGCTTTTTTAATAAAGCATATGTTTTATTTAAACATATATTAAATATTATAAATTTAAAATTAAGGGGAAATATCTCCCCTTTATTTGGTAAAAGTCTCCTACAAATATACTTTTTGTTCATATTTTTTACAAGCATATGAAATTTTATTTTTTTGCCCCATCCTCAATTTAAGTTTAAAGAAATCTGTTTTGTAAATAAGGCCGGCGCGAAGGGGGTGGGGTGTGTGGGTAATCGAGTGTGACCCATTAATGATTTTTTTGTTCATTTAGCATTTCAGTATATTATGCAGTTAGTTTTTTTTGAGTAACATAGTGTTTTTTATTTTATTGACATTTTGTTTTTTATTTTATTGATAAATTTGACCCTTTTAGACAAGTCAGTCGGCAAATGTAGACCCTTTAGACAAGTTAGTCAGCAAATTTAGACAGTCAGTCGGCAAGTGTTGATAAGTACGTCGGCAAATGGCGGCTATTCAGTTGGCAAATTTTAAAAAGCGAGGACCTTATTTTTTTTTTTTTTTAGTCGGCAAAAGTACTTTTGCCGACTAAAAAAAAAAAAAAATAAGGTATGTATTATATATATTGTATGTAATTACATACAAAACTTTATTTTGCATTAGATTATATTTTGCAAAATTAAAGTACATTCTAAAATGTTTTAAATATAGTTTTAATAAATTGAAATATTTATCCCCACATTTTGTTTTAGAAATGGGAAAATATGTTAGAAAAGCACAAAAGCAGTGTTAGAGTGAGAGAAAACCTAGCGGTAAAATTTGGGAGATTTTGAGACCCAAATGATATGTTTTTTTTAATGTGGGGAGGGCACTCCGACCCATTAGTCACGGCACTGATAAAACTTGTTTTGTTCAACTCAAAAAATAGGTTGCCTGAAATACGCCTTACTCAGGGCCAGTATATAAGGGGTGGCATTATGCATGGGCGCCCAAAGAATTTTTTGATGTTCTAGATAGTACACTTTCACACATTTGGTATAGGTATTCTTAAGTTTGGAGCTTGCACAAGATCCAAACATAATATGCCTATGCCAAGTGTGTGAAATTTGTGCAAGCTCTAAAACTTAAGTATAACTACGGCAAATGAGAAGGCCTTGCAAAAAATTGGGATGGCGGAGGCTTGAAAACAAAAAAGCCCTTAAAATATTATAATGTTGAAATTTTACTACATTAGGGCCCGCACGCTTGGGCAGAGGAGGGACAAGCTTTTTAGGGCTTTTTTGTTTTAGATGATACATATACCATCTAAAACTAAATTTAAATTTATCGACAGATTTTAAATTTCGTAGAAAAATATTGTAAATTACAAAAGTTATGACCGTACAAAATTTACACCCCACTCAATTTTTTTCGGGCGTTTTCAGGCTTTTTTGCTCCCAGGCCTCCGCCTTCTTAATTTTTTGCAAGACCTCCTTATTTGGCATAGGCATAAACATACATAAGTTACAACACTAACTTCATTACGAAAAGTGAAGCCGCTTTTTGCCCTTTTTACAAATCCGGATTAAATTTGTAAACAAATATTTTTAACTTTTGATTTCTTAAATGAAGTAAATATATTTTAAACTTAAATACTATTTACGTAAAAGTGTTAGGCGGAAATTATAATACTTGTAATATAATAATTTATGATTCCTTAATTTATTTTCGATTAAAAAGAGATTTAAATTATCATCATGAAGTTTTGAAAAGAAAAGTAAAACGTCTTACTATTTTGAAGCATTTTTATGAATTAAAACACTTTTTAATAAACATAGGCTTATGAAAAAACTTTTAAAAGTATTTTATAATCGTTAAAACGAATTTTTGAATTATCTTTAATTTATTGGGAACTTTTGACGTGTATTTTTAACTTTTATTCTACACTTCGGCAACAGCTTTTGTCATTTTTACAAATGGTTTACAAATGGCTTGGGGAGGGGTACCCCTTCCTGAATAGGGTGTTTGGGGGGTGTTATCCCACTGAATTTTTTTTATACATAAATAATCCTGCTAAATGCAGATTTGCAATCCTTTTTAAATCATTATATTTAAATATTTGGTACAAAACAAAATCTACCAAAAATAATTGCAGTTACTGTAAAAAGTGTTTCTTCGATCTGCGTTCTTTCTTTTTGCGTTCTTTCTTTTTTGTATATATTTTCTTTTATTGTATAACGATTTTTATCTCAACTATCTTATTGTATAACTATATTGAATATTCAAGAAAAGAACAAAAAAAAAAAAAAAAAAAAAAATGCCCAAATACAGATGAACGTTGAGTGCTTTAATGTCAACCTTGTTTAGGTAATCTTTGTTAATGTGCATTAGAGCGAGAGGAGTGAGGCGACTCTGTAACATTGTTGACCATAGCCAAGTATTTAGCCGTCTCAATACACTGAAGGACCTTTCAGAACCAGCTACGGATATTGGAACAGATAAACACAACACAACTACCTGTTCCACCATGTCAAATGACCTGCGGGTACTTGGCTTTTAAAGCTCTTTTAAAGCTGTTGCTAGCTGGTGTAAATCTTAACGCAGTAACTTATCCTTAAGCAACTGTGGAAACAGTTGCAGCTGTAACTGCAGCATAGGAACATCAACATTATTTGGCAAACTTTGCAGTGGCATGCTGGCTGCATTACTTGTGGATGTGCATGAACCTATCAAAATAGCTTCTGTGCTTGCAATTTTATGCAATCCATCTTGGTTAAAACGGCGTTGCAGTTCTGCAACTGAGTGGTCAATGGCTTCGAAGAGACTTTTCTTCCAGATAACATCTGTAGTTAATTGTTCTACATAACGGCTTTGAGCTCAATGCAAGAAACGAGCAGGAGCATTAACTGTGAACTACGCTGTGCGCTGTATTCTCGTTGAAGACTCTCTTATGATTGTTCCAACATCTCGCACGAATTGAATTGTGTCAATAACCATTTTTACTTCAGAGCAGATCTCTTGTAAAACAAAATCCAACGAATGATTTGCGCAGCGAACATACACTGCCTGTGGGTGAGTTTTTCCGAGACGAGCTCTTACTACAGATAAGTGTCCACTTATGTTACTAGTTTCATCAAATGCATAGCCAACTAGTTTATTCATGGGTATAGTGCAGCGGGTAAACACATAAAATATGGCATTAAACAATGTTTCAGCAGTGCTGTTCTGGCAATTGTAGAAACCCATAAAGCATTCCTTTACTTTTAAATAAGGGCCTACATACCGTATGCTGACAGAAAATTGCCACATATGTAGTTCTATCAGGTGTAAGGCCAAGATATGAGCACTGTGATATATTAGTGACAATGCTTCGTTGAACTGAATGTGCAAACATTTGAATAATTTCATTTTGTATTGTGTCTCACATCAATGTGTTGCGTTTGTTTAACCACTCTTTCACAGAGGATACATCGTGTACCCGTGCTAGAATAAACTGCCATTGATTTCCATCATGATGTTTTCCTCTTCTCAATGCCAGACCCTGTCATCCTAAATATTTAACGCTTGAAAATATTACTTTCAAAACAGTTCGAGCGATGGCCTGAGATGATGACACTTGTTCACTCAAAACAGCAGATATAGGACTCTGTTTGGAATACAGTATTTTCTCTATAGCTTTTTTGTGGGAGGATGATTTTTCATGAACTGAAAATTTTGGGGTTCCTTTTTTCCAGTTGGAAAAGTCAGAATCAACAAAAACATTCGCTTGTCGATTGCTTAACTTTACTAGTTTCTTATTCACAGCTTCCAAGCAGTTGAAACACCAAACATAATCTGTCTTGGGAACATAGTGTAACCATGGCCATTTCACAAACCAAATACTCTTACAGGACCTTTCATACTTATATGATGCAAATTTCTTAGTTGGGAACTTGTACGTAGAAGAGGGTTGACAGGGATAAAGAACAAGGGCTGTACCTATTACTGCCGGTACAGCAGGTTGGCTTGACTCAAACTTGACAGAGAAAGTGGATGCGGTAAACACAGATGGCTTGGTTGATGAATCAGAATCATACTGTGATGATGTAGCGGTTTCACAAGCACAATCGCCAGTTTCAGTTTGGCCCGTGTCTGACCTAAAGGATTGGGATATGGATATTACATACATTTCACCTTTTAGTATTTGTTTTAAAAAAACATTTTCAGTAGTCTTTCAATTATGGAATGCTGCCGTAAAATAATCACACTGCGTATGCTAGCTAACCTAGGCAACTATTTAATACATTCGTCTGTTCCATGATTTAAATTTAACATATTAAATGCTTACTAACCTTGTTCTTGATAAGAAGACATCTATAGTCTTTAAACGGGGCTTCTTTGCCTCTGACATTGATTGATTTGTTAAAGAATTGTGCGATTAAACATTAAAACAAATTTTGCTTTTTTTATTTTTATTTCATTTTCATGGAGTCTGTACTCTATAATCAGTGCAATAAAAATTTTTTTACTAATCAAATTCTATTGAAAAATTCTTAATTTAGTTCTTTTTTTTGTCACGGATAATGACTTTGAAACAAAAGACTTTCAAAAGTTGCGTTTTGATGTTTTCAAAACTGAAAATATTTTTTTTTGCGACTGATTTATTAGAGGGCGATATTTTCTTTAATAACAGAAAAGTATTTGACTCTACATATTTTGTAATTAAAACTTTTAAAGCTGAACTCCAAATTAACATAGAAAAGTTCACGGTAATACACATCAACATCAGGAACTTAAATACAAATATCGATAAGCTAAAATACTTTCTTATCGAATGCAAAAGTTCTTTCAAAAAAAAGAACTTAAGCATTCTTTTGAATGCAAAAGTTTTTTTTCTTCGGAGTGCATAAAATTATCGCTGTTTTGAATCGCGGATAGTGACATTTTGGAGGGGGCGGGGCGAAGATATCCTCTGCTCCTGGTGCAGAAATGTTGGGCGGGTAGTTTCCCAACTTGCACCCTATGCTCCAGCGCCTACGAATTGCGGGTAGCGTTTGGCAAAGTTGGAGTTATTTTGTTCTATTCACGCATTTTTAAGTTTTGAAATAAAACGATTTATAAAACCAAAACTTTAGGAGAGGCGTGTGAATAGTTTATTTGTTACTTATATTTTCTCCGCAACTTTTTAAATTATAACAGTGTAGAAATGTATTATTAAATATAAATAAAAAAAATTTATTCTGAGGTACATAACACAATTTATAACACAAATTTTTAAAAAAGTGGAGATTAACATTATATATGCTTTTGCGCGTTATTAATTTTGTTTAAGAATGAGCAAAGATGAGTTTTGAATGTTTTAAAATTCCCACCTGGTTGTCAATAAATAGTATTTATGATTATGTTTTTAGAATTTTTGTTAACTAATTCTATGCATAATGATTCGCAATATTTAATACTCGCTTTACTATTTTATAAAAAAATATTTGCGAGTAAAAAATTTCTTTTAGTTAAGTCTTATTTTTTTATCCTCCTCCTGCTGAAATATTTTTTTATCCTCCTCCTGCTGAAATATTTTTTTATCCTCCTCCTGCTGAAATATTTTTTTATCCTCCTCGTGCTGAAATATTTTTTTATCCTCTTCCTGCTGAAATATTTTTTTATCTCCCTCCTGCTAAAATATTTTTTATCCTCCTCCTGCTGAAACATTTTTTTATCCCCCTCCTGCTGAAATATTTTTTTATCCTCCTCCTGCTAAAATATTTTTTTATCCTCCTCCTGCTGAAATATTTAAAACGTTTGAAATTAGATATTAAATAAATAATAAATAAAGTATAAAAAGGAGATACGACTTATTAAGCTGTTAAAACTTATCAAGCTGTTTTAAATATAACTATATGGTACTTCAGAAAATTGTTTACTATTATCAGTACAGCATCTTTTATTCCTATTAAAATTATGCATGCCATAACCCAAATAAACTTTATTCATTCGAAAAATTGCTATCTGGCTTGGATGATCTTCAACTTCCAGGGTGTCGTTACATTCGCAAATATCAATTTTTTCTATACTGCTTTTTTTTTTTCATTTTTATCAAATTTATTAGTTTCTTCATTGTTAACAATTTTTTTAGCGTTTCTTCTACCTGCAAGCTAATAAAAGAGTTGATATCACTTAAATAAGTCAACTTGTCATCATCAAACTCTTCTAATTCCCATGAAAAACTCAGTTCTTCATCTAAATTAGAAGATTTGCTTTCTATAGAATTATTACTTTCAAGAAACTTTTCTGGAGTTTCTTATCTGCATGTGTTGACTTGTTCTTCGTCTTCTTTATTGTTTGATACAAAACAACCAAACAATGACTGAAAAAACTTCAATTTTTTTTTCTCATTCCTTGAAATTTGAAAAGTTAAATCATCAGAAAAAATGTTTCATTTTGCGGATAAAATTTTCTTACAATAAACTTTTCAATGAAAACGTTACCAGAACTTACAAAAAATCTCATAATTCGCAATATAATAACATTAGTAATGCGGCTAAAGTAATTGCTAAAGACTTAGGTATTGACAACAGAATGGAATGTCTTCCAATGAATACCGCGTTTATAACAATAAAGCATAGCAAAGATGATTTTGCCAAGAATACTAAATGTTGATTAACTAATCCATCGAAACCAGAACTTGGAAAGGTGAGTAAAAATTTACTGGAAAACATCAACAATAAAGTGAGAAAACCCTGTAAATCATTTGCATATTACGGATGACGTAATAAATTGGTTCCGCAATATTAAAGACAAACACAACTGTTCTTTCATTCAGTTTGATATGAAGAGTTCTATCTTTCTATCTCTAAAGAATTACTTCAAATTTTACTTTTCCACGCCAAACAATTTATAGAAATTTGAGAAAATACATTAGATATCATTATTCACTCAAGAAAATCATTACTATTTACTGAACACGATAGTATCTGGGTCAAAAAACTTGGTGATTCTAATTTTGGCGTAACTATGTGAAGTATTGATGGGGCTGAAGTATGTGAGTTAGTCGGTCTCTTTATTTTACACACTTTAAGTCTATGGGTTGCAAATCGTTGGATTATAAGGAGGTGATGCCCTTTGTTATTTTCATGGAATTAATGGACCACAATCCGATAGACTTGTTCATCTTTTTAAGGAGAAATTTAATTTAAAACTTACTAAAAAAAACAACTTAAAAATTGTAAATTATCTTGATGTTACCTTTAATCTGTTAGAAAATACTTTCTAGCTATACAGAAAACCAGGTGAACCCCCCCTCCTTTCCTAGTATTATTAAATCTATTCTAACTATGGTATCTAACCGTATTAGCAATATTTCATCTAGCAATGAAGTTTTCGATAGAGAGCAACATCGTTTTATAACAATGCGTTAGCAAGTGGGTATAATCAAAAGATTGATTTTCAAAACCTCA
>NC_061158.1:16775854-16960854 GCF_022113875.1 Hydra vulgaris | reverse complement strand
TTGTAGTATCTGTCACAATCATTTTAATTGAATTCCATAGTTTAAATTCATCTATAATATCAGCTATGGCATTAATAATAGTGATAGATTTTCCATCTATTAACTTCAGTGCGCCCAACTTTATTTCGCTTCTTTTATTTTTAAGAACGACAACCTGATACTCCCATTGGTCTATATGCTTTCCATCGAAGTGTAGACTCCAATTCTCATTCTTTAAATCTTGAATTAAAGTTTCTTTAAATTGTTTTGCTTCATTAAAAAGAGCCTTGTATATTCCAGACTGTGATGGCGCTGGAACATGTATGCCTTCTGAGGACAGTATTTTACCTATTTTAGAAGCTTTCTTAGTTGATACCTTAGCACAAACCACTAACTTTGTTGCTATTTTACAACTACTATATTTTTTACGTCTTTTCTTCAAATTATTATATTCTTCATCTGTAGTTTCATTATCTATCTCAAATTGTTCATCAGTTTCTTCAAATTCGGAACTAGAGTTGTCTTTTCCTATTTTACTACTTTCAGTAAATGAAGAAAAACTTTTAGATGCTGAAGGTTGGCTCGAAAGTTTTTGCACAATTGATGGATGAATAGTCTTCTTTCCTGCCAGCTTTGAAGTAGCATATCCAATTTCTCCTTTGCTTTGTAACTGAATTTCATAAAATCTTTTATCTTCAGAGATAACCAAATGCCATTTTGATTTGTTATATCAAAAATCTCTTTTTGCAGAAGGTCGGCATTCCCTTTTTTTCGGAGACTTTCATATTTTTCTATAACATCTTTCGCTTCACTGACTGCTCTGTCAGACATGGGAAATTTAATTGTTCTTTCCACAAACTTATAACTTCTTCTGAAATAAGATCTGTCCTTTGCTTTTTGGCTTTCACATCAGTACTAGACAAATACTTAAACCTGCTAACAATATCACTTTTTAATGGCATTTTGGAATATTCTTGAAAAGATGTTTCTAACATTGGAAACTGTCTACTTTTATGCGAATCTTGAAATTTCACAAGATTTTTTTTATAAGTCTCTTAATTTTTTTCAACACTTGATTGGCAGTATTTGTATGCCATTTTAATTAAAAGCAGCACAAAAAAATCTGAAACTAATTAATAAACAATTAGGCACGGCAGTGAAAAACTAGAAATTATAAAGTGGTAATGCATACGTCTGGTATGCATTTAAAATTATAAATATAATATATATTAACCGTCTATATATATTTTATTATATATAATATAATAATATAATATAATAAAATATATATAGAGGGTTATGACTTCTTTAACTTATGTTTTCCGGCCCATATGTAATATGTATAGTATATTTTATTCCTATCTATATTGTATTAAAGAACATTTCAGCCGAGGGGCGTGACAAATTTTTACACTTGAAGGAAAATAAACATTTCTTCATTGTTTTATAGCAAAAACTCATCCAAAAATAATATGGGGTTGTCCAAATTGTATAAAAAGTTAAAAAAGTCATATCCCTAATATACATATATATATATATATATATATATATATATATATATATATATATATATATATATATATATATATATATATATATATATTATATATATATATATATATATATATATATATATATATATATATATATACATTACCCTTTTTAGTAACTACCTATAAAATAATTGCAATCAAACTAATTAATTCAATGCAAAATTTGGGAGTTGAGCATCAGACCTTCTATGACCCGTTTTACAGGTTTGGACTTTCTAATATGACATCAATACGTGATGCAATAATCGCAAGTTTTCGCATGATTCTGCATGTTAGAGAAGAAATATTTTTTTTCAAAAAATATTTCTTCTAAAACATGCAGAAATCTGATAAAATGTTTTTGAGTCATAAAGACAAAAAGAAGTGGATCAAAATAAGTTCAATCATACTTTGATAGCGGAACCAATGAGTTTATTAGTAAGAAACTCATTGATCCCGCAGTCAAAAGTACTAAAGTCAAAAAAAAAAATTAAAAAGACTAAAAAATAAATTTAACTTTTTTTCAATCATTATTTCGCTGTGTTATAATAAGCAACAACGAAGAAGAAGAAGAAGAAGAAGAAGAATGCAACTTGAACAGAACACCAGTGAAAAAAAT
The DNA here is from genome assembly GCF_022113875.1 of Hydra vulgaris. Taxonomy (NCBI): domain Eukaryota; kingdom Metazoa; phylum Cnidaria; class Hydrozoa; order Anthoathecata; family Hydridae; genus Hydra; species Hydra vulgaris. Next base: position 16,958,724 of record NC_061158.1, on the reverse strand, counting down.
TCTTTTACCAGCTTGCAAACATCTGAAAGCACTCAATAAATTGGCAATAATGAAAACAATAAGTTTGATGAAAAAGAAAATAAAGATGAAGAATCCATTGAAAAATTATGTATACCCGAAACTATGTACTCCCGTTCTACACACCATTTTATTTCGCACACTGATTGAAGTTAATAAATAACAACTGAACGGATATAGCTATAAAAAAATAAAAATAAATTCGAATACAGAATTATTTCCTTTATTTAAATTCATAAAATTATATGCTAAATTAACTCCATTTTTTTTATATTTTATACAACTTTAAGAGGGAGTAAAAAATTTTTATGTATTACTTATCGTTGCTAAAAAAATTGCACAAGAATTAAAACTAAAAAATATATAAAATTTTAACACTATCTTGTTTAAAATTAATTTTTCATTCTTATAGTGAAAGTTTTATGCTGCTAGAAATAAAAAATAACCTATCTTTAATTAACATTGCGGTTTAATCAAAAACTCATTATAATGATATTTGTCAATACAATCATCAATTATTAAAAATCAATTGTTATGTTGTTTTTTAATATAATAATCACTCACTCAATTAAAATCAACTTATTTACTTATTTTAACCAAAAAACAGAAACGTACAAGGAAGATGATACGAGCCGCATTAACTGATGTGGTAAAATAACTATACGTTACTGAGAGAAGTTCATTTAAACATGGCGTTCTAGTCTCAACACTCAAAGATAGAAAAAATAACAACAACAGAGATTTCCTTTAGCTCCGGTAAAACAACGAGACTTTTATATATAACAAAATGATGCTTCCGTTACAATAACTTGGTGACTTGGGTTATGATTTAACCGAAATTTCTTTTTTGTTCTCATTGTTTTTGTTCTTTATCACAATTTTTAAGATACAAATACTAATATACAAGAGAAAAATTACAGTGAAGATATCGTAAAAAAAAAATAAAGAACGCGGTTATTCAAAGAGGAGCATCAGGTCTCGTCACAGAGAACCGCTGATGAAGATCTTGAATTTTTTAAACTCATACAAAGTATAAGGGTACAAATAAATTGAAGTTAAGGGTACAAAAAAATTGGGTAAATGTTTAATTACAAAAATAGGGTACAAAAAAATAAGGTTACAAAAAAATTGCAGGGTACAAATAAATTGAAGCTTTAGAATAAAAATCCTTTTACAGCTAGAAAATATAAATAAACAAAAAATATTCAAGTATTTTATTTAATAAATAAAAAGAACGCGGACACTCGCAGAAGTCCCTCAAGTCTTCATCGAGAACCACTCGTAAATTTTTTATACAAGTATGCATTTGATTTTTATGAAATTTCTATTCAAATTTTAATAGAGTACGAAACATAACTATATAGTTATGTTTTATACTCTATTAAAATTTTTAATAACATTAAGTTTTTAATTTTTTCAAGTAACCCAGTGGTTTCCGTTTTTTTGTTGGAGATCGCAGCAATATTTTTTCTTTTATGGCAAAAGGTTTTTCTAAGACCACGCCAAATAGGGAGACGGAAGCCATTGCTGGCGGAACTTTTAAGGCAAAGTAATTTAGAAGCCGCTCAGTGGGAGAGAATTATTATGTTATGAACGAAATTAATAACTAAAGCTTAGTTTTTTATTTGCTAAATTTGGCAAAAGTACTAATAAAAGGTCTGCGCTTCTTACGAAAGTGATATTTTTATATTTGGTTGCTATGGATATCTAATTTTGCTTAATAACAACCAACTTTTGATAGTTGCTAAAGTTTTATGTGTGCTATATACATTTATGAGATTTGCTCATTTTATGAGGGGGATATTTTTCTTTTTTTTTGTCTATGGATACCTAGTTTTATGGATTCCTAATGGGCAATAATTAGATTCCTAATTGCAACGAACTATTTTGATATTTGCAGATTTTTAACGAGTGCTATATTCACTAAATTTAGTATGAGTACCAATACGATGTATGTATATGAGTACCAAATATAATGAATGTATTAAGTTTAACTTTTCAAATATATTCACATTTTTTTTTTTTTTTTATTTGCATTCACTCCCAACAAGGCTGCAAGCAACCACTATTAAGTTGGGAGTTACTAGGAAAAAAAAAGAACAGAGTTATAGAGCAAGGAAACGGTTGACAGAAGACTTAAAAAGTTGAAGGTTGTATGAGTCAGGAAAACATGAAGATGGGAGAGAGTTCCAAAGGATTGAAGTGCGGGGAAAAAAACTAGATGAATAAAAGTTTTTAGAGCATGCAGGGACAGATACAGAAAACGAATGAGACTTAGCTGAATGACGAGTAAAACGAGAATGAATTTTAGTTGATGGAACTAGAGATGATAACTCCTTTGAGCAGTGACCATGATAGTATCTGTAGAAAAGAGAAAGAGATGCAACTTTACGACGATGGGAAAGAGGTTCAAGCTTAGCAGATAGTCCAGGTCCAACAACATTTACAATGCGTTTTTGGACCTTGTCAAGAAGAGAGAGTGAATCGTTAGAAGAACCAGCCCAAATATGACAACAGTATTCCATACAGGGACGAATAAGAGATTTGTAGAGGTAGAGAATGGAATCAGAAGTAAGGAAATGGCGAGCACGATAAAGAGAAGCAACCTTAGCAGAAGCTAATTTAGCAATCGATTATATATATGGTTTCCATGAAAGGTCAGTAGTAAGCGATAATCCAAGATGTAAAGAGGAGGACTCAGTAAGAGGATTGCCATTCATTAATATAGGAATGTTGACCATATTACGGTAGTTGTTTGCATAAGCAATTGGGTTTTTTTAGAGTTGAAATTCACAAGCCACTGTGAACCCCAATCTATTACTGAAGTGAGATCAGATTCAAGATCAGCTGCTTGTTCTAGGTGATCGAAAAGAGAAGACTTTTTGTCAAGACAGGAGTATAAAGTTGAGTCATCAGCAAAAAGAGCTACTTTAGATGAAAGGTTGTCAGGAAGATCGTTTATGTAGATAAGAAACAAAACAGGGCCCAGGATGGAACCTTGGGGAACCCTAGAAGTTACTGGAAATAAAGAAGAGTGTTGGCCTTTAAGGATGACTTTAATAAACCGGTTAGAAAGAAATGATTTGATAATCTCAAAAACGTTCCCAGAAACACCATATGAAGCAAGCTTATGGAGAAGACCAGTATGCCAAACTTTGTCGAAAGCTTTAGATATGTCGAGAGCAATAGCCCTAGCCTCACCGCCTCCATCTAATGCACGATAAAATCTTTCAGTTACAGCAGTTAGCAAGTCGGCCGTAGAGCGAGAGGATCGAAAACCGTATTGATTGTCTGACAGCAGTTTATTTGACTCAAGATGAGATGTGAGGAATTTGTTGATTAAAGACTCAAAGACCTTGCTAATAACAGAAAGAAGACTGATCGGACGATAATTGGAGGAGTCAGAATTTTCTCCAGAGTTTTTGAATATTGGAACCACAGATGCCATTTTCCAACAAGCAGGAAAACAAGACTCAGTCAAACACTTGTTAAATAGTTTAGAGAGAATTGAAGAAAGTTCTGGAGAACAATTCTGCAAGACTGTGACAGGAATGTTGTCTGGGCCACAAGCTGTAGACGAGTTTAATTGAGATATGACTTTAGCAACAGAAGCCGGAGTGATTTGAATGTCTAACAACGGGTCAACCTGTTTGACTGGAATGGAAGGAAGAGAATGTCCATAAGATTCAAGAGTGGAATTAGAAGAAAAGTTCTTTGCAAACAGTTCTGCCTTATCCCTGGGAGAGGTAACAAGATCAATTCTATGAATGAGAGATGGAATGTTAGATCTACCCTTGTTAACAATGCTGTTGAAGATTTTCCAAAAGTCTTTAGAGCCTAACTTCTGCGATAAGATGCAAGATTTAGTGAACTGAGAATAATGGAGTTTAGCATCAGAAAGCACCTTTTTACATCGATTTCTTGCAATAATAAATAGCCGTTTGTTCTCAAGAGAGTTGTTCTTTTGAAAAAGATGAAAAAAATGGTTACGATTGGATATAGCAGCCGCACAAGAAGGAGAAAACCATGGAGTAGAATGAGGCTTGACTTGAAACCGACGAGAAGGAATAAAAGCTTCCATTCCAGCCTGAATCCAGGAGGGTACGTAGGAGGCACATTTGTCAGCTGAGAGAGAAAAAACATCAGCCCAAGGACCATCACGAAGAAAATCACGAAAGGAATCCCAGTCAGCTTTAGGGTAGTAGTAGGTGGTGCGATGATAAGGTGAGCCCAAAAAAGAAGTACGAAAAGAAAGATTTATAGAGATCATTGCATGGTCAGAACCACCTAAGGGAGAAAAGGGAGAAACTGAACATAAGCTAGGGTCAGAGACAAGACATAAGTCAAGGAGTAAAGGTAAATGATTAGGGTTGTCAGGAAAATAAGTCACAAAGTTAACTATCTGAGTAAGAGATTGAGAAACGCAGAAGTTAAAGGCTTTAGTGCCAGCAGGATCAGTGGTGTTAGAGCCAAGCCATTCAGTGTGATGGGCATTAAAGTCACCAACAACAACAATATTGACAGAGGGGTAAAGAGAGAGGGCATGGTCAATTTGATCAGAGATAACATCTAAAAGAGTGCAATCATGGGAAGAAGGAGAACGATAAAGAACAAAGAGAAAGGTGATAGAGTGAAGAGGTGCTAGGCGAAAGCACATAAAAGAATGGTCAAAGGATTCGAACCTAATTTCACGACAAATAGGGGAATTAATGCGTATGTATACCCCTAAACCTAGCATGTGACTATTGGAGTCTTTACGAATCAAAGGATAGTACCCATCAACACTGACATCTGAAGAAGGAATTGCAGAACTTAAATTTGTTTCACTGAGTGCAAGCAAGTCTGGTGAATTTTGCAGGAGGTAAGACTCAACTGATGGAAAGTTGCTTCGTAGACCGCGAATATTTGTAAAAGATATATTAAAATATTTAGGTGGTGGGGATGATTTTTTAGGTTTTAAATTTTTGGTTACTTTGGTCATGATTTGGGTTTAATGAGAACTTGACTCATTCATAGATAGAGCACAGCCTCCTAATCAATGAGCTATGCAGTTGTCTCAGTCCTGTTAATTAACCCTAAGCCGTGACATAGGGCTCCTTATGTAGCCTTGACAATGCACACCAAAAGCATTAACAGGGACACCATCCATGCGCAACATGGCACTGTTAATACTCTGATATTTTGCAGCTGTTGATGGAATCAGACTCTCTGAGAGCTACCACAGAGTTCGGGAAACCTTACTACCAGCCGGCCTCAGAACCATTAAACTGAGTTTTAGAGCTGTACCCTCATATGGAGATAACAGGAAGAGTTGCATAGCCATTATCAAGGAGGCATAAGCAAAATTTCATGAGTAGAGTCAAGGAGATCCAGCATTCATCATCCTAGGCAGGAAACAATGTAACACAGGTTACATCTACGCCAGCCTAATAGATGAAGTAGGGGTTCGAGGCTGGTTAGCAGAATTTTTCTGCTTACCCCGAAAGTCTTTGCCTAGGAGGCCTTCTACAAGACAGTAGCAGGATGCAGTTAACATCTGCCCAAGATGAGTATTTTTATCGAGACACCATCTCTAGCCTTTACTCAACCAAGAGCCCCAAGGCAGGGGATGTTTAGCTGGATGCAGTTAACATCTGCCCAAGATGAGTGTTTTTATCGAGACACCATCTCTAGCCTTTACTCAACCAAGAGCCCCAAGGCAGGGGAATTTTTAGTCGGAGTTTATTTCTCCTAGCCTTTGCATAAGAAGAGCACACTCTGCAAGGCAGTAGGGCTTGTGGCAGGTGGTACTGGGTTACGTGATACCAGTAGCAAGATTGATCTCGATTATCCTGACCTGACCTGGAGTAGTTAAAAGGAGCTACTTCCCGCAACAGTATTTTGAGAAAACCAGGCATGACATTTTGGAAGTGCATAAGGAAAAACACTGCATCTAACAAAATACAGAAGTCTAAGGTGAGTGTACGTTTTGTAGTTGGAGTAAGTAGTTAGTTACTGAGCTCACGCTGCATTAGAGTATAAACAGAACACAAACAAACATAAATCAACTTACGGGTGAGTCAACATCGCGCCAGAAGTTCAGACAGAACACAAACATACATAAAAAACATAAAGTAACTTACGGGTGAGCGAACACCGCGCCAGAGGTTCAGACAGAACACAAACATACATAAAAAAACATCAAAAACATAAACATAAACATAAACATAAAGTAACTTACGGGTGAGCGAACACCGCGCCAGAGGTTCAGACAGAACACAAACATACATATAACGTAGATTACAGGTGAGCTAATACAGTAACTAAGGCACCTCCAACTATATGGGAAAAAAAAAAAAAAAAAAAAAAAAAATTACTATAGGCATGACTGATATAAGATAGTACTGATGACAGGAAGAACACTCCTTCCAGCCTTTGCTTAGATAGCAAATCCTGCAAGGCAGCAGAACATGGAACAGGTTGCACTGGGTTACATGTTACCAGTAGCAGGATGATCATGAAGACCATACTCCTGACCTGACAACATTTACCATTTTCATTAAAATTCATCACTAATAACTTTGAAATATACTTTATTTAAACTATATTTGTTTCTGATAACGAGCGACCGAAATTAAACTCGTAAACAATAATAATATGATCAACTTTGTATATATTCTACGGCTCATTGTTAAATCCATTTGTGGTTACTAAATGACTTTAATGTTCACTGACTATTGAGCATTGCCAAAATAAAATTTTAAAATTTTTTATTTTACAGTTTTTAAAAATTGAGTTTTGGATACCTAAACAAATACCCCACTGTGCGGTGATAAACTTCATATAATTTATCCCCGCACAGTTTATTGCCGCAGACAACCGAAACGTTTACAGTCGAAAAATATTACAGAGAAGCGATCAACAGAAACTTTTGTTGAAGACCAATAGATGAATATATAGTTGTAGAAAGCTGTGGTTTAGAAGTTTTTCAAGTAAATACTTTGAGTTGATTTATTAAAGATTTATTCATTTTATTTTAGAGCACATTTTTTGACAAATTTTAATATCAAGGGATTTCATTGTTAATATTTTTCTACTGAATTTGTTATGTAAGAAATGTAACTGATTCTTAAAATTCAAAGCTGGTCTCTTTACATATTTTCTAGAAAAATATTGCTTATAAATCTTATACTTTCATTCAACTTATTTAATTTTTTTTAAGATTTTTTTTCTTTAAGATCAAAAAACATCGAGAAAAGGTGTGCTGAGTGAAAATTATGACATTGATATGTAACAAAGTGTTGAAAGGACAGTTAAAAGGTATGAAAGAATAAGATCTTATGAAGAATATACTATTATCATCAGCACTTTTTTTTTATTTTTTTTTAATTTTTTTTTATTATTGAAACCTGCAAATTGATTTCTACATGTTTGTTTTGATGTATATTTTATGAGCTTTGGTTTGTATGTTTACGGTCCATGTGTTTCAGCGTGTGTCTTTGCTTATTATTACTATAATTTGTATAATTATTTTTTTATTTTATGTTATTATTATATGCTAGCAGTAAGTAACCCGTAATACGTGTTGTTAGTAAATAAAATTAAAAAAAAAAAAATCGCGTATAGAAAAGCCTAGAAACTACTTTAAAATAGAAAAGCCAAGAAAATAACGTAATTCGACTAATAATATTAAATTAGCGTATTAATATTATCAGATTTTTGCTATTACTATTATTATTATTATTATTATTATTATTATTATTATTATTGCTATTACTATTATTATTATTATTGTTATTATTATCATTATTATCAAAACTATTGTAAAATAATTTACGGAAAATAAATAGCTTGTTGTTGTTGTTTTTGTTGTTGTTGTTGTTGTTTCAATTTTCCAGGAAGCGATGAAAATCAGCTTCCAACGCACGCAAAGTTAAAACGTCAAAAAAGCACCTCTTAGTGTAAGCCCAGAGCGACGAACCTTGCAAATCTTACTAAGATCTTGCAAATCTTACTAAGATCTTATCTTACATAAATTAGTAAGTACTTATTAGTATCATAATAAGATTTGTCAGAAATATTTCTTTGAATAACTTGCAAAGATCTTTTTATGATCTTATAAAGATCTTTTAAGATCTTATTAAGAAATAAACGACATGAAAAAACTATAAATCTTATAAAATTTCTTAAAAGATCATGCTAAGATCTTTCTAAGATATTAATAAAAAATAAATGCGAGAAAAAAACTACAAATCTTATAAAGAGCTTGCTAAGATTTTATTAAGTTAAATTCAAATTAAATTTTCATATAATCTCTTTCGGTCGTTGGTTGTTTATTTTGCGCCAATTTTTTAAGTGTTGTCGGAGATGAATTGAGAGTTTTTATTACTTGTGATATATTTTAGATATTTGCAAAGACAAATAATATATCTAGTCTAAGATTATATCTACCTTTTCAAAAAAGAAAATACTTCATTTCAACGGATAAACTATGTATCCTAATCAATAGTAAATATCTTTCTATTTTTAAAGTTATAATTAATTTTTTATTTCTTTTTATTTATTTATAATATTTTAAATAAATTTAATTTTCATTTTAAAATAATGTGAATGTTGTTTAGACTAATCTTCCATAAATAATATGCATATATATATGTAAATATATGTAAATATATATATATATATATATATATATATATATATATATATATATATATATATATATATATATATATATATATATATATATATATATATATATATATATATATATATATATATATATATATATATAAATATATATATTTATATTTATATTTATATATTTATATATATATATGTATCTATATATATATATATATATATATATATATATATATATATATATATATATATATATATATATATATATATATATATATATATATATATATATATATATATATATATATATAAAACTACGTCTGCCACACGCTGCCTAAAAAAGAATTAAAAAACGAGAACCAAAATTTTAGCATAAAAGTCGGTTCCGTAAACCGCGATATCCGCGTACCTGATATATATATCATATATCATATATATATATATATATATATATATATATATATATATATATATATATATATATATATATATATATATATATATATATATATATATATATATATATATATATATATATATATATATATATTACACAATATGAGTTACATCTTCAAGTTAATAAATTCATTACAAGTTTTAATATTTTATTATTTAATAAAGTTATACAACATAAAATTGTCTTATTTAAACGGTATAAACTTCTTATAGAAATAATATCATCACGCAATGAAATGTGTGTATTTATTAATCTTTTATTATATTTGTCAAACAAATTTTATACTTTATATACACTACCTTACACAAAAACCCGTGTAAAAATTATAGTTTTTATTGAGGTAAGTGTGGCAAATCATGTTATACAATATGTTTATGTTTTGAACAGTCACCCTTCTAATTTTTCGCTCCGAAAAGCAAGATACCCGGCCAAGTAGTTCTAGTAGGCCATGTTTCAAGCTGCATTTAAACTTTATTTTTAATGCTATAGTATTTTTTGTTAAACCTCATACACATTCTGCTTCTTCAAAAAAATTAAATATTGCTGATAGAGATTTTCAAGATTTTCAAAGAAGAATTTATTTATATTATGGACTTTAGTCTGTGGAAAAGGTTATATTGTTACTAAAATGCCCAAATTTGTGTGAAGATATTGTTTTTTTAATGTTTGATTATTCAAAAAAGTATGGTTTGAGTACTGGTTTAAAAATATATTGTAACAGTTACAATTGAAAAACTGAGTTTTTTTGATCTGCAACATTTTGTAAAAAAAATTTAATTGAAAAACAAGAACCTAGTAAAAGCAAATGTACCGGAAAAAAACCATTTGATATTAACACACGTGTCATTGTGGCTTTTTGTGAAATGCGTAAAGAGTTATCATTATTAGAAAATTTTTGTGAAATAATGAATATGAAGCCACCTATGAACAAAAAAGCTACAATAAAACTTTACATAACCTGTTAGATGTTCATCAAAATTTAGTTGACCAGAACATGAAAAATGCTGCTGATGACTTAATCACTGCTACAATTTCAGTTGAAAATAGTAAATGTATTGACTTTCAAATAGAAACAAAAACATGTAAATTATGTTCAATATGGGAATTAAAAAAATACATGTATCCAATTGAATATGAAAAGTTCCAGCCATTGCATTTTCAAAAGTGTAAGATTAGTCATACTGGATTATCATCGGCTATGAAATCAAGTGGTGTTTTAAAACTTTTTCATCGTTCTGAAAAGAAGAATAATTTAAGGTATACCACATATATCTTGGTGACGAAGATAGCAGTTCTTATACCGGTGTAGTTGCTGCTAAACTTTATGAACATAATCTAGAAATTAAAAAAGAAGAGTGCATTGGTCATATTCAAAAAGAGTTAGCATGCGTTTAAGAAACTTAAAAAAAAGCCGCAAAGAAATTTTCAGTGATGGTAAAAAAACTAGGTCGTTTGACAGAAAATTTTATTAACACATTACAAAATTACTATGGCAAAGCAATTAGCAATCAAAACATTGGTAGTTTATATGCAATGAAAAAAAGTGTAGCAGCTGTACTTTTTCATTGTTTTTTTTTTTAAAGCTGATTAAGGTGTCCCAAGAAGTCCTTACGGTCTTATCACAGAGCACCGCGGAAGAGCATTTAATAGGAAGTTCACGCCTCCTTACCAACCGATGTTGCGAAGCTTGCCCAGAGGTGGGGTTTGAACCACGGATCTTACGTTTCTGAGGCAAGTGCGCTACCACTGCGCCACGGCTGCTCTAAAAGTTCTGTTCTGAAAGTTTTGGCAGTGAAACACCCTATCAGTTTTGTTTGCACGTCAAGGATTCTTGGTACAAATTCCAGGCTGATAATATAACTGGAAAAAAACATACAAAGAAAATATTTGTATTTCTGCTGCTGTTCAAGATTTTATAAAACCAATATTTATAGATCTTGGAAGTGATATTCTTTAAGAAAAGTGTTTGCACGGTAAAACACAAAATCCTAAAGAATCCTAGAATCAATTGATTTGGAAGCGGTATCCCAGAGATACATTTGTTAAAAGAACTGTTTTATGTGTTGGAGTAGTATCAGCTGTCCTATACTTTAATAATGGCCTATAATTTTTTGAGACGTTATTTGATAAGCTTAAAATAACAGTATGTTGTAATCTACATAACTTTTATCTTATAAATTTCGGAGAATAAAGAAAAATTTGATGATAGTTTCATAAAACGACAGCATAAAGGTCTGAAACTAAAAATTTGCACAAGATGGAACAGGGCTCTCTTTATGTTGAATCAATTACCCATCAATTAGATCCAGTAGAAATTTTACATAAGAAATGTGGTAGACAATAACTTTGTTAAGTCACAAAAATTTTATTTACAAAAGATAAAATAAAGGAAAGTTTGTTGGAGAATGCATTAAACATAAAAGTGACCCAATTAGATTTAATTCGAGGTATTATATGTCTATAAAAATAATAGCATCAATAAATTAAGTTTTTGTTTTGGAAAAATTTACTAAACCACAAATAAATTTTATTAAAATTTGTTTAATATTATTAAATTGTGGAAAACAGAGTAGTTATTAAATCAGTATCAGTAGTTACTATTTTATTAAATTATTGAGTTCATCAAGTATCATTTGTTTATTATTGATATTGGTTTTTTATTATACTGATTTATCTGATTTTAGTTATATCAGAGTCAGAAAATGATAAAGATTCAAAATCAGGTCCTAGTGCTTAGCGACAACTACTTCAAGAGATGAAAAAAAGTGTTACTTCTGCAGAAAAAAATTATCAAATTGATTCGGAAGTAGAGCAATTTATCTCTCATAGACCTACGACAGATGAAGAACTGGATTTTTTATTGTTTTGGTGAAATCATGATGCAAATTATCCATACTTAGCAGTGCTTGCAAAAGAGTATTTTAGCATACCAAACTCGAGTGTACCAGTGAAGTCCATGTTTTCATTAACTGGATTGATTTTGAACTCAAAAACAAAAAATTAAGCTATTCCAACATGAATATGACTATCTTTATTCATAACAATATCAGTCTTGCAAAAGAGTATTTTAGCATACCAACCTCGAGTGTACCAGTGAAGTCCTGTTTTCATTAATTGGATTGATTTTGAACTCAAAAACAAAAAATTTAAGTTATTGCAACATGAATATGACTATCTTTATTCATAACAATATCAGTCTTATTTGATTTTTGATTTTAACTAAAAAAAAAATGTCTTAATTTAAACTTAAATTTGTTTTTTTTTTTTGTTGAAAACAATACTAACTATAATTCAAAGCAATTTGAAGCCAGCAACTTTTTTGATAAGAATGGTTATTATGCGACAATAAAAACACTTGTTGAATCAGATTCACTACATGTGTTGATAAATATTGGTGCAAATGAAGCATATAGCCACACTAAATTCTGGATTAAATTTCTGTCGGAATGGTAAACTGTTTGTTAAACTTTTACAACTAACTTAAATCTTTTAAATGCTTCTGTGATGAATGTTAGCAACCGAGTTTGTATGAGCAAGTCTTTTAAATTTTTAAGAAGTCTCCTGCATTTGCCTTGAACTAACCCACTTAACAATGGCTCAGTTGGATGTGGAGGGCAGCTGGATACTTAGCAGCTTCTACCCATGCAGTTTTAAGCATCTTGAAAAGATGATTGACAGCTCCACTAAGGAGATGCAAATTTTATTAGCAACTTTTATATTGCAACCATAATTGGTTTAAATACAATTGCATAAATTATTGAACAGATTTGTTTTGTGTTAGATTGAGATTCTGGCATATTTTCTGGTACCACAACAAAAATTTTTCTCTTAACTCCAATATCTATGGCAGTTTATTGAGTGAGAGATTATTTTTGAGGCAGTGAACTGATATTAATCCTTAACGCAACATCAACAATACTTGGAAAAAACTCAAAAAAACTTTTAACACCATATTCAAAATATTCTATATAACAAAATATTCACTAAAAATTTTGCAAGATTGAATAACATGATTTACAAGACTTGATATATCATTGCAGTGAGCAACAACCCGAATTGCACTAGAATCTCATTTTCTGTCGGTAATTTTTAAGTCACTGCAGTTGAAGAAATCACTCGAGCGTTGATCTGTCAAAATAAAATCTAAAAAATTAGGCTCTACCATCTCGCTGCTTGATCTTTGGTTTACAGTTCTGACCAGTTTGTTAAATTGTTTGATAATCACATATTTAATTTTATATTTACAATTAAATACGTGACACAATTGCGAGAGCTCAATTTGATAGCCCTTGATAGTGGCAGGACACTTGTTTGACCTAAAACCAAAACATACATATTTTATCTTTATATTAAAATTTTCTATGAACATTTGTTACCATTAGTAACCATTATTTTGAAAATAGTGACTGAATATCAAAGTAATCGGAAACGTTTTAAGGTATAAATAGCATAAAACTAACAAAAAAAAAATTAAAACTGCCATAAATTTAACCAATCCGGCTGAAATTTTATCCCGAGTTTTAATGCAGCCAAATGCTACATTTGCACCAAGTTTTATTAAATTTCATAAATTGGTTCTTATTTTACAGGTGTTTCTATTGCCAAAATATAAAGTCAAAATTTAATTCAGTTTGAATATTAAAATTAAATTATTTTACGCGGTTAAATTCAAAAGATTTCAAAATTTCCATCACAGGGTACCTAGATGAGTACGCTATCATCCCATGTAAGCGGCGTTCTTGGGTCAGCTAGGTTGGCATTGTAAGGATCCGTGCTAAACGTGTTATGTTGTAAAAATGAAACTTTAATGTAAAAGTTTTAATAAACACCATCTAGAAACACTTTTTACTGATTTCAATACTTTTAGTTTAGAATTAAAATTTCTGATAATTGATTGAAGTATTAAAAAAAATGATTATATATGATTAAATGTTTTATAATCAAATGATTATATTATTTGATTATAGAACATTTTTGAAAAAATGAAACTGTTTTAAATAAAATATAAGATTCATTTTAATTATGGAATATAAACCTATTATAAGAACATAACAAGAAAAGTATAAAAATTAAATCGTAAAGTTTTTTAAAGATTTCATTAGGTGAATTTAAGCTGTTATTTAACCTATAAAATTGTTTCGTATTTTTTTGAGAAGATTGTCTTATTATATAAAAATTCTCTCTTATTTAAAAAAATATTCTCTCTTATTCAACAAAATATTTTTTCTTAAACAAAAAAATATCGTCTCTCAATTCAAATAATTTATATCTATTTTGTATTCGAGAACTTTCGGTCTTTGCGTGAGCTATCTGTTTAATCATTAAATAAACTGATTGTTAAATACAAAATATGTTATACTTGTTACAATTTGTTTTTTCATATTAGGATTTTTTTAAGAAACAAACTTTTTATTTAAAAAACCAGACAGTTATTTTTATCCAATTAAAAATATCGCATACCAAGTTACACTCTTTTATTGTTATTTTTCTATGCAATAACAGTGCTTTATTAAAGCGTAGTAGTTTGTTATGTAATTGTTTTTTTTTTGTTCTTTACATTTTAGTTACAACGATAGTGATTTTATTTTTTTATTAACAATTTTGCGAATTTGACCAAATTGTACTTAATGCTAAAGTGATATTAAACAGTAATATATATTTATATAAATACACAATTTGCATTTTGTAAGCAAAAAAAGTCTTGTTTTTTTCTATGTAATTTGCACAAGTTTATTTTAATTTTTCTAATAAAAATCTAAAAAAAAAGAAAATGAAAAAAGAAATCAGTTAAAGTTAATGAAAAAGTTATGCTTTTGTGAGAAGCGTGAAATTCTCCCATAAATCACTTCAGGGAAGTGTGGACGAGATCTAAAGCTCTCGTTTCACGCCGAGACTCGGTTTTTATTATAAATTAGATATGAAAAACCAGAAACAATAATTTTGAAAAAACTACCTGTCTCCACATCTCCTTATAAAACACATATTGGTTCATCTTGATTCTTTTCTAAATGTTTTTTCTTTTATTAAGTCATCAGAACGCGTCATAAACCATCTGTAAATCACCAGTAAAAAAGAAACTAGAAAATTGTTTTAAAAATCTTTACTTTATACTAGTTTTAATTGCATCTTAAACGTGGTCTACTATATTTAAACGCCCAAATATCTTGTTTTTTCGAGAAATAATTAAAATGGTAGCTTTTGAACATTCTTAAACGTCTTTTAAAAATATTTTTTTAAATATTTATAATATGCTTAATACATGTGCTTTGCTTACTGTAAAATTGGTTATAAATAAGGAGGCTAGTATTTATCAATCAAATGTAATGGAAGCCCAGTAAAAATTCGTCATTTTATGTTAAACATTAAAATTTTTTTTTTTTTTTAAATGGCTAAAAAGTAAATCCCGTTGCAACTATTTATTATTACCTTAAAAAATACCATCATAGAAATATATAGATAGAAATATATAGATAGAAAGCTACTGCCTGTTCGTCTATCAAAATAATCAGGATGAATCCAGCATATTTATTGAATTTAAATTTAAATTTAACTTTAAATTTAAATAATGCTAATGTTAAAGAGTAAAAGCTCAAAAAATAAAATGGCAAATATACTTTTTATATTATTTAACACTTTGGTATTTTAAAAATTACAGAAATATGTCTCATTGTTCTCTAAATTAACTTATGTTCCATTGTCTTCATGGAAATGAAATATTGGCTGTGTGTTCGATAAAAATGTATATATGATAATTTTCCAGCCTATATAAAAAATTAAGTAGAGGAAAGTATTTTTTCAAATGATCCAGTGACTGAATTTATTAAAATAAATTACAAAATTCAAGTTGATCGGTCAAAGTTTTCACCAAACTATTTACGATATTTCCTTATTATTTGATATTCATCAGTGCAGACCTATAAATTCTTACTAAAACAGTTTCTTCTACCATCATTTAGTTTTTTAAAAAAATTGATGGAATAATCCTTTATTCTTCAATATACATCAGTGCAGGCCTATATACTCATATTAGAACTATTTCTTCAACCGTCATTTAACCTATTGAAAAAAATGTAGTTTAGATGAAGCAGTACCGTTGATATCTATAAAATGTTTATTAAACATGATTTTTATTAAAAAAAATAAAAATTAAACATTATTATAAGAGCTATATCAGAAGTAAAAACTGAGGGTTAGTGACTAACTGACCATGTTGATGAGTGAATTATATCTCTACAAGAAAATAATTTTTATGTACGTGGTATAATTTCTGATAACCATTCTACTTAAAAAATAACAGCATTATATATATATATATATATATATATATTTTTATTTATTATTTTTTTTTTTTGACGCTGTCCATCTTCTCAAAAATATATTAAACAATTTACTAAATTCCGTTTTATATTCGCTGCTTTTTATTTTGATCAGTTTCATGATGTTATTGATATACATGCTGGTTAAATTGCAATGGATAATGACAATTTGAAGTTAATAAAAATAGGTTTCAAGTTATTTTTTAAATCACTTCAGGAGATAATTAGCAAAGTGTACCACTTGCTTTTGCAATATATGATTTTACAATTTCGGTAGCTATTAAAAGTAATTTTCTAGTTACGGATGGATGTCTCAAGCTTTTTAATAATTATATGGTGAATAATAAGCATATATTGGAACGCAAAATTAACTGCGTTTTGCGTTTACGCTCGAAAATAATAACTCGTATGCAAACTCAAACGCATCTGACGCATTTTATTGCGTTTACTTACATAAACGTAATTTACGCAAATAACTGCTTATAAAATGCGTTTTCAAACGTTACTCAAACGCAGCTAAAAGCAGCTATTGATGGAAATGTTAGTAACATGACAAATAGCTTTCGTAACATTGGCATTTTAGAATATTTGAGCCAAAAATTATAAGAAGGATACACAGATATAGCCAGGGCCGACAACACGAGTTTAGAAATTTCGTAGGGAAAAAAAAAAGTCTTTTTAAAAAACAGTGCGTGTATGTGTGTGTGTGTGGGGGGGGGGGGGGGGAGGAGGAGGTGATCACATCCCTCCCTCCCAGTCCCGCCGGAATCGTCAGCAATGGTAGGAAGTCCTATCTCTTCGATTTGCTTAAAAATGTAAAGTTTTTCATTTTAGATTTCAAATGAATACAGTTGCATATTAAGTTAACGAGCTTTAGTTTTTATCGATAAATTATAAGTGTGGCGCAATAGTGTCGCAAAATTTTTATTGTCGCAAATTTGATTGTCGAAAATGTGAAAAGAAATAGTTTCGCAAATTCTCTCATTTTTGACTGTCGAATAACAGAATAAAGAATAATGTCACAAATAGGGCTGCTAGTTCGAACATGTTCTAGTTCGAACGTTCAAACTTTTTCGCAAATATTTCAACTTTTCAAGTTAAATTTCAAGTTCGAGCTTTTTTCTTCTAACAGTTCAAACTTTTAAATTTAAAAAAATGATATGTCTTTTTATTAATTTTTGTAAACAAGCTGAAATATAAGTAAAATTTATATATTTAAATATTTTTTGTTTTTTTGTTTTGTGTTTGTCTGAAAACTCTAAAAGTATAATCAAAATTACATCACCTGTAGCGCCATCGCATTTAAGGTAGAATCGGTTTTTTCCTTTTAAAAAGTTGTTAAACAGTGGTTGCTACTTTTTCACCGTTTGACCACTGTTTATTTACGTTTGACCACTGTTTATTTAGAGTTTTAAGTTCAAAAAAAAATGGCTACTCAGCGTTAGCACATCTAGAAGATCTGAAGTTTAGGAGTATAATTATTATGTTTCAGTATCCAGAAGCTTTCAGTATCCTGAAACATTCAGAAGCACCCAGACGCATCCAGAAGCTTTCAGAAGCATTGAAAAAAAGCATCTAGAATCTTTTAGAACAAGTTCATTTTACTATATAAGAGACATGTAAACCGATATGTAATTCAGTCAGTATATGGAAGTCAATCAGTCAGAGTATTATCAAGACAGTTTATCGAAGTGAGTTTTATCAAATTGTTTTTTCAAAGAACATCAATACAAGAAGTGAAATACAACAAGTATTTCATTACATCAATACAGTCCACATCCAACCAAGACGTTGTGTTTTGCAGAGCATTATTGTTTTATCACAAGGTAAATGTAACACGGTAAGCCTTGAGAAGCGTGATTATTATTTTTATTATTTTTATGCCTTCAAGTGCAAATGGCTCCCGACAGTCTTGGATTGGAACTAAGAAAGAAAATTATTGGCTATTATGTAAGTGGAATGTCACAAAAAAGTATTTGTGATAAATATCGCGTGAAAAAATGGACCGTATCAAGACTATGTTCCAAATATTGTTCTACGGGGAAGTTGGCAGCAGTTAACAAAGGTGGAAGACCGCATTCCACCACTTCTAGAGAGGATTCTATGATCGTCAGATCCGTCAAGAAGGGTCCCCGGATATCATCAGTTAAGATACAAAAGCAATAAGAGCTGCCTGTATCGGACCGAACAATCAGACAACGTGCTCTTGAAGCCGGATTGTTTTCTCGACGCCCAGCAAAGAAACCGCTGATTTCAATAAAGAACCAGAAGAAAGACTCCTGTTTGCTACATCTCATACTGACTGGAATGTGCAGAAATGACGAACTGTCCTTTTCAGTGATGAATCAAAGTTCAACTTCATTGGGAGCGATGGCATTTGCCGTTTACGTCGACCGGCCGGAAAACGCCTCGATTTACGTTACTGCCATAAGACTGTGAAGCATGGTGGAGGCAATGTAATGGTCTGGGTGTGTTTTTCTGCTAACGGTCTAGGCCCAATACATCGAATCAATGAAATAATAGACCGTTTCATGTATAAAAATATCCTGAAAGATTTTATGTTACCTCGTGCTGAATGGAATATGCAAATAAAATTAGTTTTTCAGCAAAACAACAATCCGAAACACACTGCAAAAGTAGTTTCAAGGTTATCAATTTTTAGGCAAGCAAAAAAGTTAAAAAAAATATTTTTAAATGCCTTACTTACTCAAAAATTTTGTTGATTAAAATTATTGGTTTTAAAACTAATAAATTTTGATTAATGAACGGATTCTCAGTTCAAAGAATTAGTAGTAACGCAGAAATACAATGTGAAGTATCAGAAATAGATAATTTCTGCGTTCACGAGACTTAAAATTTTGTAATTTCTTGGTTTGAAATAAGGGATGCCGTTCTTCATTTTTGACGCGGGCGTTATTGGCGTTCTCAAAGGTCCTGCATTAACTAATAATACGCCCTCATGATACGAGTTTAAGTTACGAAAAAAGTAAGTTAAGAAATCTCTACCATCGTCAGAAACACGCAATGCGTTTAATATGTTTTGAAAATCGTTTTTATATTCAAATATTTTATTTAAAAACGATAAACCACTTAACGTTTATGAACTCAATGCCCATAATACTTTGGGTGAAATGCAAGAAGCGAACTTGAGTCAAGCTCGACTTGAACTTTACATTGCAACCAATAGCGACAGAGTATGAGTTTTCCCCTCAAAAAATACTCTGCCGCTATTGGTTACACAGTAAAGTTCAAGTCGAACTTGAATCAAGTTTGCTTGATTGAATGCAAGAATGGAAATGAAAAAGGGTGGAATGCAAGAATGCTTCTTGCATTCCACCCTTTATGTTTTATGTTTCGTTGTAAAAATGAACAAACATTGTTCATTTTCAAAGATCTTGTTACCCATAAAGCTTTAAACAAATATACTTTAAGAAATAATAATTTATTAATGGAACCCTTTTGTCAAACAAAGTTTACTCAGTTTTGCATAAACTATCGAGCACCGTATTTATGGAACAAAATTGTTGTTCAAAATTTTGATTTGTAAATTTCGTTTTCCGTTTTTAAAACTAAGTTAAAAACTATATTCTTTCTACTGGCAATATATATAAATATTTTTGAAATGTAAAATTATTTTCACTCTGGATAATTTGTAAAATTATTTTCAGTTTTTGTTTATTCTACATTGTTAATAATTATTAAATCAATTGTATTTTTATTTTATTATATTTTATATGGTTCTGGCGACAAGATCATTTGGATCTTCTTTCAGATACCAAGTTTATATATTGCTATATTACAATTAATAATTATAAACTAAAAAATAAAGTAAAAAAAAAAGAAAAAAAAAAAAAGAGTTTTCATTTATGCAGAATTGCTTATACGTAATTGCATAACGTAAATCGCGTATACATTACGCAGAATTGCGTATACATAGACATCCTCCTATATCAGACAGTACGCGTACTTGTTTTTAATTGTTTACTTAGAAAAATGGATATAACCTTGTGGGGTGAAGTTGAAGGCATAGAAGATATTGACAAAAGTAGTAAAAATTCAGAAGATAAAAAAAATAACATATTAAATTCATTTGAAGTACCTCCATTGTATGAACAGCATAAAAATGTCAAAAAAGAGTATGTATTTTGAATTCAAAAAAATTTAATCTAAATTTTATAGCAAAATTTTAGTATTATTATTTAATTGTTATCCATTTATAGCAATCAGAGTATTACTCTAATCATTTATAGCAATCATTTATATATACACATAGCAATCACTCTAATCATTTATAGCAATCAGAGTATTACTAAAATAAATAGTAATTGAAATTCTAAAAACTAAATATTTTATACAATCATTGTAAAATGATATTAATTTCATGAAATTGTTTTCCTTTTTTTTTGAATTTTTTTTTATAAAATTTAGATTATATTTTTATAAAAATTTAGAAGGGGGATAGGACACATAATTTGTTTCTATGGTAACTTATAATAACTTATCAAACATACAAAAACACACACATAATATGTGTGACTGTTTGAGTATGACTATTTTAGAGTACATATATATATATATATATATATATATATATATATATATATATATATATATATATATATATATATATATATATATATATATATATATATATATATATATATATATATATATATACAAGGATATTAAAAGAGTTAAAGCTATGTAAACAATGCATCAACCTATTATTTAGCTCCATAAACTGGCTTGATTTGTAATATTAGACCAATGAGCAAGGCAATGGTTTCAAAAGTATAAAATATCTTATGCAACACTTTCAGAAATCACTTGCAGAAGCTAATTTCCAGGAAGCAAATGTTTTTGAATAGTGAAATGCTCTACAGTTAATGGTAAAAACATTTTATTCAAAGTTAAGTTGTCTGGAAGTTTAGTAAAAATTATGGGAATATAAAAAATCTTTATTTCCCAATATTTTAGTATTAGCTAAGTTATGCTTGTGTTTATCATCATCTAACAGCACAGTTAAAAGATGTTTAAGCATACTGACTACTATTCTTACAGATAAAAGTCAAAATAAAAGACAAAAGACAATAAAGCATATTACCATGGAACAATGCATGCTAATTATTGGAAATAACCATGTATGGTTGAATAAAGATTGAAATGAAGTCTTAAAAAATGGTGTGGATAAATATTTAGAAAAACATATTCAGTTAAATTTCAAATCTAAACAGCAATTAACATCATCAAAAATCATATAAATATAAATGAAGCTCCTGTTGAAAAAGTTAAAAGTGACAACAGTTTATTATATAATAAACTATCCGATTCAAAGGAACTAGAAGACAATTATAATAAAAATGACAATTGCGAAATGCAGTCATCAGATTATGAATTACTGGATTCATATGAACAAATATATGATTTTAGTAAAGACAATTATTCTTTTGATGTTGAAGAATGCAGCCCTACATTTTAGACTTCTTCATTTGTATTAATAACTTTTTATTACTTTACATTTTTAAACTTGTTAAAAATATATATATACATTTTACAACTGGATAAAAAATTTTTTTTTCTCAACTTTACAGTTTTTGTAAAACATTTTTGAACATTATTTGTTGTTTCTATATATTAACGTATAAAAATCTCAAATAGATTCCATGTTGTAGATGTTTTATTTTTGTATAATTTTTTTGGACACATCTGTTTTATTTGGTTATAAGGTACTTTTTTACTTTAGTTTAATTTCTTTCACAAGATGTTCAGATTTAAGATTTAAGAGTACTATATGTGTTGTCATATATTGGTATGATTGTAGCCTTCTTCCTTACATTTTTTAAAAATCAAGACCAAATGTTTTTAATATATCAAATGCCTTGTCCTCTATTTTTTTTAAAATAATGGCCAAAAGTTTTTAATATATTGAGACTCCACATCCCTGATTTCAATAATTTGTTTAAGTATTACATGTTACAAATGGTTTTAAAAATAGTAGAAAAAAAAATTTAAAAGTTTTTTTTTCTTCCATTTTTATTGGGAGTGGAAATCATAAAATAACATTTTTTTTTAAATTTTAGTGGAAAAGAATTCAAAAAAATTTTTTATTTTAAAAGGTCAAAGTAGTAAATTAGTAAAATAAAATCAAGACAAAACCTTAAAAATTTTCAAAAATATAAATAAGTTATAAATATCGTGCAACACTTGCAATATTACTACACAAAAATGTTGGAACTACTTCTTATTTAAATACTATATAAATATTATATAATTTTATATAATATTTTTGATGATGTTAATGGGAAACACCCATGAATATTGTAGTTCTTGCAGAATAAGGTAATAAACATATAATGACCATTAAAGTTGATCGAATATTATCAGAATCTTATCTCTTATATGGAAATATAACAATTTATCTTTAACTGAGTACTTTTAACAGTAGATTTTGATTTCCATAAATCAAAAATTAGAACTTACATCATACACTCTAGTAAAAGATAAAAACTGGAAACTGGAAATAATTGAAAAAGGAAAACAAGATACTTTAAATGTTAAGGTGAAAGTATTTTTTGACAGTAGTAGAGGTTTTTTTAAGATTTTAATTGGTTGATGTGGCAAGTTTCTTCAGTGATGGCATTCCCAAAAGTAGTTTCTGCTATTTAGTGTACATATAGCTATATATAAAAGCTATTGATTCAAAAGAAGTAATGATACTATTGGTGGTAAATTTATGCATTTTTGGTTTTCCATATATTCTAGCAATCGTAGAGCCAGTAAAAGAAATATTTTTATATTTGTCAATATTAAATAAATTTTTATTCTTGATTTTGCAAAGGAATTTTTTTAGTTAGTTTCTTGATAAATCTTTTAAAATTTTGTCGCATCATTAAAGATTTTTTGTCTAATATAGTATAGTCTTAATCTTTGTCTGGTTGTCTTAGTTCAATATTTTATTTTGTAGGTTTTTCAAGTTGCCATGCTTCTTTATTATTGCAAATGAGGGCATTTAAAATGAGTTATATATGATTACCAGATAAAATATACGATTTTAAGTTGTTCTTGAAAGTTGTGAACTTTATATTGAGTTGATGTAAATTGGTTAATTATTTTAAAGGCAATTTGTTTTAGGATTTTTTTTTAGGTGGCATAGCAAATGATAGTTCATTTTTAAGAAAATCTGTTTCTATATTTCAAGTCTATAGAATGATATGTTGTAGTAGTGTTTTTACTTATAAATGGAGATATTTGGTTGATTCTCATGGTTTTTGATTTCAGATATACTAGATCTTTCTGTGTTTTTTTGAATTTTATTTTGGGTAATAATTAAAAATAACATTCAAGATTTGAAAGTTTCATGTGCCTGTGTGTATGTAGATATAGTAGAAAAAAAACACTGAAACATTTTAGTCCCTATGTAATGAGGCAAATAATAAGTATCAAATATTTTTTAACTGGGAGGTAATCCATAGTTATTCAGGGTGATAACCATCCTACCATCACAGCAACACAAACAAAGCACCTAGTTAAACTTTTTTTTTTACTGTGTAATCATGGGGTCATTCCAGTTCAATTCAATTTATACTCGGCACCATGCCATCTCAGATTTTGCTGATTTTTGCAATACAAGCTTGGATTAATAAAAGAAAACTTAATTCCAAATTTTAGTGTCTGACTCCTTATGGTTTCAGAGATATTGATACTTGGTCTCAATCTCTTTTTTAACTTTTTTTTTAGTGCCGTTTATTTTTTAGGCTCATTGCACAACACAATTAGCTTTAATTTATGAAATACTTGTTTATTAGTGGTCAAAATTTCTACCTAACTATTTTTTAGGGTAAGGAACTTAAAAATGATGGCTAAAACACACAAAAATTAAAGCTTCTATATGAAAATTCAATTTTAAAATGGTGTAACACTTTTTGTAAGTTTTTTGATGCCTTTTACAAAAAATGTTTATCTCAAGATGCCTAAAAGATAAAATTCTGAAATTCTAATCTTCTATATGTAACAAATTCCATAATACAAAAAAACTGCAGAGGTTTTCTTTTTTAAATTTGGTTTATTTGCATATAAAGTTATATTAAAATAATTAAGAAAAACTGAAAATGAAAAAAAATGAAAAAAAGTTGTTTGCATTAATTTTTTGCATTTTTTAAATAGATTTTTAGAATCTTGCTGTCTTAGGTACAGTTCTAATATATAAACTTGTTTGCATTTCACATAAAAGATCTTTATTTTATGCAATCATTATGTTAAATAGCTAAAGGATTTTCTATTTTCAAATCTTCAAACAATAATTATTTTAAAATTGTTTCTTACAGAACTAAAAAGTAATATAACAATATGAATGATAAAGAAAGATGTTCAATTGGAATAATAAATAAAGAAATTTGTAAAAGCATAAGTAAAACCAGTCAAATTGGCAGCAGAAGCCCTTTGCCAACAGGATGCAACTCTTCTTACTGCTGAGGGAAACTTTAAGTTTTATGTGAACAGACTGAAACAACAAGATTCAACTCTTTGTATTGCAATGAAGAATGCAATTTTAAGACGCTTTAAAGAGAGAGGTAAAGCAATCTTGTAAGCTTGTACAAATACCTTTTCAATCCAGAAAGTTCATCTGACATTTAAGAACATTGAGTTTTCAAAATGCTTCCAAAGTCTGTACTTCAAAAGATTGCCAAAGATTTGTTGTCTAGACTATAGAATCCTGATGACTTAGAATTCATTCAAGAAGTGTGTGGCTCAGAAAATATTTGTAAAAATCGACTTTCACTTGAAGATGAACTTGAGGAAGCAATTCAGTACTTGGCCAAAAAGCACTGCCACAATTCAAAAGACGAATTCAAAGCCATTTCAAAAGAAATGTTGGTATATGAAGTCTTGAACTTTTGTTCAATTCACTGGAGACTATCCCTCCAACAAGTATTAAGTCAAGTGAGCCTTTTCTGCTGCTGGATTATTTGTGACTAAAGTTCATTCCAGAATGAATGATAACTTACTTTCCTCAAATACACTTTGTTTCCTTATATACACTTTGTTTCCTCAAATACACTTTGTTTCCTTAAATACACTTTGTTTTCTTCAAATACACTTTGTTTCCTTAAATACACTTTGTTTTCTTCAAATACACTTTGTTTCCTTAAATACACTTTGTTACCTTAAATACACTTTGTTTCCTCAAATACACTTTGTTTCCTTAAATACACTTTGTTTCCTTAAATCCACTTTGTTACCTTAAATACACTTTGTTTCCTCGAATACACTTTAATTCCTTAAATACACTTTGTTTCCTTAAATACGCTTGGTTTCCTTAAATACACTAGGTTTCCTTAAAGCTTATTTTTGATCAATATAAAACTATCAATAAAAATATTAGAACTGAATCTAATAAAGACTTTATTTTGAAACAAAAAAAATTTATACGAGTTTCTATGATTTTTTTATTTTTTACTGATTTTACCAATATTTACTGGTAAGTTATGCTTTTTTTTACAGATTTACTGGTAAATTTAAATATTGTTTAAAAGCTCAACCCTATTTGTTTAGATTACAAACAATGGAAAACAACAGACCGATCTGAGATATTAAGCCTAAAAGAAACAACGCTTTATTAATATTTTGAAAAATAAGTTACAAAAATATACTGTTCATTCTTACATATCAAAAAGTCAAGCTGCATCTTTAAGAAAGTTAAAAAGTTAGTTAAGTAGTACTGAGGTTGTTATCCTTTGTGATTTCTCAGAAAATTATGACTTGGTTGTTCAAGACGAAATAAAAAGTTTTTATTGGAACAAAATTCAAGTACATTGCATCCAACTGTAATTTATTATAAAGAAAATAATGTCCTCAATTGTGATTCAATGCTTCATCTCAGATGATTTACTGCATGATGTAGATATTATGTAGGTTTATCATGTGTTGAAGCTAACAATTGAACATATTAAAAACAATATTTCTAATCAAATAGAAAGTGTCCATTATTTTTCAGATGGGTGTGCTGGCCAGTAAAAGAACTGCAAACACTTCATAAATATATGCCGCTATGAACAAGATTTTGCTATGAAATGTACATGGTCTTTCTTTGCAAGTCACGGTAAATCACCTATGATGTTATTGGTGAGACTGTAAAAAGACTAACTTCAATTGCTAGCTTCAATTGTTACATATAGAACATATGTTACATATTTCAGAATCATATCATTTAGACATCTGGAGATAAACTTTTTTTTGTATAAGGGATCAAAAATCTTACAAAAAAAAGTTACACCATTTTGATATTGAATATTTATATATGAGTGGGTCAGAAGCCAAGGGGTACAAGTGACATTTTCATAGTTTTGACAGCTGTTTAAAGTTAAAGTATTTTTGTTAAATATACTCAGCTGTTGTTATGTTTTTCCAGTAGAAAGCAGCACAGGGCAGAGACTCACTTGTATCCCTTGGTCACCAACAATTTTGTTTGCTTCTTCTATCAAATTCTATACTTAACTTAATTTTGGTAAAATTGTCACTTGTACCCCTTGGTTTCTGATACTCATATAAGCTTAAGTTTTTTAACATTTTAACCATGATTTTTGAGTTCCTTACCCTAAAAAGTAGTTAGGTAGACATTTTTATCACTATTGAACAAGTATTTTATAAGTTAAAACTAATTGTGTTGTGCCATGAGCTTAAAAAATAAATAGCGCTGAAAAAAAAAGTAAAAAAGATTGGGACCAAGTATCAATATCTCTGAAACCGTAAGGAGTCTGATACTAAAATTTGGATTGAAGTTTTCTTTCATGAAGTTAAGTTTGTACTCCAAAAATCAGCAAATTCTGAGATGGTATGGTGCAATATATTTATTTTTTTAGTTGATTTGACACGGAATGACCCTATGGCTAAAAAAACTTATGCTAATGGTTAATCAGCCAAAACTTAGTGTTGTTAATCACCCACCTCAAAATCTAGATTATGGAGCTCATGAACATCATTTCTGAACAAAAATGTATTATCAACAATATAGCAACCAAATAAAAAAACTCAAACAAAAATTAGCAGTTATAGAAACTAGCTTTAACTTTCAATCACCCATTTACCCGTGCAAGTTCATACTAGCTATTCTGGAGTAGTGTATTCAGAAACAAATTAAACTGTTTGCCAGAAAATTTTTCAAATCTTTGTTGAACTTAAGCAAACAGCTAAGCGCGTGAAAAGGAAAATAATATTTGGTGTCCCTTAACTCGTCATTGTAACAGGTGTCACTTAAACACTGCCAGCAGTGTTACCCTGCATTGCAGAGGTCCTAACAGTTATAAGCCTCACCAATGATGATAAAAAAATATCAACACCACTTTGCTTACTAATCATCTGCACCTCTAATATGTGCTCACTCAAACAAACTATAACAAAATCAAGATTTTGAATTAATTTCTTTTTTTACAAATTTCGCTAAACCCTAGTGGTAAGCAAACTAATCTTTCCCAAATCAATAATAATTACACTTACATGAGCACTGAATGTCAGGATTACATAGATGGTAGTACTATTATATTCATAAACAAAAATTACTCAGATAAAATAGAGCAAATAAAGTTAATGACCGATTATGCGATTAATATGATGCCTAAACAAGAAATCGAACTAACGATTGCTTGTTTATACCCAAAATACCTTTCCTGAGGATACTATTCCTATCTACTAATATGTGCCTATATTCCTGTTTGGTCTCTAAGTAAACACCGTGATGCATCTTATCAATTTGCAAAAGTTATTGAGCCAGCCATAACCTGCTGCACAGTTGGTAACAAACCACTAATAATTCTTGCAGGGGATCTAAATGGTTGTTCTACTGAATTTTTTTGTTGTTCTCACTAACTCATTCATCCTAATATACATCCATGTATGCAGCCCTTGCAAACCGCAAAACAAGTTTACTAATTAAAAAAAACAAATCTAAAATTGTTATTTTCAAAATGTACATATTGTGGAATGTTTATTTTGTTTCAATATATTTTTTTTATTAGTATTTAATAATTTAATTTACTATTATATTTTTATTATCATTTAGCTTAAATTATTTTCTTGACATATGTATAACTAAATTAAAAAATCTTAATACAATGCTCAAAATAGCCGTTGGACATCGGACACTGCCTACTTTTGTCCTGTAAAACATTTATCAGTCACTTTGTCTGACTCAATATTTTGTGCGCATTCATTTTACTATTATTTTAGTTGTTCCAAAATTATTAATAAATTCAGTATTGTGTATAAACTTTGTTTTTTTAAATTTTCTATTTTTTATCCAAAACAGAAAATGAAGGTCAGCTGCGTTAATAAAATTTCTCATTTTTTTGAGCTAATGCATTTTTAAACGACACCTAAGCATTGAATTTTTTTTAGAATTAAGCAGCCTGGTTTTTATCATTTGTTTCAAAGGGTTGGAATTAATTTTTAATATAGATTTATATTTCAGTATTTGTTTTATTTTTGTCCCATGGTTTTTATAAATTTCAAATAAATATTTTAGCTTCTAAGACCCCTTTTAAATAAAATTTTATTAGAACTTTAACATAATAGTTTTATTTTAATGCTTATAGAAACCAGTACTTTTTATTACACTATTATGTTATGTTACATAACATGTTTTCGCTATTAAAAGTGTTTATGAAAATAATCAAAAAATATCAAAAAATACATATTCATATAAATGTAATTACGTATTATATTCATTGATAGTTTTAATAAAATAGGTTTATCGTAAACAGTCATTATAGTTAAATTGTTACTTTATTTAATAAAGTAATAAGTAAACATAATAATTTATGTATTTAATATATTTATAATAATTATAGTATAGTATTTTTAAAAAAATGTATTATAAATATACAGGCCTCAGCGGGAAGAAATGAGTGCAAGAGCGGTGAAAAGCTCTCCTAAAACAAACATGGGGAGCTATGCAAGCTGCTTCTCTAAATTCTTTAGACAAGTGTTGTTTTTAATACTTATAAAAAAAAGTTCATATTTTCTTATTGTAATAGAATGCACAGATTTTAAGAATTGTTAAAGATAATTATTAAAATGACTGCTTTTTTATTTTAGTTATAATGATAGTTAAACTTTTGAGAGAAAAAATAATACTTTTGTGAGAGCCATTAATTGCTCCCATAAGCCGTTTTAGGGAAGTGTAGGCGAAAGTGAGAGCTAAAGCTCTCGCTTCCCGCGAGGCCTGTATATATATATATATATATATATATATATATATATATATATATATATATATATATATATATGTATATATATATATATATATATATATATATATATATATATATATATATCTGTGTGTGTATGTGTGTGTTGCCAGTGGTTTAAGTTATTTTAAATAATATTTAAGTTGTTAAAAGAAACTGCCAGACTTAAAATGTCAAAACAAGCTACAGTGGTCAAACTGAAAAAACAAAATAATTTAAGTGTGGTCAGGATCGGCGTTCGATTGCATTTCTTTAGGTTTTATCGGACATGTCCGCCAAACTTGAGTATTTATCAGACAAAATGTCCGGAACAAAAAAAAATTTGTATTTTCGAGTCTTGTCTTAATTCTTTTTTTTATTATTTCTTAAAATTGCAACTTAGCAAATAATAGTTTTTTACTTTTAAAAAGTTTTTAACAAACAAAAAATACTACTTGTTGCAAAGAAAAAAACTGAAGTTAATTACTTAACCAGCGCTTTTTTTTTGTGACAATTAAAGATTTAAGTTTCCAAGTACCATTTATTAAAAAATATATATCGTTGTGCTTTCACTTGCTTTTAGGCAAAAAAATTCAGCATACACTTTATGAATATTTTTCATGTAGTGTTATAAGTTGTAGCATGTCTACAAGGAATTTAATTTTTTGTAAAAAATAATAAAGGAGAAAGAAAAACCGAGAAAAATAAAAATTTGATTTTTTAAAATTATGTTAAATGTTAGTTAAAGTAGCGCGTACGTAAATTGTGCGCCAGTTAATTCTCTAAAACAAGGCCTGATATGGTATTTATATGTTTAGTAATAAACACAGCTTAATCTTGATGAAACCACCACTTGACAGTATGGGACAAAATCACTTAATGCAATCAATTGAATTACAACATTACAAAAGAAAAATCCAATCTATTATGGCAGCAGCACACTCCAATCCAACTGAAATTCAGGTATTAAGTTTTGCACTGATGCTAATCCTTTAATCTAAAGTGTTCTATACTGTGAAAAATATGTTAATTGATTTTGTATTCAATGTTTATTCAGTAACAATTTAATACATAGTTTAAAATGATCATGCAGTGTAACCTTTTAAAGGTTTGTTTATGTAGTATTATGTATTGGCTAGGTCATACCTGATTATTATGTTTTATGTAGTAAATAATTGTAAAAATTTTTATGTAAAGTGATCCTTTATAAAGTATGTATGCAGGTACAGGTTTTTTTAAATAGAAGCATCGAGTTTCAAAAATTAAAAAAAATCAATAACATGTTATGTAACAGAGATATGTTAAATTAACTAAAGATTTTTTTTTATTTTAATTTTTAAAAAATTTTATGCTTTAGAGAATGGGGTTGTTTTTGTTATAAATAATGTCTACATACCCAGGGAGGGGGTTGTGAAAGATAATTGCAAGAGGCAGGGGGTACGAAATCAGTGATTTTACTGTGTAACTTATGGATGCTCTTCAGGTTTTTTGAAAATGGATGCTCTTTTGAAAATTAAGTTTTGGTAAAATAAAGAAATATATAAGAAACAAATTTAAAATTTTCTTAAATAATATAATATTTTTGCAATACAATTTATATTTAAAGTATAAATCCCTATTGAGGCCACATTCACTTTCGATTCGTTTACTTTGCCCATGGGTAAAAATAAATAAGTAGAGAATGCTTCAGAATTTTTTCAGTGTGATGAGCATTAAAGTGTGATGAGCAATAAGTGTGATGAGCAATTCAGTGTGATGAGCAATAAAGTCACTAATAACAACGAAATTGGCTGAAGAGTGAAGAGAAAGGGCTGGTCAATTTGATCAGAGATAACATAGAAAAGAGTGCAGTCTTGAGATGATAAGCAATATAGAGCAAAGAGAAAGACAATAGAGTGAAGTGGTGCTAAACGAAAGCACATAAAAGAATAGTCTGTGGATTTAAAATTTCCTGACAAATGGGTAAATTCTTATGAATGTAAATGCCCATGCCAAGCATGTGACTATTGGAGTCTTTACAAATTAAAGGAAGATAACAATCAACACTAAGAACACAAGGCGAGACAGCTGAACTTAAATTAGTCTCATGAGGAGCAAGTAGGTCTGGTGAACTTTGCAAGAACTTAAATTAGTCTCATAAAGAGCAAGTAGGTCTGGTGAACTTTGCAAGACTCAACTGAAGAAAAGTTATTTTGAAGACCATTAATATTAGTGAAGTATAGATTTAGAGATCTTGGTGATGACGATGGTTTTTTGTGTTGTTTTGTTTTGGTACTTTATTCATTTTTAAATTTGTTAAAGAACTTTACTCAAAGCGCAGATAGTACTCAGTACACTATTAAATAGTCCAAGCAATTGCCTCATTACTATTAATAAATCCTAAGCCATAAGAAAGGGCTTCAATCGTGAATGGCCCAGGGGTCAATGTTTTGCCCTTCAAAAGGGCGAAACCCTGACCCCCGGGCCATTCTTGAGACCTACAAGAGGGAGAAAAACAACCACAGTTCACTGTTATTTCTGACAAAATGAACAGTGGTTGGTTGGCCCCCTCTTGTAGGTCTCGAACGTAGCCTGGGGGCCGTCAATGTCCAACCACTAAATTGAACCCTGGAGACCCAATCATGCATTAAGTCAAGAAAATCTAGCAATCAACACCCTAAACAAATAATGTATAAATATGAGGCTTATCAAGATATAGAAGCTGTTTACCCCTAAAGTCTTTGCCTATGAGGCCTGTTACAAGACAGTTGCCGGATGCATTTAATGTCTGCCCAAGATAAGTATTTTTATCGAGACACCATCTCTAGCCTTTACTCAACTAAGAGCCATAAGGTAGGGGGTGTTTAAAGTCAGAGTTCGCTTCTCCTAGTCTTTGTCTAAAAAAAGCATATCCCACAAAGTAGCAGGACATAAAGCATGTTGTACTGGGTTACATATTACCAGTAGCAAGATATTTCTGACTTTATTCTGCTGTACTTCTCGTTTGTATAAACGAGAAGTACAGCAGAATTAAGTTTACAACCCAAATGACATTTTTTATAGATTTTTTATTTGTTGTTGTAATAAAAAATTAAAATAACTTAAAACAAAAAATAATAATAAAATAATAATAATAAAAATAATAATAATAATAATAAATAATAAATAATAAATAATAATAAATAATAATAAATAATAATAATAAATAATAAATAATAATAAATAATAATAAATAATAATAATAAATAATAGAAAAATAAAAAAATAACTTAAATCTAACTTTTTTAAGTTTGTATAAGAGACTTCCAGTTACATTTTTTTTTTTTTTTTAAATTATTCACCTCCCCAAGGCCCGAGGGGGCCACTACAGTCGAGGAGACTACTCATTTTTGTTTTTGTTGTTGTTGTTGTTGTTGTTGTTGTTGTAAATCGTGGTACAGCCCTCTCTCAACTCTTTAACACCGAAACACGAACCTTGACAAGCAAGGCCGCTGCGCGGAGAAAATAAGTTGAGCGCGGTACTTCCAGGGACGTGGTGGGAGTCGAACTCTGAACCTCTTGCCTACAAAGCGAGCGCTCTTACCACTACACCACTACCACATATATACATGATAAAAATGTTCTCATAACACATAGGTGTTATGAGAACATTTTTATCATTGGAGCTACAATGATAAAAATGTTCTCCAATCAGAGAATCATAGAATTTATTTTTTATAGTTTTGAAATTTTTCTGAAAGTTTTTTAAGTTATTAATTTGATAAATACAATGAAAATTTGAATTACATATCCTATATAATTGCTTAGTTATCTAAAAACAAAAATTTGTTTAAGACACTTGGATGTATTAGAGGAGGATACAAGAGAATTAGCGGAGGGGGCATATAATAGTAACACATGCAAATGTAATGCATAACACTAACAAATGTGTTCTTACCACTTCTAATTAAAAAAAAAGGGGGGGGGGGGCATATGAAGGTAACACACAGACTTATTCTTTATTGGGTTTTATTTGAAGAATCAGCTCAAATAAGGCAACTATATTCCATGTGTGAAAGATCAGATCAGACTTTAGATTGGCTGCCTCTTTAAGGGATCAAAAAGTGAAAACTTTTTTTGGAAAATATAGTTAAATATAGTAGTGTTGTAAATACACACTTTAGAGATAAGATTATTAGAAAAAGAACATTAACAGACGTGAAACCGCAACAGTATACAGATAAAACCTTGTAACAGATAAAACCTTAAAATTATTTTATACTGAAAACAGACTTTAGTTACTCCATTAAAACAACACACAACAGCTGTTCAGAGGTACTGGTAATTAAAACCATTTTGTTTTAAAATGGTTTAATGATATTGTTTACATATCCTATCCTTCTTCTTTTATATAAATTTCTAGTAATAAAACTTTTAAAGTAAAAAAAACAGTTTTACAGCTGTTTTTCAAATAAGTTCAAAGCACATTCTAAAAAACAACAGAATTGCTGAATGATTAAACAATATTTTTTTTAGATTTGAAAAAAAAAGATATTGTAAATTATTATTTTTAAATTATAAATTTTTTGTATATAATTGCTTAATTTTTTTTACATCAGAGCCTTTATCAGAAACCCCTAGAAATTACATGCAACCTTTCTAATTCACTGTTATTCAAAAAAAGGATTTTAAGTAAGTTAGAGTGGTAGTTAGGATCACATTATTTACTATGAAAAAAAATTATAATGAATGCAACTTGACAAAACATATATTCATTCTCTTTAGAACTATCCTATAATATTTACACACAAATGTGCGGTTAGAGCTGCAGAGCTCAAAGAGTAAAAAAGGAGACAATTAGCCCTAGTTTTCCTTATATATAAATTATTATAATTTTTTTTAAATGGTATAAAATTTAATAAAATTAGATTTATGCCTTAATGTAATAAAAATGGTTTAATTTAATTGTTTATTTATTAATACTACTTTTTTTATGTTCATGTGTAGAAAGGAGCTATCGAAAGTCAATATCTTTCTGCACCTTTATCTGCAGCTCCATTACCTCCAAAAAGGTTTTGTTCAAGTGAAGGTCATTTGATACACTCTGTTGGTACAAATTTTTTATCTACAGAGTTTGCAGCTAAAGAAGAAAAGCTTATAAACAAAATAGAAGATTGCCCAAACCTTAGTGCATTATCATTGAGACAATTGTTATTGAAATCTATTGCTTGTATAGTTGCACATACTGGTTTTGAAAGTAAACAGTTCAGTTCATTTTTTTTATTTTTGCATTTGTGTAATTATTTAAATTGTTTCTTATTGTGTATAAATTTGGGTTGCAATCCTCTACTTACCAACAACCACTTTGCCTAAAATGATCAGGAGTTAAAAAGCGTTTAACCCTAGGCAAATTAAATACATGGTTGGACTTTTTGATTTTTTCAACAATTTTATTTTCACAAGTAAATTAAACAGATTTTAGATGAGTTCTTTATTTCATTAAAATATTTGTTTAATAAAATGACAAAAAAAGTGATGCATAGATGCTTGCAGTAGCGGTTACAAGAAAAATAATACAATAATATAAGAGACTATACTGAATAGAGTTTTATAACTAAAACAGTATTTGATTTTCTTTCAGAAGTAGATTTGTGCTCTCAGTGGATCAGTTTTATAAATAGAATTAGCTGTAAACCTTTTAATTTCTATAAAGTTGATCAATTTGAAGAGATATCATCAAACAACAAAAACAAAATGCTCTAGACTCAAATGCTAAAGCCATTTTTACTTCCTACATCTGCACTATTAAGACAACTTCCTAAAAAAAGATTTTTTACTAATTGATTGTTAGATGAAACATTGGTTTTCAAAATACAAGATAAGTTTTATGTGAATTCCTCTGTGAATGACTTAATAGTGCAAACATTTGATTCAAGAAAATGTTTATCATTTAATATCAAATTTAATATCACCAACTAACATTAAAAACATAAGTTGTGATACCGATTTGCATGTAAAATTATATTATACCATAAAGGTACTAATTTTTTAACCAATTATACCATAAAGGAAATATAATCTTCCTCTATGGTTTTTTCTGAACAATAACTGTGCACTGACAAGTGTAAGCATGTTGGAAAATGTAGTTTCTTATATTAAAAATTAGGTTGGAGAAAAAGAAAAAAATATTTAGCTACATTTTGTCTATTATTAATCATATGGCAGAGAGTTAGATGTTGAAATATCCTCAAGTGAGGTCTGATGGAACCTAGTGAGAACAAGGTAGATTATGCTTGGTTCTTATTTGCACTTCACAAAAAGGTTATTAACTAAATATGCCAATTAAGTGATAAGTTCAGCTTTAGTTACTCTTGGGCTGTTCAAAAGTAATATTTGTTTTACAGGGTTCATGGCACTCAGGGAAAACCTGGAAAACCAGGGGAAAGTTTTAAAAATTTAGAAAATCAGGGAATACCTGGAAAAGTCAGGGAATATTTGTTAAAAATCGGAAAAATCAGGGAAAACTAAGGGAATATTTTTCAGTGTTATATTTAGCTTGAAGTTATTTTGCAAAATACACATTTTGAGTGTTTATTGTTATTGAAAGTTGCTCACTAAAGTGGTTTTTTAACTTTTATATTATATAGTAACTATATGTTTAGCTAAATGTATAAATAAATATAATAATATAAGACATGACTTCAGAAAAGACTTATTTTCAAAAGGATTGGTTATAACAAGATATTTATAAAGATTGGTTAGTTCCCAACGCACATGCAAAAACTAAAACTCGTTGCAAAAAATGTAAAAAATTATTTGAATTGCCAATATGGGTATTCAGGCTGTTAAAATCATGCAGCAGGTATTTACATTAACTTTTTTAATGTGAGAGTGAGAATTAAAAAGAAATGTTGCTTGATTGATTCATTATTTTGTATTTTAATATCAGTTTTAAACACATTGTAATCAACTTTTGATTGCAACCTGTTTCAGTTGTTTACCTTGTTGGTTAGTTGCTTATATTGTTATTTCAAACTTTGCAAGCTAAACAGATTAAGAAAAAAGATGAAAAATGTTAGACATTTTTAAAACTTAAATGTTTAATTATTTATCTTGTTTTAGGTAAGAAGCATCAGTCTGCTGCAAAGCCTTTTAGTTTCTTTATTAATGGAAAAGAGTTGCATGCTGAACCACTTGGAAGTGAAGAAAAAATATCCACATTTTCCACCAAAAAACAAGCAACTATTGTCTCTTTAATTAAATCATTGTTATCAACTAATGCTGAGATCATATGGGCCCTAAAATCTACAATGAGCTGCAACTCTAATAACTCATGTGCAAATTTAAACAACACTTTTAAAAAGATGTTTCCTGATAGCAAGGGAGCAGAAGATTTCACTATAAGCACCTCAAAAGTATCATACATTGTTAACCATGGACTAGCCCCATACTTCAAGACACTTTTAAAAAAGAAGAAATCACAAAGTCTGATTGTTACATTGTATCTTTTGATGAGAGTTTGAACGACATAACCCAAACTTGTCAGATGGATTTACTTGTTCGGTATTGGGATGACAATGACAAAGTTAAAGTGAGATATTGGACATCAGCATTTCTTGGTCATTCTGCGGCTTCTGACCTTCTTACACATTTCAACGAAAACTTATCAAGGTTTGATTCAAGTAAAATGTATCAAATTTCCATGGGTGACCCTCTACGAATCTGAAATTTCTAGATGATCTAAATAAACACAGAAAGGACAACAAGATGCCACAACTTATAAATATTGGAAGTTACTCTTTGCATGTAATCCATGGTGCTTTCAAAACAGCTATCGAATCAACAACATGGAATATTAAAGAAACTTTAAAAGGGTGTTGGCAAATTCTTCATGATAGCCCAGCTAGATGTCATGATTATGAAACAGTCACAGGTGCAACAAAATACCCTCTTTTTTTTTTGCAAAACAAGATGGGTTGAAAGAAAATCTGTTGCAGATTGTTGCATTTAAATCGGCCTAATATATGTAAGTTGATCGAGTTTTGGGAAAAGTTACCATCTTCGAAACAACCTAAATCAAAAAGCTTTTTAAATATAAAAAAGGCTGTTAAAAACAAACTTATTATTTTAAAGTTTGAAGTTTTTAGCTTTGTTGCAAGCATATTAGAGCCATATTTGTTGGCATACCAAACTGACAAACCAATGATTCCATTCATGTATAGTGACTTAGAAAAGCTGTTACAAACCATATTGAGCTTGTTTGTGAAACAAGATGTTATTGATAATAGTTGAATTTCAGTCCAACTAAAAGAAGTTGGTTTTCATAAAAAAGATAATCTACTTAAAGGAAATCAAATCAAACTAGGGTTTGCAGACTGGCTGCTTTACGAAAGAAAGATATAATAACCATTGCTGATATTCAAAGTTTTCACAAAGATTGCACTAACATGCACGTTTGATTGATTAAAAAGTTCATTGAGCGAACTCCACTAGGATCTATCATTGTAAGCAATTCTCAGGTTCTTAACCCAAATGCAATGGTAGCAATGACTCCAGAAGATGCTGAGAAGAAGTATAAATCTTTATTGAGCCACTTGATTAGCTTGAAATATGTTTCACCAATCTTTTCTAATAAAGCTATAAATTAATTTGCAGATTTCTTTAGAGAATCAAGGATTTATCACGACATCTTTCATGAATTCAATCGAGAAAGAGATAGCTTAGACGACTTCTATTTAAAAAAATTTAACCTAAATAAATATAAAGAGTTCGCATTGACTGTTAAAATATTATTGACACTAAGCCATGGACAAGCCTCAGTTGAGAGAGGTTTTAGTATTAATGCCACAGTACTAGAACAGAATTTAAATGAAAAATCAATAACTGCAAGACGTTTAGTCAAAGATCATATGCCATCAAATAATCTTCAGCCACATAGTATTGAAATTACAAGCAAAATGATTATCAGCGTAAAATGGGCACACAAAAGATATAGAAGCTACCTAAGTTCAATCGCAGACACTAACAAAAAAGAAGCAAGTCAATTGGCAAAAAAAGTTGTTAGCGATGAAATAAAAGATGTTGAAACGAGGCGAGATCAACTGAAGAAAACCAGTGAGATGTTGCAGTTTGATTTTGTAAAATTTGTTGAGGAAGCAGAGGAGAAGCAAGATCTAGGATTAATTTCTAAAGCTAATGCAATGAAACAAAAAAGCAAATGAAAAAAATGAAGAAATCAATTAATTAGAGTTAGCACTTTGCATCTTAGAGCAAAAAAGAAAGTTGCTAAAATAATATATTTGTTCTCACATGAAGTTTATATTTTGTTAACAAAACACATAAGTTTTTTTACAATATATATAAAATGTTATTTTTTTAATATATTTCTTTTAGTTATCTGATTGATATGGCTTTGTTTCTTGTTTAAAACACCTTTTTTTTAATAAAAAATCTTCCTTTAACGGATTGCTATAAATTAATTAAAGATAGTCTCTGATTTCTTAAAAAATAATGATAAAAAATATTTAGGGAACAAGGATTCAGTTGCAAAAGTATTATATTTTTCAACATTGACAAGCAAAATATTTAGACTTTTTACCGCATGAACTCAGGGAAAAAATTCTTGAAAATCACGGAAAACTCAGGGAAAATGGATTTTCAAAACTGCCATGAACCCTGTTTTATGTATCCTAACCATTTAGAGACAATATATTTTATAAAATAAAACTATCAGCTCAAAAGATTTGAGAAAATGAACTAAATATTAGTCAGCAAACAAGTCAGAAAAAAAATTATTTTGATTTATTTATCGTTTGCTATAGTATAGTATAGTTTGCACTTTTTTTCCCCTAGATATTTTATATTTGTTTGGTTGTTATTTTTCTAAAGCTAATTTATGGAAGATTATAATTAACTATACACAATATTTTTTAAAAGAATTTTGTTTTTATTGATAGGTTGTGTTTTACCATAGCTACAATATTTTTGCTATGATATTTTTATACTTTTCTCAAGCTATATATTTGTTTCTATATTATTTGGATGATATATTTTTGTGACTTCCTTATTAAGAGCATAAATTGTAAAAACTAGCCTACTATTTTCAGATAAATAGGCAAGGAGTCTGACCATGTATTTAAGTAAACCACGGTTGGCATTAAAATTAAATTGATACTAATATAAGTTTTATGAATTTCTTGGTTAAAATTAAATTAATGTTAATAACATTTAATGGTATTTACATCACATTGTTTTTAATGGTATTGCTGGGAGTTGGCAAAGATTTTTATAATATAAAGTTTATTACTGCTGAAACATAGAGCATCCCTGCAGAACCAAAT
Organism: Hydra vulgaris; assembly: GCF_022113875.1. NCBI lineage: Eukaryota > Metazoa > Cnidaria > Hydrozoa > Anthoathecata > Hydridae > Hydra > Hydra vulgaris. The sequence goes on along the minus strand of NC_061158.1, from coordinate 16,918,793 downwards.
GTTATTGCAACCGCTGCCATAAATTAACCATATAATTGAAGCTGTTGTTTAAGGAGGATAATTACATAATAATAAGTAAGAATTTAATTGTTTATGTTGCTGGTACACCATTTTGAATTGTATATGTTGCTGGTACACCATTTTAAATGAAACTGCTAGTAATCATATCTTTATAATAAAATAACTGTAAATGAGTTCAATGAATTGCATCGATATTTTCAGTTTTTAAGGCATTCCACAATTTTGTTGCTCTATTTGTAAAGAAATTGAATCTTGCTAGACAATCTGTTACTAGTTCAATGTTTAGTTTTTGCCCTTGGCTACGTGTATGAGTCCCAGGTTTATTAATAACTGCAAATGTAAAACTTAATGACTATTGAATTTTCTCATAAAACTAATGATTATTGAATTTTCTCATAAACAATGTTATACATTTGGACCAAGTTGCTGTTGTCTTGAATCTGTCTTAAGTTCAAATATTTATGTCGTTCTTTGTGCAATAAATATTTTGATTGCACAAAGCATTTCAACTTTTTATTGCACATATTATTTCTAATAGCATTCTTGTTACTTTGCGTTGAATTTTTCCAGCCTTTTTATATCTACCTTTAGATATGGACACCATACTACATTTACATATATAGCCATATATATTTAATTTATACTTACATTCAATTATTTGTGTGTTAGTTACATTAAATGTTCTTTTTATCAGTAAATTAAATGTTCTTCTTACCAACTTTGGTGTTGAATTCGACACAAAAGTTGAAAGACGAATTCGAGCAATTTAAGTTATTTATAAGATAATTGTATCATAAACTCTATTTGTGCATCATCTTGCATTTATCACCAAAAAATTGTTTATATCCTCTTGCAATGATACACATCAAATTATCTTTTGCTATTATCTTGGAATTATTAGCATAAAATTATTAATTATTCAAAATAATCTCATTCAAATTGTAGATGAAAATGAGAAATGAAATTGACCCAAGTATGGAGCCTTGTAAAACAAGAATTTTGTTTTTTGAAAGAAAAACATTTTTTTTGAAAGAAAATTATGAAAGCTTGCTAAAATCTAATGGACCAGGATCAAGAATTTATTATCTGTAATATTAAATGTTGTTTATTAATCAAATGCAATACATCTTTAATTATCAAATGCAATACATTTTTAATTATCAAATGCAATACATCTTTAATTATCAAATGCAATACATCTTTAATTATCAAATGCAATACATCTTTAATTATCAAATGCAATACATCTTTAATTATCAAATGCAATACAGCTTAGATCAGAAAGTAATTGTCTAAGGCACTCTTAAATCAAAAAATTCCAGTAAGGTTGAGAACAAACTCAATTTTATTTACTGCATGCTCAAAGTTTGTAAAATATGTTGATGTTTATAAAGAAGATTATTCAAATTCATTTTATCAGAACTTACAGGGGTGCGCAGGTTATCGCAGAAAAATAAAAATATTTATATCTCAAAAATGGCTTTTATTTTTAAAGTAAAACTTTTCACAATACCAAATCACATATATTTTTACTCAAAAACACTAATGAATTTCAAAGTAGCCTCCTTTGGCATTAATGACACTCTTCAAACGCTCTGGAACTGACTCACAGCATCGTCGCACCATGTCCGGACTAAGATTCTTCCAGATCTTCTTTAATTCGTTTCGGAGGGCTGCCAAATTTGGATATGTTTTGGCTGCCTTCTTGGTCTCCATGACACTCCATATAGCAAAATCCATAGGATTAATGTCTGGGCTTGAAGAGGGCCACATATCTGGGGTCCAAATGTGCGGAACATTTTCTTTCAAGAAGCTGACAGTTTTCTTTGCACTGTGTGCTGGTGCACTATCCTGCATAAAGGCCCATGGATCGTCCCCAAACTTCTTTTTGGCCCAAGGAATGAGGTTAGCTTTGATGAAGTCGACATAGGTCACCTTCAGGAACAAAAACAAGGGGAGTTTTTGACCCATCAGAACACACACCTGACCAATCCATGACGCCCACAGGGTGCTGTCTCTTTGGAATAGTCCTCAGTTCCAAAGGAACTGTTCTTCTGGACTTACCAAGAACTCTGTCATTGTATCTGTTGGGTTCTGGTTCAACTGTGAAAATTTTTTCATCACTGTAAACGATAGGGACATCTTTGTGGTCTTTGAACCAATTTAGTAACTCTTTTGATCTTTTGCGTCTTTTGGCTCCAGTTGCCTCACTCAGAAGTTGTCTTTTTGACTTGACAAGGCTCTTCATACCCAGATCATCGTGGACAACACGTTGCATAGTCCTTCAAGACACACCTGCTTCTCTAGCTAAGGATGAAATTGACCTGTTTGGGTTTCGTCGTACTTTGCAGTCGATCGAATTTCGAAGTTCTTCAGTTCTCACATAACGATTTGGGCCTGTTTTTTTTCTTTTGTAATTTTTTCCAGTTTCTAAGTCTTTTAAGAGTCTGTAGACGTTGGAATTATGAAGCTGTCCCTTCACGGCTTTGCAAATTTCAACTTTTTTCACACCACGTTTCCATAGATCAAAAACAAGTTTTCTTGCATTTTCAAATTAGTGAAAAACTGCATTTTTTAAGGATTAACTTGTTGAACTTTGTTGCATTTTCCCGCCAAAAATGTTTTTCACTGTATATCATATTTTTTGCCGCAAAATTTTTGTTTTCATTTATTTCTGCAATAACCTGCGCACCCCTGTAAATTTTAATACAAAAAATTGAGATTTAATAGGTGACCAGATAGACTACACTTTGCATCTTTACACTAACACACACGCCTATAGATGTCAGATTTCCAACTAAAAAAAGAAGCGCTTTTGCAGGTGACTACTCATCTGATCTATCTGAAACATGAGTATGTCAGAACAAATGTCTTTTTTCATCTTATGCGATTTCATAATGGCTAAATTATTTGTAAAATTCAATCCCAATCAAGTAAACATCCTAATCTGGATCCTAGTGATCTTTACCAACAATCTTATTGATCATTTAACATCAATCCTTAGTCAAAGAAACTCTTTTTTTTTGAAAGGAAATGACTGGTCGAAAAAGCCTTAGCATTTTCACGCCACTATTTCATGGACAAGAGCTCAATTGAAACCAATAGATTTATTGCTTAAACAATCTTTTTTTTTTAAAAAGAATTTATTAAAAATGCCAATATTGGGTTCTAATGAAAAAAGTTTGCTGCTGCATTTAAAACATTCAATAGCTTTCCTTAGGCAATATCAGCAATTCCTACTATGTATATTGTATATTTATTTTGAAAGAGGATTCAAAGCACTTGAAATCCTAATTACACCTAAAGTTTATGTTACCATCAATCACATAATTGAGTTTTCACTTGGCAATAATATATTTTAGCCTGTTTGTCAATGAAAATCAGGCTGTACACAATGACATTACCCAGCAAGAATTTTCAAAACTCTACAAAAATTTTTTAATGAGATTTGAAGCAATGTATCAAAGATCAGAATAAATGCAGATAAGCAAAATTAACAACAAATTATGTCACTTTAAATTACTTCCCTGTTTTAAGGGAAGCAGTAGTTTACCATTGAAATTTGAATTATTCAAAATACTGCAACAACAAAAAAAAATGTACAACTGTGTAATTGTTTTATACAAAGATTAAGAATGACATGTTAATATTTTAATAAGGAGTTTGTCGATGTATTGTAAAATAGGATAAATAGTGACAGTTTTTAGGAGTTTTTTGGGTACCACTGAATAAGTTATAGTTTTAAGATTGCATTATTTGGCCATTATCAAATGTTTTGATAAATTTTGGTAATGGCTAGCCTTATTATTTTTGTTTTTTGTCTGTCCCTATATTGACTTTACATACTGGGTAAATAGAGACGCCAACAAGCTTTTTTAGGGTTATAATAGGGACACTGTTAAAGGTTTTTAAAAATGTGTCTGCATAGCTAAGGTGCACTGGTAACATTTAACACTAACCAGGATGCGCAATAGGTACAATTAAACAAAACCTTCATTTACTATAAAACAACACGTTATGAAAAATTTTATTACAGCTATTATTAAATAGTGCAGTTCTGAGCATTAAAATTACAGATTTTTAGTATAATATAACTATGAAAAGCTTTATTGAAGCACAGTGGCACATAATGAACACAAATTAACAAAAAAATCATAATACAAAATATATTTAAAAAAGTTAAAAAGGACCTTTTATAACCTTTTGAAATGAAACTAAAATAATACTCAAGTGTAGTATATTCTAAATACTAAATCTGGCACATTTACCACTGTCTATCGTATTAAAAAAATGGAAATTATAACCATTCCCTAGATTCTATATTAAATTTTAAAACATCTCTACGCTTAAGAGTTTGTTAATTCATACATGCTAATATTTAGGAATAGCTGAACACTAATTTGTCTTAAGCCTGAAGAAAAACAAAGTAAAAACATTCTTGTCAGTACAAAATTTGATCAACTATTATTAAAATTACAAAATTTCTCTTCTTTCCTAAGTTTTGGGTTAAAAGTCGATAATAACTCACTTTGTCCCATTTCACCCTTTAAAAAAAGAATTAAAAAAACTTTTTTTTGAATTCTTTTTTTAAAATTACTGTACGCTAACTGGTTTTTATCATTTATCTTAAAATTTTAAAATATGTTGTAACATTTTAAGGTTTAAATAAGTAAATTAAATAACATTTTATGTTTTAATTAAGTAGAGGGAAAAGTCAAATAAACTAAATGTTTCTTTTTGTTTTCAATGTTTTTAAATATTTACGCGTTGGGGAAAGGGAAGAACTTTGGGGAATTTTGGGAACTTGGGAAAACGAAAGGCTTTATTTTTAAAAAAAGTTATGCCTACGTACGCGAGGGAAGGGGTCTTCGATAGCGTGCAGGTTCGTAAAAGAGGGTAGGGGGAGTTCTAAATCAGTGGTTTTACTGCGTACGTACTTTATGGATGCCCCCTAATGTAAATACAGAATAATTTTCTTTCTTGAAAAATATTTTATTACTTCTAATGCTAAAGTTATATTTTTTTTATAGTAGCTTCAGAATCATGTTTGAATTTGTTGACAGACATTGCTGTTGAACATTTTATGAAACTATGTTCTTTGTTACGAGAGCGTCTAGAACATTCGTCGTTGAACTCTAAGCAGACTGTAATTGTAATATCTTGTTTTATTTTATTTTGCTTCTATTATCCTAAAAACTATTATTATTTATAAATGATAGTTTAAAGACTCTTTGGTATTTTAATAACTCAGTGCTTTGGTACAAATTTAAACGTTAAAAAACATTTTTGATAAATTTTAGGATATCATAAAGTTAGTTTTTTCAGAGGCTTTAATGGAAAGTCTTACTTCATTGCAAGACTATTGGTTAAAAAGTGTGAAACAAGTAGCTGTTAAACTAGAAAAGGAAAATGTTGCGTTGCTTGAAGAGTACAACTTTCTTAGGGTATGATAATTTATTAAAATTGAGATTTTTTGACTAGTTTTTTTATAGGGAAAAAAAACAAGTTTACGGTAAACAGTGTTTAAATTGTATAGCAGGTAACTTATTCTGTAGTATTAAGTTATATTTACTACAATATTATGCCGCGATGTTAAGTTAGCCAATTATTGTAAAAAATAAATAAAGAATATATCAAAATTAAATAGAATTAGTTATGCAGAACATAAAGTTTTGACTAAATTATGTCATTTAGTATAAACGCAACATATTTCGATTTTAATGAATAACTATAATTAGACATTGTCTGTACAGAGTCATTTATTTAGACCAAGCTTTTTTTGTTGCTTGCAAAAGATATCGAGTGTAAACAAATTTAATCATTATTCATAAATTGTTTGAAAGGCATTGCCGTATACAATTTACATTTCTCATTTTTGGAGAATCTCAAACGACGAAAAAAGTTCTCGCGGCTCTAAATTCATTCTTTAACATTAAAATAGTAGTTTTGACTATTAATTAAATAGTTAATTAACAATTATAATTTCTAAATTTTGAAGTTTTTGAAAATTTCTTTTTTTTTTTCACTTTATTTTTCATAATTTTTAAATCGTATTGTAGGATTCTTCATTCAAAGCTGTTAAAGAAGAAATAAACAGGTGATCGCAAATCTTTTGACAGTTGGCGTAAATATGTTGACATTCTGCGTCACGGGCTCGTTGGGAATAGTTGTATTAGCTGGTTATCTCTACAATGATACACGAATCGTGCGAGCTAGTTATCGATACCATAGTGCGCAATATATAGGAGTTACTCATCTTTGAAAAATCTTAACTATTAACAATTTAGTTAATATTTAATAACAATATTTAATTGTTTCAAAAAGTTATTAAATTTTTTTACTGTAGTTAATAAGTAAATTGACTAGAAGTGTTTTGTTCGCAAAAAAAAAAAATTAAAATGGGATTAAATTCAAAATAGGGTTGTTTCCACACCTACCGTGAGTTTATCAAAATTTATTATATGTTAGATTACTTAAAAAGTAGATATGCATTGGAAATGAATTTTTGCAGCCGTCAATGAAATACTTTAAGGGTTGGTTTAAATTAGGTCGAACCTTAATTTGGATAAATTTAATATACAAAAAAACCCGTAATTTCTGATGTCAATAAGTTGCAATAACTCGTAAAATTGCTTGTATTTATGAAATTTCGCGCAGATATAGCTTAACGTGTAAAAATTACAAAAAATAAAATGTACTTAAAGAATAAATTTTTTAAATGCTGTTCTCTATAGTACAGTCAATTGGTGACAAATTTATATGTTTTTGTGCTTTTTGGGGTAAAAGCATGAAAGTTGGCCTACATGTTGATTATATCGAAATAATCATTTTAAGACTAAGACCCACTTCCGAAATAGCTCCACCTTTCTCCATGCTAACCGAATCATGTCCGCAGCGAGAGAAAAAAAAAATCTAAAAAAACGGTCATTTATGCGTCAATCGAAAACCCAAAAGAAAACAGCAAAAAATATAAAAACACAATATGTTAAAAATAAATTGCTAACGAGAGACAAGGCTTTAAAAACTTAAAAATCAGGGGGTAAACGCTAAGTATTTTTGTATTAAATTGTTTTTTAATTATAGTATAATGTTTTTATGACAAATAGTTTAACTTTAATAAAAATTATAAAAGTTTTCAGAATAATGCAAAGCTATTTTTTTTTAATAATTAATTAATAGTTAAAAACACAATGTTAAAGATCAAAAGTTACCCCCTAAAATTTTAAACAAACTTTAAAAACCCTTTATATTTCAAATTTTTGGTAATTATGAATTTAACGTTCACAATCACGACCACATTTGCATGGAAGTAATGCTTTTACACATTTACAAAGACCTTTTTCCAGCAAAAATGGAACTTGATCGCAACCTGTAATTGCACGAAATAAAAGTAAACATTTTTGTTTTGGACCAAGTCATTTTACAAGATCGTGCACTTAAATGAAGCGTTGGTTTTCGCCAGTACCGAACCATATCCATAAGTCTTCTAAATGGAGCTTATGAAAATGTCCTAAACCTAAAATTAGAAAACTATGATCATGTTAATTAAAAAAAAAACTATTTTTATTACATCAAATATTTTCTGACTTGAAAATAATCTAAAGTCTAAATAAAAAGTTTTACTAATGACGACAACATCAGTATCTACAGTTCTAATCATGTCTTTTTTAAGTCCACTATTTGCCGCTTCTTCATGTTTGCAAGGCTCAAGAATCGATTTTTTGATATTTTGGTTAGATATCACTGAGTCCTCGTGGGTCACAACTATCAAGTTATCTGTTTGAAGACAAGATACTTGGACTGAAAGGAACTTAAATAATTATTTTTTGTTTTGATCGACGCGAAGAAATGACTGCCAATTACTTGAAATATTTGATTCAGGCAACACACGACGTCGAATACCTTGTCCTCTTTTGACTCTTGCCGATTCTTTAAGGCTGTTTTATTTGTAAACTTACCAAATAATATCAACTATTGCATATGATTGTAACTGTTTAAAAATGAATTTCTGGAATACCTTGATTGAATAATCTTCGAAAGTTTCACGGTTCTCGGGTGATAAAATATTTACGATTACAGCTCCATCAATAATCATTCAACTATGGGTTTATCTTTAAGTGGACTGTTCAAATCATTGAAACACGTTTAAATATCTGATTTATTTCCACTGCTTAACAGTCCATCTTTTGAAAGAGACGGTGGAAACGTGTGGTTTTCATGAGCAAAAAACTCGTTAAGGTTCCCATCTCGGATCTGGCAGGAAATGTACAGTTGCGAAAATAATTGACAGTTCTTTTTAAGCACAGATATTTGCGATTGATCTTTTAACTTCCATTTTGTATTGACATAACTAAAAAGTGGTAGCTTATTTCGTTTTATTGGATTGAATATAGACTCCCTACACTCTTTTATTTTAGTTTGGAAAAAATAGTTGAATATTTTTTCTCCAAAATTCTCAATCAAATTAACAGTATTTATCACTTCTTTGTCTTTAATAACACGGGTATCAAGTACAAGAAGATATAGGCTTTCTTCTTTAAATGGATTACCCATGTTTGAAATTACATCAATCAAATTCGTAACTTGATGCGCAAACCTATTTTGATGACTTTTATTTTGTTCATGATGTTTGAAACTTGTTTCTACGAAATCATCTTCATCGTTTTCAGCGTATGGTATATTTGATTCAAATTCATTTACGCATCGAGCTAACTTAAGTCCACAAGTCATCCAGCGGAGTAATTCTCGTGAATCTTCCGTCAGTCCGATTGCACCTTAATAAAGTTTGAAATATTTTATTTTTAATGCATGGGTTTTACACTTATAAATAAAAAAATTAAATCAACTTCAATCAATTTTATATTTTCCGATAAGCTGCTTAAATGGAAGTTTTATTGTTATTGTAATAAAAAAAACAACCTCCTTCTCCTTTTACACATTTATTATTTTGCTCATGTGCATGGTCTAGCCCAATTGAAGAAAACTTTCTCTTTGTTTTATTTACAACAAACATCTCGTTCTGAAGTAGTCTTACAATTTCTGGATTTGTTTCTTCCAGTTGAATCATATCTGCTAAATCATATCAGTTGAATCATATCTGCTATGTATGGATAACAAACGCGAGTAATGCGGATGGTCCGGTGCAAAAAACCAAGGTAGCAGTTGCCGAATGCACTGCCTATACAAATCAAAATTTCCAGTTCTTATTGATCGCACAAAAGCTAGTATAAGCAGCTCAAATCTGAGTGTTATTGACCAAAATCTAAATAGGGGATAAACCTGCTCACAATCTTCTCTCCATTCATTAAAAGGTTTTTCACATCTTTCATTTCGAACTACGTAGTCTTGGTAAGCTTTTTCATCAAAATATGAAGAGCAGCAGCAGTTATCTATTACGGAATTATAATTTTTTCTTAGGGGTGTATACCTCAAAATTTTCTGAACAATAATGTTCAGTAATTGTGTGTATATCACATAATGAAACTCATTCTTCCTAACAATGAAAAAAAAAAACTTTAAAATTTACCTGATGCACACTTCTTGTTTTTGATACATATGATGCATTAAGGTATGATTCAGCTTTCCGAAATCTCTGCTTCAACTAAAGCAGAACACCACCCGGAATCTTTCAACCAATTTCCAATTGTTTTGAGTGCCGCCATTTCGATATGAAGTGGCCCCATCATAATTATAAAAGCTTTTTCTCCATAGTATTCTTTCCAATTCCACTGTATTAGTTTAGCCAAGGAATACAATGGCTGATCAAAAGTAATGACTTTTATTTAAAAAATCAACAGCTGTCTAGATCACATCCATTCCATGTTTGATCATGGCAGCAGATTTAGAAGATTCACAGAATAATGGCAGCAACGCCAAATCATCAATTGTTTTTACGGCATTAATCTGTGATGCATTGAATGCTGACCATGTTATTTTGGACCTTCTTTCAATTTTTTCACTTAATAGTGTTATATCTTCAACGTGGAACAACCATCTGAAATAAAAAAAAATGTTTATATATATCTTTGATTAACTATATAAACATATATGCATAAGATGAAGTGCAAACAAGTTTTACGTTTTTTCTAAGTCTATTTCGGGTATATGTTCCCGAAAGAAGTTGTTCAAACAGACGTTGGAATAGTTTTCCATTTCGGTTCTTTCATTAAAATTCAAAACTAGTCGAATCTCAGTGTATGAATCAGGAAGGTTTAACAACTGGTTTTTTTTTTTCAGAAAGCTCTAAAGTAGAAATTTAAAGATCTGATACATTTTTCTCTGATTTTCGATGCTGAAATAATGATATTCCTGTTCCGTGAAAAGAGTCTTCAGCTATCGTTGAACTTGGGTTGTGATCTATATTATCCAAAGCAGCAGTTGTAAAAACGTTAGGATTCAAGCGCGGTTGGCAAGCTAATTTACTTTCTGCGAAGTAGTTCAAAACTCTATTACCCATTTGTGTTGATAACTCCATTATCCAGTTATAATATATTGATATCCTAGCTTATAAAGTTTATCAACAAGTGTCTTTTTGCAAGTTTTCGTATGAATCATTATGCCTACATTAATACCTATTGGACTTTCTCGAGATTTTTGTCTTTTTTGAATCTTGGTTTTTTGTTGATTTTGACGAACACGTTTAATACTATTGTGATTTATCAATTGACTGATTGTTAAAGTTGTTTGTTCTAAACCTTGACTACATTCATTACTTGTATTCCCGAGTAAAACCGTGTCAATAAATGACTTTAAAGATGCAGGAACAAATGCCGTTTGGCGATCTTGTTAAAAATAACCGTTGAAGTCATAACTTTGATTTGCGAGAATATCTCGCCGCAAGATTTTAGCTGCTTCAGATAATATGAAAGATTCGTCTTCATAATTCTTATTATGACAACTCTTTAAAACATTTCCGACATTTTCATCAAACGTGAAGTAAGAACACTTTTTATCACTATACTCTCTTACATTTTCTACATGCGGCAACAAACTTTACTTTAATTTTGTTGTATGGATCCTTTCAGAAGTGTTTCCGCCAAGTTCGGTAACCCTTTTTGGTATATTATAGCAAGGTCAACTAATTTAAAGACATGGTTATCTTTATCCTTTGCTTGTTGAATCATATACTATTTCAATTCAGCAAGAACCTGGAAATTGATTTGTTTTTCAGAATTATTGCATGAAATTTTATCGGACTCTTTTCTATTAGATCTTCTATAGAGACTTAGCAGACAAGTAGAGTGATACGTTGCATCTTGGGATATCATGTCACTAGCACTAAGCTTACCTAACAAAGTACTATCTTCAAGAATAGCGGCGCACTTTTAACACGTTTTTCTAATTCAAATGTTGAAAACCGATAAAGTGCACCGTCAGAGCTTTTACAAAAAAAACATTTCAAAATGGTTTCAAAAGCTGCTCTTAAAGAAGCTCTCTTATTTGGTAGCTGATTGATTGAACAAAAATTATGCTCCACACCATCATCTTTCTTCTTGTACTCTAGTTGGTTTAGGAGTACATGTTTTTCAGCTCTTTCTAATTTCATATCGCTAAATTTATTGTTACACAACTTATGAAACTTTACATCATGCTGAATAAATTTTTACATTAGAATATTTGTATCTACATTATCAAATAATATTGTAATTGGTGACTCACCCAGTCTTTCAAATTTTTCTATGTTTATGGCAATTTTTTCATATGTAGCTCTAGAATCGCGGTTTTTTCTTTTAACATTTCTTGGACTAATTAAACTCTCGGTGGTCTTCACCTGATAAAACAAACACAAGTTCCAGTCAATTAACAAAAATTCAAATAAATTTTCACTTAAACGTCTTTTTTTTAGTTGCTATATTTTTCTATTTTAAATGGTATGATCTATAAAATTTACTCGAAAACTCATTTAAATGATATCCAAATAAATCATTTAAAAAAATCGCTTTTATTTTTTCCATTTCTTACAAGTTTTTTTAAACAAATGGCTGAACTCTTAATTTAGTAAGTGCACAAAAAAATTTTGTAACAAATTAAAGCAAAAAAATAATAATGCAAACCACCTACAATCATCCTCCCGGGATTGATAAAACAATTATATTAAAAATGAAAATCTTCTTTCGTATTCCAAACGTGTAATTAAGGAATTATTCAATTTGTAATAATTTCAGGGGAAAAGTTGTATGAGTTCGATTATCTTATCAAAGTGTTTTTTTTATTAAAAAAATAAACAAATAAATTTATTTTATATTTTAAATATATAAAATTATTTCAGAATTTTGTATATTGGCTTTATTTTTTAATGCTTATTTATAACTTTATTTTGCACGCAACACTTTGTATCTACCTTACCCCCTGGATTAATTATTATTTAAAGCCCTCTAACTTGTTATCAGGTAATTTTTTTAATATATTGTTTTTATATTTTTTGCTTCATTTTTATTGAGCTTTCGATTATTGTATAAAATATTAGATTTTGAAAAAATAAAATCTTATTGCTATGGACAGGTGCTATTGTCCATGGATACCATCTATGGTCATTTTGAATGTGGGTCTGAGTCTTAAAATGAATGTTTTAACCTTTTTAACATGTCCACCAAATTTTATGCTTTTACCCTAAATAGCACAAAGCTTGCACCAATTGACTGCAGTACTACGATCATTTTTATTTAGGCTAATTTTAATACTTACTCAAATTAATAAATTTAAATTTGAGACTGAAATAATTTAGGATAATATTGACCTTTACTCAAATATTAATAAAGTTGAATTTAAGACTGAAATAAAACTAACCTATTAGTATAGATACCTAAAAAAAACAAGCATTTTTGAAATATAGTCCATCATATTATCTTTTATATGTCAATGCAATAAATATATATTAAACTAATGTTGAATAATTTTTTGTGTAAGGATTAAACATAATATAATTAGAAATAAAATCAAAAGTCAAACATTTTTCCAAAAATGTTTTTATCTCCATCTTAATTACTTTCATTTTCGTTTTAACTGTCATCGATATTAGCATCGTTGTTATTTATGCAGTCCAAACCTTGGCACTGTCTGCAGGCGGTCATGCAATTTATTCCATGACGTCGACATTGGCATTGTTTTTCAAGTGGTGTTTTAGTATTTTTACCGCAGTCACATTTCATGATGTTAAGAATGTGAAATGGTGCCTAATCCCGATTAAAAAAATACTTAGACTGAAAAAAATTAATTAAGAACACTTTTAGGTGTTGGGTTAAACTTTCCTAGTCAAAAAGTCTTATAGAATATCTTATAAAAAGGATTTAGGACATTAAGATATTGTAATAGGATTTTCTATCGGATAACGCAATTAAATACGACCCATAAGAATTTTTTTAGGATAGGATTCCTATTCAATCCTGTTCAAAAATCTTACAAGAGTCTTATCCTATAAGACACATATAAAAGTCCTATAGGTATGGACGTACAGGATTCCTAAACAATCCTGTTCTAAAACCTTATAGGTTTTTATCCAATAAGACACCGAACAAACAATATCCTTTGGTTTTATATGAACAGAACAAACAATATCCTTTGGTTTTATATGTACAGAAATCCTACTTATTTGATTATTGCTCCTGTACATATAAAACTAAAGGAAATTGTTTGTTCGGTCTCATAGAGGATAAAAACTCCTTTAAGATTTTGGAACAAGATTGAATAAATTTCATGTGCTTATAAAACTAAAAGGTATTGTTCATTCAGTATCTTATAAGACATCAAATGAACAATATATTATAGTTTTATATATACAAGAATCCTATTCAATCCTGTTTGAAACGTTATCAGATTTCCCTTTACAGTTGTTAAAGGATATTTAATAGGAATATTCTTTATAAGAATATCATGATTTAAAACAGGTGTGTATATAATATCAGTAAATCTTGTTTCTATGGAAACAGGTGTGTATATAATATCGGTAAATCTTGGGCATTATCATTTAGTTCTTAACTTAATCAAACCAAAGAATTAAATTCACAAAAAAAGAAAAAAAAGAACGACAGAATATTGATTAAGTCAGCAAGTTAGTTATTATCATTAATTATATTAATTGTTATAACAATTATCATTGAAAAATGAGTATTTTTATTAAATTTTTTTTGAAAGTAAAATCAGCATATGTGGTTTATTTGCTGCTCCTGTATACGTACCTTGTCTATGTTTATATATACCGAGACGTCTCTTTCAATTTTTCATCCCCAATTTATTTTAACTATATTGACACCGAGTTATTGTTGAATTTTTAAAATACACTCGAAAAGAATGGTACTTGATCGCGCTTATGGTTAGTGGTTGTCGTTCTTTTAATTTCTTTTTTGTAAGTTGCTACCATTTCATATATTTTTGTTTCCTAAGTTGTACTAGCGAGAATTGTTTATTTTTTTAACCTATATTTAGTTAGGCTAAATTAAACCTCTACAGGACAATATGAACGTATAATAATAAAATAAACAATATTAATAATAATACAAAAATACTACGATCAGTGTCTTGCATAACATACATATTCAAAATGACTTGTGTTCTAACACTAGCTAACCTGATACTGTGTTGCAAGAGGATCATAGAATACTGTACATATACTTTGAGCAAATTCACTATTAACTCAATAAACTTTAGTACAACATGGATAAACAACAAACATTTTTTACGTGATATGATAGACAGAAAAAAATATCCCATATAAGTAGTAGGAAGAGGAGAGTTCTGCCTCATTTTTATTTTAAACCATATTTTTAACCATAAATTTAATTAAACTTATAGTGCAATGTCATCCATAGTGTGTATAAAATGAATAATTAAGAAATCAATTTTTAAAATTTAAAAATTAGTTTTCAAATTAGTGCTAATTTCGTTTCTTATTGAAAATGTGTGACGTCATCGGTCACGTGACTTGTCAGTACGCATGCGTCGGTTTATTACGCATAATAGTAGCATTGTCCTATTAATGCAGAAAAGCTTCCAGATTGTCCAACTTGTGCGTCACCAAAGTTGAGTGTCACTACCATTCTTCTGGCACTAACAACGGCATAACTTTCAGATGAATCAAAGTTTCTATAGAATGAAATTGTAGTTGTTAGACCAATTATACTATTCGATTGATACAACAATCCTGCTGCTTCATTATTAAATGAGCTTCCATTCGATCCATTCCATAAAGAGAGATAAAAATCTTCTAAACCTTATGAAGCGTAGATGCATCGACTGTTAACATCATATCCAGAAAATGTAATATATCCATTATTATTATAGGGTGTCCAAGGTTGAATAACTGAGTGAGTATTTGTAGGGGGTCCATATCCATCGTATATACGTACTCTAGATTCCCACCAGTTTCCAGATCCTCCAACAACATGCATTCTAATATATTTTAAATAAATACCGTTTCCATTATCCATAGTGTTCATCAACATATATTCATTTCCATAAGTTGTATTTACATATCTAAATGTTGATGAGTACAACTTGATGGATGAGATGGATCGAGGTATTAGCGGATTAACAGTAGTTAATGTTTGTTGCAACGATGAAGTTCTTGTGATAAAAGGTTGTAACCGAAAGGTCACTGAATTGCCTGTTTTATTGTATAATTGTATATACAAACTTGATGTAAAGGGAAGATCGAATGTAAAATACCCTCCTATCTAGTATTACTGGATACATTACATCCTTGTAAAGAGTTTGCATAATAGGGTCCACCAAGTGGTGTAAATACTGAATCACAAGCTAAAGCTGTATTATTAATACCTATACCATCTGTTACAATAGAATTATTACCTATGCAAAGTACATTATCAGCATATATTTTTAAAAATACTGTACCAGGTACAGTGTTAGGTGCAATAGTAGATCCTGTAAATGCAATCCACAGTTTTCTTAGAATTCCTGAACTACCACTATAGCTAAAAATAGTGAATGATCCTGGAGTTGCATAGAGTGCTTGAGATTTTTGTCCAAAGCATATCAAACTTGTATTAAGAATGATATCTAAACTTTGATTTTTTATATTATCAACATAGCTCTTTGTAACAGCATCTTGAGGTTGAGTAGGATCAGCTACATTGATGAGTTTATTTGCATTCAAATTAATGTCGGCAATTGCAGGATTATAACCATCAGTTCTTAGATAAATACTACTAGAAGTTTGATTATTATCAACATAATGCTTTGTAGCAGCATCCTGTTTATTAGTAGGATCTGCTAAATTTATTATTTTATTTGTATTTAAATCACTATCAGAAGTTGTTTTATTGTCTATACTAATATTAAGATTTATACTATCTGCTGTGCTACCAAAAGCAGATAATTCATTCATTGAACTATTACCGAATACATTAATACTCATTTTTATATACTCATTATTTTTATTTATATTGTTTTAATCAAAGTGAATTTTCAATATTTTGAAAATCAACTCCTTCATCTAGCTTTTTTAAAACATAGAGACACAAGTGTCCGCATTAACAAGATATCTTCAAACTGAATTCTTCTACTATTATAATAAACAGGGCTATGTAAACAATGAACGAGTTCAACTGGAGGTTGTAGCGCATAAGAGTCAAAACTTAATTTCTCATCTCCATCTTTGTACCAGCAAATCCAATGAAATCCATTTGTACTTGAATCTCCTGTGTTTATTTATTCCACATTCTTTTTTTGTGTATTTTTAGGTAATTCATCTCTTACAAATACACCTCTAATATTTATTTTTTTTAATTTTTTTTCTACTTTTATTAATTGAAAGTTTGTTAATGGTTCATTTGGTAATATAATTCCTTCAACATTGATTCTTTTGTTCATTTTTATTAATAGTTTGAGATTTTTTAAAATGATTTTTAAAATATTACTTACCTGTTTTTTTATCTTATTTGAGACTCATCGACCTCGTTGTGCCTGCCTGTGCCTGTTTATTTCCAATCAATCTAAAATGAAAAGTTAGGTCTATCTTTTTCTATACTTAATTTATAATGTCCATACGCCAATGTATGAATACCATCTTCTAAAATAACTCTTTTGTCACTTTCTGCTATTTTAGTGCTATTTTGTTAATTTCTTCTGTATAAACATCATGACAATGAGATCTTATGACATACATTTTTCTTATTTGATCTCTCCTGCTAAGAAGGCAATCTTTATAATCTTCATGTGTTATATATTTTTCAACAACAATTTTCTTTACTCCTTTTTTAGGATTTTTATACTTCTCATCAGTTATTGGAACTATGTCTTTTTCTTGTAATTTATAAGAATACAACTTCGACCTTAGTCCTATAAATTCTTTAATTTGTTTTCCTGCTAATTCATATTTAAACTTTCCTAATTCTTTTTTATTTAACCCTACTTTAAATCTATTTTGAGTAGCTGGATGATTTTTTTCAAATTCACTAGTATTAAATTTACTTTCAAGATCGTTTTTAATATCTGAATAAAAATCTTTTGTTTTTATTTCAAATGCTAATGAATCTGCGTCTGTGAATAACAGTTTAGCTCTATCACCATATTTACTTTTTATGTAATCATAATGAAATTTATACACGAGTGTCTTGCTCATATCTAAAATACACATACCCAAGAAAATGGGTTTGTTATATAATAACTTTGTTCTTTTCATATGTATTGCTATCAAGCTTTCATCAAATATAGTCTTACTCTCATACTTTGGTTTTGATGCTAATTTAATAGCTTCTTCTTTTTTAGTGACTAGTCTAACATCAACTCTGTTTTCAATATTCTCCATTGTTTTTCCAAATACTGAGTTATTCATGAGTTTAAAAAACTCTTTTTCAAAGTCATTTTTTGCCTCTTTTCTTAAATCTGTATTGAGTTTAATGTATTCACTTAGCCATGCACTCTCTTTAAACTTTATTCCTTTATGAATTTTAGTCAAATTCAATCTTAATCTTTCATACAATTTCAAGTTTTCATAATGAATGACATTTTTCTTATGATTTAAATTGGGAATTAATTTTTCAACTTTGTCAATTTTTGATCTCTCAGGAGCAAGTGAATAATTATTATGAGCATCATGTAAGTGTTCAGGATATTCTAAATCTACTTCTAATATACAAGAAATAGATTTCCAATTTTCAATTCTTCTTCACTCGTCCATTTAAATTCATGTGTAGGAAGGGGTTTACTCATAGCCCATTCATATAAATTATTAGCATCTAAATACTGTATGTATTTCGATTCTTTACTTTTATCATAGGTTTCCATATATTTATTATTATCAGTTCCTAACCTGTTAGAAATCATACTTATTCCACCTCTTACTCCGTGCTTTAGCATTAAGATCATGTCATAATCACTTAGTAATTCTAATTTTATTTTTGTTATTTTCAATGCAGCATCCCAAGCTAATCCTGGTGAAGTATAGTACCAAGCAGGATCTAATTTATAATTTTTCATACAAAGATCTCTAAAATTTTCAAAGGCATGAGCTAATAATAATACATCTGCAACATTGCATAAATTATGATAATCTATAAATGTTTTGCAATTAAACTCATTCCATACAGTTTGAGCATGTAAATTATTTTCATCACTTATTCTTTCATCATTTAATCTTGAAAAGAAGAGTTCTTTTGGTGGTAATTGTGTTTCATTTAATTTACTAAAAGAATCTACCCATTTATATAGATAAACACCTTTTCTTAACAATAAATTTAATTTTTATTTTCTAATTCTTTATATTTTCCTTTTGTTGAATTTTTTACTAATTTATCTAAACTAGAAGCCATTAATCTATAACTATCTATGAAACGTATTTCTTTTTTAACTTCAACAACTTTACAATTTTTATTAGTATATTCATCAACTTTAATTTCTTTAGAAAAGCTAATATACTTTTCTTCATTGTTGGGTATAAAATTAATTTCTCCATCTGAATATTCTTTTTCTGACAATTTCTTTATGAATTGATGAGAGTCATAACCAGTTAAACTATGAAAAAAGACAGGTATGAATTTTGGAATTTTGTAATTTAAATTACAATCATTATGAGCAGCACCTCTATATTTGATCTATAATATGACAATGATCTATTACCATTATGTTCAGATATTTGTGATGAAAGGAATCTACTTAGACTTGTTATTAGACAATAGTGATTAGTTTCATCATTTGAAATGAGTAACAAGTCTATTTGATGTTTCCTGTTTTTATTTTCAGATAAGCGTAAAGGATAAACTGAACTTTTGTATCCAAAAACATTGACACTTATATCTTGATTATTTTTCTCAAATTGAGTAATTTGATTGAGTGACACTGGGAATTCTATTTTTTCCCAATTTAATTTCTCAGCTTGTTTTTTAAGATCTTTATCTACTCTTTCAGAATTATTTTCTTTAGTATTAAAAAATCTCGCAACGCACCAGTTAAAGCATTCGTTGTCTTCATTTTTAATATTAATGATTGCCTTTTTATTTGCTAACTCTTTATTATGAGGAATGTAAGATCTAGCATTGATTGGGCTGTATTCAATGATATTAATGTCCATCTTTTCAACTGATACAAATCTCCAACTTGATCTTGATTGTTGAAATGCTGACAAGGATTCTAAAATTTTATTTGTAGCTCTTTCATAGAATTCATTTAAATCTGCCGATTCTAAAACAACTTCTGCTTTTGTTGAAAAAGTTGCAATAGTTGTTATAGTTTCTCCTGTTTTAAGATCAGTACGCTCCATTTCACATGAAAGAACGATATAGATCTTTGATCCTTTATTGCTATTCAGTATTTTAATGACATTATTTTTAGCTGATTTCATAAAGGACAAAGCATCATATCCTTCAACATCTTTAGCTGAAAATTGCTTGTTACATTTTTAATAGCTGATTGTGTCAATTTAAACTCTATTGGTTTTCTAACTCCAAATCTTTTATACAAATTAGAAACAGTAGATTTTATTGATGTAATTTTCTCATTTGCAGTCTTTTTAATGGGTTCAGGAACATAGGACATAATCCAATTAGCAAATGAATTCACTTTATTATTAACAATATTAATAATAAAATTACTTGGAACATACTGAGAAGGTGTTAGAACATTTTGTGTAATGTGTACTGGAATGGGTTCGTTTAATATATTTGATCTTTGCCCTAGCTCTCTTCGCTTTAATTCTCTTCGCTCTAATTCTATAATAAGATTTGCTTTTCTCATTCTATAGTAATATTTGATTTTTTGCTCTTTTGCGATTTTTATCAGTTCTATTAATTTTATATTTTCCATTTTTATATATACAAGAAAATTCTATCATTTTCAATTTTTCATTTTTTCTTGTAAAGAAATTAAATTAAAAAAAACTAAAAATTTCTTTTTCATATTTTTATAGATATAAAAAGTCTATAAAAATAATTTATTGTAAAAAATTATTCTACATTTTCTTTTCCATCTACATATTTAACTATTTTAGAGTTTATTACTTCTATTTTCATGCCATTTTTAGCTTTTCCATTATACGACTCTAAATATCTATATCCATGTTTTTCCTTTCTCATATAATCATATAAAAAATTGTATATTTTAACTTCTCCTGTTTCTACATTAGTTAGTTTAATAGACGCTGGATTTGTTCTAATTTGTGTTAGTCTATCATATTTAGGATCTCTTTCTCTTTTTTCTTAAAATCTCGGTCTTCCTACAGGTCTTTTCTCTTTTTGTACTTTTTCTTTTTCCACTCTTTTAACACTTTCAATCTTTGGTTTTTTTGGTTTTTTAGTAATGATATTTGATAATATAGATCTTTATCAATTAAATTATTATCCATAGCAATCATAACTAATGCAATGTGATCTTTAGATGTTTGTTGTATATTATTTTCTTTTAGTAATTTTATTAAATAGTTTTTTGTATGTTTTATTTTATCACTCATTTTATTATATAAAGAAAAAAATTAAATTACTTTCAAATAATTTAATTTTTTCAAATAATTTAAATTATCATGTTTTTTTTTGTATAATATTTATATTTCTTCATATCGTTTTCTTCTTTCTTCTTCTATTTTTCTATCACGTTCTTCTATTCCATCTTGAATCAATATTACTTCCCATTTTTCTTGAAACCATTCAAATTCTCTTTCTATTATTTTGTCATATGTTGTATTTCTTTCTTGCCTTAATCTTCTTTTTTTTCTTAATCTTAGTTTTTCTTCTATAATACATGCAATTAATCTTTGTCTTGTTGCTGCTATTCCTTGTATTAGTCTTTCTTCTATTCTTTCTTCAAGTTTTCTTCTTTTTTCTTCTCTTTTGCAAGCAATTTCTTCATATTCTGTTTCACATCCAGAATCATCTAAATCACTCTCTCCACTTTCATATTCACTATTTTCACTATCTAAATCTATTTCAAACACTACTTCGCGTTCATATTTATTTTCATCATACTCATACACTACTTCGTTTTGCAAAACATTGTCGTTATTGTCATTATTTTTATTATGTAAACATATTAATTTAACTCATTTTAAATTTTTCCTATTTTTTATAGACTTTTCTATAAAAAATCACATTTTTTTTTCTATAAAATTTATTTAATTCTTATGGATCCCTTCTGGCTCTAGCAGAGCATAGAAACTTCTAATATTCAAATCTGAATCTATTTCCATTAGAACTAAGTTTTGCTAATCTATCAGATATGGTTAGTGCATACGCTATATACCTGCTGGAGCAGCTGTATTAAATGTTGCTATAACTTTAATATCTACTGTTGCATCTTTCATTCTTACTGATTGCTTGCTTACATCAAAAACCATAATTGGATATAGGTCTCTATAGTCTGAAGGAGTTATACCATTTAGACTAATAAGAGTTGACATTCCGCAAAATTTACGACTAAAAGCTGTAGCATCTCTATAGGCTCTAGAAAATTTCATATTTGGGAATGATAATGAATAATTAGAAGCAGGGTATCTATCGTCATTAAGTTCTATCCACATGTTTTGCAAATCACAATTATCAAATAATGAAGCATTTTGTTCTTGGTTTCCATCTCTATTTGTTTGAAACGCTACTATGATATATTCAGGCTTTTGAGTAGTTCTTACACCTAATCTCCAATCAAATGTTGTATTTTGTGGAACATTTGCCACTTCACAGTGTCTTGAACGAAAAGGGACTTGAATTGTTTTCTTTGATTTTAATTATTTTCACAAGATATAATTCTGCATCAATTGATGGAGTTACACGTGGCATAAATAATGATAATCTGCTAAGACTTTTCCTGCAGCTACTCCATTAGCTCTAAAAATTGCATTGTCACTACCGTTTCTTACTAGAGTAATTTAATGTTTTAATCCGTAAACAACTTTATCATAATCATCACAGAATCCAAAAATATATCATAGAGGAATACGAAATACAAATGTACCTTTTGCAGTTGACTTTTGAATTATATATTGCTGCCTTATTGAAAATCCTACGTTATTAACTAAATCTGCTGTTAATGTATTATCTTTGTACCACAACTGATCCAATCCTTCTGACAATTGAAAGTCATTTGGATTTTTTAGAAATCCAAGTATTGTGATTACTTGACCTGGATGACTAACTAATTCTACTACTGCATCTGAGAATCTATAATCTATTCTATTAAATAAATGCATAATACCATTGTGTGTTAGTGTTACTGCATCTGTATAAGCATAAGCATTTCCATCTGCTTTTAGAAGTCGTCCTTCAACCTCTAAATATGCATTATATGGATGTAAATACGAATCACTATTTTCAATAGAAGTTTTTTTTTCTCTACTAGTAGTGCTATTCAAGTCAAAATTAAAAGGTGGCTGAAATTCTGATTCTTCATATCTTCTAATACCTTCATCAATATTTATTTCTTCAGTAATATTCAATATGTTAGATTTTGCCATTTTTTATATACAATTTTTTTAAGCTATTTTCATTAATATAGATTTATAGAAGCATATTATTTACACTGTTCTAAGTCCATTACCTTCTTTTTGATGCTTTTTAACTAAGTCTTGTATTCTAATTGGAGTATCATTTGAATGATTAGGCTTTATCAGATTTTCAAGTTTTTGTTTATTTTTAG
Organism: Hydra vulgaris; assembly: GCF_022113875.1. NCBI lineage: Eukaryota > Metazoa > Cnidaria > Hydrozoa > Anthoathecata > Hydridae > Hydra > Hydra vulgaris. Next base: position 16,895,702 of record NC_061158.1, on the reverse strand, counting down.
TTGTAAGCTTTGAGCTATTATTTTTTATTGATGATCCCATCATAATTTTAATAATATCTGCTATTACTTCATTTGATGAATTATCTATAGACTTTATCAGATTTTTAAGTTCTTGTTTATTTTCAGGTGTAAGCTCTTTAGACAAAAGCCCTTTAGATGCTTTATTTATTTTTGTATTATTTTTTTTTACCTTTATTTACTACAACGTTCTTAGCAGTATATATTGCAGAAGTAGCAAGTTCTTTTCCTGCAGACTTTGCAGCATCTATTGCGGTTTTTCCTATATCTGTAGAAGCTGCTTTACTAGCTAAAGTTCTAGATGCTTTTAGTGCATTATTTGATGCTTGCTTCTGAAACATAGTCTTCATAAGAATTAAAATTCCACTTCCACCAATAACATAGTTGTGTGTATATCCTTCGTTATTTATATGTAACATTTTATTTACTGTATATTTTAATTTAATTTATTTTGCTTAGCTAATCAAAACAAATCATAAGTTTTTTTCTTTTCTAATTTTTATTTATACCTAAATTCATAGTAGACAATCTATTCTTCATAGCAGATAATACTCTACCCAGCCGGCACAACTCAGAAAAAAGTTACGCTTGGTTTCTGTTGCGTTTTTAAAACCTTCTAAAACAAAAAGAATAACACGTATTATAAATGGTTTTTATTCCGTGAAATTAACTATTACTATTTACCATAAATACCAGTTAAAGTATTAATGGTTTCATCGTTATGGAAACGTAGTATTATATTGTAATAACTTTCCGTAACGAATGTGAAACCACTGATAAAAACATGCACCATTTAAATTTGACTTAAAAACCTCAAAAAACTCGTGTTAAACTCTAGTAAAACTGCCCGTAATATACAGGTGCTTTTGGTTTACGCATGGATCGTGAAAAACACGTGCCTATATAAGTTTTATTTCCGAAAAAGAAGCTAGATGTGCCAGTAGGGTAGTTGCATCTGAAGATTCTACTCGTCTAACTAGATTTTTAATACTATCAAATATTCCACTTCCACCAATAACATACTTGTGTGTATATCATTCGTTATTTATATCTAACATTTTATTTACTACATATTTTAATTTAATTTATTTTTAGTATCGATAGTTACTTAGTTTACTATTTTATTCAATTATTTCTCTCGATAAGCGTGCATTTTCTTTTAAAAATTTAGAATGTCTACTGAACAGCAATCTCTCTTATATGATATGTAATATTTACCTCTTCATCTTGTAAATTTAGTATATGACCATCTTGATCAATTAATGTTGTTGTCATACGTAAAACTTTTTTTGCTGTAATCCGATGATAAATTGCATTATTTGGTTTTTCTATAATTTTAAAACCAGGTTCTACAGCTAGGCAAAATCTATATATAATATTTGAAACACTTCCATTTAAATATGATCCTGTTATAATATTATTTGTTACATACATAGCATTAACATGATTTATATCTACTAAATTATCTGATTTATAATAACCTACTGTTGAATCGTATGTTATAAGTTTACCATCATTATCTTTATTTTTAAAACCTAAAAGATCTTTAATCGAATAATTATCAGAAAACTGAATTTTAATATTACTTTTTTTTTATCAATAAGCAATATTGACTTCTCACTAGTAGGATCTGGTTCAATCATAACAGATGTTGGAGTAAGTTTAACATTATTATATTTATTTGGATCAATTTTTTATTAATTATTAGGAGAATCTGTTAGAGTAGACATTACATAATTAGATATAACTTTATTTATAGTTAAAATTTCATATGATCCTGTTGGGAACTTAATTTGCTAAAAAATTTGATTATCACTATCATCTACAGTAATACCCATAGTGTTGTTAACTCCTTCAACAATATTTAGGAAACTGTTACAAGTTTCTAATTGAACTACAGCCATTTCATACTCTTTATTTACATCGAGATCAATAGCTTCTGGAAATGTACTTTTTATAATAGTACCTTCTATATCTATACACATGCTCATTTTATATAAACACTATTCTTTTAAAATCCTTTCAAGATAAATAGTTAAATTACTTTACTTCTTTTAAATGAAATTATATTATTAATCTTTCTTTACTCATATCTATAGCATGACGATCATCATCCACTATTTTAACTGTCATTTTTTCAAGTGTGTTTGTTCTTAATGGAAAATAACTTTTTAAATTTGGTTCTTCAACAAGGCTCATACCTGAAGGACGAGTAATGGTTAGAAATGTATGCATTACAGTAGTTTTCTTACCATTTATATTTTTTCCATCTACAATATTATTTAACATATGTAAACACATTGTTTTAGTTGAAATACTATAGTGAATAGTTTCTAATCTTATAAATGCCATTTCGTATTTTTTTGTTTTATCAAGTTCAATAATAGGATCAAATTGAATTGTAGTGATACTTGATTTATTGTTATGTACTTCAATATCCATTCTTTAATATTTATAATAATCATTTAAATTATTATAAATCATTTTATAATTTATTTACATTATTTTTATTTCTAATTTTACTTGTATAGATTGAATCGTTGAGCCGATATAAACACCTTCAATTCTTAAACAATCAACAATATAACATCTTTTTTTAATAAGATTATGCCTTGAAATTTTATCATCACCTGCAGATCTAAATACAGTCTCCATCTTCAGGTCTTTACCTTCTGTTGGTTTTTTGCAAAAATAACAGGAGGTTTATTTTCATTACATTTTAAAATTTTAAAGTTCTAAGTATTAAAACTCTTCACTTAATTTTTTAATTGTTTTTCTTTGACTTTATCTTTACAAAATTTCTCAATAGATAAAATTATTGTAATAAATTTTTCTTCTTCTTCAGTCTTTCCTTTCATTTCATTAAAGCAAACAAGTGGAATTGAATGTTCAGTAAGTTTATTCGTTTTTGGATCTCTACTGCAGCCAACTCCATATGAAAATAATTTTGGTGTTTAGACTATTAGTGCTTTTCTAGTTCTATTGTAACAAATTCTCATTTTTTGATAATGAACAGGTTTATAATAATCAATTACTTCATCAGCTCATAATTTTGTCTCATCAAAATTTTCAATCTTTACATATGACATTTTTATATATACAAGAATTTTTTTATGTCATTTTATTTTTTATATTATTGTATTAGTATTATGTTGTAAAATGATATAAAAAAATATTTATATTCATAAAATAACATATTTAAATAAGCGTAAAATGTATTTGAATTATGAAAAGTATATCAGATCTACAATAACTATTAATATTAATTTAGATTTAGAACATAGAGCAACAAATAAAAATGGAAATATTGAAGTATTTGCACAGGAAGATTTTGTAGGAAAATCAAATTCATATAATAACATTTCTTTAAAGTGCGGAGTTAAAATAGATGAAGAGCATGTATCAGTTGCACTTGCAGAAAAATATAAACCATATTTAAACTTGATAAATTCTGTAATAGTAGAGTCTACTGATGATATTCTCATAACTTTATACAATAATGATAAAGTAGGTAAAAATATTATAAAAGAGATTTTTCATTATATATCTCATCTTATAATGGGGTCATAAATACAACTTATATATCTAATAAAAATGTTGAAACAGTAAAAGAACTTAACGGAGTCTGGATCCCTTCGGGATCTAGCAAAGCATTGATACCTTTGGTATCTAGCGAAGAAATAGAAGAATCAAAAGAAGAATCTAAAAAAGATAAAAACAATGTTAAATCTATATTATCAGGTATGGGAGATTTATTTATAGATAATTTATTTAATCAAGATAATACTAAATCTAATTCTTATGGATCCTATGGATCTAATACTCTTAAACATGATTTATTAAAGTAAAACTTGTATCATATTAAAAATAATTTAAAAGAAATGTTTTCTTTATAAAAAAAGATGGAATATAATAGGGACAATAAAAACAAAGAATGTAAAAATGAAGAATGTAAAAGTATTTATCCAGATATTAGTCAGTTTGGAGTTGATCCAACTGCACCACCTATATCTATAGATCAGCAATATCGATTTGATAAGATAAGTGAAATTCAAAGTAAAATAGAATGTGAGGAAGTAGAAGGTCTATGTTAAGTAAAAAGTATCATAGAGCTGTAAGAATCATTTCAGCAATTGATAATTCATTGTTAGCTTCTACTATGACATTAGGAACTGTTGGAGTCGGTTTTTTAGCAATTATTGTAGCAGCCCCAGTGGCTACTGCATGTGAAGGAGCTGCATTAGGTATGGGTTTAATGTCATTAATAGGATCTAAAGTTATTAAAAAATTTAACTTGAAAGAAAAAAAGCATAAAAATATTAAAATGTTAGTTGATGCTAAATTAAATACAATAAGTGATCATATTTCTAAAGCTTTAATAGATTGGTGTATTGATAATATAGAGTTTAAAATGATTATGACAGAGTTTGAAAAGTTTCAAGTCATGCTAGAACAAATTAAATCAAAATCTAAAAATTAAATAGATGAAAATACTAAGGAGTCATCAATAGATATGGGTAGATATGAAATTTGCTATGGAATTGTTAGAAAGAAGATTCAGTAAGAATCAAAATATAAGTATGATAAATAATACTTTAAAATAATTTGTATTACTTGAACATATACTATGTATTACTTGAACATAATATATGTTAAAGGGATTTAAAAAATTATTGATTATATAAAATGTCATACGTGAAAGTTACTGATATTGAAAAGAGAGAAAAAACAGTAAAAAACTTGATAGATTAAAGAAAAGTGTATATCAAGATTCTATAAATGAAAAGTTTGGTGGTGATACTCTACAGAATAACTTAGAAAAATTGTACAAGCCAATAATAGATAGCCAATCTGGTATAAAAGAAGGCTTATCTAAATTAGAAAATAAAGCTGATCAATTAGCAATTACTTTTTCAAATCCTGAAGTAATACCTGAAACTAAAGCATTAATGCCACCTGAAGTTATAATTAACATAACATTAGGAGCTATTGCATCAAGCTATCTAAAGTTATATACTGCTAATAACAGTGAAAGAGTATCAGATACTACATTCGGTATACATTACAATGAAGATAATGAAAAATTTTACATTGGTAAAAAATCGATAACTATTGAAGGTGATGATATAACTATTGAAAGTAAAAAATACATTGGAACTCCAGGTCTTTGCGAGCTAATAGTAAAATCTCATCATGTTAAATATACTAATGATGATCGTAAAACGTATCAAAATTTTTTAGATCAAACAGATGCAGTTCACTCTGATGTAATGCCAAGTAAACCTAGATCATCCAGAGGTTATAAATACACTGAAATAATTAAGTCTATCTGGGAAGAGATAATTGGAAAATATGGAAAAGGAGTCATCATTCTTCCTAGTGATCCAAATGCGCTCTTTGATAAGCTTAAATTACGCATTGCTGCTTTAAAAGCAGGTAATACTTGTGCTAGAAATGAAGCTGTTTCTATTTGTGATGAGTTATTACGACAGGGTGATATAGATAACGATGAGTATAATTCACTACAGAGAGCAATCTAACAAATTAATTATTTATGCATATAAATTAAATAAAATTATTGCATATATAAAAATAACAATATATTATGATACTCTTTTAAACATTTCAAAAAAGCAATTAAATCTGTGACTAATGCTGTTATAAAACTAACACATCAAGATCTAAATGGTGAACATAAAATAGCTTTAACAGATTCACAACTCATCTTTTGGCATATCACTTGAAACATGATCTTTATAAATATGATTTACATTTTTTGAATCTTGTTTAATCAAGCATATAAAATTTGCATTTTATCTTATAGTCTTCCTAGGTAACTCAAAATAATTTTGTGCTAAATGGAAACAATCTACATTACTATGTCTTCCTCTTATATAGTACTTTTCACACTTATTTTGCTTTATTAATTGTAAATCATCAAATATCATTAAATTATTTTTATTAGAATCAATATCTTCTGGTTCTGGGACATCATCTGCTGTTTCAAAAAACTTGTATTCAATAGCTGTTTTCTCTTTTAAATTTTTTGAAATGTCTTTAATAATAAACTCTGGACTTGCATTTTTTTTCTTATTTCATCTTGTAACTCGAATAGATTAAGAATAACTTTTTTCGGTATTCTTTTTTCAAAGAAACTTTTTAATATTTTGTATTCTGGTTGAAAAAGAGATTTACCAAAAACTTGCAAATTATTGTAATCTAACCAATCATGATTTAAAAGAAAGTTCAATAATAAAGTAGTTTTTCTACAACTTGACTTTCCAACAATGGAAACACCATGAAAATAAAGCAGTAAATAAAGCAAATCAAAAGCTAGGTCAGATCAAACACACTTTTAAATATTTAGACGAAAAAACAATGAAACTCTTGTTTATAGTCTTAGTACGTCCACATTTGGAATACGCAGCTCCTATCTGGAATCCTTATCGTCAGTATGATAAAGATAAACTAGAGTGTGTCCAACAAAGAGCTTTTAGAATTAAAATTTTGAAAGGATACAGTTATGAAAAGAGGTTAAAGAAGTTGGATTTACTATCGTTGGAGAACAGAAGAAGAAGGGGTGATTTGATACAAATGTTCAAATATTTGAAAGGGTACGATATTATAAATTTTTACACAAAACCCGAAATGCTTGATAACGGATATAAAACTAGAGGTCACAATAGTTAACTGAGAAGGCAATATACAGGAAATATAAAACGACATAATTTTTTCACAAATAGAGTAGTAAACGACTGGAACAATCTTGAACCAAAAACAATAGACGCAGTCAGTATCAACCAGTTAAAAAAAAATTGGATGAACATTTTAAATACTAGCTTTTATTATGTTTGTATGTTAGTGTGTTACAGCTGTTAAAGTTACAAACTCTACGTAGTTTGGACTCATCACTCTTTAAGTGTACAGCACTATTATATATATTATATTATAACAATAATTCCTCTAATACTTTTAGGTAATAATTTGTTAATATTACGTTTACTTTTATTTACATTCCTTGGTAAATCTATTATATCCATTTTTATATATGCAAGAAAATTATTTATATCATTTTTCATAAATATTAAATTCAAAAAATGATATAAAATAAATACGTGTATATAAAAATGTACTGCGTTAAATGTAGAAACAAAACAGATACACTCAATTTACAAAGTGTTGTTAGTAAAAACAATAGAAATATGTTACGTGGAAAATGTGCCATTTGTAATAGAACAAAAACTCAATTTACAAAAGGAACTAAAGAAGGTGATTTAGTAGAATCTATTAGTTCATTTACAAAGAATAAAAAATTACCATGGGCAAAGTTCCCAGGTGAAATGCATTTACCAAGTATGAACTATGCAGGACCTGGCACTAATTTAGATGAAAGATTAACTGCTACTGATACACCTAAAGAATGGAGTAAGCCTGTAGATAGAGTTGATAAAGCAGCTTATTTTCATGACCTTGCTTTTAAATATAATCAATATACTTCAATGAAATAATGCTTAAACAAATGGATGCTATACTAAATTCTATACAGCGTGAAAAATTAGAACGAAAGATTATAAAACCTATCTTATCTGCTAAAACAAAGTTTGGTATGGGTGTAAGTCCAAAAAACTGCAAGCGATCAACAAAAAAAGCAAAAACCTGAAATAGACTAATGAACTTGCAAACAAACTTCATAAACCTGTTGTAAAACATTTTAGAAAAAGAAATGTAATTTCAAATGGAATTGACAACATATAGGCTGCTGATGTAGTTGACATGCAAGCTTATTCTAAAATCAATGACGGTATGAAATACTTATTGATGGTAATAAATGTATTTTTAAAGTACGGATGGATCGTTCCATTGAAGACTAAAACTGGAATTGAGGTTGCTCATGCTTTCAATAAAATTTTTAAAGAAAGAAAGAAGAGGTATTTACTATATCACAAGTTCAGTACACAGATCCACCAACTTATAAAATCATCGACAATCATAGTGAAGAAATACAAAGTACTTTTTATGAACAAGAACAACAAAAAAAGAATCAAGAGATATTTAGAATTGAAACGGTTATTCGTAAAACAAGGTAATAAGTCATTAGTAAAGTGGTATGGCTATCCTGATACTTTTAACTCATGGGTTGATTATAAAAAATTGAAATATCTCTAATAAAATCTCTAAATAATTATCTTGCATTTAAAAAAGATGCAAAACTCAAATATTAATGTAAACGTATACGTAACAGCTACTTCTGTAAATACCACTGTAACAACTACTTCAGCTACAAGCAAATGATGTGTATAATACAAGAAAAAAATTATAAAAAACATATAATAAAAATTTATTTGAAATGAGTTAAATAAATTTCTTTACATAATAAAAAGAATGATGGATGATGAAGATATAATGCAAGTAGGAGCAAAAGATATAATGCGACAAATAAGAAAAAAGATGAAAAAGATAGAAAAGAAGAAAAAAGAAATAGAAGGAATGCAAGTAGGCATAAAAGAAGTAGAAAATATTGAAAATAATATTTAAAAAGAAATGAAAAAGATGGAAAAGATGAAAAATTTGGTAGAGATGATGAAAATAAGCATAGAAATGATAAAAAATAGAGAAGGAACAATGCGAGAAGGAATAAAAGATAGAAAAAGAGAAAATACTAGTAGAAAGAATGCAACATAGAATAAAACAAATAGAAGATAAGAAAAAAGAAATAAAGAGAATGAAAATAATCGCAAATGAGATTAAAAAATATGTAATATATTCTGTAATAGATTAGATTTCATAAACAAGTCACGTGACCGATGACGTCACACATGTTCAATAAGAAACGAAATTGACAAACGAAAACTGATTTTTAAATTTAAAAAAATTGATTTAAAAATTCATTTCTTAATTCTAAAATTTTTACACAATGGATGACATTGCACCATAAATTTAATTAAACTTATGGTTGAATAGATGGTTGAAAATGAAAATGAGGCAGAACTCTCCTTCTTCTATTACTCATTTAGCGTAATACATGTTTTTTTTTTTTTTTTTATAAGCATATGAAGTTTTTGAAACAGGCTCGGGTATGCTTAAGCAAAAAGTTAAAAGAGGCTCAAAAATAAGCTTAAACTTAAGCATATTTATAATAAAATATGCTTATTTCAATACTTTCTAAAAATGCGTGCGTTACTAAAGGTTAATGGTTATAAGAAAAATAAAAAGTCGACTTTAGTACAGTATAATAAAAAATAAAAAATATACTTTATACAAATGCTATCAATGAATTAATAAAATAAATAAAATTTGAAATAAATGAAATAATAAAGTAAATAAGTTTTTTAAATGGTTTATCGAGGCTCAGGAATATGCTTACATATGCTTATTTTTTTTCCAAATCTGAGCCTCCACATGCTTATAAATGTTATGCTTAAAAAAAAGAACATGTTCTCATATAATGTAATATTTTTTATGCTGATTATTTCTCTATCTTTTTGGATATTTTTCATAGCTTTGCAGCGAAAAAAAAAATATCTCATATAGTTTGATCTCACATGTGAGCCAACATCGCGAGAATATCTCTATTGTCAGCAATTATAGTCACATATTTTCCATTTTGTAAAATTCAATTCCTTTTGTAGCAATGGTTCTATCAGAGCCCCCTTCGCGTTTGACTGTTATTTGACCTTTTCCTATTAGCTTTATTCCAGATGCTTTGATCAAAGCAGTTTTGTTATTGCTGTTTGACAGAAATCAGATTTTTTTAAAGTTGACTTGGTTTTTGTTTGGAATACAATGTTGACAAACTTTTTCTCTTTCCTTTGATGTTTTTGATCTTAGATGGATGGTTTATAACTATAAAAAAAAATCAAAATTTGTTTACCTTACTTCTTGGTAATATTTGTACAATATTGTAATTTTGATAATGCTAATGTATTTAAGATATTGCAAACATAGTTTTGCTGTTCTGGATGAACTTGAAAGCTGTGTTTTTAAATTTCAACAAGATTTGTGAAGCTTTAATTACACTGCTATTATTTATTCTTTAAAAATCTAAAATTCCCTGGACGCACTCTTGATACATTTTTTCTAGAGAATCATCTGCTTCATCTTTAGCGCTTTTTAAAAAAATGTAGGTTCATTTTTTTAAAAAGCGCTAAAGATGAAGCACTTCTTCTAAAGAAGAAGTGCTCTGGTTACTGCTTTACTAGATAGAGTGACGGAGTTGCTTGCATAAATTAGTTCGAGTAATCTATTCTGCCCTGATCCCTCTATGACCATACCAATACTTTTTAGGAAGCTCAATAATATGCAGAATTCTTTCAATCAAATGACTATATCCAATTGCTTTGACTTTGAATTTTGTAAGTTTTTAACAGTAATAGTTGATCAAAAGTTACAGTAGGTGCCCCAGTCAAAAAGTATTATAATCAATATCAATCCTTTAGAACCTATAGGATTCTGATAGGATCTATAGAATTCCTAAAGGCTGTTATAGGATTCCTGTACAACCAATATGATACCTATAGTAATGCAACTGCAATCCTTTGGATTCTATAAAATTTAAATAGAAAGATTAAAACTGCTATAGTGTTAGTAGTGTTATACTATATAAATCATATAATTTTTACAAGATTTATAAGACTTATGTAGAAATAAACCAGTATCCTAAAAAAAGCAATTGTCTTTAATAAGTCCTATTAGATTTTATAGGCTTTTTAAATGTAAAATACAACTTTCTCACTGTAAATTTATAGTCAGCTAACATTACATGATTGGACAACATTGTATTTGTCCCGTCAAAATCAAGCAAATTATAACTTAATGGAATGTAATTATTCCATTAGGTTTTAATTTGCTTAAAATTATTTTGCGTTTCGTAAAAACTTTTTATTAATTAAGTACATTTTTTTGATTAGGGGAGAGTGGGGTATTTGCGAACAGCAAAGCAGGAATGAGAATTAAAGACAATTATTACTATATATTGGTGATATTTATTGCTTGTTATTTAGTCTAACCATATGGTTAGAACCATTCAAAAGCATTTTTCATAAATCTTATTAAAAAATAAAAAATTCGATCAAAAACAAAACCTTTGGTGTTTGGTATTAGCCTACGTACGTGGGGTAATTCCTAACATAACTTGAGGTAATCATATACACTATTGGTTTATAGCGAATAAAATGTTGATCAAAGCAAATCAAACTTAATTGAAGCGTTAAAATATTATTGAATAAAATTTTAAACAAATCAAACGTTAAAGAAACAAATATCAATAAATTTTATTCAAACTAAATAAAATGTTACATCATTGAAATGTCAAATATCAATAAATGTTATTCATAAATTATTACATCATTAATTAAGTGCAAAAATCACAGAGAAAACCTCTGGATGTGCTTGTACAACTTGTGCACTTCTCGTGAGACCCCAGCTTACATTTGCAACACATAATCTAGTCTTCCGTGGGTGGATCATAATACTTTTCTTCACAAATTAAACAATAGCAATCATTTTCTTTATCATCTCTGATTATTTTTTACTTTTTTGGTACATTATTAGCCTCAAACTTAATAAAGTTGGTTCCACCCTTCTTTTTTTTACCTGAAATTTTTTTACTACTTGATCCTTCCTACTTTTCTTTTGCTGCTTGTTCTCTAAAAAATTTCTCATTGGAGAACTAGTAATAATAGTTGAATGTTTCTGTCTTAGACTTTCTCTGGTTTTCCTTTAGCAAATTAGGTACAATAATAAGTATTTAAAAGAGATATTGGCTGATTTGATTTAATTAAATACCAGTTCAGGGGATACATTCACATCAGGTGACAGACTTACACTAAAAGGGTTCAATGACAGATTAAGTAACACTTCAGATGATTTGGCTCGAGTATCTGATTGACTAATTGCGTTTACCTGGGATTCTGAACTTTGAATATTATCAGGTTATGACGTTTCATGTGTAATAATACTGATTGGAAACAAATCATTGAATTTTGTGGGACCTAACGGATAAATATCAGCTGCTCGAAATCCATTGACTGCTTTTTTAATATTGCTTAAACGATTAAAAGCTTTTGTAAATAGCTCAACACCTTCATATACAGTAATTTATTGGCCTATGTTTGTTTCCATAAAAATATTAAATTCCCTGTTGTATGCAGATTTGAGTGGACCAAAGTATGTTAAATCTTATGATTGCATTCTATAGGAAATGTGTGATGGAAGTGATAACAATACAATTCCATTTCCACGACAGAATAGATAGCAATCAAGGTTAATTCTCATAGTTATTCAGGATTAATAACACAGGTCCGTCTTTGATTGCTTTAGCAAATGAGATAAAGTGATTAAGCCAGTCCACAAATCAATTTTCATTGATCCAAACTGAGTCACTGACCGTGGAAAGTATACCTGCATTACCTCCCCGCAACAACTGATCATTCATGCGTTTCCTTTCAAATACAAAAAATGGAGGAATATACTTTCCTGAAGCACTAAATGCACATACAGTTATCAATCTTTGCAATATTTTTTGATTTTACAAAAGCGTTTGACCTTGTCGATCACAAAAAACTACTACTGAAGTTAATAAATATTCTACCAAGCTGGCTTATATTCCGGATTGCAGTTTATTTATCTAACAGACGCCAAAGAGTAAAAACAAGTGACCACACCACTAATTGGAAACATATTCAAGGCAGAGTACTTCAGGGTAGTGTCTTAGGCCCTATCTTGTTTATTCTATCTCGGACATAAACACCTATCTTCCAGCCGAAACCATACTAGAAAAATATGCTGATGACATCCTGACCTACATTATCTACGATAAAGCTCCTGCCAACTTACCTTAATCTATCGTTGCATTCTGGTCTCTGACCAATAGTATGAAGTTCAATAGCTCAAAATGTAAAGTTATTAGAATTAACAGGTGCCCCGTAAGTCATTTTCTACCATCTGTCATACTTAATAAGAAAGAGGTTGAAACTGTCTCCAGTTACAAGTACCTTGGTATCATGTTAAATGAGAATCTCGATTGGGACGAACAATGGGTAAAAGTACACAACACTATAAAATCAATTCCACTTCTACTCAAGCGCCTTAAACAAATCGGTCACACGCAATTCAACCTCCTGCGAATCTACAGGTCTTACGCTATGCAGTTCTTACGTCATGCAGTATTGCCGCAAAAAAAGAGATTCAACATTTCCATAAAAATGCGTTGCATATCATTGGTATTGACTCAACCAATTCAAACCGCTTCAATATTTGTTTTAACATTGAAGAATTATTAGAAAAAGCATGTATAAATATCCTCAAAAAGATCCTTAATGACACATACCATCCAATAACCAATAAACTAGCCCGCACTAATAGTAGAAACCCCGATAGATTTCTGTTTGCTCTTAATAACGCTAACACAACAACTTACCAACAATCCTTCATTCAAAAATACCTTCGTATTCTACGTGATGATGTCAGCAATCTTTACCTGTCACGCAACATTGGCAGCTCAGCTGCATTTTCAACACACAAGTAATTTGTTTAATAAATAGTGTTTATTTGCCTACGCTCTAGTGCTGCTACACTTCTTACATTTTTAGCAAATTGTACAATTCATTATTTGTAATAATAATAATAATAATAATAATAATAATAATAATAACAATAATAATAATAATAATAATAATAATAATAATAATAATAATAATAAAATAATCTACGTGTATTATTTGTACATTTATTGCATGAAACTAATTTTTTTGCATGACTTCTAGTGGGGTATTGAGAATTGGAAAATGTAAAGAAATCGGAAAAAGGAAGGTCGACAAGATTGTTTATAATTTTTTAGGTCATAAAAAGATCGGATCTGACTCTGCGGTGTTCAAGAGAATCGAGTTTTAAAACAGCTAGTCTCGATGCGTAATTAGTGTAAGAAATATGGCATCTTTTACAGGTAATTCTGCTGAAGTATCTTTAGACGTTTTCGATGCAACGTATATCTTTAAGAAGGTATGGACTCCACACTAGGGTGCAAGATTCTAAGATTGGACGCACATAGACCTTGTAGGTTTTTAAGAGGAGATTTGAATCATTACTGATAAAGGTTTTGAAAAGTAAATATAGACGGGCGTAAGCTTTTTTGTCAATACAAGAACAGTGTTTGAAAAATGTTGTGTCAGAAGCTACCGTAATACCAATATCTTCAATACATTTAACAGTCGTTATCGGGGTGTCCAGGCAAAACGAATACGAATGAACAGTTAAAGACTTACTTCCAAAACATAAGTGGAAACATTTTTTGAAGGCTATTTTTTGTTGCCAGTAAGCTGTCTAATCAGAAAACTTTATTAATAATATTTAAGGTCAGCATTGTTATTTTCGTCTCTCGTTTGGTACAATTTGCTATCGTCAGCAAACAGCTTTATTCGAAAATCACCTTCAATACAAGAAACTACATCATTAATAAATAATAAGAATAAAGTCGGAGACAACACAGTTCCTTGGGGTATTCCACTCTTTACAGGTACGTAGTTTGAGTAAGAATTACCAATGCAAACACATTGGGATCGATCAGTTAAAAAGTTGATAATCCAATTTAGAAGTTCATACTTAATGCCGTAACAATTCAGTTTGTACACTAACTTAGAATGCGATACAGAGTCGAATGCCTTTTCGAAGTCAATATAGATAATATCAACTTCCTTTTTCTTGTTAAAAGCTGAGGTCTATTCATTAAGAGAAGCTAACATCTGTGTACATGTAGATCTACGCTTTTAGAACCCAAATTGGTGAATAGAGATAAAGTTATTAAGTTGAAGGTACCTTTTTAAACTATTATCAATAATTGACTCCATAACTTTGCAACTAAAACAAGTCATTGAAATAGGTCTGTAGTTTGTAGATAAGGAGGGGTTACCTTTCTTGAAAATCGGACTTACATATGCGGTTTTCCAAATTTTCGGAATTACACCGGTTAACATTGACAACTCGAAAAGGAGAGAGAACGGGATGGTAATAATAATAGCAATCGACTTCAGGAATAAGGGAGGATACCCATCTGGTGATTTTGATGACTTTGGTGGAAGTTTTTGAAGAGCTGATAGAACAGAATCATAAGAAAATAGGACATTATTCAAAGAATTATCGTGGGATGGTAGGTCTAGCACAGGTTTACTACCGTTGTCAGAAACAAACACTGAAGCAAAAAAGTTGTTCAGAAGGCTCGATTTTTCACAGTTATCAGTACAAAGGGAACCGTCGGGTCTTACTAGTGGCGCAACAGAATTTAAACAGTTAAATTTTGAACTGACGTAAGAATAAAATTGGGTTAAATTGGAGTTGCCTGCAATGTATTTTTCTCGAGCAACACAGTTTTTTGTAATTTCAGCATCGTATAAACGTGAACAATTCTTGTAGTTGATAAGAACAGAAAGGTTATGAGTTCTTTTATAAAATCTGTACAGAGTACGTTTTTTGGACGCTAATTTACAAATAGCAAGGGGTTGAAAAAGCTATTTTTTATTGCATAATGATGGAACGCGAGAAGCAATAGATACACTCAGGACTTTACAAATAGCTTGCCAGAATGATTCAACGTCTGGGTTTTGTTTGGCCAACATATACCAGTTTACGTTAAGTAAGTCGTTATTAATCGAAATATAGTCAGCTTTATAGAAATTGTGAATACTAGATAGTTCACGACGTTTGGAATTCATCAAATTACAATTAAATAATATGGTGGAATGGTCACAAGTGCTGGTGAATGGGGCAGCTGTTTCCACATTGTAAACAATTTTTTTACTATTTGTTAAGATGAGGTCTAACAAATTATTAAGTCGAGTATTGTCAGTTACGAGTTGGGTGAGAGCATTTACAAAACAAGTTTCTACGAAAAAATCATGGCACGCATCACCAAAACTGATAGGATACGACTAGTTTATACGTGGTAAATTAAAATCACCGGTTATTATACATCCAGAATCACACGTTAACAGAAAATTGGAAATCAACTTGCACATGGATTTGGTTTTAACAATGTTAGAAGAAGTACAAGGTGGGTGGTAAATACACAAAAATCTTATCTTGACATGGTTTGAAGAAGCACTTACGTCGATAGAGGTATATTCAGTGTTTTAAAGATCGTCGGGAATTTCCTGACGAATATGGACTGAATGAATATCATTGTGCACCAATATAAGTGAGCCACCACCTTTACCGTCACGTTCATGTCGAAAAACTTTGTAGCCGTTTCCATTTAACAACAACGAGTCTGGAGTAGAGGTGTTTAGCCAAGTCTCTGTGATGAGGATGATATCATGGTTGCCATATTGGAGAAGGTTGTGTAGGTTTTCTAGCTTATTGTTCAGAGGTCTTGCATTAAAATATGCACAATTTAACGTTCTGACAGTGGTTTCCATGATGGTAGAAGATTGTAGTGGTCAATCATTCAATAACTTTTTATACATGGTTTTTTCTTTTGGTGATACAAATAAGTAACGTTTCTCGTTTGATGATTCTTCAACGTTGATACAGCAAATTTGTTTAGTGGCGGTGAACGACATAACAAAAAGGATTATTGAGGAGGCCTGTTTCATTAAGTTCGTCGTTATGTGCTTTTAACGTTTTGCGTTGCTCTTTGAATTCCGTTTGCTGTGCCGGGGTTAGGTCTTCGCGAACGAAAACACAATTAAACTCATCGACTGAGTGGCGATAGCACGATTAAAGTACCTCGTTTTGTCCATCTTCACTGTCTTCATTAATAAATTCGGGGTAGGCCCGCAACTCTTAGGTTTTGAATTTAGTCTTCGAACTGAATTAATAACCATAGAAGCTCCACAAGCATTAAAGTATTCGGTAAAGATGGTTATGTCATTTTTAGTTTCGGATTTGTCAAGACCAGCAACGATGACATTTTTGATGCATATTCGTTTCTGTCCTTGGCGTCGGCAGCCACCATGTTTATAACTTGGTGGCTTTCTTTGGATGATTTTTTTAAGACGGAAGTAAAAGTCTTCGTGGGATCGTTTGTTTTATTCATTAAATCAATACTAAGCTTGGTCAATGTCCAACTTGGTTAGGTCAGACTTCAGCTTGGCAATTATAGAGTCTTTTGACGCTAAGTTGTTCTCAAGTTTCAGTATTCGAATTTGTAAGCTTGATACCTGTTCGTTTAAATTTGCTTCAAGTGCGAAAAACTTTTTATCAATATCTTGCAGTTGTTTAGCCGAGAATATTTTCAAAATTGCGTTTCAATCAAATATATATGTATATATATATATTTATATATACATATATATATATATATATATATATATATATATATATATATATATATATATATATATATATATATATATATATATATATATATATATATTATCACACAGGGACTGTATATTAGGCCGGATCATAAAAATTAATTTTTTTTAGAATTTGTGAAAAGTGGCGTGATATAGTGTTGTTTAATATTTACAAAAAAAATATTTCTAAAGAATTGATTATACTTTGCATTTTTAAGTTTTAAGGTTTTATATGCTAAGTATATTTACTTTAGTACATGCATTAACTGAAACATGCATTTAACCCTAATACTAGATATAATCCCAAGGTTATGAAATTGAACCAAAACTATACCTACCTAACTAAATTAACCCTAATGGTATGATTAACTCCAACGCTATTATAATTTTATATTATTATATTATTCTATTTTTATATGATTGTTTATTAATTTCTGCTTTTATCAACTGATTGCAGAATTTATCCGTCTCATCTTGTATTTTTAGAAATTAACTGAAATTCTGATATGTTATAAAATTTTAAAACAATAATGATTTCAAGATCTAAAGCTTCAAAGAATCGTCATATACTTTTTGGAGAAGGTCGTGAATTACCCAATTTTTGCTTGCCAACCGACAAGCAAGTAGGCAAAACATACTTGTCTGAGAAGAATTATGAAACTGAACCACTACAGTCTGTTTGTAAGAGACTAGCAGAGAATTTTTTTCAGATATGGATTAAAGCATCAGTTCCTACTATAAGTCTTCGAGGCATAGAATTACAGCTGGAGAAGTACATAAGCGTTGTTCAGAAAAAAATTCGATCAAAGTCTGCAACAGTCAAACAAGATGAAATAGAAAAAGATCTTGACACATTGTTTGACATTTGTTCGTGTAAATGCAAAGAACTTTTGTCTTGTTGCTGTCCAATGGTTCTGAAGGTGCCAGCAATTGAGCATGACTTCCTTACTGATCAATGCACTATACGTGTTGGCAGAATAGCTGGAATCGACAAGAAGGAATCCGCACGTGCTGAGAGGCGTTTAAAACAAAAATCTGTTTCATTATCGAAGGAAGAGACTGCAGTTAAGTGTGCCAGAGTCGTTGATGCATCTGATAATGAATCAGATAATGAAACAGACAACAATTCTGACACCGAAACTTATTCCCCCTCCGTATCAGATGTCGATACCAAAGTCACATCTACTCGTCTGAAAAACCGTTGTTTAAAAAATATTGCTCTACAAGCAGATGGTTTTGGCATATCAGATAGAGCAGTTGCCGCGATTGTATCAGCAACTCTGGTTGATTTTGGTATAGAACATAGGGGGCCAGTGGATCGGAATAAAATTCGCAGAGAACGAAAACTACTGAGAACATCCTGTAAAAATGCTGATTGTAGATTTACTGGATTGTATCTTGATGGAAGGAAAGATCAGACTTTAAAACTTGAGGGGGATAGGCAGACTGTGATTTCTGAGGAACATATTTCCATTTGATCAGAGCCAAATTCTAAGTATGTTGATTATTGTACGCCAAAAAGTGGATCAGCCAAATCCATTGCAGATTCAATAATTGATACTGTTGACTGCAGAACCTTGTTTGTATTGGTTCTGATTCAACTAACGTTAATACTGGTTTAAACAATGGAGTTATACGCAGAATGGAAATTGAACTTGGTCGACCACTGCACTGGTCCATTTGTCTTTTACATCTGAACAAGCTTCCTTTGCGACATCTTTTTCATTCCTTAGATGGTGCAACAACTGGACCCCATTCATTTAATGGACCAATTTGCAAGTCTATTTCAATGTCTGTTCAGAAACCCATAGTCAGCTTTGCCATAATTGTTGGTGAACCTATTATATGCGATAAGCAGTTGTTAAGCAGTGATCAACTGTACTTTTTTGAAATTGTTAATGCGGTGAAGACAGGTGTTGTACCAGATAGATTTAATTCTAGAACACCTGGGCGACTAAACCATGCAAGATGGTTGACACTAGCAAACCGTGTTCTACGCCTCTATATATCTACTAAAGATCCATCAAATGAACTAATACTTTTGGCTAAATTTATTGTGAATTCATATGCGGTTGTTTGGTTTGACATTAAGAAACATTTAAACTGCTGGAATGCTGCTCCACACTATTATAAAATGATAGAAACATCACGATTTCTTCCTGTGCGTTATCGAATAATTGTTCAGCAAGTTTTGAAGCGCAATAGCTACCCGGCTCATATCGAGAGCATTATTCTGGCTATGCTCAAAGACAACCGTCAAGTGATCCGTAAGCTTGCGTTGAAGAGAATTCTTTGTGCTCGTGAAGATGACATACCAAATCGAAAATTTCAACTCCCTGAGGTACGATTTCAAGCGACTAGTTATGAAGAACTGATTGTCTGGCAAACACAGCCCCGCTTGGAACCTGTTCTGACAAAACATACTCCAACTGTACAAATATTGGCATGGCTTTCGTCAGTTGAAGACATAGTTATTGACATTGAGCCATTTCCATGTCACAATCAAAATGTTGAACGTGTGATTAAAATTGTGGCTGAATCAGCATCCAAAGTTTATGGTCATGAAAATCGTGAAGGCTATATTCGCGTTCAAATGGAGCGCCACAAGTGGATGCCTCACTTTGACACAAAATCTGAATTTAAGAACATTTAAGTATAGTTTCTAATCAACGTTTACTAATGATATATTGTTTTAACTGTTCAAATAATTTGAATTTTATTATACATTCAATCAATAAATAATGTAACAAATGAGCGTTTTTAAGTTAATTTATTTGAAAACTTCAAAGGTAAAAATGCAAAGTATAGCAAAGTAGTAGCGAAAAACGGTTTGCAGCATCGCATTCAGCGTATTTAAGAGTCAATTACTGGAAATTCCCGAAGAAATTTTCCAAATTTTTTTAAGTTATGATCCGGCCTACTGTATATATATATATATATATATATATATATATATATATATATATATATATATATATATATATATATATATATATATATATATATATATATATATATATATATATAATATATATATATATATATATATACTTATTAACACAATAAACTTTGAAAATTTAAATGTGTTTTTTTCCATCAATATACTTTAATATAATAACTTTTCTACGTATAAAATTGACTAATAATAAGTTGGTTACTAATATTAGTAAATATATACAAATTTTCGTAAATATATTTATTAATTGTTAAATAAATCCTTTCTCTATTGCTAAAAATATAAGTGTAGCACCTCTTGATTGTGTTATGAATTCTTTCTTGAAGTAGTCAAATACATTGGCTTTAGGCACCGAATAAGCTAAAGAGGTTTGACTTAATGAAAAAACCCTATCTTTCACGTTTTTTCTGGCCTTTTTTAAATTCTCTAGCCTATATTTTATTTTAGTTTTTCTAATGTAATTTCGTGGCATCTAAAATAAAAAAGAAATTAAAATAACATAAATTTATTTGCGTAATACTGATAACATTGGTCAGATATTGGTCAGCATTTGTCGGATACAATTTAAAAAAAATTCGCTAAACATGTTGAAGCTTTTTAGTCTTTTTTGCCTTTGTTATTTACATAATTAAAATATATATATACATATATATATACATATATATATATATATATATATATATATATATATATATATATATATATATATATATATATATATATATATATATATATATATATATATATAATATAGTAAAAATAACTCATCTATTTATTAAATTTAAATATATATATACATATATATATACATATATATATATATATATATATATATATATATATATATATATATATATATATATATATATATATATATATATATATATATATATATATATATATATATATATATAATATATATATATATATATATATATATATATATATAATATAGTAAAAATAACTCATCTATTTATTAAATTTAAGTAGTTTCACTTTCTCTGTAGGGTGACCAGGATACTTTCTGATACTACAGAAGGTAAAAGTACGAATTGAATACAAAATTAAATAAGTGTTTTTTACTAATTTATTAGTACTCTGTCCTTTATACGC
Source organism: Hydra vulgaris (assembly GCF_022113875.1). NCBI lineage: Eukaryota > Metazoa > Cnidaria > Hydrozoa > Anthoathecata > Hydridae > Hydra > Hydra vulgaris. The sequence continues at coordinate 16,874,327 of NC_061158.1, read as the reverse complement.
TTTTGAGAGCATTGAGAACTTTATTTGTAAAATATAATAACATTATTTACACGCATTGCTGTTTACGCACACAGACTCACACACATATGTAAGTATTATATATATATATATATATATATATATATATATATATATATATATATATATATATATATATATATATATATATATTATATATATATATATATATATATATATATATATATATATACATATATATATATATATATATATATATATATATATATATATATATATATATATATATATATATATATATATATATATATATATATATATATATATATATATACATATATATATATATATATATATATATATATATATATATATATATATATATATATATATATATATATATATATATATATATATATATATATATATATATATATATATATATATATATATATATATATATATATATATATATATATATATATATATATTAGGGTGGATCAATTTTCATAGCAAAAAAAAAAAAGTTTAAAAATCAATATTCCTGAGACACGAGTTGATGTCTATTAATTATAAGATGAAAGTAAAAAAATATTTTTTCATTTCGATGAAATCTTGAGGTTCCTCTTTGGATTCTAAATCCTTGACGGATTCTAATACTTTTGAACTTTTTTTTTCTAAACTATATCAACTTTGGATGCAAAAAAAGCAGAAAAAAATGCTTGTTTTATCAATAATAATTTTGTTAAAAAAAATTTTTTAATAAAAAAAATATTTGCAAAAATATATATAGTTTTGAATTAAAACAAATACTATATTCAAAATAAGCGTATTATTCTGCTTCTTTTGAGTACCAGGTTGATATAGTTTAAAAGAAAAAAGGTTTTAACAATATTAGGATCCGTCATAAATTTAGATCCAAAAAACCTCTAAAACTCATTTAAAATAAAATAAAAAAAAAGTAAGGTTTTTTTTTTCACCAAAAGACATCGATTTGCAGCTCAGGCAAATCAAATTTCAAAAATTTTTAAAATCGATCCACCCTAATATATATATAAATGTATATATATATATATATATATATATATATATATATATATATATATATATATATATATATATATATATATACATATATATATATATATATATATATATATATATATATATATATATATATATATATATATATATATATATATATATTTCTCGCCAGAAAAAAAAAGAATGTCAACTATCCTTTACTAACATGCCATAACGACCTTGTTCGGAGTTACCCCGCGTTCACCATTAGCCGACTCTCCTCTAATAGCCGATATTTTTATAGTGATGAGGTAGCGTTATAGTTTAGTTTGATCATAAATTAAAATTTTTTAAAATTGCCAATAGCGCTTTGATACGCTTGGCATATTCATGGCTTTAAAAATTATAAATGGTTAAATAATTTTCGAGTCAATTTAAAATAAGTGTTGCTTTTTCAAAGTGTTCATAAGACTTTAAAGCTCAGTTAAAATATAAATTGAAACTTGTTTAATAGCAATTTCAATGTCTAAAATAACAAAATATTCTTGTCTTGATTCATCAAATGACTCTGAATCTAAAAATGAAACACTAGCTTGTATTGGAAAATGAAAATTGGAAAAGAAATTAAAACCGGTTAGGCATATAACTGATGAAATCCATTTTAAAGCAAGTAAGATATGAAATTCTATATAATAATAACAATAAAAGTAATAATAATAACAATAATAATAACAATAATAATAACAATAATAATTTAAGTAATTTTTGTCAAGATAGGGAAAAAATACCCACTTGACTGCAAATCAATATGCTCCAATTAGTTAAGGAAGGGGTTAGCAAGCTAATAAAGATTTGGCAATTGAGGTTTAGGACATATTAGATATTAATTCTCTTGTTTTGTATAATGAATATATAACTTTTAGTTTGTTCATATTTAGCTAAGTAATTTTTTCTTGGCTTCTTAGCTAAGTAATTTCTTCTTGCCTTCTTAGCTAAGTAATTTCTTCTTAGATTCTTAGCTGAGTAATTTCTAAGGGAAAATTATGCTATTAGAAAAGCAACTTTTGCAAAGTTCAATTATAAAAGCAATTGCTTTCAAGTTTTGCAAGTTTAAACTTGCAAAGCGAAACTCCGATGTTTTAAAGAAAGATTTGTTTAAATTTTATAAAATCTGCCTTTGAGATGCTGGATGTTGATGTAAAAAAAAAATAACGGTGTTTTAAAAAAAGACAGAAAAACCATCAGATCAAAATGAAGGATTACAGGTCTTCCTATTTTTTATGCTACGTGATTTTTTTTATAAGGATTTAGAGATTTAATTGTTTTCTTTTTTTTTTCTTTTTTTTCTTTTTTTCTTTCTTTTCTTTTTGTCTCAGCTTTGCATTTTGAGCATATCTGAAAAGCTTAAAACATGATAACTATTGGATAAAGGTGTTGTTTTCAAATTTTTAAGATACGTTGAAATGTTTATATTTAACCAATAGATTTTTGATAAACTACCTTATATATTAAAAAATAAATCTAATCGTTTCACAAAAGCCTACAAAATTATTTAAAAGTAAAAATTTATTAAAAAATCAATAACTAGTATTTTGATTTAAGTAAAAACTATCGTTTTTCAAGTATCAAGGTGTTGGAGATGGTTCTATAGTTTAATTGAAAACAGGTAAAGAAAAATTGACTTACTGTGAGAGTGAATATTTCTACTAAATTTGTATATTTGTTTTTCCTCCATTCAACAAAATGTTACACAAAATTTTTTTGTTTTAATTTAGAAAGCTTGATGAGAATCTAAGTAAGACTTTCTTTATTTCTCAACACCACCTTTTTTTATATTGCAGCAATACATACTTTTAAAATGAAAAGTAGTAAAAATTAGTAAAAAATATCTGGCTATGTTTACAAATTCATTTTTCTGGATTCATGTTGTTATTGATGATCATTAATAATATGTAATGATATTTGCCATCGAAAACTAGTAGATAACACAGTATAGAAGTTTTTAAACATAACAATAATAGTTTTGATTATATAAACTTGACGGTTTTTTAAATGATGAATCTGTACTTATATAACAAAAAAATTTTTTTATGTTTTTAATTGAACTTCCGCTCTAAATTTTTTTCTTAAACAAAAATTTTGCTTAGACTTTTTACATGTACTTTGACTTTAAATTTTGAATATTATTACTTATTAGTATGGAGAACTATAATGTGGTTATTTTATATACTTAGACAAGTTGTAAAAAAAAGTAGACATTAAAGCCCATGATAGCTATTTTTTGTGGACCTTAAACCCTATGATAGCTCTTTCTTGTAAACATAAATCCTATGATAGCTGTACATTCTTTAAAAAACAGCTAACAGAGAAAAAAAATTTATCTATTATACATTTTTAAGTTGGTACTTTGAGCGTGTAAAATTCTTTTGCATTTAAATATATTTGTTATTATTCTGTTTAAACAATTTTGATAAAATAATTTAAATATAATGCATACTTAATACCTTTAGTCATGTCTTACAATAAGTTGGTATATTTCGTCAAAAAACGATAAAAATGCGATTTGAACCCGCATTACCCCACCAAACGGGATAATATGGGTCTGTTAAATAGGACTCTGACTGTTACTAACGCATTTGCATTAAGCAACTACAGATAAAGAGCCGAGAAAATAATGTTACTATTTATGTCATTTAAGAAGCCGCTGAACTTTTATTAGTATTATTTTAAAAATATATTTCGTCATCTTCATAATAAGTTATTTTCAATATTTTTTAGTAAAGATATGAAGGGAGCAGGCAGAAGACAAAGGTCTCATTTAACTCTGTTGTATCATTTAAATAACTTTTTTAAATATAATTTGCTGAAAATGATGTCTGATCATGATTTTAAGAGTTTCTTTGAAAAAATAGATTGTTTTGGTATATATATATTTTTACTCAAAAATAGCTAAAAATTGGCTCATATAATCCCACCCTACCCTAGTCAAGTCAATAAATACATTTAATCTAGCGCATGCCAATCTTACATTCCTGTCAATGTAAATCCGTTTTCCGTTATCAAGTTTATTTAAATTAACAAATCAATTTTAATTTAATATCATTATAGTTATCCTTTTAAGTACGCTGTACAAATTTTGCGAACTGTTTACCGGCCTGCAATTAAACATAATACCACGCCGGAATATTCAAGCAACATTACATTACTTATATATATATATACATATATGTATATATATATATATATATATATATATATATATATATATATATATATATATATATACATACATATATATATATATATATATATATATATATATATATATATATATATATATATATATATATATATATATATATATATATATATATACAAATATATATATATATATATATATATATATATATATATATATATACATATATATATATATATATATATATATATATATATATATATATATATACATATATATATATATATATATATATATATATATATATATATATATATATATATATATATATATATATATATATATATATATATATATATATATATATATATATATTATATATATATGTATATATATATATATTATATTTGTATATATATAATATATATATATATATATATATATATATATATATATATATATATATATATATATACATACATACATACAATATTTTTACAAAGCACTTTAATAGTTTAAAAAACCGACAATAATCTAGTGTCGACACATTTTTTTTTTAATAAAAAATATAATCTCGTTCATCATCGTTAAGATGGATTATACAATTTAATAGAGCAAAAATGTGAACATATATAAAGTTTCGGTTTCGTCATATAAAATTCTATAAAATTTACTTTCAAGTCTTTGACCACAGATATAATAAGTAATAAATTTTTAGCAAAATATTAGTATCATTTGCAATATTGGACTATTAAAAAAAAATGAACAAAATTTGTAGTAGTTTTTTTAAATATATGTTGTTATTCGCTTTCTTTATAACTACAAAAGGTGTTAACATTCCTAGTCCAATTATTAAAGCAGAAAGTTATGATTGGATCAACATTTTGGTTATTTCAATGGCCGTTGCTCTTCCAATTCTAGTACCACTGTTGGTTAAATGTATTAGAAAAGATTTAAGTTATTTCAGATTGTTTTCATTATGGTCGTATTTTAGTAAGTTTAATTAGTTTTTATTATACTTTTATTGGCATAAGTTTGTTATCATACAATATTAAATCTTGAAGATAATTGAAAAAAAAAGGAGTAACAAACGGAAGCTTATAACGCATAATGTAAGCAAGTTTGAGTTAAACATATTAAACAACATATTATAAAATTGTTGCATAAAAACACATAAAAAATTAATTAAATAGAATTTAAATTTTGTACAACTATAACTGTTATTTATTTACCATTTAAAAAACCAAAAAAAAAATCGATTGTCGTTTATTCACTTAACTTTTATCGGTTATCGACACCATCGATGACCGTAAGTTGATTATTCCTTGATTAATTGGTTTCCAAAAACTTTAGAAATGTTGTAAAACAGTTGTGCATTTTTGTTGTTCAACGATTGTTACTGAAAATTTGTTTTAATTCCAAAATTGAAATAGATTTCCGCAACCTTGGTTTTACAACATAAATTTTGTTCTACAACCAATGTTAAGTTTTGCAATTTAAGCAAAAAAATGTTTTCATTATCAGGTCCGTAGAATCCGGGGGATGAGGGGTTGGGGGGCAGCAGGGAAATCTGCCCCCCAATAATTTTTCAAATAAATAATTTTGATAAAATATTAAAAAAAATAATAAACCCACATTACCCCTTAGACCCACATTACCCCACCCTACCCTAATTAGGAAGTTTGGTCTTAGAAAAAAGTCTTTCAAACTCATATTAATTAATATCATAATAATAAAGAATATTGGCCTTAATAAAATCCTGAAATTTTTAGTGAGATTGACGTCATATGTAATCTAAATCTGGCTTCATAAAAAACCTGCAAGTTGTGTTTCAGCCATTTATGTTCTTAAAGAAAGATTTTGGTTTGTCTACAATAAGGCCCTAATGATTTTTTAATTTTTTAAAATGTTATTCACCTTAAGATTAAGTCTTAACATTCTTAACCTTTTCTCAGATTAAGTAAATAAGCCCATCAACTTTTTGCTCAGTTATATATTAAATAGTCCCAATAAGTACCAAGATGTTTTTTGAACGCATTGACAGATGTTGAACATACTATTTCAGATGATAGACTATTTCACAAACTTGTGTCACGCATACTAAAAAAGTTTTTCCGCAGATCTGCCTTACAAAAAATCTTCTTCAACTTATAAGCGTGACCACAGTTGCTGACAGAGTGGTACTGAATGGTATTTAATAAGGACAAAAAGTGATTGTACCACACATACAAAGATTGTGAGAGTATTTGTAAATTTTTATCATGTCAATACAAAAAAAAATTGTTCATGCTACTTAAATTTAGTCTAAATAATTTGTTTATCAGTGAGACCAGACAGGCCAAGAACAACTTTACTAGACTTGCGTAGAATATTTTTGATTAGGCGTTGTTCTTTTTTAAGCCAAGGATAGTTGATAGAGCGACAAAAATCTAGGTGATGACGTACAAGCGAAACTAATAAAGTACAAAAGGACAAGATATTGATCCATTTCCAATTTTATTTGCGATATTAACCTAAGTATTTACACGAGTATAAAAAGTCAAATAACAGTTGAAGACCCTCAGGTCCTTTTCGATGGACTTTCTAGATTAATTAAGAAATTAAATTTTTATCGACATTTTATCGATTTTTATTGTGTATAAATGAATTTTGCATTTATTGGTTCTCAGTGCATAACTTTATATTTTTTGACATTGAAACTTAGTTTTCATAAATTTGCTTAGTTTTTCACAATGTCCGTATCGTTTTGCAGGTTATTGCACAATGTATTGCACAATGAGCTATCAGAAAGTAGTTTGTATAATTTGGTATCATGTGCAAAACCAAATCAGGAAAACCATTGATATATATCAAGAATAAAATTGAGCTAAAAATTAAACAAAAGGGAGAATCCACTAGTTACTTTTTTTCATTCCGAGTGCGTACTCCTAATATAGATACTCTGCTCCCATCTCTTATGAAAAACTCCACCCAGTTGTGGAGATTGTTAGCTGTTTCATAAGCTTTTAATTTGAAAAGTTGGAGATTGTACGTAAAAGTGTGTGAAAGTCTTTCGATATATCAAGATATATATTATCTATATTAATTTTATTTTACAAGGCTAACTCCAACCATCAATAACTAACATTAGGTTTGTTAGACATGAATAACACGTGATAAAGCCACAATTATATCATTTCTAAAAAAGAAATAATTGTTTAGATATGAAATTATAAAAGATTTTATAATTTTCCAAATATTTTGTAAACCATAAATGTTAGAATAAGTTGAGAGAGTTGAGCTTCTTTTGGAAACTTGATTAGTTTTTCTAGTGGTAAAAACATTTGATTTCTTTTTAAAAATAAACTTAATTTCCTGGCAAAAAAGTATAGATGATGGCCGCTGATTTCGCCCAATAATATTTTGGGTTTAACTTGCATGTTCATGGAACAAATAAAAACTCATCAGCAGCGCCATAGTATACAAATCTGTTTATAATTGATGTTACTGAAGCTCTCATCACATTCCTATTTGCTAATTAATGTGAATTATTAAAGCTAATATTCTCAAGAGTTTTGCAACGCACTTCAATTAGGTGTTTGTAGTTTTATCAAGTATGGTTTGTAAGAAAATTTTGGCGCATGTTTCTGTAATAGAAACACGTTAATCAAACGGGTAAAATAAATGAATTTAAAGGACTTTTTTGATTTGTTTAGATTATAATAAGATGGAGATTCTAAAGGCTTTGCCTTTAAAGATCAAATCTATGTTAGATTTAGGTAGCTTGGTTTGTGTGCCCCGACAAAAATTGTGTCACTAATGTAGCGGTGGTAAACTCAGTAAACTTTTTTAAAGTTTTTTTTGGTCTGTCGTTGAATTCCTCCAAAAAATGAAAAAAGACGTTGTCGATATATATTTATTTTAAATTACAAGCCTGCTCCCTCTCATCAGCTGTTTTGTTTTTGTTGAAAATACGATCTATTATCATATGTGCTGCAAACCATTTTATTTAGGATTTTGATAAAATAGATTATGTAAAAGACCTCTCTAAATTTTAAAGTACATTAGCAACATCTAGAGAATCCAATTTTTATCAAAAAATTAATTCCGGAGTTTTCGGAATGACATGAAATGAAATTTAAACTTCCAATATAGTTTTGGAATTACTAAAAAAATTAAAAAAAAAAAATATTTAAAAGTATTTCAAATTAAATAAAACTCAATTTTTATCTAAGTATTTTAGTAAATCAAAACATATTCAATGAAAACTTAATAAATAAATAAACAAAACAAATTCAATGGGAAAAATAAAAAAATACTTTTTTTTAATTCTGATTTTTAAAAAAGTTTCTTAGCATACACAAAATATCCAATGTCGTATCATCAAGTCTTGACCTGATTTTTGCTGAAAATGTTCCAATGGCAGAAAAAAGTCTCTTTGCTCAAACATTTGTTAGAGTAATACACAACAGCTTATTGTAAAAAGTTTCTAAAAGTGGTCCACGCGACCCACCTTTGTCAAAAAATTTACTTTCATTTTATATTGTTAATTGAATTGATGGTTCTTTTGAATTTCTTGTTTTCAAGTGTAAAAGTGGTTGCTGGATTTTGTTTCTGTAGTAATTTCTCTAAGGGGGTTTAATTTCACTTTTGTTAGAATCAAGTTCAGATTCTATATTAGGATAACTCAGAATTCTTTGAATCAAATTCCAGAGAAGTTTCATTATTAGAACTTCGGACTAGGATTAGAATAAGGTTATTTGTTTCCGTTTTAGAATGAACGGAAATACCCTTATGAATTTTTATTTTCCATCCATCTCCGTTATAAAAATACTGGTAAAAATCACATAAAATATTTTTTCTTTGGTTAATTTGGATTTCTAGCTCTCTTTTCAATTCAAGGCCAATTTCGTTATCATCACTTAAATTTTGTAACAAAAACGTAAATGCGTCCGCAGAAATTAAATTAGCGTCTGCACTGGATAACGAAAATAAATTTCTGCGTCCGCAGAAATTAAATTAGCGTCTCCACTAGATAACGAAAATAAATTTCTGCGTCCGCAGAAATTAAATCAGCGTTTGCACTGCAGAACGCGTCTACAGCTAATTTTAATGATATAAAATTTTTAGATGCTGCTTAGCATACTGTTGGATGATTTAGGAACACTAAATCTTCGCATTCTTAAACATTTTCTTAAATTGTCTGAAGTAGAAAAAATGCGAAACGTTTGATGCAACCATTTTAGATATTACAGCAGCAAAACTTTTGTCTACTTTTGAATTATAAAAATCTTTTAAAGCTTTGCTTTTTCAATTTTAATGAACGACGCTCGCACCAGCGACATTCTAATCATTATCAATTTTACGTTTGTTTAATACCTTTCCAGTGGGAAAAAAGACGTCGAAAAGACGTCTTTTAAAGTCTTATTTACGATGTCTTTAAGACGTCTTTTTTTAATCCATTATGCAAATCTAAAAGCCATCTTTTTTCGACATCGAAAAGACGTATTTTTTATCTTATTCTTGTCATGAAAAGACATAAAAAATGCATCTTTAAGACGCCTTTTTTTAGTCGAATATGCAAATCTAAACGACATCTTTTTTTCGACATCGAAAATGTGTCTTTTTTGTCTTATCTTGTACATAAAAAAAGCGTCTTTATAAGACATAAAAAAAGCGTCTTTAAGACGTCTTTGTTTGTCAATTATGCACTTCTAAAAAAGTGTTTTTTCTCGGGGTCGGAACGACTTTTTTGCCATATTTATTAGTATACTATAGTATCCTATACACCTTGAGAGTTGTTATTTATCAAACTACTATAATATATATATATATATATATGCATTTATATTATGTATATTTTACGTAATATATTACTTTATTATATAAGTTATTAAACAAACCCGCTTACCAAAAATAGTTAATTTTTAATTAAATTTCCAATGCAAAAACGTTTCACATAAAAGTTATATAAAAGTATTTTGTAAACAAAAAACGGGCCAATCAGAACGTAACAAAGATATCGTATTTACGATACTGTGGGTTAAAACCCATTTTTGTTAGCAATAATTATTTCAATAATTATTCTTAAGCAAATAATGATTTCCTTATTAACAACCGATTAACGTCTTTTTGACCTCTTTTTAGAAGACGTCTTTTTAAAAGACGTCTTTTCACATTTTTATTTTGGCTGATAATAAAAAGACATAACAAGTCATAAAAAAGACGCCTTTTATTCGTCTAAAGATGTCTTTTTTCCCACTGGGTTGTCGTGTTTTTCTCGCAAATAAATATGCATTGGTGTCAAACATCCATCCAGTATTTGTAAAATCATTTAACCCTGCTTTTCGCCACCAAATTTTTAAGCAAAAACCAAGTAAAAGGCTATAAGCAAAAACCAAGTAAAATGTTATACAACAACAACAACAACAAAAATTCAAGTTCAAAAATGAAGAGAGAAATTCGAATTTGTAACTTTTTTTGTTTTTATGTCGTTTTCTGTGATTAAAAAAAAAAAAAAAAACGAATAAATTTTTTTTACTTATCATAGCGTACTGCCTAAATTTTTCGAAAAAATCGTTACAGTTACAATGCTAATATCTTACTTGGTTAATATCCAGTTAAGCGGCGTAAAATAAATTTATTTTTGCGCTCTCTTAATAGCTACTTTAAAGTATCTTAAAATATTTATTAAAAATATATTATAATTATAACAAAAAAAATTTTTAATTGAAAGACACAGTATGCAATATAGGGTTAAAAATAATAACTATTATTATTATAAATATATAAATCGTCATTATAAATAATAGTTTTATCATTTAATAATATTAAGTTTGTTGATATACGTTTTTTCACTAGGGGTGGGAGTTAAGGTTAGTTTTATTCTTACTAAAAATAATTAACTAAATTTATAGACTAACTAAAATTAGTCGACTAACTTTTTAGTTAACTAAAATTAGTCGACTAACTTTTTATCTATATAAAATCACCTGATTAACTTTTTAGTGTAACTAAATTTAGTCGACTAAAGTAAGATTTAGTGCTTGAAAAACGAAATAATCTTTCGCATAAAAATTTTTACATACGAGGAAGCTTTGTTAAGGCGATAAATATTATTTTTTTCGTAATTAAACACTTTATTAATTGTGAATCCTTTTTAGAATTCACAATTAGTAAAGTGTTTAATTGTTAATAAAATTGAAATTTAAAATCAATAAAAATTACCTTATATCAATTAAAATTTGATAACTTTTTAAATATATTTATTTTTATATTTTTTTATTAGATAGATGTTAAAAAATTACTAAAGATTATATAAATAAATATTTAAAAAAAAAAAAAAAAAAATCAAACTATTAAAGTGAAAAAGGTAAAAAAAAAAAAGGTTGCGGTTTTAGGCACCGCACACTCAAGAACATTAAAATCGCACAATTTTTTTAATTTTAAACTTTTACTTTACCGTTTTTTTAAACATTTTAAATTTAAAAAACTTTTAACATTTTTGTGACAAAAAAAAAAAAATAAAAAAAATAAGTTGCACACAAAAGAGTTCGAATACTAAATTTAATATTATTTATTTAAGAACAATAAAATGTATTAAAAAATTATTATCACAAGAAAAAACTTCAGTATTAAATTTAATGAATTTAAACTAAACTAAAAAATTCCAAATTTTCGTACAAAAACATCAACATTTGAAAACATTCAGTAGTCATTCGCTTTGCATACAAAGTGTTTAATGCGTCAGAGAAAAGGCGTTCACTTAGTGCACTGGTAGCAGGCGTAAATAAAATCGTTGCTGAAATACAATACTATATTGGAAACACATGTTGATTTTGATGACAAAAGTGTAAAAACATTTTGTTTATTTGCTGAAAATTTAATATAACCACTAATTTCTTTTTTTAAATCTAAACTTATTTTTATATTAAACTGGAATTATATAAAAAACTTTTTTTGTCAAATGAAATTCCTACAAAAATTCTCTAACGCATTAAAAAAAAATTTTTTTCTCGTACTTTTCAAAGAATTAAAAACTTTTATAACTTGGATCCAAAAAAGTGGCACATAATAAAAACGAATAATTGTAATATACTGTAGCTTACAGGGCCGGCACAAGTAGGTAACACCTAGAGAGCGCCCTTAAAATTTTAGCTGATAGAAAAAGGAAAAAAAATCCTTGTTTTTTTAAATTTACGAAGTGGCTGTTCTGAAAATCTAGATTTGCCGATTTTTTTACTGCTCAAGTATAATTACTTAATTTTTTTTGTGATTAAGAGTCTTGTCTGTGCTATAAATGTTTTTCTTCTTATTTTAATAAAATGTTTTAAACAAACAATACTGAAATAAGCTTTCAGATGCTATATCAACAAATATCAACATGCTACTAAAAATAACCTTACATGTTGCTAAAACTACCCATAACTCTTCTTTTGAAATAATTTTGAAGGTTTATAGTTTTGTATTTATTATAACTGCAATTATTAGATATAAAACATAGACTTTTCTTTGAAATATTTACACTGCAAAACAATGTTTTGCAATGTAAATACTCTATTATGCTTAGGGTTGCCAGATGCGGGTCTCCCGAAGGAGGACATAGAAAAGCCTAAAGGAGGACGTACTTCATTTTAGTAATACCTAATAATAATAACAGAAGGTTTTTAAGATTTTTAGCAAGATTTTAGATTAACAGCTTTTTTTATGAAGGATGGGGGGTCAAGACTCCGATCTTCTAGCCACGGTATGAGCTATCCTAGCTATTTTTATTCTAGCTATTACTAGCTATTCTACTAGCATAAACGGTATAAGCTTCTTCTAGTCACGGTATGAGCTTCTTTTAGCCACCGGATGAGAATAAGCAACAAAGTCTATTATATAAGAACAGTATATGATACAGTACACAAAGATAGTGGGTAAATTGTAGGTATTATAAACTACTAGCTGAGATCGGACCCGTAAAAATACGGGTCTTTGTAAATCTATTCCAAATTGAACTTTTCTATAATTTTTCCTTATATATCCTAGCTTTCCGGATCCGTAAAATACAAGTCTTAATCAATTTACATATATACTCCTCACCAATTATTTCTATACCTATTCCTTATTTACTTCAATAGTTTTTAGTAAAATAGTTTATTCTGAAAAAAAACTTAACATGCGCACCTTTTTCGAGTATGTAGAGCTTATAAGAGACTTAGATTTAGATTTGTTTTTCTGCTAAATGCATTTCATTTGAAGCTTAGAGGTTAAGTACGCTGTCATCAGTGTTGTTTTGAAGGGTTTAAGACCTCCTCTTTGGATAATAAATTTAAATTTTTTTTAAATCTTGCTTATATATTATTAGCAAAAAAAAGAATATAGCAAAACAGATTTATAAAATTTAAAAAAAAATGTTAAAGTTTTCTCATTTTATAGATATATAGATATATGCGATTATTCCATATAATACCTGCAAACTTAACATATGCACTTACAGGCGTTTACACATTTACACTTACAGACGTTTGTACGTAATGCTATACAAATGGAACTAAGAAGATCTTAGACCACTAAAACATAGTCATAAAAAACATAGTCATAAAAAAAATTCATTCTTATGATTATGATTAAGAACTAAAGAATATTATTAAACGCTAATCTAAAAGTTAAGCCAAAAAGATTTTGCGCATTGACGTTAGTTTGTGGCAAAATAAACCTTTATGCGTCAAGTTTCTTTTTACATTTATCTTTAATGTTACATACAAATGCATAAAAATATATAAAACAGGTGCAGATACATCATTTTCACGGATAAAACATTGTATTTATTACAATAGTAATAATTAAATAGTTTATGTCTTTATTAGAATATATCTATTAAAAATATATTCCAAATATCTTTTATTGAAAGAGATTAAAAAAATATTTGAAATAAAATCTTATTTCTATAACTACCGTAGCGTGGGGTAATTGAGCACCATTTTTAAAGCTTTTATTTAAATAAAACAAAAACTTGTAGAAAATTTTAAAAAGTGAGATATGTTATTTTAGTACTATATTAGGACTATCATTTAGGAAGGTTGAACTAAAAAAAAAAAATTCCAGCAAAGAGTTAATGACACAAAATATGCGGGTGCGCATATACCCCACGATTTGGGGTAAACGAGCACCTTAATATCTTTTTCATAAACATATATATATATATATATATATATATATATATATATATATATATATAGTATAATATATATGTATATATATATATATATATATATATATATATATATATATATATATATATATATATATATATATATATATATATATATATATATATATATATATATATATATATATATATGTATATATATACATATATACAAATTTGGGAAAGTCTTACGCAGATATAGCTTTTTAACGCGGAGATAGATGCAATAATAAATCTATATTTTATATTGAATATTGATTTAATTTAATTTTATAAAAATTATTGACAATATTTTATCAAAAGCATCATACTTTGTGTGTGTGTGCGCGCAAAAGATCCTTATCTGACACTCAGTCCCATATTGGGTCATCCTGGCCCCCTGCAAAAAATTAAATTCAAAGACAAACAATGCAGCAGACGAATTTTCTTTATTTAATCTAATATTCTTTACTTAGCATTCAAATAAACTTAGATATTTTTTATTAGTATGTTGAACATAATCAAATGGAACAATTTTTTTTTTATTTCAATTATCATAATTTATTAAAAAAAAAGGTTTCTTGTGTATTAAAAAAATAAATAATCCAGACAAACTAACCGGACTTCCTATCACCCTGACTCATATCATATACATGGGTGAAGGATGTGAACACTAGTATAAACTTACATAAGTTTGAAGTTGGTTCAAGTCAACTTTCTCAAGCATAAAATAAACAAATGAAAAAATAGTCTAATATATTTTGTTCAAACTTTATAACAAAATAAAACAAAAAAACATAAATATATGATACAGAAATATATCAACGCATATATAAGTCACCAATGATTTCTTTTAAAAAAGATATGTTGTTTTTTTCATATTGGGGACAAGGAAGCTGTTTAACAATAGATTTGCTTTCTGTTAATAAGTAATCAGGAACCTGCGGTTTTTTGAAGGAATCTTTCTTTGGTTTGAAGCATCAAAATCTCGTCTAAAGTATTTAAGTTCCAATTATTACCTTCCTCTGAATTTACAACTTGGCCTACAAAATGATATGGTATCTTTTTTCCTTCAAACCATACAATAACATAAGAACCTTCTACTAATGGATATTTAGAGGTTACAACCATACCAGAATCATGTACTTCTTTATTAGAATTAGGATCTGGTTCAAAGCTCTTTCTTAAGCAGTCTTCATTTAAGCAGTCTTCAAGCTTTTTTTGGATATGTGTTTGCTTTTGATGGAAAATGGAACCATAAAGGCCAGAAACACCATTATAACTACTTTTTTTAGCAAATAAATCTTTTTTTTTTAACGTTTTATGTTTGACTTTCTGTATACCCTTAGATTTTTTTGCAGAATCTACTTGTAGCTCTATATACATCTTGGAGCTGGAAGGCATATCATAATCGATAATATCTTTAAAACTATTCAAATCTACTGAAGAAGTTATTTTATCTAAGGAGTCGTTCAAAAGGATATTTTTTATTTTGATTAGCTAGCGTTTTGATTGGGATTTCAAAACAGAAAAAACTGCAAGATCATCTAGTGAAACACTTTTTTCCGGTAAAACCTTGACTTTTTATCCGTGCAACACTGCCCCAGGCTTTTTAGCAGATGCTTCTCTAAGTTCTTTAGGACGTTCAAGTACTAACGGGGATACTAAGTTTTGAAAGGATGTTGAAATGTCTGCTCTTAAAATCTTATCAATATTTTTTTTTCTGTTTAGCGGGTAGATACCAGATGTTTTAAACCCATTTACAGCAAACTCTTGTGTGTGGTCCATATTAGATTTTAGATTAAGGAGCAATCTCGACAAAACATTTTTTGGTAGGGATGTATGAAACCTCCCTTCCCCAATTTTCCATGCAGTAAGCACTTTTACTAGAAGAGGAAGTAACAATTGCTCAATTCATTGCAACTTTTAGTGATTTTGGCTATGGATTCGAATAGTAGACCTAAAGCCATTTCATGGGTCCATAAACTGCAAGATCTAGAAGTTGTAGCAAATGTGTACTGTTTGGAAGTAAAAAGACCATCAAAATATTATTAGCCTCACAAATTTCTATAACCTCAATAGACAAATGGCATGCTAAATTATCACCAATGAGAATTTTTGGTGCATCATTGTTAACATGTCTGAAGTAAGGTTGTTCAGTTATATCGTGCACCCATTGGACCTCCAAGTATCCATGTGTCCATTAGACGCTCAGCTTTATACACTGTATATGGAGGAAGAAATACACCATCAGCAGAACATGCAAACATAATAGCCACTGATGACTTTGATGTATTCGTAACTCGTTCAGCATGTTTAGTACCCTTTCGGAATATCATTTGTTTTGATTTTGGGTCATCAGAAAGATTTGTTTCATCATAGTTTATTATATTTTGAGGCAAAATATTTTTTATTGTTGCTTCTAAATTACTAAAAAATCTATTTACAGAATCACATGAAACTGCAGCACGTTTTCTACAAATATTTTGACATGCTCAATAAGATAGCAATTTTTTATGTCGTTTTAAAAATGATCTCACCCAATCATTACCAGGCAAATTTTCTTTAAAATATGGGCAATCCCTATTAAATTTTTGAAGAAAGCTTTGTATAAACAGCTTTAGGTCTACTATTCAAATGCATAGCCAAAATCACTAAAGGTTGCAATGTATTGAGCAATTGTTACTTCCTCTTCTGGTAACAATGCACTTCTTCGACCAACCACGCTAGTTTTTCTTAAACCAATAACATGACATCTTAGAGTTCTGTGTGGTATGTTTTATAGACTTGCCACACGTTTACAAGGTTCTCATTAACAAGTTCAACTGCTTTTTTAAGTTCATAATCTGTGTAGGTTTTGGAAAGTTTTTGTTTTGATTTTACGTAGTTTCTCACCATTTTATCAGATATCTAATATGTAAAAGTAAAAACATATAAGCTAAAAATTTAAATTATTTGCACCTTTATATATTTATTTCATTAACAATAGTATTTAAAGGGTAAAAAACAGCTAATTGAAAAGGTGCTCATTTACCCCAAATAAAAGTGCTCAATTACCCCACATTACTTTAAACAACAATATTTTATCAACAATTTATTTATGAGACTTTAAAATTTATACGAATTTACCTCAACATATGTATAGTATACTACAAAAAATTCAAAACTCTAAGAAGGTTTTAAGTATAACTGCTTACCCTTAGTATTTCCAGTTATTAGTTTTTACGGAATTCTATAATTCTGCATCGTGATATATTTAAAATGTTACCAGCTATTTATTTTTGACCAAAACAGTTGTAATTAGCAACATACAACTTAAAAAAGTTAATTTAAATATTTATATCTTGAAAATGATCTAAGCATTGATATTATCTATTTTATATGACTTTTAAAATTAAAATGTTTACGGGTGCTCAATTATCCCAGAAAGTGCTCAATTACCCCACGCTACGGTATCATTTTTAAAGGTCTAAGAAGCAGATGACGCAATTTTAGCAATCAGAAATTATCAAGAGAGACTCAATGCGCAAAATTTTTTTATATTTTGGTAAATCTAAAGTTGAAAGTTCAAATTTTCCACTTGGGTGTAACAATATGTTTCGTGTTTATTCAATCTTAATAATTTTTTTAAATATAATAACATACCCAGTAAGCACAAAGACGTTTAAAAGACGTTTTAAAGATGTCTTTAAGGAGGTCTAAAAGGCGCACTTGTAGACGTCTAGATCATAAGGCTAAAAGACGTCTAAATGAAGACGTCTTTATAAAAACGCGTTTTAGACGTATTTTAGACGTTTTTTTCAAGTTAAATTTAAGTACATGACGTAACACTTTTGCGTAGTATCTGGTATATATTCATTGTATTTATAACATCATATATTGTTTTAATTTCGTTTATACCAATTATACATATGAACCAGCAGTCAAAATATTATTGCTGTAATCACCACCAACGGTTGATGAACCAAAGATGAAAATAATAAAAAACAATAACAAGTATATATATCAAAACAGTGTTTAAAACATTTTCAACATATTTTAAGTTGTAATAAAATTTAACATATATATTGATGGCTAATTTTTGACCGCATACTTGACTTATTATATGGCTTGTGGGTGTATAAAAACTAAAAATACTGATATTTAACTTATATATTATTCTTGCCATTTTCACTTATTATCATGATCAGTCAACTATCTATTAAAAAAGCAAAATAATTATTAATAAAAAAAAGATATATTAATATTATAGCAATTATTTTAGTGATTCCTGTGACAACAATTTTAGCAATTGTGTAAAAAAGTAATTTAATTTAAAGTAATTTACACTTAAAACTTGAACAAATTATTGAAAATAATAAAAACTATGTTTTTACTTTGAATATACGACATCTTCTTAACACGTAATGACAAAGCCGTCAAAAAGAAGTCATAATGACATATTTATAAACAGGTCACAGAAAAGACGTCTTTTAGCCTTGATCTAAACGTCTTTTAATGCGTCTTTTAAACTATTTATTATGCGTCTTTTAAACGTTTTTTAAACTTTAAAAAGACGCATTTTAAACGTCATTTTAAAAGCGCATTTATTAAAGACGTCTAGAAAATGTCTTCAAAACGTCTATAAAAGTGCGTCTTTACCTAGACTAGTTTTAGACGTCTATAAGTGTCTAAAATGCGTCTTGTGCTTACTGGGTAACTACAAAAAATCAAAACAATACAGCTTGACCAAAAAAGACTTGTAATTATTAGAAGAGTTTACTTATATTAGATACGATCCTGAATAAAAGTGGATTTTTTAAATTTTATAAGCAATATATATAAACAAATAACCTATTTGTTTATATATATCCCAGCCGGCACAACTCAGAAAATAGTTACGCTTGGTTTCTGTTGCGTTTTTAAAACCTTCTAAAACAAAAAGAATAACACGTATCAAAAATGGTTTTTATTCCGCGAAATTAACTATTAAGCCCGTTCTCCATTCAGAACTTTTTGCGCTTTAGAGAAGCGGAAAAGTTCTTTGAGCATGCGCAAACAGTTTTTTTTAAACCCGTTCTCCAATCAGAACTTTTTGCGCATGATCAAAGAACTTTTCCGCTCCTCCAAAGCGCTAAAAGTTCTGAATGGAGAACGGGCTTTAGTATTTACCATAAACACAAGTTAAAGTATTAATGGTTTCACCGTTACGGAAACGTAGTATTTTATTGTAACAACTTTCCGTAAGGAATGTGAAACCACTGATAAAAACATGCGACATTTAAATTTGACTTTAAAACCTCAAATAACACGTGTTAAACTCTAGTAAAACTGCCCGTAATATACACGTGCTTTTGGTTTACGCCTGGATCGTGAAAAACACGTGCCTATATAGGTTTTATTTCCGAAAAAGAAACTAGATGTGCCGGTAGGGATATATATATATATATATATATATATATATATATATATATATATATATATATATATATATATATATATATATATATATATATATATATATATATATTGTTTACATGGATATTTAAGTGCAACAAAGTTTAAAAAAAAATTAGTTTATATTAAATTAAAAAATGATTTATATAATGTTTTTTTGCACTATATTAAAATTATTAAGTGCACTAAACTGCAATTACCTTTAATATTTTTGGTTTAGTGGCTTTTGTTAAGAGCTTTTAAATATTGCGTCTAATTATCTTATTTCAACAGATTTGAAAGTTTCTTAGAAAGTTTCTATAAAACTTCAAAAGTATTTTGTATTTTAAAATAATCGAAAAAAATTAAAAAAAAAAAGTTACCAGACTCAAACCACGACTTATTTCTTCAGAAGCACAGCGCGCTATCCGCTCGGCCACGCTGGCACGTTGTTAAATGTAAATTTTTAAAACTATGTAATAGTTTTTTTAACGGAAAGAAATCCTGTAGATCAAAATTAAGGAGAGCTTGACTCAAAGCAATTTTCAAGTGAAAATCAAACTGTAAAACTTGATGAATATTTTAGTATGTTTTACGTTACTTAAATTGAAGTTTACGTACGTTAGATATTTGCATACACGTTCGTTCACGTTTTCTTATAAAACAAAGTACTTCGCCATTACCTCAGTTGCAATGACTCCCAACGGTTCCGTCTCAAAGCGCACTACTACTACTACTAACACCATTAAGTTCGGCAATTATATATAGAGAAAATTACTTAATAATAATAAAAACGAAAAAAAATCAAAATTGTTGCAACAACAATAAACATCCTAATGTGATTTTGAGTTTTTTTATCGTGTTTTTTTTTCCTAACTACGCATCTATTTAATCAAGTTGTTGGAAAATCGGGTAACGTTCTCCAAATTACAATTGCAATTATTACTTTTCAATTAAAAAAATGAATGGAATGTTCTGGTATACAGTGTTCTAGTATATTATATTATTTAGAATAAGATGTTTGTCAAATAACGCATTTCTTGGAGGAGCCAACTTTGCGCAAAAGATTTTGGTTAGAACGATGCGATTTACAGAGTCAACTAAAAGTCTGTTCTTTTCTTTGTCCATTGAGCATTAATCAACAAAAATACTCTGTCAACATTTCCGTTGTGTCCTGGGATAGATAAAAATACTTTCCAAATCTCGAAGATGCAACTCGCATTTAGACAAGCTTAAAAATAAAACCCACTGTTTGTGCAAGTGTATTTTAAAAAACTGCTCATTTTTGCCTTGCACAAATAATTTTAGATCACAGTATTGGTCAAACGACATTACACTTAGACGACAATAAGTATGTTTCGAGTGTTTTCAAAATATATTGAGATATAGTTTCAGAATTTTAATTTGGTGTGTTATTTAACAAGAGAATTTTAGTTTGTATACCACCTGCCTTCCAGTCAAAGTATTGAATAACGATTGGAAATGATTTCTGTGAGCCGTAATTGCAGTGGCGGATTATCCATTAGGCTGAGTAGGCTGAAGCCTAGGGGCCCGTCAGCCATAGGGGCCCGGTTCGGAAGATGATTGCAAATTTTTTTTACAGCAAATATCGATATAGGTATGTATCATGGATAAATAAATGTATCAGAACCAAATGTTATTTTTAAACTAAAAAATCAATTTTGTAGCCCAGTTATGCTGCCCAAATGTTTGTTGATTACTTTGTCTTAGTCAAAATTTTGCTTTATCAGAACCAAATGTTATTTTTAAACTAAAAAATCAATTTTGTAGCCCAGTTATGCTGCCCAAATGTTTGTTTTTACACTGTCTTAGTCAAAATTTTGCTTTATCAGAACCAAATGTTATTTTTAAACTAAAAAATCAATTTTGTAGCCCAGTTATGCTGAGAATGGTATTCTTGAACAAATTGACACTACTGACACCATACATAATTGTAGATATTTTTTGGTGTACTTTATGCATATCGTTTATATAAATTAAGAACAATAATGGACCTAAGATTGAACCCTGAGGAACTCCACACGTAATATCGAGGGCTCCTGACTTTTCTAGTAATACAAATTGCTTTCTGTTAGACAAATAGCTTTGAATCCACTTAAATGTTGAGCCTATTATACCGTAATATTTTAGTTATACCGTTATATATATATATATATATAATAATGCAGTATCTACATTGTATGTTTTTCGATTTCAGGTCATAATGGCATATCATCACAAGTCTGGGTATCGAAAAGCTAAAAACCGTGAAGATAAAAAGAAACGTGAGGAAGCGGTCATTTCAAAAACTGTTAAAATAACTGAGCTTTTTCCTACGATTAGTGTCAATGTCAATAGAGAAGACCCACCTACGAATTCACCTTTACCATGTGTTGGTCAGTGTGGTTTGCCTGGTCAATTTGGTCATGAATTTGAACGTGATAACAGTGTTGCAGCTGTATGCACTCAATCTATCTCTCACTCTGAATCTGATGATATGGTAGACGCGGAGACACTTTCTCAGAAACCAGAAGCACAAGCTGGTTCCAAAGGTGATGACAATTCCTTTTCCACTGACATTGGGCAATGGTCTGAAGTGGAAATCAATGATACATTCTGTAACTTTTGGGTAACTCGTGGCAGTGAATGTTGTCAACATTCAAATGCTGACTTCACTAGTTCAATGCAAATTGATGGAAAACAGAAGCGCTACTGCTCACAGAATCTCTTTTATCGTGTTCATTCTCGCAATGGTGAGAAAGTCCCAAGGTTATGGTTGTGTTATTCACCAGCAACATCTCGCATTTACTGCTTTGTATGTAAATTATTTTCTGCTGATGATAATTCATTCTCAAGGAATGGTTTTTGTGATTGGAAAAATGCAGCTTCACAAATACAGTCACATGAAAACAGCATTGCACATAGAAATGCAACAATCACATTCAGCCAAAGAGTACAAGTCAGAGGATGTGTAGATTCAGCAATAGTTGAGCAATACAGACAGGAATGTGCATATGCAAAATCTGTGCTAGAAAGAGTTGTCTCAGTTATCAAATTCCTTGCTGAAAGAGGGCTCGCATTTAGAGGACATACTGAAATATTGGGGTCAAGTTCTAATGGCAATTTTTTGGGAATTTTGGAGTTGATTGCTCAGTTTGATCCATTCCTCTCCAGTCATATTGACAACCATGGTGGTAAGGGGAAAGGCTCTGTTTCATACCTGTCATCAACAATTTGTGATGAGTTAATTGATGTCATTGGAAAGCAAGTTATGAAAACAATATTGTCTGAAATACGTGGGACAAAATTTTATTCGATTTCTGTTGGCTCTACTCCAGACATATCTCATGTTGATAGGCTGTCATGTGTCTTTCGATATGTTTTGAACGATGGCCCTATAGAAAGGTTTGTGCAAATTTTAAGCATGAAAGGACATGGGGCAGAAGATTTGTTTAACAGTTTATACAGCTTTCTGGAAGAAGCAAAGTTGGATATAAAATATTGCCGAGGTCAGTCCTACGATAATGCTAGCAATATGGCAGGAAAATATTCAGGGTTACAGGCACGCATTCAAGAGAAGAACCCATTGGCTGAATATGTGCCATGTTTTGCACACTCCCTTAATTTAGTCGGTGCATCAGCTGTAAACTGCGTGACAACAGTGAGTGGATTTTTTAATTTTGTTCAAAACTTGTATGTCTTTTTAAATGCATCAACCCAACGGTGGGAGCTTCTAACCTAAGGATTGGATAGTAACCAGTTAGTTCTAAAACGCCTTTCTGATACTCGATGGTCAGCACATTCTGCAGCAACTAAAGCATTGAGCAAAGGCTTTAAAAATGTTAAGACAGTGTTAGAGAACATTGCTGAGGACCCCGAGGAGAAGGTTGAAGCTCGCACTACAGCTGCAGGAATTGCAAAGAAGATGGATCAGTTAGAATATGGAATTTTATTAGAACTCTGGACACCCATATTTGATCGCTTTCATAAGACCAGTTTAAAACTGCAAAGTCCACAAATTGATCTAAATGAGGCTGTTCAACTGTTAACTTCACTAAAAGAATATGTAAATTCACTTTGAGCACAGTTTGATTTCTTTGAGAAGAAAGGAAAGGAAATAACAGGGTCAACTTCTTATAAAGAAGAGAAACAGAGGAAACGAAAGCGAAGTGTTCAATTAACCCGTCATGATGGATCAGCTGATGAAACAGTGTTTTCGGCACAGCAGAAATTTCGAGTCATGGTTTTCTTGCCAGTACTTGATCACTTGAATTCAGCATTATGTAAACGATCAGAGGCATACAGTGGTGTATGTGATAAGCTTGGTTTTCTGAGAAACATTCGATCACTGTAACAGTCTGATTTGCGAAGAGCCAGTAGAAAATTGATAGATACTTATGTAGATGATTTGGAAGAGTCATTTAAAGATGAAATACTTCACTACAAAGAATATTTGTTAGCTGAAACGTACTTGCAACAGAATGAGAAAGAACTAAAATGTAGCATAGAGCTGTATATGTATCGGGCTTTGAGAAACAGCATTGCACTACAAGATATATTTCCAAATGTTGCCACAGCACTTCACATATACCTCAGTTTGATGATCACCAACTGCAGTGATGAAAGATCATTCTCTGCATTGAAACGGATAAAAAACTATCTGCGAAGTGCTTTGGGTGATGACAAACTGAATTCCCCTACTGTTATGTGTACTGAATCTGACATCCTAAGAAGCTGTGACTTCAATGAAATTTTATCAGACTTTGTTGAACGAAAATGCAGAAAAATGAATTTTTGATCATGTTGTTTTTTTCTTTGGGTCAGCCATTTATAAAATATATACTAGTATCTAATATACCTGATAATTTGTTTGTAATTTTGAAATAAATAAAACGTCAACCTCTTCTTTAAAAAAAAAAGTTTAAAAGTTATACTTCAAAAAAAAATAAATTTAAAAGTTATAAAGTTTTAATAATAACAACGTTTAAATGAAAAAATATAAGTAAAGAAAAAAAAAAAATAATAATAAATTAAAATAAATTAAAAACTTAAAACATTTAAAAAGCCGGACATTTTAAATGTTTTCCGCTTCGTCTGCCGGACAGAGGACAAGAGATAAAAAATGAGAAAATGTCCTCCTTTTGCCAGACGTCTGGCAACCCTAAATATGCTGCATGTTTAAAATATGCAGCATTTAAAATGCAAAAAATCAGGCCGTTTACTTACAGTATGCCAAGAAATATCAGGCGTATCAACTGTTTTGGAGTCAATAGCTATTTCCTTACCTAAATGGTTTTACAGCGGTGAAAATTGCAAATTAAAAAACTACAATATATTAAAAAAATTATTGACAAAATTTTTTTATTAAGTGATTATCTACTTCTTGTGGTTAAGATGTATTTGCAAAAAGCAGCCTTATATCTAAGTGGTAAACAATTTGGTGAAGATTGAGAAAATAATTTTTATAAAGAAGTTTTTTTTTTTTTTTTATGATTGTCGGGCTTTAAAAACTTATTCTTATGTTTTGAAATCCTTACCTAAAGTTACAGATTTATGTTAGAAAAAAGAAATTAATGATTGTATTACCTAAATGCACCAATCTGAATTTAAGATGTTAATGTATTTTTATAGTTTCATAAAGCATATACTGGAGATGGAAAAATATTAATTTATCATCAAGTTTAGAAAAGGAGTGTTCAAAACATACTTATAATTTGATTTACTCCGTTTTATAAAAATTGTAAGAAACTTAAACTGAAGAGCTTAGTGCTAAAAGTACTTTAGTCACAAAATAAATTGTTAAAAAAAATCTACTTAATCAGTCATTTTAAATCCTTATTTTGAAGTGCTATTTCTCTAATCAAATTATATATTTCTCATAACAATTATTTTATGACTTTAGTATTTTTAGCAGTAAGCTCTTCACTTGTTAAACGCAAAAAAATTGTTTTTTTCTTCTTTCTTATTTGATTTTTCAAGTGACAATTTTGAAGTCACTACTGCTTACATTGCAGAGAATATATTTCTTAAAGTTTATTAAAAGATCAATTATTAAACAGGGAAGAAAAAGCAAGAAAAATTAATTATCAAGTCACATATTTTGGAAACAACAAACAAGTTTTTAATATTGACAATATTTGACGAAACAACTGCTGCTGTAATGTAGAGTTATTTTCCTGAAAGAAATACACAGTTAGCACGGATCTTTATAATGCCTACCTAACTGTCCCAAGAACGCCACTTATACGGAAAGTTAGCGTACACATCAAGGTACCCTGTGATGCAAATTTTTTGAAACCATTTAATTTTTTCCGCAGAAAATAATGATTTGAATGTTCAAATTAAGTCAAACTTTGACTTCATAGTGCGCCAATAAAAACACTTGTAGAATTTGAACCACTCAATATAGTTTAATAAAAATTAGTACAAATGTAGCCAATAGTCACACCAAATTCTGGACAAAATTTTAACCTGATTGGATGACTGGTGTAGGATTTGTCAGTTTTTTGCTACTTATACCTCAAAGCGTTACCGATTACTTTGTAATTCGGTCACTATTTTCAAAATAACGGTTACATGAGTGTTTTACTATGTAATCCCAACAATTTTTGTTATAACTATTTTATCGGTACATGTACAGTTTTCATTTTATAGAACAAAATAGTGATTTGGTACTTAAAGCGTGATTTGAATTGGCTTATGCCAATGGCGTTGGCACGGCCTTCAAAATGGAGGGGTCAACCCCTCAATTTCAAAAATAAAATCCATAATTTATAAAATAATTGCCTATATTTCTAATATAAAAGGTCCTCGCAAAAAAAAAGTGGGCAGGCCATGACTCCCTTGACAGCCATGTATGCATTGCGTGAATATACCAACATTTTCTAAGGTATAAACTACTGCCAGAATGCAAAAAAATTCTAAAAAAATGGTTAAGAAGGATTTCTAGGGATACCTAGATAGAAAATAAAAATATTTATTTTCTGAAAACAGAACGACTGTTAAAAAACCAAATATTTTTTATATTGGCAAAGTACCATCCTCCTGAAACAGGGTTAAGTGTCAAGTCTGTTCCCGGAGAAACCACCATATGCCTGTGAAATCTTATGACCTGGGGATTCCAGAAATACCAAAAATCAAATGATCCTATTACTTACGATAAAGAAAAACAATGTTGAATTTTATTATTTATTGCACCGAAATGTAAAATGACAGCATTCGAAAATTTTGCATTTATTCAGTATTCTTTAAAAATAAAGCCTTTCTATGAACCAATAAAGTTTTCAAAACATAAGTATTCAAGAAAAAATATCAGATTTGGAAACAAAACTGCATGTAAATTCCAAGAAGAAATTTTTGGATTTTCTTTAATTTTCTCTTCACCATGACTAATTTTATCAAAAGTTCTTGCTGTTGAAGTCCACAAGGCAGTGAATAAGCCTCTGTCCATATTCTGGATGATCAATGGGGCGCTTGTATCTTGTCTAATGAGTATTAAAATGATCGTGCATGGCTTCTGTTGTCTGTTCACTATAAATTCCGAGAGAAGATTTGTTTTTAAAAACAAAGAATTTTACGTGGAAAAAAACAGTGTGCACCTTGGGTATCACACTCCCACATGGTAGAGCTAGAAAGGAGCTTCTGAAAGCATCAAATTTTTCTGCAAAGCTTTCATCCAACTTGTTGCCAAAATATGCTGACACAACTTCTCCAAATTTTCGAAAATTTTTAATACTTGGAAAGACCTGCAAGGCAGCATTTTTTTCTGCCAGAGTTTGCAAAATGTCGAGGTTTTTAAGCAGTTTATGACAATCATTTCTAACACATTGTCCTCCATGAATGGCCTGAGTTTTTATGTTCAATGCTTGAAGCCACTCATCTGCTTTTGGCCACGTGTTTTTGAGAATCTTGAAGAGATGGTTTACTACTCTCAAAAGCAGGTGAAGCACTATTGGTGGTATGAGTTCAAAGACAAAGGTAGAATCACCAAGTGAGATTATTGGTTGATGAACCACATTTCCAAACTTCTTAGCATTTTTTGTGTTTGAGCCAGCTGCTGTAAACTAATTAAAAGACTGCTTCAAAGACCTAAAAGTTCGAAGTTCCCACAATTTGAAAGGGTTGACTCTCTGCATTGCACCAAGTGCAGGGATGGGAAGTGGAATGTGCTTGTAAGCCAAAAATAATGTTTGCCAACTTCATTATCACAAGAGATAACAAAATTGACATCTTTAATGGCAAGAAGTGAGAAAATAAGTTTAACAGAAGACGATTGTTGGTAGGTGAGCATTCTCCATACTTCGGTTCGTTGGCAGAGACACCCAAGCAAACTTTTAAAAATCCTCCACCACCATATATTCCAAGTTTGACGACGTGTTGTGAAGAAAACTTTCGTGAGAGAAGAAGCTCTTCAATGAGACTGTTTAAGTTTTTGCAATGAGCAACAATACAGTTTGATTTTGTCTGATCAGAGGAGGTAAATGTCATGGTAGTCTGAGTAAAGTTATCTCCCAAGCTTTTTCCAAGTTCTTGAAACTTCTAAAGAATATTTGACTCAAAGAATTTTGCAGCAGTAACATGGTTCACTGTAGATGTAACCTGAGACAACTAGATGATTCTTGAAAAGTTGCCATGAACTTGATGGTCCTATAAATACACAAAGTCTGTTTAAAATTATTTCCAAAACCTAAATTTGAAAAAGTTTTATGAGGTACATTACCTGGAGTTATTGGCAGAGATTTTCCCCCTTGGCTTGGGCAAGACGAACTGCTCCTTGAGGGGATGATCCCTTGTTTGCAATTGATGATAATGCAATTTGTTCTGCAACTGTGCAATCACCTGTTGCCAAAAATCGTAAATTTTCACGAAACTGAGCAGTAGAGCATGGATGAGGTAGACCCCTACCAATTAGAGAAAGACATTTTGACATTTTGTTCTTAATTTTTTTCCATCTCTAGTGGGTGTTTTTTCTTTAATTTCAATTTTCCAATGAAACAGACCAGGCAGTTGCATTGCTGTCCTCTTGTTTGAAGCCTAACAATTATTGTTTCAAACTGAAATAGTTTAATTAGTTTCACTTGTTGCCCCTCATCACGTTTTCTTAAAGCAGTTCTGCTTGGGTCACACAAACCTTAAGGAATTCTTAAGTCATCAAAGTCAATTAGTCAGCTATATATTTTTTGGACTTTGTCAATCAAAAATGCTGCCAGCACTCTATTAGCCTTTTTAAACACAATAGGCATACAGGCTTGCGGTTTCCGTCATGAGTTCAAGCTGAATTAGGCATTTTCCTTATTTTTTCAAAGAGAGCTGAAAACTTGACCCCTACAGAATTTACGCTCAGAAAAAAGTGCCTTTTCCCCAATTTTTTTGTCATATTAAATATTTTAAAAATTACATGTTTTAATATTTGTATATGTCTGTAGTTTAATAGGATGTAATAGGATGATTTGATTTTTGTTATTTCTGGAATCCCCAGGTCATAAGCTTTCACAGGCAAATCGCGGTTTCTCCGGGAACGCACTTGACACTTAACCCGGTTTCAGCAGGACGATGAATTATAATTGACTAAAAAAACTTAGATAAGTTAACTAAGATATCTAACCAATAGAAAGTTTGGAGGGCAAGTCGGAGAAAAAATACTCTAACTGAATAACTAATTTGGTTGAAGGGTTGTTTTGAAATAAAACAACCCGTGTGACAAGTATCATAAGTTTAATAAGTGTGATAATTATTAATAATGTAATTTCTTTACAGGGAAAGAACTATTCAAGAATTAATTCCTTGTAAATTAATTATACCACAATTAAATCAATTAAATATTTCCTTTATTTTAATAGTTTTTAATTAATAATATGTGTTACTATGTTAAGTGGATTGTTATCAAATATAAGTTTAGTTCAAATTTTGTAAAAGGCAGAGTTTGATTTAGTGAAGTCAAATTTAGTGAACTGCTACAATGCCAAATCAAGCAAAGAATCATAATGAAAAGTGTAAGTTTGTGTGCAGCTCTGTCTGAAAAAAAGTTTAAGACAGCTTACTACTTTTCAAGCAGATCGAACATGCCAACTGTACAAGACCAAGATCAATTTACTCGGGTACCAAAAAGATTCTGCAAATAGTGTAGAATTACCTTGCGCAGGAAAAAAAAGGGGAAAGTAATTGCACTTCCTCCTTTGTTTGATTTTAAGTCAATACAAGTAAGACCTGAAACAAGAGGCACGATGTGTTGTTGCCTAATATGCCGAATTGGTCGTTCAAAGCTGCGAGAAACACATCCTCTTAAAAAACAAACCACTATTGAGAAAAAACCAAAGGTGCGTTGCAGCAAATGCCTTAACCATTTAGGAAAAAGTTTGCCCCACCAATGCTCTCAAATAATGTTAAGGGAAAACATTTAATCATTAGCAGCAAAAGATGCCAATCATCCAAACAAATCGCATCTTGAGTTATTTCCAATAAAGAATTATCTCCGGAAGGAACTATTCTACTGGCTAAAGCATCCGGCGGGCCTCCACTTACAGTTAGCCCTGGTAAATATTTATACTTAAATAATTTTAATATAAATATTGAAATAAAGTTTTGACTATTAAGAAATAACACTAGATAGATTTCAAGAAATATATTTTTGGACAAGTTTCTAATTTCTTTAAAAACGAATAATTTGAAAGTTTTACACAAACTTGCTAAAAAAAGTTTATTGTAACTATAAAATGTGTATGTTTTGGCTTTAGGTCAAAGTAGTGCGCAGACACCATCAAGTGCTCCGAAACTGACCACTGTAGCCCTTGTAAATATAAAATTAAATACGGGCCTGTCAAACAACGGATTAAAGAAACTTGTTAGAACTATAAACAAAGCATCAAGCAGCAATATGGTAGAGCGAAGTTTCTACATGAATTTTCTAAGACTAGGTCACCAATAGAGCGATTTCTTTACCTGTAGCGACTTAAAAATCGCAGACAAAAAAACAGATTCTTGCACAGTTCATGTTGTTGCTCACTGCAAGATTTATCAAGTCTTGTGAATCATGTTACTCATTCCCGCAAAACTTCTGGTGGCTATTTTGTTAAACTCGGAATTTATGGTGGCAAAGGTTTTCTCAAGTTTTGCCTTAGCATTATTGATCTTGCGTTAAGGGATGAAACCAGCTCACCGCACCAACAACAACTTCTCACTGAAAGGAATGGTAAAGACACTGGAGTCAAGAAACAAATTATTTTTGGAGTTTCAGAAGATTTGCCAGAAACACACTCCAATATTGAACAAATCTGGTCACTGATTAATGCAAATGGAGTTAAACTAATTTTGGCTTGTGATATGAAAGTTACAAATATAATTTGTGGTCTTCAAATTCATTCAAGCACGCACCCTTCCGCCTGGTGTGACTTCAAAATCAATTGTTTTGCCAAATCTGGAAACTTGCGAACACTGGGCTCAATTAATTCAAGCCTTGAGTCTTTTCAGCAACCTGGCGTAGTTGTTGCTAATGCAAAGCTGTTTGGCAATGTCATTCGAAAGCCAATCATCTGCGGACCTGTCAATGTTCTGATTTTGGAAATCATTCCACCAATGGCATTGCATCTCCTCTTAGGAGTTATCAACCATCTTTTCAAGATCCTTAAAACTGCTTGGATAGAAGCTGTTAAGTGGCCAGCCGCTCCCCACATTTGACTGAGCCCGTGTCCAGGAGGCCAGTTTGAGGTAAATGAATGCAGGAAGCTTCTTAAAAATGTAAATATGCTGCAGCAACTTGCTGAGACAAACATGGTTTTTAATACTGTGTGCATAATTGAAGCATTCAAAAGCTTCAATTTAGTTGTCAAGGCTTGCTTTGGATACATCCTTCAGCCGGATTTCGCTGAAAAAATTGAAAATTTCAAAAAGTGTTACCTAATGATAACTGGTGCAAGCTTAACGCCCAAAATTCAAGCCGTCTTTTACCACATCAAGGATTTCATCAGTCACAAAGAATCCCCCTTGGGGCCCTATAGTGAACAAACTGTCAAAACTTCTCATCAAGTTTTTATCAAAATTGGTCAAGGTATTAGCGCAATAGTAATCATCCAGAGTACAAAAAAAGATTGTTGCCCTTCATAACTGATCTAAACAGTAAAGATCATTTGAGTTGTTAGAAATTAGGCTGCTGAAATTCATATTTTACTGCGTATAATGAATATTTTCACCATCTTTAAAAGTAGTATTATAGAGTATTTGTATTAAAAGAGTAAATTGAGCTATTTATTAATAATGTTTTGGTGGAGAAAATAAAAAAAAAAACATTTCTTAAAATGTAATTAGGTATTTGATGGTAATACAATGTAAAAAATAGGGTTTAAATAGTTTTTACTTTATTTTAAAAGTAAATTTATTTAAGGAGGTCAATACAAAATATTTTAGGAGATCTACTTTTTTTTTTGTTTTTTTAACTGGTAGTTCTTAACCAGGTTTTGCACTTTTTTTTAGTTTTTTTTTTGGCAGCAACTAATACCTTAGGAAATGTTGGTATATTCAAGCGAAGTATACATGGCCGTCAAGAAAGCCATAGCCTGCCCACTTTTTTTTTGCGATGACCTTTTGTTTTAGAAATATAGGCAATTATTTTATAAATTATATTATAAATTATTTTATAAATTATTTTATTTTTGAAATTGAGGGGTTGACCCCTCCACTTTGAAGGCCGTGTTAACGTCATCGGCTTAAGCCAATTCAAATCACGCTTTAAGTAGCAAGTCACTCTTTTGGTCAATAAAATGAAAACTGTAGATGTACCGATAAAATAATAATAGCAAAAATTGTTGGTATTACATAGTAGAACACTCGTGTATCCGTTATTTTAAAAATAGTGACCGAATTTCAAAGTAATCGGTAACGCTTTGAGGTATAAGTAGCAAAAAACTGACAAAACTTTAACTAAAACTGCAATAAATCCTACACCAGTTATCCAATTAGGTTGAAATTTCGTCCAGAGTTTGGTGTGACTATTGGTTACATTTGCACTAATTTTTATCAAATTATATTAAGTGGTTCAATTTGCACAAGTGTTTTTATTGGCGCACTATGAAGTCAAAATTTGACTTAATTTGAACATTCAAGTTAAATTATTTTCCGCAGAAAAAATTCGTTCTTGGGACAGCTAGGTAGGCGTTATAAGGATCCGTGCTAACCGCGAATAATGCAGAACGTGGCGCATCGGTTAAAGCGCCTGCTTTATAAGCAGGAGGTCCAGGTTCGAAACGAGCTCTGGGCATATTTTAGCGTCACGGTAAGGAAGGAGGCGCGAACTTCTTGGTTAAATGCACTTCCGCAGTGCTCTGTGACAAGACCGTTAAGTCTTCTTGGAGCACCTAAAAATAATAAAAAAATAAAAAAGAACAGTACTTATCATTGTTTAAAAGTAATTTATCATACTTAATTCAAAGCAAAAACTCGATACCATTATCCGCATTATAGGGGTCATGGTAAGTCCAATATTACAAATATTTATAAGTTTTCGCCCAAATGCTTTTTTATCTTTTTATACCAATTGTAACTAATCAACTCATTTCAAGCGGGTGCTCTAAATATTATTAAAACGAGTACTAGTTTCCGAACCGCTGATAAATAATTACAGGTCACGGCAACTAGCTTTATTAATACTGTTATTATTAATAATATATATTTTTTTACTACTATTATCATTATTTTTATAACTTTTGTAAAAATGTTTTTTAATGGAAAATTAATAGCTAAAATGTTTAAAATGAATATTAAGCAGTTGATTTTTTATACATATTTTATTTAATTTACCATTATTTAAATTAATTTAATGCTAATGTGTTTTTGTTTTTAGGTATAGTGATACTTATTTGCTTGATTATTGTTATCACTATTTTTAATCTTCATAATAAAATTCCGTTGTTTTTTACTATAAACATAACTGCTGGATCTTTGATATCATTTTATTACTTGTACATTTTGTTAGAGGCACAGGGTTGCAGAGAAAAAAAATATCTTGCAAATACATACAACAATGATGAAGCAGATAGCTGTTTAAGAAGGATCTATGAAAGCGATCCTGAAATTGTTTTAAAAGTTGAATGCTACCATTATGAAATACGAGATGAAAACGAACATAGAAGACAAGTTACCACCTATACTGAGTCTACAAAGTTTATGTATAAACGTTGTCGAGACGTATCAGTTCGCAATGAAATTCCATCCGTTCAGAAAAGAGTTACAAGAATAAAATTGTCAAAAGTAATAACTTTTAGCGACAATCAAACATGCGAAAAATTTTCAAAACTTAAATCAAATTTGATTGAGAAAAACAAAGAAAAAGATGTGTATATTATATGTAATGAAGAAATCGTAATACCTGGGTTTAAAGCCCGCCTAACAAGTCTTAACAAAAAGCGGCCGTTTTGGATGAACAAGCTTTCTTTTCAGCTTGCTCATTTTTTATTATTATCATGGCCATATAGATGGCTACTAAACAGAAGTTTTCAGCATATAAATCATTCTATCAATAAAGAAGTTTCCGTTTTTGAAAATAGACAACGTTCTTCGGATGTACCTGAGCTTGGAAATTCCTTTACCCAACCGTTCCAAAACAATTTGTAAATGCTGCAGCGGTATAAATGGTAAAAAAATGTTGCAGCGATAAAAAAAAATTGCATATTTCTATCTTTTTTATTTTAAATTTATTTATTTTTTTACTCAACCTGTTTTTTACTTCTTTACTTTTTAAGTTAATTGGTGTTTAAAATCTTTATGAACACACTAGTGCTTTAATATTATTGTCAACTGAATTTTATATCTTGAGAAACAAAAGCTAAACAAATTTAAAAAACTTAATAAAAAATCAAAGTTATGAGAACATAGAAACAGAGAATTTTAAGAACCAAATAACTTTGGTTAGGCATGTAAGGAAAAGAAGTCTTGATGTTTTTGACTCGGTGATCTTGACTCGAAACCTCTATAGTGCTAATTTTGATTAAAACCTAACGTTTTTTTTTATGCAATAATTTTTGTGTGTGCATATTTTAATTATAAACTTGGTTTACAAATAAAAGATAAAAACAGTTTATTGATTTTGCGCATCAGTCACCATAAAACCTGTTAAGTTCAATGAATTAATTTTGATACGAAATAGTATGCAGTGATATTATAAACATTTCAGTTTGTTAAACTTATATTGACATTTAACGTTAACATTCATCAAATAGGACCAAATAGTTTTTTGCTAATCCGTGTCTGTAATCCGTGTCTGTAATTCTGTGTAATTTAGTTTTGGCATTAAACATTTTGTTTATTAAAAGTATTTTATAAACAAAATGTTATATTATTTTTGATTTATAACAATTCTTTGTATTGTATACAAATTTAAATCTTTTAACCATAAATATTAGTCTGTAAATATTATTAACAAAACTATTTTGATTTGTCATAAATCAAAAATCTTACTAAATAGTCTTATAATGTGCCTTGGATTAAATATTGGCATACTTTTTTCTCTATTGCAGGCATATATTGCAGATCTTTTATTTTACCGCAAACCGATTAGTACTCCAATCATTCAACTCCCAAGTATTCTTTGCCATAACATTAAGAGTAGGAACTTTGAATTGTCGCACCCTTATTTGATTAGCATTCATGATCTCTTCTCTAGCTCTCTGTATACGCCTAACACCTAACTCTCGGATTTGTGGCTGCTCATCTGATATCATTGCCAGAAGAATATTATCTTGATGACCAAAGAATGCATTTGTTTGAATATTCTCTGTCTACTTCCTTACATGATTCATTCTGGTAAACCGGATGAAGATACCGTGATTTGATTATTGTACTGCATAGATGCCTGCTGCCATAAAAAGTAGAAGTTTTTTTTTGATGAAGAACCACATATGGGCATAAACGCGCATAATGTATGTTGCTAAAGTTACTAAACTTGATAAAGGATTATTGGTAGAAATATATAATCTGAGAATCCTGTTGGAAGAGATGAGCCATCTAGAATGAGCCAGTTTTCCAGGGCTGCACTTTTCCAGATTGACAAGAGAAATGCCACTTCTTACAGTTTGGTAGATGTCAAAAAGGTAAAGCTTATCTGTACTGAGAACTTTTCTGTCCCCCTCTGACATTTCTACATTATAGTTTATAGGTTGAAAATCAACAACCTTTAAGATTTCAAAAGTTTCCAGTGACTTTCCAAGAAAATCTGAATAGTATCTAGGACCAGATGTTGATCTATCCGATTCTGCAAACATATGACGTAGTGAGAGCTCATTTGCATGCAACAAACAAATTATTAAATTTTAGGGGCCGTTGAAGTTCTAACTCAATCAATCTAATCACACCAACCTTTCCTTTTTAGTTCTATCTCAGCCAAGCACTTGTAAATCATCTAAAATAATATTTATTTTTCAGAATACTTTAGATTTTTAGATTTCACTGTTAAGAAAATAGCGCGTTTTTTACGAAAATACGATCTATGCAGAACAATAATCAAATCACGGTATCTTCATCCGGTTTACCAGAATGAATCATGTAAGGTAGTAGACAGAGAATATTCAAACAAATGCATTCTTTGGTCATCAAGATAATAATCCTCTGGCAATGATATCAGATGAGCAGCCGCAAATCCGAGAATTAGGTGTTAGGCGTATACAGAGAGCTAGAGAAGAGATCATGAATGCTAATCAAAAGAAAAATTCCTGCAGCTGCCGATGACCAAACTACATATTATTTTACGGCAAAACCCATCGCATGTAAACGGATGTTTTCATTAACAAACAAATTTTTCCGTTAAAATACAATAAGAACTAAAAAATTCTTAAAAACAAAAAACATTACCTATTTTAAATCCCCCTTTTTTTTTTTTTTTTTTTCTCACAGAGTTTCTACTTCGATTGACTATAACAAAATATTTTTAAAAAATATAAAACAGTTTTATAATTTTGAAAAAAAAAATATTTTTATTTTCTATATAAATAATATAAATAATACAATAATAAAAATATAAATTGTAAACTTAATGATTAATTATAATACTTATAACTAACTTTTTAACTCTTACACCTTTAAGCGCTTTCTTATCTAAATATAAACAAATATAAACACAGGGCCATTATAGGGCAATTATTACAATTAATTATAAAGTTAAACTAATTTCTTGGATATACTATTCAACTCTATTAAGTGTGAAATTCTCTAAAGAAATAGTTTTACTGTAAAACTAATTTCATGTATAACTCTCCTTTGACAATCAATAATGATCGTAAAACTTTACAATCGTTATTCATTGTCGAAGAAGAGTTTTACACATAATTGTCATAAAGGAATTGCTAAGGTTTTACAATTGTTAATGATTTTCAGATACAAATATAATCAATGATTTTCCTAAGGGAATTGACTTTGTAACTATTATTGCTTGAATTAATTAAAAAATGAATTAAATATTCATTTCAAATTTAAAAAAATAATAGTTCAACACAAAAACACACTTGATCAACCAGTTTACTGAAGCGATGTTAGTCTTCTTTTGAGGTTAGTATTTTAGTTTGTATTAAATTTATTATCTTTTTTTAATCTAAAACTTTTAGTTAACTTCCGCGCTCGAAATAATTATTTAAAGGTGATCATTGATCATACTAATCGGCTGAAATGATAAGATTTGAAAGGTAGAGGATTAAATAAATTTCCGGATGATCAAGTTTTCTGTAACTTTTTATAAGCATTACTGTTTATGTAACACATAAATAACACTTTTTGTGTTAGTCAGCTTAAAGTACCTCAGCGTAGTTTAACTATGCTGGTTTCCGATTTAAGTTTTACTAATTTGCCCTATTAGGGCAAATTAGTAAAACTTAAATCGGAAATTTAGCAAAATCCTAAACTTTGACAATGTATAACTTAGGATGAGATAAAATACATGAAAAAGTAATTTTTAATACAGCTACTTCTGTTTGTGTTGAAAGAAAAAAATATGTATATATCTTTTTTGCTTAAACAGAATTTTAGATTTTTATTAAGTCTATATTTGAAATTCTTTAGGATTTCGTTCTGTTGCTTCAAATTGTTAAAAAATTATAAACAAAATTTAAAAATTCATTAATTTAAACATGATTATAGATCAAGAGAGTAAAAACTGTTATAAAATGTCTAATCCAAATTATTTCGTAAAAACATGTTTTTTTTTATTAATTAATACGATTATTAATAATCGTAATGTTCTTCACCTATCAAGTTAAAGTACTAAAAAAAAGGATAAGTTGGTAGTTGCTACTCTTTTCCTTCTATTTCCTTCAAGGAATACAATAGAAAATTCATCTATAATGAATTTTCTAATGTTTAAATGCAATAGTTTAAATAATTCCAGCAGTAAGCAAAGTCATAATATAAAAGAAGAATACAAGAATTTCACAGATCTGGAAATTATAGCTATAGTTAAGATTCTAAAATATACCGGAATTAGTGCCGTGGCTAAGGAGTCATTGCCCCCCTTTCTTTACCAAAAACCTGTCATTAGTGGCCTGTCTTTATTTGAGTTTTAATATGTTTGATTTGCAATTTTTGCCGTTCAAACAAATTTGATCAGACAAAATTTATTTGGGGAGATCTAAATATCATTTTTTCTAAAAAGAGACGATCTTTATTTTTGCTTTATTTTTTAAATGTTAAAATCTTAACTCAGGTCACTATCATCATGTCAAAATCTGGAGCACAAAAGCGCAAAGAAAAACTACAGACAGAGATAGAAGTTTCTGCAAAAAAGTGCAAGTTAATCACATCATTTTTGTCAGTACAACCACAATGCCAAGGCAATATTGAGTCGAATGTACAAATTACATCAGAGATAATTAAAGCACGAGGTGGTAAAGATCTTGACTCAAGTTTACAGAGTACATCAGGAATTATACAAGCGAATGGTAGTCAAGATATTGAGTCGAATTTGAAGAGTTCATCAGCAGTAATACTAGCGCGAGGTGGTGGAGATATTAAATCACATTCGCAGAGTACATCTGCAATAATACAAGCACTAGGTAGTCGAGATCTTGAGTCAAATTTACAGAATACATCAGCAATAATACCAGCACGAGGTGGTGGCAATACTGAGTCGAATTCACAGAGTACATCAGCAATAATACAAGCACTAGGTAGTCGAGATCTTGAGTCAAATTTACAGAGTACATCAGGAATTATACAAGCAAAAGGTAGTCGAGATATTGAGTCGAATTTGAAGAGTACATCAGCAGTAATACTAGCGCGAGGTGGTGGAGATATTAAATCACATTCGCAGAGTACATCTGCAATAATACAAGCACTAGGTAGTCGAGATCTTGAGTCAAATTTACAGAATACATCAGCAATAATACCAGCACGAGGTGGTGGCAATACTGAGTCGAATTCACAGAGTACATCAGCAATAATACAAGCACTAGGTAGTCGAGATCTTGAGTCAAATTTACAGAGTACATCAGGAATTATACTAGCAAAAGGTAGTCGAGATATTGAGTCGAATTTGAAGAGTACATCAGCGATAATACAAGCTCGAGGTGTTTGAGATATTGAGTCGAGTTCGCAGAGTACATCAGCATTTGAATATCCACCACGTTTGCAGTTAAAATGTTTTTTTAGCAAACATCCAATTCAACCACATGAACATTTGCCGTTTGATAACAAGATCTACCATAGACAAACGGACTTCAAGGATAGCATACCGAGAAATTGGTTGTTATTTAGCCAAAATTCTCAGTCTCTATATTGCTTATTTTGTGTTGCATTTGAATCTCCACAGTCTAACACCGTTTCATCATTTGTGTCTGGCTTCAAAGATTATAGACGAGTTAGCCAACGGGTTGCAGAACACGAATCAAGCAGCACTCACCGCAGGCGTGTTCTTGATTACATTCGTATAATGAATAATCTAGACTTTGACAGATTTTATAGTACAGAAATAAAGAAATATAATGATGAAGTACTGATACGGAAACAAATACTTTCTCGAGTTATTGATATCATTAAACATTTATGTAAGCAAACATTGCCATTTCGAGGTCATAGGAATGAAGGTGCTTATTCGTTGGACAATGATGAAGAAAATCATGGAATTTTTCGGCTTTGGTACAGCTCTTGGCCAAATATGACCCACTTTTAGCTTCTCATCTCTCCATGTGTCAAGAGAAATCAACCAAAAGAATAGAAAAACTGAAGCGTCAAGGTAAAGCCGGCAGTAAAGGTCGCGGTGCTCTGGTTACGTTTTTAAGTAAGACTACTATATCAAAGCTTCTCAATATTATGAAAAATATGATGCAGGAACAGATTGCAATGGAAGTATCCAAAGCAAAAGTGTACTCCGTACAAGTTGATTCTACACAAGATATATCTGCAATTGACCAATTCATCATTGTGGTTCGCTATCTTTTAAATGCTACTGTGCATGAACGGCTGCTTTCTATTGTACCAAGCAATGACGGTACTGGCCAAGGCTTGTCCGATTTCTTAAATTTGACGCTACAGCGGCTTGGCTTTAACTTGAAATACTGCCTATCGGACAGCACTGATGGTGCTTCAAGTTATCATGGCCAGCAATGGACTGCAACAAAAGATTATAGAAGCTGCAGACCACCATGTACATATTTGGTGTTATGCTCATGTTCTCAACTTAGTTGTGAAGGAGGCAACCAGTTGCTGCATTTAGGCAGTTTCATTTTTTACCCTTTTGCAAAATGTTTCAACATTCATAAAAGTGTCATATAAGCGAATGGCAACATGGATTAAACTTGTTGAAACACAAATTGGAATGGATAAGATGAAAAGAATGAAATTGATTGGTGAAACAAGGTGGTCGGGTAAATCAAATGCTGCAACAGCGATATTCGGAACATTTGCTGAGCCATCTTCAGTGTTTATCACTTTAATTTTATATCTGTCATGTATAAGCGAATCAGAAAATATTGATACAAAGACACGTCATGAAGCTAAGACATTGCTCATGCCATTCCTGAAATTTGACACCATTTTGACTGCCTTTACCTACCTGCGAGTTTATGAAAAAGTGGGACCATGATGGTGGAGAAGGCCGTAATTGAATTGAAAAGTCAATCAAGACTTTTTGATGATGTTCATAAAGCTCTTCAATTTGTACGGATGGCAAATGCATGCATCATTCAGAGAAAGACACCAACGATGTTAGATGAACATACAGTAGACGAACGTGACGAATCTAAAGCTTTGGAACACTACAAAACTCACACTTACGATGTGGTGATGGATCAGGTAGTCCAAAGTCTTGAGTCACGTTTCACTTCACATCGACAATTATATATGGACATGGCATGTTTTGATACATCAAACTTTGGTGATCTTGCCATTTCGGGAATTCCTGAAAACAGTTTACACAGCATTATCAAATTTTTACCAGATGCCGACGTTGATAAAATAAAGGCCGAATTGTTATCATTTGTCACTAACTATGAGATTTTGAAATTGTTCTTGCCCTTAACAACAACATTGAGAGAGAATGCATATCAAAAGGATGACATAGAAAAACCGCTCTGTTATCAGCATACAAATGGAGCATGCGGATCGTGTCCATCTTGTGTGTTACGAATTCTTGCTGCATATAGACTCAACGACAAAACCTATGACAATTTGTATCATAATTATAAAATAATATGTACTATTTCTGTAACACAAGCCGAATGTGAAAGATCGTTTTCTAAGTTAAAGTTAATCAAGACAAGATTGCGTAATTCTATGTCAAAGGACCACTTAGAGTCGTATATGTTGATGTTTGTAGAAAAAAATCTACATGATAGCCTTGAGTATGATACGATCATTCAAAGATATGCATCTTCGTCCTCTGAATTGAGCAAACTTTTTAAAGAATAATTATTGCTATACTTTGCACTGTGCAAATTGCACATCACTTCTACTTTTTTAATTCAATATAATTTTATTAAGCTGTGATTTAATTGCTCCTCTTAAGACTTATTTTTAGAGAGTTGCGGACCGGACAGTCTTTGCGATATATGTATGGCCGGGAGGGCCCTTTAATTATTTTTATGGCCGGTAATATATATACAGCCAGTCCGCCACTGTTAATATATATATATATATATATGTATATATATATATATATATATATATATATATATATATATATATATATATATATATATATATATATATATATATATATATATATATATATATATATATATTCATATATATATATATATATATATATATTATATATATATATATATATATATATATATATATATATATATATATATATATATATATATATATATATATATATATATATATATATATATATATATATATATATATATATATATATATGTATATATGTATATACATATATACATACTTAAATATAGAAAAAACAAATTTTTAATGGAACTTAAAGTTTCATGCTTATCGGCAATCATCAGCCATGAAGTACAAAATCAAAAATATAAAAAACCGTTTAAAAATTACAAACTTCAGTAGAATGAGTTCTGACGTCTTAGTACAAAAAGACGTGATGGAAAACTAATCTCCGCAATCAAAAAATGAAAGGAGAAATTTATTTTTGTGTCTACATTTCGAAACTACTTCGCCTCTTTTATTTAGCAGATTATCTCCTTTGTAAAATAATATTTCAAATTTCTCATTTAAACAAAGCTTACAAATTTTTGACGCATGATTGTATGATTTTCAGCGTTTAATTATATTCCATTTGATTGAAGATGTAAAATTGTTATCTTTTAAATCCCATGCTTCCTTAGATAACTCAGTGTCGTTCTTGTACTTTTTATGTTGAAGGATTTTAGATGGTTTGCATAACGTAGCTTAAAAGAGGTTTCTTTTATCCTAATGTATACCATATCTTTGTATTGAGGTTTATTTGAGCGTACGGTAGCTTGGTAAACGATGTTGTTAGACAAGCAATTGTTGTTCAGTGGACAAAGAGATTTTTTAATGCAATTGCAGGCTTTTTCTGATAACTTTACATCACCATGTAAAATAATTTTGTTGTGTGAGTTGATGATAGATTTACTGTTTGGCATGCAGGACTAGCTTATTTTAATTGTGTTTCTGTTAAATATTTTGTGTAGGTTGTGGTCTTTAAGAAAATGCTTGTCAATTAGGATTAAAAAGCGTTGACCAATTTTGGGTGTAACTTTTTTACTAAATGAAGGATTGTACCAGATTATACTTCGTTTG
Organism: Hydra vulgaris; assembly: GCF_022113875.1. NCBI lineage: Eukaryota > Metazoa > Cnidaria > Hydrozoa > Anthoathecata > Hydridae > Hydra > Hydra vulgaris. Next base: position 16,831,344 of record NC_061158.1, on the reverse strand, counting down.
TGGTGATTTTTTGGAACATTTGTTATGTTTGGTTTGTATGTCAACTTATAATCGTATCCCGATTGATTTAGTGCGTCTTCATAAAGATGTGTCGACTTATTAAAAATAACTTCACTTGATGAGTTGGCGGACAATCTTAGCTCAATATTTTTTGGAAGATTGTTTATTATGTTAGGTGGATGGTTAGAATCAGCATGTGTATAACTTAGCTTATTATTTAGGCTTGCAGTATGGTTGGAATGAATTTTGAGTAAGATTAAAAGTTAAATCAGGTAGTTAACAATTTTAAGATTGCAATTAATAGAGATGTTGAGATTATTACGTTTAAAAATTTAAACGACATGTTTTTTTATTTGTTCCATTTGATGGCCATTTTTGTTCTTAAAAACAGCTAACCCGTCATCCCGATTTAGACCGAAATTATTTTTGTTGTAAAACTGCGAAAGTTGATCTAAAATAAAAATCCCGACTAATTCGCAAACTTCCGCGCCATTATAGCCTCCCATGGTAACATCAAACAATCCTGCTTTTTTCTTAATCCATGATATGCCATCGTTAAAAATGAAAGACTTTCTTGCATGAAGTATAATGAATTTGCGTTGCTCGTCAGTTATTATATGTTGTTCGGCAAAAGTAATGGCGTTATTAAGTATTTTTTCATTAATTGACGGATAAAAATCATTTATGTCAAATACTAAAAATTTACAAAGGTGATTATCATCAATTTTTTGGAACCAATTTATTACATTCTGCGTATTTTGCCATTGGTTTAAACAGAGCCTGGTTCTTAATTCCGAGTTGATATTGGATAAAATAAGCTTTGACAGTCTTCCTACCTCATTCTTTGCAGGATTTAAAAGATGCACAGTAGGGTTGTTTAGGAAGTTGGCTTTATGGTCTTTTAAAGTTATAAAACAATCAGCAGTTCCGTTTTTCCCGACTCTAATAAAATATTATGATTTTTTAAAATTTGCTAACTTTCTTTATTTACTACGTCCTTTAGATTTGGATCGGCCTTTTTATAAATAGAAGTGATTGCGTTTTTTTAGGTGGTAATCATCTTTAGATATTTTGTACATGTTGGAAGTTTTGTCAGCTGGAGTTAAAGTTTTATTAGATTTACGTAAAGATTTAATGTCATTATTTACTTTTTCTTGAAATGTGTTATTGAGATTGCGCAATTTGATAGTTTTAACAAGATTTATTATATTTATATTTAAGTAAATTTTACATCTTTAATCAAATGGAATATAATTAAACGCTGTAAATCATACAATCATGTGTCAAAAATATGTAAGCTTTGTTTAAATGAGAAATTTGAAATATTATTTTACAAAGGAGATAATCTGCTAAATAAAAGAGGCGAAGTAGTTTTGAAATGTAGACACAAAAATAAAGTTCCCCTTTCATTATTTAATAGCGAAGATTAGTATTCCATCACGTCTTCTTGTACTATAACGTCAGAACTCATTCTTCTGTAGTTTGTAATTTTTAAACGGTTTTTTATATTTTTGATTTTGTACTTCATGGCTGATGATTGCCGATAGGCATGAAACTTTAAGTTCCAGTTTTTTTATATTTAAGTATAAAACGCTCTGTTTTTGAAAAACTAAATATTTCTTAAATATTGAGCACTCTACAACGATCAAGAGTTTAGTATTTTTAATACTAAATCATACAACAACAATATATAATGAATGCAACGATTTCTTCGTGAACAGACGTGTTTTTACAGCAAAAGAATATTCTTTAAAAAATAAAAATAATAATAATAAAAGTATATTAACTTTAGTTTTTAGTATTTAATTATCTTTATAACCGGAATTATTCTTCAAATTTATCAAACTATCTTCAAAAATTTTGCAACACAAAATTAAAAATGGCGAAATTTACTGTTTCACAAATCAAGGAGCTGTTAGAGTTGCATGAAAGTACACTGTTGAAAATATTTAATGATAAGTTTGAAAAAATAGAAAACAAGCTCATTAGTATGCAAGTAGAAAATACAGCTTTAAAAAATGAAATCAGCGAATGAAAGAAGTCTGCTGAGTTCATAAATGAAAAATACTAAAAAATTTTAAACGAAGTGAATGATTCTAAAAAGATAGCATCAACATCAAATTTAAACAAAACTAGCATAGAACTTGAACAAAGCGATAATATAATTAAAGACAAACTAGCAGAATTGGAGGATCGCAGTCGGCGAAACAACTTAAGATTCAATGGGATCCAAGAAAGTGAAAATGAAACTTGGGAAGAAAGCGAAAAAAAAATACACGAACTAATGAATTCAAGACTTGGTATTAATAACAATATAATAATTGAAAGAGCACATAGAACTGGAAAACTTGATTATGGTGGAAAAATGAAAAACAGAACTATAGTTGTCAAATTCTTAAACTATAAAGATAAACAAACGATAATGGAAAATTACTCGAAGTTAAAACTCTGGACAGAACGCCTATACATGAATGAAGATTACTGCGAAAGAACAACGGAATTAAGAAAGAAATTGTTTATTGAAGAGAAAGAACTTAGAACAAAAGGTAAATATGCAAAAGTGGTTTATAATAAACTTGTTACGCGCGATGCTTAAAAATAGGAATTCCTTTGTTTTCGCTAGGCACTAAAAGTATGCTAAACTATTAAAATTGATTCAGTTTTACTAGATAATTTTAAATTAACATTTAATTTTCTTCAAACAAATAAATACCTTATTGATGAGAGATCTGATCCAGATCTAAATTTTTTTAGCGAAGCAGGTGCTTTACAAAATAATTGTTGTTAATTTTACGCACGTGAAATAAAGGACTTCCTAGAGCGTGACCATTTGAATGCCTTGCATATAAATATAAGAAGCTTAAAAAAAAATTTTGAAAGCTTTTGCTTATGTATGAAAGATACTCTAAACGTTTTTAATATAATTTGTGTAACCGAAACGTGGTGCGATTCTGACGAAGTGAATTATGACTGTAATATACATTTACCTGGTTTTAAAATAATATCATTAGGGCGTAAAGCAAATAAACGGGGCGGCGGTGTGCTTATTTACATAAAAGAAAGTTTTCAATTTTTTACAAGGCTTGACCTGAGTATTTCTGATGACGATAAAGAGATTTTAACAGTTAAAATTTTAACCCAAAAAAATAAAAACATACTTTTAAGTTGTTGTTATCGCCCACCTTCTGGAAAAATTGAATGCTTCAACACATATTTAAATACTAATATTATGAAAAAAGCTGACCACGAAAATAAATTATTCTATATAGTTGGTGATTATAATTTAAATTGTTTTGATTATCACGTCAAGCAAAGCACACAAAAGTTTTATAACGAATTATTCAAAAATAGAGCGTTTCCTTTAATAGATAGACCAACCAGAATTACCGAAAAAACGGCTTCAATAATCGATAATATTGTAACTAACGATGTTTTTAATGAATCTTTAAAAAAGGGTATTATTAAAAGTGACATTTCCAATCATTTCCCCATTTTTTTCTCTATAAATATAAAACCAAAAGTACTACCTAATGAAAAAACAACCTTTTTAAAACGTATCTATAACGAAGCTAATTTATTATCGTTTCATGAACAATTGTCATTGCTTCATTGGAAAGATATAAACACTTCATCTGACGTAAACTTTGCTTACAACCAATTTTTTAAATCTTTCTATGAGGTATATGATGTAAATTTTCCGAAACGCGAAATAAACTTAAAAACCAAAAGTGTTAAATCACCATGGATTATACAAACACCCTAAGAAAATCATCAAAAGTCAAACAAAAGTTATACATTAAATACCTTAAAGAAAAAATGATAGAAAGTAAAACTATCTACAAAAAATATGCGAGAAATTTGAAAAAATTAGAAAGAATCTTAAAAAAAAGTACTATTCCGATTTACTTATGCGATACGAATGTGATTCAAAACGCACATGGCAAATTTTAAGAGAAATTACCGGTAAAACAAAAATTAAATCATGCGCTCTGAAAAATGGCATTAAAATTAATGGTGATATCTCTTATGATCCATGTGAAATAGCAATCAAACTAAACAAATTTTTTGTCACGATCGGACCTAATTTAGCAAGAAATATACCAAATATAAAGAAAACAAGTGATATCTCATCTATTGCATTAGCTAATCTTGATTTTTTGGAATTATCGTTTGAAGAATTTGAAACAGCTTTTAGTGCGCTAAAACCAAATAAAGCAAGTGGCTTCGATGATATAAATGGCAATGTAATAAAAAATTCATACAAGGCTATAAAAGACGTGCTTTTAAAAATTTTTTCACTTTCAATCAGACAAGGAATTTTTCCTGATCAATTTAAAATTGCAAAAATCACACCGATATTCAAAGGAGGAGACTTAACAAATATCAATAACTATCGCCCTATCTCTGTTCTTCCAGTCTTTTCTAAAGTCTTAGAAAGAATTATTTATAACAAAATTTACACTCATTTAACTAACAACAATTTATTATTTAACCACCAGTATGGATTCAAAAAAAACAACTCTACAGAGCACGCGATTCTCTAGCTAACACGTAGTATCACAGAATCTTTCGAGAAATCCGAATATACTTTAGGCATCCTCATCGACCTATCGAAAGCCTTTGATACAATAGATCATAAAATTCTTTTTAAAAAACTCAAAAATTACGGAATAACTTGAAATATTTTAAAGTGGATAAAAAGTTATTTAAGTAATCGCAAACAATTTGTAACCATTGACGCTTCTTCTCCAATAAGTTTGTTAGAAATTACTTGTAGTGTTCCTCAAGGATCTATTCTCGGACCACTTCTTTTTCTTATATATATCAACGATCTCTATAAAGTATCCAGATTAAAAACAATCATGTTTGCAGACGATACAAACTTATTCTTATTTCATACTAACATCACTACTCTGTTTCAACTTATGAATGTAGAATTAAACAAGATTTCTTACTGGTTTAAATTAAATAAATTATCGCCTAATATTCAAAAAACAAACTGGACTCTCTTTCACCCGCCCTTTAAGAAAAAACTACTGCCTTATGAAATGCCATCCCTTTTTATTGATAACATCGAAATAATTAGAGTAAACGTTACAAAATTCTTAAATGTTTATATTGATGATAATCTTTCGTGGAAAAATCATATTGAAAATTTATATAACAAAACTTCAAAAAGTTTAGGAATTTTATATAAAGCAAGAAACTTTTTAAATAAAAAAATTTTAACTCAATTATATTTCTCTTTTATTCATAGCCATATAAATTATGCAAACATTGCATGGGCTTGCACCAATAAAAGCAAACTTGAACCTCTTTATCGTCATCAGAAGCATGCAGCACGTTTGATACATTTTAGTGAACGTCTTACTCATGCAAAGCCTCTATTAAAAAAAAATGAACGCCTTAAATATATATCAACTCAATGTTTATAATACTCTTTTATGTTCAAATGTAAAACTAATTCTTCACCAGTTTCTTTCCATGATTTTTATATGTTAAAAGATAAAAATAAATACTTTTTACGCAATAACAATTTTATTAAGCAGCCATTTTTTCAAACTAACTTGAGCAAATTCTGCATTACTTCTCGCGAACCATTCTTATGGAACAAAATTGGCTTAAAAAACTTTTCTCAAATTTTATCCAACAAAGTTACTACAACTCTTTTAAACGAAAGTTAAAAGAATTAATTTTTACAATTGACAATCTATCAATTTACTTTTAATAATTTTTAATAGTTTTCCCATTTTACTTCCACTTATCAAAGAACTATTATTATTTTATAATTTATATATTTACCAAGAATATGTATCAATATATACGACAATTTATATGTTTATTAACTTATATAGTATTTATATAACTGATCTTTATATTTATAACGGGTTTTCTGAATATTTTTAATTTGTTTGTATCACGTTCATTTTAGCGGTTCTCGACGACAAGACCTTACGGTCTTCTACGAGTCCCCGCGTTCTTTTATCTCTTATTTACGATTTTTCTTTTTTGTTATTTTCTTGTAACTTCTATATTTTATTTTTTAATTTGTATATTTATAACGGAATGTTGTTTAAAATGTAATAAAGAACAAAAAAAAAAAAAAAAAAAAAAAAAAATATATACATATATATATATATATATATATATATATATATATATATATATATATATATATATATATATATATATATATATATATATATATATATATATATATATATATATATATATATATATATATATATATATATATATATATATATATATATATATATATATATATATATATATATATATATATATATATATATATCTTCTATATAATATTGCCAAACTTAATAGTAGTGTCCCTTGGAGCGTATTTGACACGAAACCCTTGGCAGCCATTGCAACCGAGGTATTGGCAAGAAAGAGTCGCAGCACTATAAGAATACGTGAACGAATATCTAACGTACGTAAACTTTAAACTAAGTAAGGTTAAAGCAAATGTTAAAACATACTGAAACATTTATTATGTTTTACAGTTTGATTTTTACTTGAAAATTACATTGTGTCAACCTCTCCTTAATTTTGATCTAACAATTTTTTCCTTAAAAAAATTACTACATTATTATAAAATCTACACATAATGATATGCCGGTGTAGCTCGAGTGGATAAGGCGGCGAACTTCTGAACAAGTAGCTAGAGGTTCGACTCCTACCAATGGCGGCTATTTTTTTTAATTTTTTTAATTATTTTAAAATACAAAATACTTTCGAAGTTTTATAAAGATTATATACAAACATATGTAACGATGTTATGCACTCACAAAAGAAAAGATTTTAAGAAAGCTAAAACTTCATAAAACATTTAAAAAAAAAAAAAAACATCACTAGGAGAAAAAATATGTTGCGTATCTATGATAATTGAGACACTTATGTTATTAATGTGCTCATGTAATTAGTCCTAATAAGCTGCGGATGGTCTGAAAAAAAAGTTGTCTGAAACTTAATAAAGAAAAAACTTAACAAGACAGCCCTGCTACTTCAGAAGATGCTGCTGTGGAGGCAAAAAAAAAAAAAAAAAAGCCTGTAGCTAGATAAAACTTTAAAACTTTCTTTTGGCAATTAAAAGTTTATTTTGCTACATTAACTTTTTTACTATAAATATATACAGCAACTGTTTTTCAAAACGCCTTAATATGCTTATGACGTAATTAAAAAAAAAAACGCAATTAAAAATAAAATTGTTTGGAAAAACTCTTCGTAAAACGTTTTTTGAAACAAGTAACTTTTATTTAGTTTTTTTTTTCTTTTGTGCAACTTTCTTTTCAATAAATTTCTTTACCTTTCAGAATATAACCATTTTTAACAATGCTATAGAAAAAAACAGTAAATTGATTAGTAGTATTTCAATTATATTAATTAGATTAAATTATATATATTAAATTATATATTATATATATATTAAATTAAATAGATAAATAAATTGATATACAGTTAATACATGTGTATTTTTTTTTTTTGAAAAAACTTAGTGACAAAATAGACTAATTAGATAAGTCGTTAAGTAGAATGCTAAGAATATATTTATGGTGGTTATTGTTGTTAAGGGTGATTAATATGCAAATAAATTAAAAGCTAATCAGGGTTTTGAATAAATTATAAACTAATCAGGGAAGTTTTATTTGTAAACCTAATAAATAGGAAGATAACATATAATTCAGGTAGACATTGTTTTCACTTTTTCGCCAAACTTTGATATATTTGATATTAAAAAATATGACCTTTCCAATAATTACAGATGGTAGTGTATTAACCTTTTTTTTCGGAACCACAATCCGTTATGATTTGTTTTTTAACAATGTGAACGAAAGTCTATTCAATTATCTAAATATGTAAACTTTAAGTTCTTTAATTATCAATCAGTATTATTATGAAGTAGATGACATCAAATTCTACCGATTTATTTTTACTTAAAAATTTCATTGCGACAATATCTCTTTATTTTAAAGCATTAAATGTTGTTTTTTAAAGTTTAATAAGTTTTCTGTTTATTAAATAGTGTAAAAAGATGATATAGCATTCCAAAGCGATTGAAGTGCTTCGCTTGGGTTCAAAACCTTTTGCATACACAATTTTTTTTTTAAATCTTATCCTGTTTTCTAGAAAACAAAGAAAAACAAGTTTAAATGCATATAGATGTTATACGCATTACATAAAAATAAAGATATAATATACTATAACAAACCAAACGGAGAGAATTTTTTAAAACGTTTTTTAAAATTTCTAAAAACATAAAAACGCTGTACTTGATTCACGAGTGAATAAAACGATGATTTATTTTAGCCGCTTTTAATTGAAATCAACCAAGATATGCTGCCCTCCCCTAACCCCGTGAATCAAGCACACCACCCTAAAATTTAACTAAAGTTAAAAAATATATAAATTAATTTTTAGAACTTTAAGAGGGTGGACCCAAAACTCAGTTTTTGTTTATTCCGCTATTTTGATTGATGTTTTTGTAAAGCAGTAAACCTTAAAAACACATAGAAGCTTTAAGGTGTTTAAGCTATAATTTTATAAAACGTGTTTAAGCTAAAATAGACTTTTAAGTCTTTTAACTACTAAACTTTCACGTAAAATGAAACTTTTTGTCATTTACTGAATGTGTTAAATTATAAAACTGTGCAACAGTTTTATAATTTAAGACAAATCTTATATGTTTAATTGAAAAAGTGAATATTTTAAAAATTAATTATGTCTATATATATATTAGATGTTCAAGAGATCAGAGCCGAAGAGCTCTTGCCAAGTAAGCTAACTTTGTATGAGAAGGATATGTTACAAAGATATATATTTCACCAATTTCAGCAATTTGTTAATTATAACTTTTTTTTAATGTTTAGCGGAAGTAATGGACAAGCTAAGTCAGGAATTTTTTTGTTGTTGTTGTTTTTTTTTTTTTGTGTGCAAATATAGTTATGCTTTTTTAGTTTTTTTAAAGTTATTTAGCAACTGACTTTTGTCAGTTGTGACAGTTTGTCAGTCAGCAAGTGACTTTTGTAACTTTCAAATTTATTTTATTTAGAAAAATTAGAAGATTCAGTTGAGAATCTATGTAAGCAATTTGTTATTGTTGTTGTCATGCTTTTTATTTTTTTTATTACATATTTATTTAACATAAAGTTATTCTATATATGGCAAGTTAGTTTATTTTAATGTTTATAAGTTTTTCATTTTATTTAGAAAAAGTAGAACATTCAATGGGTAAACAGAATTTGATTATATTTCATTTGTGTATTATAGATAAAGATATAGCATTTTACTTTCAAAAAAAAAAGGTCTACTCTTTGGTCTTTTAGCTTTTTTGATACAATTTTTAGCATTTTTTTCATAGGGCTTATACTTCAACAGCTAAGTAAATTACTATAATGTTCTTATTTATTTTAATTTTTTCTTTTTTTTTTGGAACTTTTTTCTTTTTTTTTTTTTTGGTTTGTTTTGCTTCGTATATTATATGTATATTATAATATTCTGCATGTTAGTTTCTTTCTTAATGTTAATGAGTTTTTTTTTATTCTATTTAGAAAAATTAGAAAATTCAATTGGTAAGCAAAGTTCACTTATGTTTCATTTTGTTTAATTTTATTACACTTTTTTTGATGTTTGTGTGCGGTTTTATCACTTAAAATAAACTGTTTAATTGATTAGTATATGTTAGTTTATGTAAATATATTTTTTACATCCACTATAGCGTCATCTGCAGTACCATCTGGTAATGTGTTTTGCATTCTTATGCAGTTTTAAGAGTGTTATGTGTGTTAAAACTTAAAGATAGCATATCTTAATTTACAGATTACTTTATTTTTTTTTTTTGTCTCTACATTAACACCTCAAGCAATAATATCAGGTAATCTGTTTAGCATACTTATGCAGTTTTATGGGTTTTATGTGTATTAAAACTTAAATTTTTTTTTTTCATGTTTTCATGCAATTACATAAATGTTTAACACATGTTACTTTATACACTTTTTTTTTTACTTTTACAATAGCATCAATATCATCTGCAGTGCCATCAGGTAATGTGTTTTGCATACTTATGCAGTTTTATGAGTGTTATGTGTATTAAAACTTAAACATTACTTTTTTCATGTTTGTTATCAATTACATAAATGTACAACATATGTTACTTTATACATTTTTTTTTTACCTTTACAATAGCATCAATATCATCTGCAGTACCATCAGGTATTATGTTTTGCATACTTATGCAGTTTTATGAGTGTTATGTGTATTAAAACTTAAAGATTGCATATCTTATTTTGCACATCACTTTATTTTTTTTTGTCTCTACATTAACACCTCAAGCAATAATATCAGGTAATCTGTTTAGCATACTTATGCAGTTTTATGGGTTTTATGTGTAATAAAACTTCAACATTACTTTTTTCATGTTTGTTATCAATTACATAAATGTATAACATATGTTACTTTATACACTTTTTTTTTTTACTTTCACAATAGCATCAATATCATCTGCAGTACCATCAGGTAATATGTTTTGCATACTTATGCAGTTTTATGAGTGTTATGTGTATTGGAACTTAAACAATACTTTTTTCGTGTTTGTATGCAATTACATAACTGTTTAATATGTGTTTGTTTATATACTTTTTTATTTATTTCCGTAATAGCAACAGTATCAACTGCAGTACCACCAGGTAATGTGTTTTCCATACTTATGCAGTTTTTCCATACTTATGCAGTGTTATGTGTATTGAAACCTAAACATTACTTTTTTCATGTTTGTATGCAATTACATAACTGTTTAATATATGTGTTAGTTCATATTTTTTATTTATTTCTATAATAGCAACAATATCTGCAGGACCATCAGGTAATCTGTTTTGCATGCTTATGCAGTTTTATGGGTGTTATGTGTATTTGTGTAGGTATATATGAAATTTAATTTATCCTTATTTTTACATTACTTTTTTTTTTATTTTTTTTTGTCATAACTGTTTTTTTTTAAAGTCTAAATAGTTTTAAATAATATTTTTATTGGTTGTTTTGTGCAGTATTGTATTCAAATTTATTTCTTTTTTTGTTTTTGTTTTTTAGCAGCGCATCAAGATTTCCTGCGATATTGCTCCCAGCACCCAGGTCCGATATCTCAAAGAGCTTTCTACCGGTGGTGTCAATATAGGGGAGATGATCCCTCCTTTAGATGGAGGAGACAAGCCCCATATGACACCACTGGTAGAAGCGGTGCTACTAATTAGTGGTGTTGCTAGCCAAGCGGTGTTACTAATTAGTGGTGTTACTTGGCACTTAATGCCAAGCGGTGTTACTAAATTGTGGTGTTACTTGGCAGCGTTTAGTGCCAAGCGGTGTTACAAGTGTTGAGCTAGGTTGTGTTGTCTAGCTTTTTTAATTATTCTGGAAACACATAATCTGAATATTTTGTGTTATGTGCAAATGTGTTATGTAAAAATAATTTATGCTATGTGTATTCAGTAGCATAGGCAGGGTCTTTTGATGCTTTATATAGCACTTTCAACCAAACTTAAGTGTATTCACGTTTATAGAATTAAAATACTTTGCAAAAAATTGATGCTGTTAAAGCTTAGGAACAAATGTTTAAAAAAAGTGTTTTTCCTAACCTGAATTTTTTTAGACATAACAAAGTTAAACTCTTCAACAGCTTCTAAATATATATCTGAAACAACAAAAATCCCACCTACACTACTGGTGTTATTGTTTGTCATCCTGTAATGTTGTTGTGATGTTTTGTGTTGATAGACAGCTTGGCTTACCTTCACGTTGGTGTCTATCGTTAAAAATGATTATTGGGTAGCTTCATTACTGAAACTTACTCCTAATCATTCACTAAAAGCCAAGAAATATTTTAAGAAAAAATGCCGAATTTTTTTGTGTCAATAAAAATTTTTATCTTGAGCAATGCTGATAAAACTGATTTTTTTAAAAAAAAGATTATTTCCAACCTTCTAACCAAATATTAGAGACTTTTCCAAAAGCACTCTCACAAAGTAAGTGTTTAATATTTCTTTAATATTACTAAATTTCGTTTCGTATTTTTTATTTTTCAAATGAATTAACATAAAACAAATAAATGTGCATTCAGTGTTATCAATAATGATTTTATTTCGTTTTTAGATAATGCTTTTATAATCAATTTAAAAGTCTTTCAAATCGTTAATCATTTTCTAAAGGCGAAGAAGAAGAATCATCAATCTTCATACCATTTAATAAAGCTATTTTAATAAAACGCAATACAAATTGTTGTAAATTAGTATTTCAATAATTTTCACGTTGTTACCTTATTTTGCAGTTTCCTATCACTTTGTATTGAATTAACTAAATCCAATATTACAGTTCCTTTTATCAAGTACTTCACATTTTCTGTTTTTGTTTTATGCAGAAAAACAGATCAAGTTAATTTATTTAACTTGCCTAGCTACTTATTTTACACGCCTAGCCACAGTGAGTGTGCATAAATCAACAGAGGATTTGGGTTTGGGCAGGTTGTCTTGAACTAAATGGTTTACCTTCTTCATGTTAAGCTCTAAATATAAATATACGGAAAAGGTGCATATGTGATTTTTTTTTTTTTTTTTTCTAGCATATAATCTATTGATCACTAAAAAATATTAGAGGGAGAAATAGAGATAAGGTTAATGTGGAATAGAGTTTGTCCTTTTAGGTGAAAAACTATTTTATAATCTATCTATCTTCTATATAATAATGCCGAACTTAAAAGTGTTAGTAGAAAGAGTCGCAACACTTTTTTTATAAGAAAACGTGTATACAAATATCTAACGTACGTAATTAAGTAATGATGAAACATACTGAAACATTTTTCAAGTTTTATAGTTTGACTTTGACTTAAAAATTGCATTGCGTCAACCTCTTCTTAATTTTTGATCTACAGCAATTCCGTTTAAAACAATTTTTATATATTTTTAAAATTTCGATATTTGATGTGTCAGCATGGCCGAATGGTTAGCGAGCTAAGCTTCTGAACGTAATAGTCGTGGTTCAAATTTACCACCAGCGATTTTTTTCTTAGAATCTTTAAATTACAAAATATTTGTAAAGTTAAACAAGTTAAATGTTATACACTTAAACCGTTTTTTCTTTTTAAATTTTATAAATTTTTTGGATTTCTAAAAACACCAATAAACGGGGCGAAAATTTGTTGCGTGCGTGTCATGATTTTGATACTGTTCTCACATAATTGGTCCTAATAAGCTACGGATAGTCTTAAAAAAAAAGTCCTAAAACCTAATAAGGAAAAAAATTTGATAAAACCGTCCCGCTACTCCACATGGTATTGCAGTGGAGGCAGAGGAAAAAAAGCAATTAAAAGGTTTTTCGCTATATTTAATTTTTTGCTATAAATATAGCCAGATTAAAAAAATTAAAAAAAATGTATGGAAAAAAGGCGCGGATTTGAAGCATTGCACAGCGACTCTGATGACTGCGCACTTAACTTGTGAGCTATCAAAGTTATGCATGTAGTTAGGTGCTTCAACATTTTTTTAAAAATGTAAAATGAAAACAAAATAAATACCATAAGTAAGAGCTAAATAATAACGTTTAAAAATTACCAAACCTTTTATTATATTATTATTAGTTTTTCAACTTTTAAACCACAAAATTTATAATTTATTTTTTTGCATGACTTTTGACGCTTTAAGTGACTAACGTTTTAAAGAATTGCATTACCGTTTCCGTCTAATACAAAGGTAACTATAAAAGACCGTTATTATTCAAAACTAAGCATATAATAACAATAAATATAGTAAATAGTAACTATTGAAAATGGCTAGGACGCGACCATAAACCATGGTCCATGGCTGCAGTAGCGTAGCGACAAAAAATTGGCCCCCCACCCCCGCAAAAATTTAATCCGGGCCCCTAAATTACTTCACCACCTTGCCTTTACCTTCCTTCTAGACAAATAAGTTATACATGAAAATAAAAAAACGGTAATCTAAAACACAAACTAATGATATACGCATGTTATTTATTGTACTGACACTTTTTTTTAAATTTTTTCTTTGTTGCCTTGAGCCCCTAATAACTCTGGGCCTCCCCGCGGCTGCGGGCCCTGCGGGCCCTTTGCTACGCTACTGCATGGCTGGTCTAAAAGTAGGAAGTAGTTTAGTTCAGAATTTAAAAAAAAAAAATAAATAAACGGGGTTTAATAAGCTATATACGTATGCGGAAAAAGTGCGTATGTTAAAGTTTTTTTTTGCTCTCAAAGCAAATTTTTTTAATGAATTTTTTTCCACCGTTTACTAAAAAATATTGAAGTAAATAAGGAACAAGTAAAGAAATGATTAGCGTGGAATAGATAAATATAGAAGTAGAAGAAAAGACCTGTATTTACCGATACGGACAGCTAGATTAAGAAAATAAGGGAAAAAGTTTGTGTAGAATAGACTTACAAAGACCCGTATTTTTACGGGTCAATTCAGCTAGTATATATATATATATATATACCCAAATACCCTAGCCGGCGCTAGGGTATTTGGCGTCCTAGGCAAAAAAAATTCAACCCCCCCTCCTCCGAAAAAAAATATTTTAATTTGAAAGAGCAAAAACATAAATATTAATTTTATTCAAAATGGCATAAACATTATAAAATAGTGGAGATATTTAAGTATTAAATATTTATTTTTGACATTTTAGGATTTCAGCCACTCAACTTTTATTTACAAGAATAATAATATTTGAGATTTTATGACATTCAAAGAATAAAAGTAACATTTAATAGATTTAATGAAGACTATTCCTAATATTTAATTGCACCAAAATAATAATAATTAACCTAGCTTATCTCAAGAAATAATAATAAGTAATAATCTAGAATTAAGAATAAAAACTGAAAACTTGGAATATAATATAGTTACAAAGAATAAAAAAACTTGTTTCTGATTTGATGTTTAAATTATTAGAGAATTTGAATTTCAGAAACTAGAAAGTTCATTTGTATTTTGAAAATATGTAATAATAAAAATAAAAGCATATTTAAATTTTTATTTTTCTGGTTTTTTTGTTGCAAATGTTTTTACAATTTCTTTCAAATTTAATATTGATGATTCTTCGTGTTTTATCGAAATTATTGATAATCCCACCAGTCGTTCTTGTAACATTGTCGACCTCAAATAATTTTTAATTATTTTTAACTTCGAAAAACTTCGCTCGCCGCTTGCAACGGACACTGGAAGTGTTAATAGTATTCTTAAAGAAATACATATATTTGGTAGGCAGTCAATTAAACGTTGTTCAACTATAAAAGTTAGTACTTCATGTGGTGGCATTTGTTGTGGGAGTCTTCCAGAAAGTACTTTGATTTCATTGCAAAGATCCGCTGCACTAATATCTTTTTGAGAACCATGAGTTAAAATTTCTTCTAGATTTCTACAATTTTTCAATAATTCTGCTGAAGATTTTGAACTTATAGAATAAATATCATGAAGGAAGCCAAACATACTATTATACTGTCGCATTTGTTCAAACCTTTCCGCAATAGACTGTATAGCAGTGTCTAAAATTTTAGAATAAAATTCAACTTTAAATTTTTCTTTTGGATCTTGCAACGCTTCATCTTGTGTTTCATAATCGAAGTGTTGTTTTTTTCTCCTTCTCCCGACATGTTTTTCTTCAAAATTTGTTACTGTTTCTAATTCTTTTGCAATTTCAGCAGCATCAACAATAATTATTTGAAAGCCTTCATCATTCCTCATTTTTACAAGTTTGTTTTTAGTAATATTTAATTGTGTAGCTACATTCAAATCAACTTTCTTATTTTGTAATATTTTATTAGAAATATTAACTTTAAAAAGAATGTCGTACCATGAAACAAGGGCAACCATGAGCTTGAATATGCAAATAGAATTTGCAAGCCCTTTAGCCTCATTTCGGGAAGAATTTCCTACTGATGTAGTTTGTAATCTTGGATCCTCAAATATTTGCATTAAAGCATCGTAAATTTTTCCGAGATTGTATCGTAATGGTTTTAAAGCATTAATGCGGCTTTCCCATCTTGTATCATTTAATGACTTGACAGTAAAATCTGGAAAATAGCTACGAAAAACTTGCCAACGAGAAGGTGATCCCAAAAAATAACTATAAATCTGTTGCACCACACCAAAAAAACTTATTGCATCTAAGCTACACTTGCATGCATCATTCACAACTAAGTTTAGTGAATGTGCGCTGCATGGAATAAAAAACGCCCGAGGATTTATATCCAAAATTTTTTTTTGTACCCCATTCTCCTTACCCTTCATGTTGCTTCCGTTATCGTATCCTTGTCCACGGAGATTTTCAATTGGTAAATTAAAATTTTTCAATTGTTCAATTAATGTTTTTGCCAAAAAACCACCTGTAGATTTCTCCACAGGTATGAATCCTAAGAAATGTTCTTTAATTTTAACTAAATCCCCATCATGCGATGCTGGTGATTCTAAATCAACAAAAAGAATTATTATTGTCATTTTTTCTCTATGTCTATTATCTGGGGTGCAGTCTAAAATTATAGAATAATATTTAGCAAATTTTACTCTAGTCAAGATATTATCTTTTATAGCATTTGCTAGTATTTGTATTAATTCGTTTTGAATTTCTTTTCCAAGATAATGAGCAGTTTTATTTTCTTGATTTTTAATTTTCCGAACATGTTCATTCATTAATGGGTCAAATAAGGCAAGATACTCAACAAATTTTAAAAAATTACCATTGGCGTTATTGTAAAGCTTTTCATTTGTTCCACGAAATGCCAAGTTTTGCGTAGCCAGTACTCTGACTAAGGCAATTAATCTTTCTAAAATTCGTTGCCAATATTGTTCTTTTTCATTAATTTTTTGTTCATTAATATGATCAATGGTTTTTTCTGTAGATAAACGTATGTCAAGTTCTTTCCACATTTGAAAATTTACGAGATATGAATTACTTTTTTCATGAGAAGAAAGAAGTGCTCCAATATTCTTCCAATCGTTTAAACCTGAACCTTCTAAAGCCGGCAAACTACTTTTGCTTTTACCAAATAATTTACAACATAAACAAAAAACTACATTTTTTGAAACTGAATATTTAAGCCAAGAACGAGAGACTTTTTCTCCATTTGGTAATGTCCAATTGTAATAGATTGATGAAAATTTTCTTTTTTGTTCATCTCGATCTCGTGGAAAGTTATATTTTTCAATTTGTTGCAGTCTATTTTTTATAAAAAATTGCCGAAAATTGTCACTAAAATGAGTAGGCCAATTTGCAGGGTCACTGTAGTTTGCAGATGATAATATCCTAATTTGAGTTTCAGTTTCAATTTATCTTGAAATATTAACAGCAGGAGTTGCTCCAGGTAGATAAATTTGGTTTTCATTGATATTTACAACTTCATTTTGTTGATTTGAAATATTAGCAATATTAACAGTTTTATCGTCAACTATCACTTTAGATTTTTTACTTACACCGCTATCGCTTTCAGTAGCAGAATTAGTACCTGTAGAATGTGATTCTGCACAAAAATATTTCAAAATAGCTTTTCTTTGACTTTCTTTATTTTTCTTTACTGATAGTCTCTTTTTCTCAGACATGGTTAAAAAACGTTAGAAATGTGTAATTATAAAATATTTACTTATTACTTGCTAGCGTACAATAGTAGAATTGAAGTAATACACTACCTTTTCAATCGATAAAAATATTGTCAGTTAAATACTTATTATAAATAAAATATAATAGTCAACACTTAACTCTTTCGCTACCGCCGTTTTCACAAAAATCTTTTCGCAGTGACCGCACGTTTTTTTGAAAAAAATTTGGATGAAATAACATAAAAAACTAATTAAAATTAGAATAGTATATCTTTTTAAAAGCGTAACAATTTGTTAGCTTTGTTCAATTAATATATAATTTGTTGCAAACTATATATTAATTGAAAGATAAACAAATGAACTTTTTAATTAAATAAGTTTTTAACACGCATCGTTGAACAGTAAGAAATGCAAGGTACTTTAACCATCGTTTTTATAAATAGTAACATAAAAAAATAAAAATAAAATAAATAAAACATAAAGTCCGAAATAAAACTTATTTAATGTATAAAAAGAACGTTTTTCTTGAAAAAAAATCTTTGTAATTACTTAGCTAAATACTCACACGCTTCTACAAGTTAAATTTTACAGTGTTAACGCAGCTTTATTTTACTAATTACGAACTAAATTTAAAGAAATTTTTTTTATCAAGGATTACTTGAGATTTTTTAACTTTGTCAAGTGATAACTAATTATAGTTACACATTATGACTCATACTTGTACTTGATTATGTAGAGAACTAATTAAACTTTAAGAAAAAACAAATTATGTGTCTAGATTTATGCACAAAACAGGATAAATTGTGAAGCATACTCGAAAGCCTCTAACAGCGGCTTGCAGTCATAATAAAAAAAAAATCAAAAGCCGCTATCAGCGGCTTGCGAAGGGAGTTAAATTGACATTTATTCAAGGAAAAAGAGTTAAATTGACATTTATTCAAGGAATCAGAGACAGACAAAAGAAGTATTTAGTACTCGTTAACCAAACGCAAGCGAATGAATGTGATATAACTGATTGAATATGCGGGCGATCGAATGAACATGAGGAACAGCGAACGGATAATATACAATTTTGTTTGTTGTGTTTATAATTTAAAAAGAAAATATTTACTTTATTTAAAAAACGCAACTCAAGTTGTTAATTATCTCTCATTTTATTAATATAAACACAGAGACAAGAAGCAGGAGTCACTATTTAATAACATTACAACACTACATGTTGCCTTTGCCTAAAGCCTGCGAGTGATGCGCTAATTTGCCTTGCAGTTTATGCTCAATTACTGGAAATGGAAAATTTCTCATCGTTATATATAATTTTTATAATTATTATAAAATTATAATTTTAGTTAGATTTTTTATATTTTATAGGCAGCTGCCTAGTCTGCCTAGTGCCTAGTGCCAGCTCTGTATATATATATATATTTCCATACAGTCATGTGACATTGAAATGGAAACACATTTAAAAAGCTATATTATTTTTATTCTAATTTTTTTTTGCTTAAATGTTTAATTTGATGGCCTTTGTTATCATAGATAAGTTTACAAAGTTTAGACCTGGATATCGATGCTCAATTTTTAAGTTCTTGAAGAATGTTCCTTCATATATCTTTTATGTTGTTAAATAAAAATTTAACATTTAAATTATCTTTTCTTTCAGTTCTCGCCACGTTATTTTGAACTCTACTAATGATGGTTAATAAAACTTTGATTGGTTCCTATTCTAATAATTTCTCAATAGTTTTATACAAACATCGAAGTTGTACTAACAATAAAATATGTCCTTTGATATTTTTTTTGTCTAAATGTTTTGTTTACATAAATTTTCTTTTCCACTAACTACTTTAAGTGTGATTAAATTATAAAAATATTATCAATAAATATTGTTTAATTAAAAACGAAGTTTTAAAAGTGTTTCCATTTTTTTTTACATTACATCCTAATATCTATATATCTATCTATCTATCTATCTATCTATCTATATATCTATCTATCTATCTATCTATCTATCTATCTATATATCTATATATATATATATATATATATATATATATATATATATATATATATATATATATATATATATATATATATATATATATATATATATATATATATAAATATATATATATATATATATATATATATATATATATATATATATATATATATATATATATATATATATATATATATATATATATATATATATATATATATATATATGTATATATATATAAATAGGGTTCCCATATCTCCGGATTTGCCCAGAGATCTCCGGATTTTTAGGCAAAAAATAGGCCTCCGGGAAATTTCAGAAAAAAACATAAAATCTCCTCATTTTAGAGATTTTTATTTAATTTTTATAAAAATTCCATATTTAATACTTAAATTTTGAGTATATACAGAACTGAAAGTGTAAAAACTATTGAATGTAAATTGTTTTTAGTCATTCTACTAATATATGGAAAATGGTCAAACAACACGAGTTCTTATTTCTTCATTACTCAATATTGAAAAATGCACGCTTATCCAAACTTGCAAAAACAAAAGTCGCGACCGTTAAATTACATTTTAATGTAATTACACGTGAAATTACATTTTAGTTAACGTTAAAATGTAATTTAACGGTCGCGACTTTTGTTTTTGCTAGTTTAAACCCTAAACCCTAACCCTGAAGCAACCAAAATACTTTATAACCTTAAAAGTTTGTAACCTTAAAAGTTTATAACCTTAAAAGGTTATATCCTTAAAAGGTTATAACCTTAAAAAATTATAACCCTAAGAGGTTATAAACTTAAAAGGTTTATAACCTTTCAGGGTTATAAACCTTTTAAGTTTAAAACCTCTTAAGGTTATAATCTCTTAAGGTTATAACCTCTTAAGGTTATAACCTCTTAAGGTTATAACCTCTTAAGGTTATAACCTCTTAAGGTTATAACCTCTTAAGGTTATAATCTCTTAAGGTTATAACCTCTTAAAGTTACAACCACTTAAGGTTATAACCTTTGAAGGTTATAAACTTTTAAGGTTACAACCTTTTAAGGCTGTTGATTGTTTTAATTTTTCTATATTTAAAATAGCTACAAGCTCTTAAAGTTCTCTATTTGCTCCAACAAAGTTAGTATCATTATCCAAAACAATTTACTTTGGAAAGCCACGTTAATTAACCATTCTATAAAACGCGTTTAAAAACGATTCTGTATCCAATCCAAATGCTATTTCCAAATGCACAGCTTGCGGTGTAAGAAAAGTAAACAAGCACAAATAATGTTTAGTTCTTCTCATACCTCTTCCTTGCAGTGTTATAAATGAACCACCAAAATCAACAGCTGTTCTTGAAAATGCGTGCAAAGGCATTTTCAATTTAATCTTTGGTGATGGTGTCATAATCTGATTCCCGGCTTTAGCTTTTTGCCTTTTGAAATAGCGGCATTGATTTTCCCCTATCACATATTTCTTCTCTTGCTTGTAATATTCAAAACCGAATAGATAGCATTTCCAAGGTCTAATTAGTTCCACATACATGTTTTTCGTCTTCGTGATACTTCTTCACTATAAGTTTCGTTATGCAGTTTTTTCTTTGGAGAATAATAGGAAATATGGCATCATAGGGCAAATATTCTGCATATTTTAAACGTCCTTCACATCGTAATACACCATCCTTATCTATTTTTGGTTTCAAACATAGTATTTTACTAGTAGTTGGTAACGATTTTTTGGCTAACAGCGCTTTGTAATCTTCTTCGAAATTCTCTTTTTAAGAAAATTAGTTCATTTTCTGCATCAATGATCTCTGACCTGGCATTAGTTCTCCCGTGAATCTGCTTGCTTTTGATGACGTACAGTTAATAATAAAACGACGTACCCATGCAAGCATTCTTTTAAGTTGAATCCAACTTGAAAATCTCTAACAAGGTGAATATGCTTTGGACTTTTTTACTTCTGCATCATTGTTGTCAGGTTTTGATAGTTTTCTTTGATTTTTTTGATCAGCCAGAAAATCTGGTCTTTTCTACCATCAAATTTGTTCTTTTAGTTCTGATACTGCAAGACCTCTTGTTGTGTCATCAACAGGGTTTTCCTTAGTTGGTACGTATCTCCACTGAATTTCTCTAATTCTATTAACCACAAAAGGTTTAAATTTTCTACTTTGATCATGTATCTACCATATCACATTCATGCTGTCTGTCCAGAATGTCACTTCTTTAATATCAATTTTATAAGTTGTTGCAATACTGAGACTTAATCTCAATCCTAAATCTGCACCAAGTAGTTGTAATGATGGGATGCTTAATGCGGATAAAGGCGCCACTCTGGATTTGGCTGCAATAAGATTAATAGAAACTTCGCCATTTTCATATTGATATTTTGCATAAGTTACAGCTCTATTTGCAATTTCGGAAGCATCTTGGAACCATTTAGATGCTAGTTGAAATTGTTTAGGATCCAACAATTCATCCCAACTAATCCCACTGGTTCACATCAGTTGTAAGAGCACTTTTGCTCTCATTGTGTAGGGTAATTAAAGTTCAAAAGGATCAAATAATATTGCTTTCGTTTTTAAGAAGTTTCTTTTCGTGAATAAAAAATTTTTATCAGGTGCTCGATTCTTAAATGCAAAAACGTCTTCTTTTGATAACCACTTAATCCCTAAGGTTTTGAATGGCGGCAATTTACTTACTACTGTGGATTTTTGTCTAAATCTACTTCTTAAGATCTGTCTTTAATTGTGATTTCTTTCAATAATATTTCGGAGTTGGAAAAAACCACTTTTGTGCATGCATTCCAGCTAAAGTCCAAACTGTATTTAACTGTTTGTATAACTCAATACCAGTTTTTTTTAATCAGTAGTCGAAACAATCATCCTTGTTTTTGATTTAAGAATTGTTTCTGAAGCTTAAGGATACTTTTTAATTTGTTTCTTTGCATCTTCTTCTGATAAAAACTGTGCTAAAAAAGGCAATGAATTGATATCAAACACTACTTTTTGGAATTCAAAAATGTCTGGGTCTTTGCTTTGATCTAGATCTCTCCATAAAAATCTTTGAAACTTTCTATCGTTCGGTGAAACAGATATTTGTAGATACATTTCTGCTATATTGCAAATCACTGCCACTGGTTATTGTCAAAACCGTAGTAACACTCGAAACAAGTCTTGTTAAAGTTTTAGACCTTAAAGAATTTTGTCGTTAAGAGATAATCCGTTATGCTTTGCTAATCCATCAAATACTGGTTGTGTTTTCGCAGTCTGATGGTTTATCCGAATAGCAGGTAAATGAGATAAATGCCAACTATCACAATTAACTTCTAGTTTTTCTACTTTTTGAATATATCCTTTTTCCTGATATTGTTTTATAACATTTGAATAGCTCATACTAATGTCTCTATTGTTCATAAGTTTATTTTTTGTGTGTATTAGACGATTGAGTGCTGTTTTTTAATTATTTGTTCACATTGTCACTCGTTCTCTCCATGGAATGCCAACTTGGTATCTCTCCTCTAGATATTTGATGAATTTTTGAATTAGCTACCATGCTGCTGTTTTCTCATCAACACTTATTGAATACTATTTTGTACTCGGAGTCTCTTCGATATGCCAGAATTGCCGAAGTATACTATTTGTTGCTGTGTTGTATTGTTCTTCGTTAGTAAAAAACGTATAAATGAAGCTCGTATAACAACTTTGATTTAATTTAACAGGACTGCTCACGCAAGTCTATTCTAGTTGAGTGAGACGAGCAACAGGTTCTCCTGGATTTTCACTTACATCTTTAGCTGAGTAGTGAAGGTCGGCATAGCCTATACCAATAAAAATTGAATTAACTAGCTTTGGATCCACGCTTGGAAAATTGATACTTTTCAAATGTTTCCACTTTGTTGCATGTTTCTTCCAATCAACTGGTTTTAAGTATCCATTTACTTTGTTTGCTGTATATGCTGCAATTTTCATATTCACTTTCCCATCCAAACTTTCCATTTCAAATTCAATAGGCGTTGTCTGAAACGTATCAGTTCGATTATTTAAAACGCATACTGTAACTTCTTGTGGTTTACCATTTAAGCCTAGTTCACTTGCAACACCGTTATTTATATAGGTTTTTGTACTTGCATCATCCAACAAGGCATTAACTATAATTTTTTTTCCACAATTCTTCAGGAAGACTGGAACAGTTCCAAGTGCAACATAAACACCACAACCGTTATTTTTAAGTTTCTATTCAGCTGACATTGTAATGTTTGCAGTTTTTTAAAGTTGCTCCTCCTCTGTGACATTCTTTAACTGCGACATTTTATTCCTCAATCATTTTATTCCTCGATCCGGTTATCTCGGTAATTGGAGTCAACTTATTTAGCAATTTGTTTTGTGTTTCTTTACATCCATTAATACCACATATTCTTGTTTTAGTAACAGACTTCTAGTATGGTTGGTTTCCAAGCATCGATAACATAATTTATTACTTTTGCCAATTTCCGTCTATTTATAGTATCAAGCTATTTAATTTGGTCACAGTTCCACTAGGCATGATTTTGCTTACAAGCAAGGCATTTCAACCAGAATTTTTTCGTTTTATTGTTCCGGTTTCACCAAAATACAATTGATCAGCTTTTGGTTTATAACAACTAGTACTTTGTAACCCATGAATTGTTTCAGCAGCAGCAATTCTAAACAAGCTGTTCTTCCCTTATATCTTCTTTGAGGTTAGTAACTGCAATGTAATAAGTCAGAAAATTTCTCCAGATCCTTAGGATAGTCACTTCTTACTAGTTTGAAGTTTTCTAACTCGTCCATGTAAAGCATTAATTAACGCTAAACCAGACAGGTATTGCCGTAACTGCAACAATTTGTACTCTTAAGTCGAGGGAGCTTGATCAACACAGGCTAGAAATGTTGACTTCTAGTTTTCATAGTTATGCTTATCACGAGTAAAAACAGAAATCGAAACTTTTTTTAACTGTCTCAATAAATCGTGTCCCATATTTTGCTTTCTTGTATTTACTTTTTCTTCAGGGTGCTTCAACTTTGAGGATTTAAAGACACCAATATCTGCATTTAATTCATCGTCTGAAACATCTTATAAATATAATTAGTTTCCATAAAGCTCGTACTTTCGTCAACACTTTCTTTTTCAAGTGCTTCTTAATTTCTTTTTTGTATTTTTCTTCTAGCGCTTTCTTTTTTAACATAAGTTTTTCTTTTTTTTTTTGTTTAAGCTCGATCTGCTTCTTGAAAATGGTGTCTTGATTTTGTATTTCCTTTCGCTGCAATATTTTAACATTAGATGTAACAGCTGGTGTTATGCTTGAAGAACTGTCTTTTCTACTATATAAATATCAATTTATTTGATCCATAACTTGAGTGAATTCTTTTTCAATTATTTCTATTTCCTCAACTATTTTACACATTTTTCAACATTTTCCATAATTTTTTGGGATAACTGTGTTAACAATTCGAGTACTATCTGATGTCGGTTTTCATATTTCTTTTGATGTTCTTTGAACTCACATGTGCTAAACATATTATCATCGAATAACTGCAACAGTTTATATTTTGTTTTCGTTAAAAGAGTCTTTACTATTGTTTTCTTTTGTTTGAGTGACGCCATAAACATATCAACATCTTTATTATTTATTGATTCTTCTTCCGACTATTATTTTTTATTTTTTTCTAATTCTACCCATAGTTTTTACTTTATTAAAGTTCTTTGATTTCACAATATCAGTAAATTTCGAAACAACGACGATAAAACGATTAACTACTATTAAATGTAACTACCCTCTGCTACCACTTTATATGGTTCCGAGAACGTACCAAAGTAAATTAAATGTTGTATTTATTTTTTAATTGATTCTTTACAGAAATCTAAAAAACTTAACAAAGTGAAAATAAACATTAGACTCTTGTCAACAACAAAACAACAATAAAATTATCGTTCTGAATCATTTTCGCTGAGTAAGCAAACCCGTTAAACCAATAAGATTATTTCGCTCGCTGACACAGCGGGTTTCCAGAAATCCCCTAACTTTCTTTAAAATTCCTCTGCGCCAGATAGTGTACCTTTTGACACTACATCTTTAAATGCAGGTGAGAGAAGTTTGTGCTCAAAATAATATGAAAGAGAATACTTTTGTATTTTGATATTTTTATATAACTATAAGTTTCATTAACCTTTTTCATTTTTTACTCTTTAAATAAATGAATCAAATCAAGGTTGGATGCAGGGTTCATGTTTATTGGTATAAAAATGAATAAACAGACCGTTACATGGTTTGCCTGCAGACATGACTCACATGAGCTCCTTATTAAGGTTAGAACTATATTATTTATTGTTTACTAATACAAAATTTTTAATTTAGCTCTGTTCAAATGGCTTTTTTATAATCATTTGTCATTATCTACCATGTAACACTTGCAGTTTCTGGGATAATAACAGATGGAGCAGTTGATAATCTTTTCAAAAAAGTTCAGTATTTCTTAAAAACTATAAAGCTCGATATAAATTTGAACCATCTTAACAGTTTTAAATAGAGAAAGCTCAAGGCAAATTTAACAGTTTTGAATGAAGCAAGCGGAAAGGTACATTTAACAGTTTTGAATAAAGTAAACGGAAATGTACTTTTAACAGTTTTGAATGAAACAAGCGGAAAAGTACATTTTACACTTTTGAATGAAACAAACGGAAAGGTACATTTAACAGTTTTGAATGAAGCAAGCAGAAAAGTACATTTAACAGTTTTAAATAATGCATACGAAAATGCACATTCAACAGTTTTGAATAAAGCAAGCCGAAAGGTACAATTAACAGTTTTGAATGAAGTAAGCCGAAAGGTACATTTAACAGTTTTGAATGAAGCAAGCGGAAAGATACATTAAACACTTTTGAATGAAGCAAACTGAAAAGAACAAGTATAAAATAAACTGTTTTCGTTACATCTGTATCCGAAAATTTCGTGAATCATAGCAAGTAAGAGAAAGTAAATAAAAAAAAAAACGCCATGCTACTACCGCAAAATTTTTTTTTACAGAAAAAATAGTAAAAAGTAAGTCCTACTAAAAAGTCCTACTAATGTAAAATAACCTGCTAAAAAATTAAAAAACTCTGTTTCTTTAAATGATTATAAAATTATAGGTAAATACGTATAAATGTTTTCAATTTCCATAAGGATAGATGTTTCTAAATGTCATAGATGTATTCCCGGTGTTTACATGTTTTTCACGTTTTTCACACATATTTTAACAAATTTTAGACTTTGAAGCATCCTAAAAGGTTTACAAAATTGATCAATTGCATTATAAATTAAACATTCATTGCCATTAACATACGCATGTTAATTGCAAATGATTAATAAAGTCAATATACGATCTTTCGTTTTGTCCTTTTTGCTAAACTCTGGCCCACTGTACACTCTTATAAAAAACGACTCTTAAAGTTGATGAACTTTTGATATTTATTTAACATACTCTGTGAGAGAAAATTTTGATCTTTTTGTTTTATTCATTAGTGAAGTTTAGTGTTGCGTAATTTATGGACGATCTCTAATTTAAAAGTTTAAATTAGGGATCAGCCAAAAAGTATAAAAAGCTGGGTAAAATAATGGAGTAAAATACTATTTTGATGGTTATCTAAATTCTGTTGTTGCGCACTCGGTTCAGAATGTTTAACGGGGGCGTGGTAAAATAGCTGTAAAACTCTAAATTTCCATATTGTATCAATATTAAATAACTTTTACTTTTGATTATTTTTAAAAGTATTTAATTTAATAAAATGGTTTAATTTAAGTATAAAACTAAAATTCTCAGTTATGTTCTTATATAATACATACTTATTAAACCCCCTTACTGTTTTAAAAAAGTTAAGGTTGCTGCGTGGCAAGTTCAAATCAACAGCTTGCTATATTTTTTAATTTCTATTGTTTAAAATGCAAAACAAAATAACTTTATAGTTTTCATTTTTCTTGAACAAACTTAACTTAGCTGTAAAAAAACTTGAAATGTAAATCTAAAATAACATAAGTATCTTAATCATGACACATACGCAACAAAAATCCCCCCGTTTTATAATGTTTTCAGAATTTTTAGCTTTTATAAAAATCTTTTTGTTTTTTAAAGTGTATAATATCGTTAGTATGTTTGTATATAATCTTTATAAAACTTCACAAGTATTTTGTATTTTAAAAATCTGAAAAAAGAAAAAAAAAAGATTGCCGCTGGTTGAAACCACGGCTTTTTTGTTCAGAATCTCATGGCGAATTTCCACTTACAGGAAATTTTCCGCGGAATGTAAAGAAAAAGAAAATCATCAAAGTAAAAATTGCGCATATAAATTTTTTTTGTTACATAATTGGATAATTTTCTTTTTTATTCCGTTCCGCGGAAAATTTCCTGTAAGTGGAAATCCGTTTTTAGCGTGCTAACCACTTGGTCATGCTGGCACATTGACGTTTAAAATTTTGAAAGTTTGAAAATTTTAAAGCTATATAAAATATTTAATAAAACATTTAATCTACAGAATTAACTAAAGTTAATTCTGTAGATTAAAAGTTAAGGAGAGGTTGACGCAATGCAATTTTTCAAGCGAAAGTAAATCTGTAAAACTTGATATATGTTTATATTTGTTAGATATTTGAATACACTTTCGTTAATACTTTCTTAAAAAACAAAGCTGCTGCAACTCTTTCTTGCCATTACCTCGGTTGCAATGGTTGTCAAGAGTTCTGTATTAAACAGGCTCGAAAGGGCACTACTACTACTACTACTACTACTACTACTACTACTACTACTACTACTACTACTACTACTACTACTACTACTACTACTACTACTACTACTACTACTACTACTACTACTACTACTACAACTACTACTACTACTACTACTACTACTACTACTACTACTACTACTACTACTACTACTACTACTACTACTACTACTACTACTACTACTACTACTACTACTACTACTACTACTACTACTACTACTACTACTATTACTACTACTACTACTATTAAGTTCAGTACACTGTTAAAAATTTCCGTTAAAAAAACAGAAATTTTTCCCGTTATTTCAACGGAAAGTATCCGTACGTCCATTTATGGATGTATCCATCGATTATGTACGGAAGTTTTCCGTATTTGTAGCTAAATTTTCAAATACGGAAATTTCCGTTGTATTTATAACTAAAAATTCATGTTGAACTGCCATTAGTGAAGATTTTTAAAAGTTATTTTTATGTACACATTTATCACCAAAAATAAGTTCTGAATTTTCACCTGCAGGGCGACGAAAGTTCAACAGGCATTTTAATATAAACTAACTTTTCTTTTTAATTTTAAAATTACATGAACTTTGTTGGGTCCCTGTATTGCTTAGAACGAGACTATGTTTAGTAGGATTCTTGACACAAGTTTTGTGCATTCTTAGTTTATTTTTGAGTGATTTTAAGTTTATGGAAGTGTACTCACATAACATGTTATATATAAAATGGATCATTTCAAAGCCAGGGAAAAAGTTCACTTGTTAAAATATGTAGCTTAAAAATAGTAAACTTTTAAAATTGCACATTTACATTTTTATTAATATTTAATTACAATAACTTTATAAATAAAATATTTAGGTAATCTACAAGTAAACATTAAAAAAAAAATTTTAAAACAAATTTATAAAGAGTACCCCAGAAATTACAACTTATAATTAGAATACATTATTAAATTTATTTGTTTATAATATTCATGCAGGATAATCATGCAGAATATTAAAAATCTGCATAAAATAAATTAATCTGCTATCATTTTTCTTCATTGTTTCTGATTGTTATTAGAAAAATTTTGATTATTTCATTAAAAGATTTTGAAAATTGTATGTAAAGCTAAATCAGTTTTACATATAAGTTCACATACAATTTTACATACAGTTTAAATAAAAAACATACAGTTTTGATCAGTTCACTAAAAGATTTTGAACGTAAATCTTATTTCTAGCAGTCCAACATTGTAAAAAGACTACTGTTGATACATAAGAATCCTACTAAGTTATTGTTGATTCTATAGTATCAAGAATCCTACTAAGTTATTGTTGGTACGATAGAATCAAGTAATGATCTATAGTATGGATTAAAGATAAAAATGGTAATTTCCAACAAATAAATAAAAAATGAAGGCCTAAAGTTATTGCTTTAAAGGTATTGTTTGTTTTGTCTATTGTTGTTAAATCATTCTGGATTTCTATTTCATATTTTTCTCAAAATTTAAATGCTTCGCTGTATCAGAATAACTTCCAGAAATGAAAGTTTGATGTATTTTTAGTTAGTAAAGTATTTATTCATTTAATATATAATATAATAAATTTAAGTTGTAGGTGGAAGGCTTGAATATTTTTCGTATTTTAGTATGCATATCTCCTATAGAGTAAATGCTAATGAAGTATTTATTTAATTACTAAAGTGATTTTTAGATTCATTACTTTAAATGATGGTTTTATAGTACATTTATTTTCGTAGAAATTATCATATGTAAACATCATCCCAAGATCTTAGCATGATTTTCTATATTCTGCATATATATATATATATATATATATATATATATATATATATATATATATATATATATATATATATATATATATAAATACAAATAGTAATATTTATACATATATATATATATATATATATATATATATATATATATATATATATATATATATATATATATAAATATTACATATATATATATATAAATACAAATAGTAATATATATATATATATATATATATATATATATATATATATATATATATATATATATAAATATTACTATGTATATATGGATATAAGTATATACATATATACATAGTAATGCATACTTTAGCGCTATGATGTCACACTGATTTAGGTGTGAGACGATACATAAACTGATTTAGGGAGAACTTGCAAGGGAATTGGTAACACATACAAGGGTTTCAGTTAAGGAAGGATAAATTTATTTTCATTCTTCTTTCTTTTTTAACTTCTTTTTTTAAATAACAAGAATGGAAAATAGTTTGCTAATGTTTTAAATATATATATATATATATATATATATATATATATATATATATATATATATATATATATATATATATATATATCTGTGTGTGTATAAGTTATGTATTTTTATATAAATAAAAGTTGGGAATGTTTTACTTGTTTTCTCAAAATTGCATCTTAATTTTCTTTCTTATTTAATATTTAAATGTTTTAGATATTTTATCCAAAAAATTTAATAAATTGCACAATTATTTGTATTAGTCTTTATAGTTAAACATATAATTAAGCAAAAGATAAAAATATGAAATGTTTTAACAGTATTTTAAAATATTTTAAAACCTGCAACATAAAATAAAACCATGTTTTCTTGATCTGATAGCAATATATGTAGGATCACACTCTCTATTTTTTGAAACCATATGCGTGCACTTCAATTGCAGGATGTATAATCACCTATGGAATGAATTAGAGTTAATTGGAAATGAGCAAGTTGTGCTGATGTATCACTGCATTCTCTATATGTAGATACATTCATATGTAAAGAAAAAGAGATAAAAGTATATATTTTCTTTTTAAAATTTTTTTTCATTGAAGTTCTAACATAGTAATGTGAAAAAAAAACTTAATATTTTAAAACATTTAGTAATTAATACCAAGTAATCCATTAGATTTAACTAATGAATCTTGAACAATAAATCTTTAACTGATGAAAAGTAATAAATCTTTAACTGATGAAAAGACATTAAGTTCTTAAAACAAGAAATATTTACCTTGTTTAAGACATAAATTTCCTATCCCCCAATTTGTTTCTTAAAACAAGAAATATATTTCTTGTTTTAAAAAATAAATTACAGTGTAGGAAATTTTTTTCCTGCTTTAAGATTTACAGCATTATAGTTAATCTAGTGTTTATAGTTTAAAAAATATATTTCTTGTTTTAAGAAATAAATTGCAGGATAGGAAATTTATTTCTTAAAAACAAGCAATATATTTTTTGTCTTAAACTGCCGACAAAGATTTACAATTTTGCTGTATTTATATTTTCATTTGTATTCGTGATTTTGCTGTATTTTTATTTTCGTTTGTATTTTTATTCATTTGTATTAAAGTATTTATATTTGTGTTGTTAGGTATATGGTTGGCTATAATATAGAAAATTTAAAAAGTTCAAATCCACAAACTATAAAGTATAAATATGGAATCTGGAAGCACTGAAAATCATTGTATTGAATCTGGAACTATGTAGAGAGAAAAAATAGTAAATGTATTTTTATATATATATAAAAATGTAATAATAATATTTATATTTTAGTAAAATGTTAAAGATTTCGTTTAATTTTTTTAAACTAATTTTTATTATATTATATTATTATTGTTTTTATTGTTATTTTTAAACTGATAATTTTGCTCGTGGTCTACCACTTGATAAACTTATTTATGGTCCATCATATTAAGAACACAAGATACGATCATAATGTTAATGAACTACTGGTGTTGGTTGATTGGTATTGATTCAAAAAAACAATTTTTTAAAGCAGTTGAAGTTTATATTATAAGCATAAACAATTTTTAAAAAATGCTTATGCAAAAATTTATACAATAATATGTAAGCTTAAAAAAATTTAAAAAGAAAGAATAAGCTTATGCAAAAAGAGAAATAAGGCTCACAATATATGCTTATCTTTTTTAATTCCACAGATTTTAATTATAATCTATGCCATGATTATGTAATTTATTTTGTGTTTAGATATATGTTTGACTATAATCAAGAGAATGCGAGAAAAACGCAAAAAGAAAGAAAGATAGCAGTTATTTGCTCTAAAAGCATATATATATATATATATATATATATATATATATATATATATATATATATATATATATATATATATATATATATATATATATATATATATATATATACTATATATATATAAATATAAATATATATATATATATATATATATATATATGTATATATATATATATATATATATATATATATATATATATATATATATATATATATATATATATATGTATATATATATATATATATATATATATATAAATATATATATATATTTATATATATATATATATATATATATATGTATATATATATATATATATATATATATATATATATATATATATATATATATATATATATATATATATATATATATATATATATATATATATATATATATATATATATATATATATATATATATATATATATATATATATATATATATATATATATATATATATATATGTCATTCTTTTTTTTTTTTTTTAATCGTTTAAGGAATACAATTTTAGAATAAGAGTTTTTTGTAAAGTAAATTTTGCGCTTTCTATGGAAATTTCCGGCAGCAGATTTCCAGAAATTTTCCGTTATTTTACTGAAAAATCAGTCACATGTTAACGAAAATATCCGTTTAAATACGGAAATATCTGTTATTACGATAATAGATATTTTCCGTAATTTATACGGAAATTTCCTTCAACATTTTATTTTTCCGTAAAATAACGAAAACTTTCTGGAAAATCTGCTGCCGTAAAAAACGCGATATTTTTTTAACAGTGTATTATTATGCAGATTATTATATAGATATCTATATAGTTTGTTATTAACTTATAATTCTATTTATAAACTTAAAAGTTTATTATTATATTTTCACTTATCGTAAATAGAATACTTATAATCATTTATAATTTTTTTATCATTTTAATATAGTTTAATTTATGTTAAACTTATAACTTTTAATTTAACTAATAATAACTTATTTTTAATATATATTTACGTTGTTCTTCCCTTACTTTATTAATAAAATATTTTCATTATTTTATATATTTTAACTGTTAAATAAATATTATTTTATTTTACTATTGAA
Organism: Hydra vulgaris; assembly: GCF_022113875.1. Taxonomy (NCBI): domain Eukaryota; kingdom Metazoa; phylum Cnidaria; class Hydrozoa; order Anthoathecata; family Hydridae; genus Hydra; species Hydra vulgaris. The sequence continues at coordinate 16,797,810 of NC_061158.1, read as the reverse complement.
TTATCTTTATATTATTAATAGATACTATTATGGTTTTTATTATTTTGGTTAAATTGCTGCTCATATTACTGTTTGTTTCCTTATTTCACTTCATTCAATAATTTCACTTTATAAACTGTACTACTTAAATGTCTACTCACTGCAAAGATTGTTTCAAGAAAATTATTAAAAACCATCACTACCTTCAAGGTAATCATTGCGTAAACCTTTTTCATAAAAAATGCTGATACAGTCATACTTAAATTGGTCTCTCACAAAGTGCAGGTCTGGTGAACTTTGCAAGATATAAGATTCAACAGAAAAGTTACTTCTTTTCTGTTGAATCTTATATCTTGAATATTACGTGAATGATAGATGTAGAGAACTTGGCAATGACTCTGGTTATTTGAATTTTATAGTTTTGGTACTTTAGTCGTTTTTAAATTTGTTAAAAAACTTAACTTAAAGCACAGGTACATTATTTTATAGCGCAAGCAATTGCTTATAAATCAATTTTAATATATTTGATCAGTATCACTAACACCATTGTGTTAGTTAGAGAGCTGACTCCGCTAAGCCAGCTTTTCCAGTTTTTGTTATTTGTACAGTAAGTATTTCTACTTGTACCCGTGTGTCAAACATGAAAATCAAGCTATGTTAAAACTTGAACAGTAACTGGGTAAAAAAAAAAAATTAAGTTTTTTTTTTTTTATGAAACAAGATTAAGAAATAATTTTTAAAGATTAATAGCCGATTATAATTGGCTATTGTTTTATTTTTCTATGAAAAAAGAGCATAACTTGTTTTAAAATCATAAACGTGAATAGAGCAAAATATGTGAACGCTGAAATCAATATTATGTTTCAATTACATCTTTATTACGTTATAAAACATTTGCTTCAAAATTTTTGATGTCGCAAATTATTGAGAATAAATTTTTAGCAAAATATTCGAGTCAATTTGCAGTATCGAAAAATTTATAAGAACGATGTATAAAGTTTTTATTAGTTTTCTTAAATATATTTTGTTATATACGTTTTTTACAACTGTAAAATGTGAAAACACTCCAAGTCCAATTTTAAAAGCAGCAGATTTTTATTGGATCGATTATACTGTTATTGGACTGGCTTGTTTTTTTTCAATATTTTTTCCAGTGACTATATTACGCTTTAGAAAAGATCTGAACGGTTGCAGAATGTTTTCACTATGGTCGTATTTTAGTAAGTTTAATTTATTTTTATATTGTTTAATACTTTTTCTTAAGTCATAAATAAAAATCGCGCTTGGTTTTAAACTTTGAGAATATTATAGATAAATTTGAATTAATTAATTATTTTTAAAACAAAATTATGTTGTTGATGATTGTTTGATTAACTTAAGTATTATTTCTATGGAAACTAACAACCTCAGAACTATATACAAACTTCAGTGGGTGGCCATTTTTTTGTTGTTGTAGATTTTTTAAACAAATAATGCAAAAAATATGGATTTTAACAAAAAAAATTGTAGTCGTGGCGCAGTGGTAAGAGTTCTGGCTTAGAACCCAGAGGTCCGAGGTTCAACACCGACGCTAGCTCAATAAGCGATATTGGTTAACAAGAAGGCCTGAACTTACTTGTTAAAGACTCTTCCACGGTGTTCTGTGGTAAAATCGTAAGGAGTTCTGGGAGCGCCTTATTAGCTACTTAAGTTAAAATTTAGTAAAAAGTTAAAAAAAAAGTTTTTTTAAATTTAAAAAAACACTGAAAGAAAATGTCTACTTTATTAAAACATTTACAAAAAAAATTTGAAAATTTAGTTAATAATGACACCTGTAAATAAAATCAGAACTTAATAAGAAAATACCCTTACAAAGTGCAAGAGGTGAAAATGGTAAAAAATACAAATCACTATGCCAAGAGACGAGTAGACAGTTTACAACGTTTCACTTAAAAAAAAGGAAACACTTCTTAAAATCATACAAGACAAACAAACAAGGGTTCAAATGCGAAATCATGAAGGAACCTAAGCTTACTCCAGCATTGAAATTAAAGCGTTTCAGTTGGGCTTAACAACATTGACATATGCCTACGGAAGATTGGGAAAACATATGAAAATAACTATTTAATTGTTTATTGTAGCAATGTGACTAAATAAGAAATTTATATGATTTAATCCTATTACTTTTTTTCTTTCAAATTTGTTTCACAGATTTAAATTTAATTAAAATTAATTCATTCCTAATTCAGAATTAATGGACAAGTTTTCATTTGTTAGACCCAGGACAAAAGAAAATAACTTTCACCTTTGGAAGCAGTAAAAAACTCTCTAAAGATTATGATGTGCTCAGTTATAATTGGTATGAGCAGAGTGTAAATGGTATGAGAAGACTATAAGTGGTATGAACAGATTATAGGTGGTATAAGCATATTATAAGTGATATGAGCAGATGATAAATGGTATAAGCAGATCCTTCTTTATATAGTCAAAGGCAAAATGAAACAGAAGCGACATATAAAAGTATCAGTTAAAAAAATATTTCCTTAGTTGCATAACTGCTACAAATCTTAGTTTGTGACAACATATTTAGAGATAAAAATTATAACTTTTATATTGTGTCTAGGGTATTCTCCAGACTTAAAACCAACAAAGAACACCTCCAAATTTATAAAGCGAAAAATTGGAAACACTAAACAATGTTTGACATAATATGCCAAAACCCAATAGGCGCATGAACGTCTAATATGGGGAATTATGGAGAAATGAGACATTAAAAAATTTTTCTAGAATATTTTTAACACGTTTTTTTAATATATAATGTAAGTACTGAACCAAATAAGTTTTAAAAAGTAAAGCATCATCTTGGGCATTAATTCTATTTCCAAAGTTACATCAGGTTATAAAAAAGTATACATGTTTTTATTTTTAGAGGAACTGTGCCTTAGAGGCAAAGTGGGACAGGTGTGGAGTAAAGTGGGGCAAGCAAGTAGCTAACAACAAAATAATAAAACTATTAAAATTGGCAACCACATAGCCTTCAGGTAATGGTGGAGAAATGGAAAATCAATAAATTTTCTTTATCTAATTTTAACCCTCAAAAAGTTGTTTTTTGAGTAATTTATGTGGTATTTACCACACGCAAAGACTCAAAGCGGTATTTGCTAAAAAGAGGTGAATAGTTTTTGAGACATTCTACTTCTTTCCTAAATGTTGATACAAGTTTTAGTTTTGGTCAATTATCCGTTCAGAATGAAATCCAGAATAACGTTTCGAATACACCTACATGAAACGTATTTTCAAGGTTTAACAAAGGATTATTCATAGCATGCTCAACATCTGAAGCGAACGGACGTGTGTTTCTAGTGTGGATTTAATTTGTAAATAACAAAAGTAATAATAAAACTTTAATACGATTTCTATTTGACTAACATAATAATATGGATTTAGAAAGTATTGAGAAATTTGTTGCAGATTTACTTAAAAAACAAAGCAATGCAAACTTAGATGAAACCAAAAAACTTTTGAAAAAACAAGAGAAAAGCTTTGCGTCATTAACAGCTGCGAACTTGAAAATGTTCACTGAGAGACTTGACAAGTACAAAAAAGAAAATATAAATAACCTAATAAAAATAAATAAATTCGAAAATGATTTAGAACAAACAAATAAAAAAGTCGTGTCCTTAGAAAATGATTTACTTGAAATAAAAAAATTTATTCAAACCAATGACGATATTGCTTCAGAAAAATTTGAGTTTGTGAAATCAAAAACAAAAGAGATAAGTTCAATGCAAAAAAAACAGCGAGATATTAAAAGTAAAAAGTAAGCTTTAGAGAAATAGAAGATAGATCCAGAAGAAACAGTCTGAGAGTCGATGGTTCAAAGGAAAGCAAAAATGAAAGTTGGAGTGATACTTAGGCTAAAGTGTTAAAATTATTTGAAGAAACCTTTGGTTGAAAGATATAAAAATAGTAAGAAGACAATAAAAAGGTTAGATCCATAGTTTTGAAATTGATCAATTATAAAGACAAGGAAAACATTCTAAAAAACTCTCGGAAATTAAAAGAGGAAAATATTTATATCAATGAGGATTATTGCGCGAAAACGATGCTAATAAGGAAAGAATTACGGGCGGGCATGAAAAAACCACGAGAAGCTGGAATGTTTGCGTATATTTCATACGGTAAGTTGGTGGTTTACAAATGGTCTCGAAAAGCAACGTAAATATTTTATATTTCTTTTAACGATACTTTATTTTTATTTTTTATTTATCAATAGTTTTTCAAATTTTAATTTAACTTTTAGAAATGAAGAACAATCTCTCTTACAATATTAATGCTAAAAATATTGTTTTTAGCGATAATAACTCTGATAATTATACTGAAACCTTATTAGAAAGTGAGTATTATTCAATATCTGAATCTACTCAATATCTCTGTGAAAATAAGAATAAATTTTCAATATTGTATATTAATATTCGAAGTATAAATAAAAACTTCGAGAACTTTAAGTGTTTATTGGGTGAACTTAATCATGATTTTAAAATAATTTGTTTTAAAGAAACTTTGCTTAAAATCAATGAAACAAATTCTAATTTTAAGTTAAGAAACTGTACATCAATTCATCAAAATCGCGATATTTACAATTCATCGAATGCGCGATATTTGCGGTGGTGGTATAAGCATAATATGCTTATACCACCACCGCAAGTAGAAATAGGATTGTGAACGTATATTATACGTTCACAATTCTATTGATTTTATTCAACGTAATGACTTTAATGTAAACAACACAGATTGTGAGGCATTATGCGTTGAGATAATAAATAAATTAGCTAAAAATTTCATAACCAATGTTATTTATAGACCGCCAGCTGGTAGTTTAAAAACATTCAAAGCTTATCTGCGCACATTCCTTAACACAAAAAGTATATTGCAAAAGCATGTTTACCTATTTGGGGATATCAACATTGACTTACTCAACCATGCCTTAAATAGTGAATCAAAAACTGTTATATTCTTCTCGATTACAACCTTATCCCAACTATAAACAAAGCAACAAGAGTAACTAAAAAATCATCGACATTATTAGATAATGTGATAACTAACATTTTTCATAATAGCCGTTTTAAAACTGGTATAATCAAGACTGATTTAACTGATCATTTTCCTATATTCCTTATTACTGAGAGAGTTACTCTAAATAATTCTACCCACAAATCAACAGTATTCATGAGACAAATCGATGAAAGTTCCATATGCCAATTTAAAAATTTATTAAATAATTACGTCGATTGGAGTCTTGTACTGCAATCACACGATGTAAATAATGCTTATGATTTAGTTCTAAACCAATTTTCTAAAATGTATGATAAGGCATTTCCTTTAAAAGTAAAAGTAATAAACTCAAAGTCGGTTGTATCCCCATGGATGACCAAAGGCCTACTAAAATTATCAAGGAAAAAACAAAAAATGTATGATAAATATTTGAAAAATAAAACTTATAAAAATTAAACTAATTAAAAAAAATTATAAAAGTTTATTTGAAAAAAGTAAAAAACAATCAAAAGTAAATTACTATGCCAAACTGCTTGAAAAAAACAAAGGAAACATTCAAAAAACGCGGAGTGTTATTTGGGACTTAATTGGGAAAAATAAAATTGAAAAAAACATCTTACCGCAAAAACATTTATTGAGGGAAAAATGATTTATCATAAAGAAGTTATTATTAAGAAATTAAAGAATTTTTTTCTTGATGTTGACCCAAACCTAGCAGTGAAAATTCCACTTGTTCAAAAAAAATTTGGTTCATATCCTGCAACAACTGACCAATATTTCAAACTTCAGACCAATTTCAGTCTTACCCTGCTTTTCTAAACTAATTGAGCGCATTATGTACAACAGACTTTATAAGTAACTGTCTGAAAATAAAATTTTATGTAATAATCAATATGGTTTTAAAAAAAATCATTCTACTGACCATAAAATAATTTAATTGGTTAAACATATATCAAATGGATTTAATAGGGATTGCTATACAATAGGGTTTTTTATTGGTTTATCCAAAGCTTTCGACACAGTAAATGATGAAATTCTTTTGAATAAATTGGAAAATTATGGTGTTAAAAATCAAAGTTTATTTTGGTTTAAATCATACTTAACTAACAGAAAGCAATTTATACTTAAAGAATCAAAGGACTCAAAAAACAACTCAATAACTTGTGGAGTACCCCAAGGTTCTCTTTTGGGACCGTTATTGTTCTTACTTTATATAAATGACTTATATTTATCATCAAAAGTACTAAATACTATCTTATTTGCAGATGACACTAATTTGTTTTATTCTCACAAAGATACTACTGTTCTTTTTAAAATATTTAACGAGGAATTAGATAAGGTCAACGAGTGGTTTATAAGTAACCGACTATCATTAAATGTAGAGAAAACAAAATTTATCCTACTCTATAAACCAAGTAGAGCCGAAAATATGCCTCTTAAACTACCCATTCTTTTAATCAATAATAAAATAATTAAAAGGGAATTGACTACAAACTTTCTGGGAGTGCTCTTAGATGAAAAATTGTCATGGAAATTTCATATTAAATATATTGAAGGTAAGATCTCAAAAAATATTGCCATGTTAAATTGAACAAAACCTTTTCTTAATAACAAGTCTTTAAAAAAATATATTTTTCGTTTATACACAGCTATCTTCTATACTGTAACATTTCCTGGGGTAGCACTAATCACACCAAACTCAAAAAAATGTATAGTAAACAAAAACATGCTTGCAGGATAGTATTTGGGGCAAATAGAAAAACACAATGCGAACCTCTCTTACGTCAGCTTGGAGCTTTAAATATTTATAAGCTTAATATTCATCAAGAAATGTTTTCTCCAGTAACATTTCAATCCTAGTTTAATGAAATCTCCCAAAAATATCCAACCAAATTTTCAGTGAGTAACTTTGTGGTTCCCATAAACCTTCTTAAATTAAGTTCGTACCAAATTCAATATCAAGGACCTTTAGTTTGGAAAAAAATTCTTCCAATCTTTAATAAAAACAACAACTTCGTTTTAAACTATACTTTGCAAAGGTTTAAGGATGATTCAAAACGGCATTTACTGAACATGGAGTTCAATATATTAGATTTCAAATACCTTTTAAACAATTTAAAGGCTTAAACTAAAAATAAATTAAATCTTTAACACTTTCTCTAGCTTTTATTAAAATGGTGTCAAACCATTAGTATAAAAGATAACGAAAATAAAATTGGTTTTTTCGTTCATATTTTTGATGATTTTAAATAATCAGCCCAAATACTTATGTTTACAAATATTGCTTTTTTTTTTCTTTTTTTTTTTTAATTAAACAAGGCATTATTTTTGTGTTTCATTATTTTCTGTTGTTTTTACTTTTTTATTTTTAAAATTATTCTGCTGGAAGATTGTTTACAACAAATTATTTTATTGCTGAAGTTTTTTTGTTTTTGTTTTTGTATTTATACTGCCTTTTTGTCTTTTATCATTTATTGTGCTAGTATATATATATATATATATATATATATATATATATATATATATATATATATGTATATATATATATATATATATATATATATATATATATATATATATATATATATATATATATATATATATATATATATTTGTTAAGATAAAAACAACTTTACATGGGACTTTAAGTTTCAAGCCTATACGGCAATCATCAGCCTTGTACTACTTCAAAAACAAACAAAAAACCGTTATTAAAATTGCAAAGTACAGTGGAGCAATGTCTGACGTTTCTATTGAGACAAAACAAGAAAACGTCAAAGAAAATTGTATTTAAATCAGCTAATTGTCAGTATCGTCAAAACGAACGAAAAATTTATTTTTATGCCTACAATTTAAAAGCAACTCGTTCTTTTTGTTTAACAGATTTCCCCTGTATGCGTTAAAATATAAAACTTTTCATTACAAACAAAGGTTGCAAATTTTGAACGAAGCATTATATGTTTGGCAGCGCTTGATACTTTTCCATTTTATAACAAACAAAAAGTTTTCTTCTTTAAGTTTCCAAATTTCTTTAGATAATTCCGTGTCATTGCTGTTCTTAATTAGATTAAAAGATTTTTAATGAATTACATACCTTAACTTGAAAGGGGTAATACCAATATAAACTTTTTCTGTGTAATCTGGTTTATAGGATGAAACAGTAGCTTGATACACAATGTTCTTACTTAGACACTGGTTGTTCATAATGCAGGTAGATTTATTGATGTTGCAGGTTTTTGTTGCTGTTTCTTATGATAATATAAAATACTTTGATTATGCGAATTAATGACTGACTTAACGTTTGGCATACACGAATAACTAATTTTAATGGTGTTTCTGTTAAAAATCTTGTGTAATAAATGATAAACAGAAAAGCTTGCATCAATTATTTAAAAAAAATTACCTATCTCTGTTGCAACATTTTTACTATATGGTGGATTATACCAAATAATGTTTCGTTTCTGATTTTTGTTTTGAATGGGTACTATATTTGACTGATATTTGAGATTGGATGAAAAACCCTATTTTAACTATGCATCCCAATAAGAAGAAACAGCATTTACAAAAATTTCTTTGTTTGAAGATGCAATAGACACTCTTAGTTTAATGGTTTGCGGTAGACTTTTTAATATGCACGGAGGGTGGTTAGAGTCGGCGTGTATATAATTAAAAATGTTACCGGGCTTTGAGTAAGGTTGGAAGGAACTTTTGCTTAGATTTATTGTTAAGTCGAGGCATTGCCTAGTATAGTTACACGGCCGAATATCTTGTTTTTCAAAGCAAAAAATTAGATGGGTAACTTTTAGACTTTCTTAAGCGTCTTTTAAAATTGTTTATTTAAATATTCATAATATGATTAATACATGTGCTGTAGTTTATTGTAAAACTGGATATAAAAAGAGAGAGAATCAAATTGATATTATTCCTAAAAAGCATCCACTTTTTGGATTTCAGGAAAATAATCTTGACTTATTCAAACAGTGGGTAGCATTTGTCATTCGAAAGTTATGGAAGCCCAGTAAAGAATTCGGCTATTTGTGCTAAACATTTTGAAGAAAAATATTTAAAAATTGGCAAAAGACTAACATTAGTTTGGAATTTAAATCCCGTTCCAACTATTTATTTCTCAACTGAAAAAATACCACCATCAGTATATCAATTTACTGAATTCAAAACGTATATTCCCTGCTTTTTATTTTGATCAGTTTCATGATGTTATTGATGTACATGCTGGTGAAATATCATGGAAGTTACTTCATGATGCATTTGACAAAGACCAATTACTTCAGTCAAATTTAAAAAAAAGATTTACATTATTTTATAAATCACTTCATCCAAGAGATAATAAACAAAGTGTACCACTTGCTCTTGCAATATTTGATCCTTCAACTTCTGCATCTATTGAAAGTTATTTTCCAGATAGGACTGATGCCTCAAGCTTTTTAAAGTTGATAAATATATGGTGGACAATAAGTATCAGAAAGCAAACATATAACAAAAACTTTTGTATCCAAAATGCAGCTGTTATGGGTGACATGAAACCTTTATTTTTGAGGAAACTAGCCAAATGGATTGAGAATTGGCAATTATCTTAAGTTTCAAACTTTCAAAAGTTTATATTAAGTAAACAAACATCAGAAGCGTGAAAGACCACTTTAAGATGCACAGCTTCACTTATTGATGATTTAATTCAAGAAGGGTATCATTATTTTTTAGTATAACGCTTGCAAACTGATACATTAGAACTAAGATTTTCAAAGTATCGTCAAATGAGTGGTGGAAGATTTTTAATTGGTTTGCGTGTGCTTGAGACATCTGAGTCATATAAGCTTTGAAAACTTTACTTAAAGAGTCAGTCAATATCTGGGAGGAAGATGTTAGAAAAGAGAGTTGTAATATATCTTTACTTAAATTATTTAATGATAAATTGCATGAAATTTTACCAGATATTGAAGAACGCAGTTTAGAATCAGAAAGCTTTGAAGTTGCCACAGTTATTTCTGGTTATGTTGTTAGAAAGTTTAATAAAAAGATCAAATATGGTGTTTACAAAACTTTTCTATTAGCTAAATCTGGTGAGCTACAATGTCAATATTTAGAAAAACTTTCTCTTGGTGGATTAATTTTTCCAGCCTACACATTATGTTGCCAAAGCATTTGCAATATTAGATACTGGGTACTTAGATTAAATGATTTTGCTTCTTCATTTTATGCAATGAACATCAAATTATTGGTGTAAAATTTGTAAATCGTGATGTTGTAAATATTTATTTTAACAATGAACAAAAACATATTTTTGATAAAATTCGAAAGAACAGTGTATAGGATATTAAATGCAGACAAAGAAAAAGATTAAAGCTGAATTAGGTAAGTTAATAATCAATTAAGCTGAACTGAATTGAAGTAGCTAATGCTAAATTATACAGCTGAACTATTATACTTTTAATGTATACTCTTTCTTTATTGTTAGGTTTTTGTTTATCATTTTTCTATGTCTTATCTATCTATCTATCTATATATATATGTATATATATATGTATATATATATATATATATATATATATATGTATATATATATATATATATATATATATATATATATATATATATATATATATATATACATATATATATATATATATATATATATATATATATATATATATATATATATATATATATATATGTATATATATATATATATATATGTATGCAATATGAGGTTTATCTTTAAGTCATTACAGATTTAAATATTTTATTATTAATAAAATTATTTCTATTTTATATTGATGAACAAAGTACAATATAATATTCTCTTATTCTTAAGTTTTTAGAAAGATTATTATCAGACAAAGGAAAATATCTAACTTTTGAGACTTAAGTTATATTTGTCCAACAAATTTTATATTATATACACACTTCTGTAAACAAAAATCCGTATGAAAATTTTAATTTTAATTGCGGTAAGTGTGGCCAATCATGCTATGCGATATATTTATGATTTGAAAAGTTACCCTTCTAATTTTTTGCTGCCAAAAGCGAGATATCCGGCCGTGTAACTATAGGTAATTGACAACTTTTACATTATAGCTGATAGGTAAATGGAGACCGTTGCTTTTGAAAATATTTACAAAATGCTTCTTTATTTTTTCCTTAAGTTGGGCACTACGATTTTTAAAAATAACTAGGCCACCGTTCTGATATAAACCTAATTCCTTCCCGTTATAATATTGAGTTAGTTGGTGCAACATGAAAATTCTTAACAATTCGCATACTTCTGCACCATGATAAGCACCCATAGTTAAATCAAATGATTCTCTGTTTTTTTTTTTTAATATAAGAATTGCCATTGATAAAAATTTTCTCGAGTATGTAATAAATTTCCTATGTTCTTGATTTATAACTAGGTACTGACCAGCAAACTCTATTGCATCGCTAAGTAGTTTTACATTAATCGATGGGTAAAAATCAGTTAAATCAAAAATTAAAATTCCAAAATTGTAATCTCAAAAATCAATGCTGCATTGAGAAGAAAGCTCTGCTTAAACCAATGGCAAAGCTCGCCATATGTTTAACATTGGTTTCAAGAGGTTCAAGGTTCGACGCCAGCTTTAGCCCAACAAGCGACATTGATACTGAAGGAGGCGTGAACTTTTTGTTAAATGCTCTCCCGCGGTGCTCTATGATAAGACCGTAAGGACTTCTGGGAGCACCTATAATAACTACCAAAAAAAAAAAAAAAAAAAAAAAAAAAAAAAATTTTAATTTTCAAAGAAAGAGTTAATGTTTTATCTAGCTACTCGGTTTAGTTAAGGCACTTTTAAAATATTATAGCGTCTGTATGATATTTTGTTGATTATGACATATTTCCGTGAAATGATCTGGTCTGTGAATTACGAAAAAACGAAAAAAATTAAAATAATAAATTTTGCGGTATCATAAAATATAAATGTTTGTAGCGAAAAAACCCAGACGGTGGAATCTTTTGTTTAAAAAAAAAATCATCTTAAAATCACAATCGCTCGTCCAAATTTAAATAAGATTTTATATTTATTTATTTTTTAGGTGAAACGAACATTATAGTTTAACAATATGATCTATTCTGACCGTTTATTTGCAATTATTTATAATTGTAAGCTCTTTCTTGGTCGGAGTTCCAGTATTTTTTTGTGAAAATTGATAGAAGAATTGTGTTTTGACAACTATATATAGTTAATATACGTCAGAGCCGATTAGAACTAGAATCATTAGTAAATTAAGTAACTTTTTAAAAAGATTTTAACTAAATTCATGTTAATGTTGATGAGCGAAATTGATCTAAAGATTCAAAAATAGTGTTCTTTAGATACATTATTACGGTTTGTAAAAAGATTTTAAAAATTATATCTAAAAAAGAAAAGTTTCTTCAAATATTATAAAAACCTTAGGCAAAAAAAATTATAACATTTAAAGATCTTGTGTGGACATAATATGCTGACAAAACCATGCTAATTCCAAATAAAAGTATTTAAATATTTTGTAAATCGCCTTAACTACACCGAGTACAGGCTTTTTTTTTGTTTTTTTTTGCCTCCGCAGCAGCACCTCCTTGAGTAGCAGAACTCTCTTATTAAGTTTTTGTTTTCAATTAAGTTTTATACAATATTTTTTTCAGATCATCCGCAGTTTATTAGGATTAATTACCTGAGCACATTAACGACATAAGTGTCTCAATCATCATACATACCCAACAAACTTTTTGTCCCGGTGATATTTTTTTTTTTATATTTTATGAAATTTTAGCTTTCTTAAAATCTTTTCTTTTGTAAAAGTGTATAATATCGTTACATATGTTTGTATATGATTTCTATAAAACTTCAAAAGTACTTTGTATTTTTAAATAATCTAAAAATAAATAAATAAATATAAGAGTCGCTAGTGATAGAAATTGAACCACGGATTTATTTGTTCAGAATCTCGGCGCGTTTTTCACTCGTCCACACTGGCACTTTGTTAAGCAAAGATTTTTAAAACTATATAATAATTTTTTTTAACGGAAAAAAATGATTTAGATCAAAATTAAGGAGAGCTTGACGCAATGCAATTTTCAAGTGAAAATCAAATTGTAAAACTTGAAAAAAGTTTCAGTATGTTTTAACATTTGTTTTAACATTATTTAATTTAAAACTTACGTACGTTAGATATTTGCATACACGTTCGTTCACGTTTTTTTATAAAACAATGTGCTGCGTCTCTTTCTCGCCATTACCTCGATTGCAATGGCTGCCAAGGGTACCGTGCCAAACAGCCTGAAACCGCACTACTATTAAATTCAGTATAATTATATATATATATATATATATATATATATATATATATATATATATATATATATATATATATATATATATATATATATATATATATATATATATGCTTACATATATTCTAATTTTTTTTTACAAAATAAGCATTTTAAAACCATATTGTTTCAAAATAGGGCAAGTTGGGTCAGCTAACTTTTTTAGTTTCTTATAGAATGATAACTCTCTTTAAAATTAATTTCAAAACTATTTTTAAAAACATTACGGAATAGTTAATAAAACTTATTATTGGATTAAAAGCTATCTTACAGACAGAAAACAATATGTAAATAATGCCCAATCTGGAGTGTTAAATGTCGTATGTGGAGTTCCGCAAGGATCGATTTTTGGTCCACTTCTTTTTTTAATATATATAAATGACTTCTGTAATTCATCCTTAAAACTTAATTCAGCCATGTTTGCAGATGACACGAATTTATTTCTTACCAACAACGATATCAAGAAATTATATGCGGACATGAATATTGAACTAAATAAAGTAAATAACTGGTTTAAGGCTAACAAACTCTCAATACCGAGAAAACAAACTATATACTTTTTCATAAAAAAACACAAGAAGAAAATCTTCCTCTCAAGTTGCCGAACCTATTTATAAATGATAAATTAATTAAAAAGCAATCCAATATAAGATTCTTGGGAATCGTTGTTGATGAAAAATTATCCTGGCTTCCTCATATAATATATATCCAGTCAAAAATTACCAAAATCATAGGTTTAATGTATCGAGTTCGCTCGTACATTAATACAAATAGTCTTAAATTAATCTTTTTTAGGCTAATTCACAGCCTCATCAGCTATGCAAACATTTCATGGGCAAGTACTCAAACTGCAAAGCTTAAGAAACTTTATAGTTTTCAGAAACATGCCTGTAAAGTCATTTACTTTAAAAATAGGCAGGAACACGCTAATCCCTTGATGAAAGATATGAAAATGATGAATGTATTTGAAATAAACATCGACCAGCATTTAATTTTCATGTATCGTTACAATCACAATATCTCTCCTATAAGCTTTAATAATAAGTTTGAGTTAAATAAAAATGAAAACTATAATCTTAGAGCGAATATGTTGAACACATATAAACTGCCAAGGATAATAAATAAATATTCAAAATACAGCATTTTATATAGAGGTCCAAGGTATGGAATATTTTTCAGAAAGAGTTCAAAGGTACGGTGAGTTTGTTAAGTTCATTCAAGTTTTTAACAAAAAAAGAAATCTTTAAAACCGGTGAAACATTTTTTGTTAATAATGCATTGGATAAATTCTCTTAAATAAGTTTTTTTTTTGTTTCTACTTTAGTTTGTTGCTTGACAATTTTTATTAGCGGATTACGCATTTTGTTATGATATTTTATTGACATTTTTATTTTGTATGTCATATTACGATATTTTAATTAAATCTTGTTAAAGGGGTTCTATGAAAACATTGCGATGACGTTCTGTCATCCTCATCTTCTTTGAGTCCCTATCTGTTTTACTTGTTTTGTTAAATTTTATATTATGTAGTAGAATCTGTAAAATTCTTATGTTATTTAAACAGAGAAAAAAAAAAGAAAAAAAAAAAAAAAAATTTTAGCTTTTTGAAGGATGTTTAAGGTAAAAAGTCCTGACTCTGAAAAAATAAGTTTAAACTTGTTAAAATTGCATTTTATATGCATTTCTTAGAGATGCATAATTACATATTTCAAATATTTTTTTAAATTAAGATTAAATTATTTATTATCTTTGTGTATAATAATAATGAAATGAAAGTTTTGTATCTAGGGAGAAAATTTAGTTTTAATAATGATTAAAAAAGCAATTTTTGGTCACTTTCATACATAAATTAACGTTTAAATCTATTATTTCAGTACTTTTTTTTAAACTGTTAGAATCATACGAAACTGTAAAAGATAGATAGCTAATAACATTGTTTATATTGCTATATTGAGCTGTTCCAAAAATTGCATCATAAAGTATTTTTAAACTATTAATCGATATTTACATACGTTATTAAATTTACATACGTTAATGATGTTGTTTTACTTTTGGTGTGACATTTTGATTATAACGGAGGATTTTATTTAAGACAATTTTGCACTCACAACGTTGCGTTTTATACATTGTATCAATCTTTGGTTCATATATATTGAATCAATGTTAGGTTAAGTAAATAAGGTTGACCTTAATCCATATATATTGACGTTGGGTTATTTATATTGGATTAAAGTTGGGTTTAGGTTGTAAAAACAATCAAGTTTTGAGATGGTTTTACAAATGTTGGTCAAATGTATCTGTTCAAGCTGTTTTTAGTTGCGTAGCTAATAAACCTTTTATCAATATTATTGTTAAAAAAATGCCACTGGATCAACGTTGAATTTGCATTGGGAAAAAAAGCCGTCATTTACTATAGTTTTACATACGTTGGCACAATGTATGTATGCTAGCTGGGATTGTCCTTAGTTCATCATACCAATACCATAGTCCAAAGTTACTTATACAAAAACCATAGTCCTTAGAAAACAATACTATACAAGAAAGTTCATGCAAATATAAAAGTTTTTAACACACTTATACACTTACAAATGATATTTATTTGGAGAAGTAAAGTGAAGTCGTTGAAAGTAAATAAATCTTATATATATATATATATATATATATATATATATATATATATATATATATATATATATATATATATATATATATATATATATATATATATATATATATATATATATATATATATATATATATATATATATATATATATATATATATATATATTTACCAGTAAAGTTCCAAAATTATTATTTATTTACTAATAAACCGTAACACGTTAGTTTTTCACCCCCAAGAGTTGAAAAACGTTAGTCTGCCTCTATTCAATATTGAAATAACGAGAAAGTATTTATGTGTGTGTATTTGTGTGTGTTGTGTTGTGTTGTGTGTGTGCGTGTAAGTGTGTGTGTGTGGTTTGAGTTTTTCATGGATAGATACCGTTTGAGTATTAAGTTACTGTTGTAAATAATTGAGATATTAGCAGATTTAGCTACTGTGCAAGCTAGGTAAAAATTGAGGTAGTTTCTTTTTTATATTTTGACGAGTATTGAGAAAATTGTTATGTATACCTTTTTAATTTAGTTTAATTAATATAATTTCAGTATATATTTTTTTCAGGTATGGTAATACTTATTTTCTTAGTTGTTGCTATGGCTTTATTCAGACTTCAACCGTTGTTTGGAACTATAAACATAATTGCGGCAGTTTTAATATTATTTTTTTACTTGTTCATACTTCTGAAGGCGCAGTATTGTAAAGAAAAAAGATATCTTGGATATTCAAAGAACAATAATGAAAGAGATAGCTGTTTAAATATGATCTATGAGAATAATCCTCAAATTATTTTGAAAGTTGTATGCTACCATTATGATTATTTTCTTGGAGGAGAATCTGTTATCACCCATACTGAACATCTAAACTTTGATTACAAAAGTTGTCGAGACGTATCAGATCGTAATCAAATTTTGTCTGCTCAAAAAAGCATTACGCAAATAAAACTATCAAAAGTGCTATCTTTTAGAGACGAACAAACAAGCAAAAAGTTCCTAGAACTTCGATCAAGTTTGGTCGAGAGAAACAAAAATAAAGATTTATATTTTAGTTACAAAGAAGAAATTAGATTTCCCGGCTTTAAAGACAAAGTTAAAAGCTTCAATGCACCTTGGCCGTTTTGGATGAACAAGTTTTATTTTCAGCTTGCTCATTTTTTAGCATTATCATGGCCTTATAGATGGCTACTAAACAAAAATGTTAACAATATCAATCATTTAATCAATAAAGAAATTTCTATTTTTGAAAATACACAAATTTCATTGAGCGTTCCGGAGCAAGTAAATACTTTTAACCAACCGTTCCAAAACGAAACATGTCTATAATTTGAAGGCAATGTGTAAAAAGTGTTAACTTTTTTATGTTGGTGACTAAAGTTTGACTAAGTTTTTTTTTTACGTTCATTTTTTTATTTTTATTATTTTTATAATTTTTTAATTTTTTATAAGTAATATTAAATTTGACTTAAATAAGAACAAAAGTAAACAAAACTATATTTATTAACTACACCTCACAATTACCATAAAGCTTAAGGTAAGTTTACTTCGATAGGACTGATTAGTTATATTTATGGATGTATGGTTTTCTGTTTAAAAGTTTTTAAAATTGAACATTTTAACCCAATAAAACTTAGTTATATTTTATATTTAAATCTTTTAACTTTGATTTAGTTTAAGAATATTGTGATTATTTTATTTCGTGATCTGGCTATTTGCAATACTGACGCCCTTATAATTTCACAAAGGTAAGTAAAATGCGTGTCAGATAGTTAGACCTATAAAATTCTCGACCTAAAGGTCTTTTTTATTTTCCAATGATTTATTGCGTTTTTGTTTCGACCGATTCATTTTTCAACCTATTTTATAGATTTTCATTTTCAACCGATTTGAGATAAATTAATTTTCAACCGATTATCCGGTCTGTATTTTTAAAGTTGTTTTATTAAATAGAGTTTTTTTTTTTTAAATTAACAATCAATAAGTTTTAAAAGCATTCCTTGAACCTTATGCCTACCGATTCTTAACATAGCACTTTAACCACTGCGGCAAGGCTGATCAAATTAGGCTCTTATTCAAATCAACAACAAAATATTTAAAATACATACAGGAACGGCGTAGTTACAAAATTGAAAACACGATAGGTTGTATATACTGTAAGTTGAAAATTCAGTATGTCAAAAATACAGTAGGTCAACGATTTATTTTTTTGAAAAATTAGTAGTACATGTTTTAATTAGGTGTAAATATAAAAATCAAAAATTGTGGGTTAAAAATTAAAATCGTCATAAGTTACGATTTACAAAATTTCAAAATTAGATTGAGTTGACCACCGTAAAAAGCCATTGTAACTAAGATGATCGTTAAACTAGACAAAATAATATTCTGCGCATGCGTTAGTTTACACTTTTTTATCGTTTTGTTTTGTTAACCCAAAGAAACAAATTAAAAAAAAAGGGTACGTTAACCAAACTGAAAGCTTTTACTTTGCCATGGGAAATATTAATATTTTACGGAATTTTTGTAGTGATAATTTAGTACTTTTGATAATATTTAACTTACAATGTGTATTCTAGTCGAAATTTATATTTTTATAATATATTTTATAGTATATTTTATAGTACACTTTATAGTATATTTTATAGTATATTTTATAGTATGACAAATAAGGTAATTCTTAGATCTCTTCTAATTTTGTTTTAGGATTCATGGTCAACCAGGTTTACCTTTTTTGATTTTTTTTCGAGAAACTTATGGAAACAAGAACATTTTTCTGCACATGGTAATGGCCTAATGGTTCAATACTAGAACTTGAATCACTATTTGAATTTTCTTATTGTCAAGGCTGTTGTTTAAAGAATAGAAATTTTTAATTCTTTTGAAATATTTATTTACATTTACTGCGTCATTTATTACGTTTTTTCCACGTATTCAACAAACTAGATTTAATTTGGTTGCATGGTCTTTCTTTCAAAGATATCTAAATATAGGGCTTATGTAAGATAAATAAAAAGTATGCCTTAAAAATATAATACCTGTCTCTTGAATCAACTTTAAATAGAGTTCAATACAATAAAGAAAACAAAGCAACTTACTTTCAGCTCAATAAAATTCATTTTATTATACTTAGGTTGTTAGAGAAGTTTGTAGAACTTCATCTATAAAGTTACAATAAGAGAGGAAATAAGTAAATATTTATATATTATCTTTTAAAATGTTCATTATTAAACTGCGTTTAATAATGAGCAATTTAAATACTTGTTGAAATATTTTGAATGTTTATTAAAAAAGTTATTTAAATTTTAGTGAAAGGAAAAATTTAAAAATGGAAAAACTTGAATATCGAGCATATGTTAAAACCCGTGTTTAACTTGGAGTTTCAGCAATAGCCATAACCGATTAAATGGTTTTAGTTCATGGTGATCAAGCTCTATAATATAGTACAGTTGCTAAATGGGCTACTTTATTCAAAGATGGTTAAGAGAGTCTTGAAGATGAGCCTCGCTCAGAGCACCATCAAACCACGTATTCAGCTAAGAATACTGAACGTGTGCGAGCCATTATTAAAGAAAATCCGCTTGCAATACATAATATAATTGAAGCTCTGACATCGATTAATTGTTTTACAATCAACGAAATCATTCACAACACACTTAAAAAAAGAAAAATAACATCACGTTGGATTGCCCACGAAATAACCAATCGAAATCAAAAGAATAGAGTTGAGGCATGTATGTAAAATTTGACCCTTTTCAGAAACGGACCACGGAGACTATGTAATATTGTTACATGAAATGAGTCGTGGTTTTATTTAATGTATATTTTATTTTTTCAACGCGTTCGCTTTTAACAAGGCTGCTCGCAACCACTATTAGAGATGGAAGTTAATGGAAGAAAAAAAAAGAAGTTTATAGAGTAAGATAACGATTGACAGACTACTTAAACTATGTCAAAATTATATGAATTAATAAATGAGGAAAAAAGAGTTTTTAGAGCATTTAGGAAAAAAGAGTTTTTAGAGCACTTAGGAGTAGTTAGAGAAAAAGACTTAATTGACTGACGAGTAACACGAGAATAAACTTTAGTCCATCTATTAAACTTTGGTACATCTGCACAAGAGAAGCTAGCTCTTTAATGCAGTGTCTATTATAGTACTTGTAGAAACAAAAAAGAGAAGCAACATTACGACAAGGCAATAATGGTTAAAAGTTGGCTGCAAAAGCATGTCCAAATATGTTTACAATGCCTTTTTGCAAATTGTCTAAAATAAAATAGGCATTATTAGAAGATCTGCACCAGAAATGGCAACAGTATATCATAAAAGGACGAATTTGAGATTTATAGAGATGAAAAATAAAATTTAGAGTAAAGAAGCGGTGATGCAACCTTAGTAGATGCTAATTTTGAAATGGATTTGATATATGGTTTCCAAAAAAGATCGGAAGTAAGAGTTAATCCTAGAAAATGAAGGGTAGATGACTAATTGAGTACATTACCGTTTCTAAAAATAGAATTACATAAATTATTACAACAATGATTGGCTGAAAAAGTTAAGTTTTATTTAAATTAAAGTTACACGAAAACTGCGAGCCCAATGCTGTAGCAGAAGTGCGAGAATGCCCCCTACGAGCAATCAGAGAGTGTTGGCTTCTTATCATGACAAAAATAAATGTTAGTATTATTAGCGAACAATGCCAATTTAGATGTATGAATATTCGAAAGATCTTTAATGTAAACTAAAAGGAGCAGGGACTAGGATGAAATGCTTAGGAACCACTGAAGTTAAGGATATTAAAAAAAGTGCAGTCGATTAAGGACAACCTTTATACTACAATTGGAAAGGAAGGATTCAATAATCTTAAAGATGTTACCTGATACACCGTAAAAGAAAGCTTATGGAGAAGACCACTAAGCTAAACCAAATGCTTTAGAAATTTCAAGAGGGATAACCGTAAACCTCTACGGCTATCTAATGCACGATAAAATCTATTGATAATTACTGTTAGGAAAACCAGTTGTAGAACGAGAAGATCAAAATTCATATTGATGACTAGAAAGTAGTATATTAGATTCAAAATGCATCCTGAATCCAACAAGTTCTAATGAGAGATTAAGTATTTGATAATTAAAGACTCAAAAACCTTAATTATAATAGAAAGATGATTAATGGGAAAATAGTTAGACGAGTCAGATCGCTCTCTAAAATTTATGAAAATAGGGATAACAAACCCCGCTTCCCATCAGGCTGGAAAACAAGATTAATGGTTTCAATTGGATATTGCAGCAGCACAATGCTAGTTACACCAAGGAGAAAAGTCAGGCTGGTTTGAAATTATTGACTAAAAGTGACTAAAAGATTTCATGCCAGCCTAAATCCAAGACGTTATGTAAGAAGGAAATTTTTCAGCAGTAAGACAGTAAGATTTCTACCCAAGAGATATCATGAAGAAAAACGCGGAGAGTGTCCCAGTCAGCTATAAAGTAGTTGTACGAGGTAAGACGATAACGGGGTTCTGGTGATGAAGAAGAATGAGATAAAAGTTTTAGACAGATCAAACCGTGATCAGAAGCACCTAAAATTGAATGTGAAGAAATTGAGTACTGACTGGGATCAGAACAGACGTAAGTTGACAAAGTAAAGGATTTGGGTTGTCTAAAAAGCGAGTTGGAAAAAAGGCTATTTGAGTTAAAGATTAAGAAAGGCAAAGGTTGATAGCCTTACGACCTGCCAAGTCACTGACACTAGAGCCTAACTATTCAATGCAATGAGCATTAAAATCACCAGCAACAGTTTATATTGGATGATAAATAAAAAGAGAAGGCTCTGTAAAATTGATCAGAAATAACATAAAAAAAAGTGCAGTCTTGAGATAAAGGAGAGCAATATAGAGCAAAGAGAAACGCAATAGAGTAAAGTGGTGCTAAACGAAAGAAAAAAAAAAAAACAGTAGTCGGTGGACTCAAACCTAGTTTCCTGTCAAATTTGTAGT